>CM068348.1:28795110-29463860 GCA_034769755.1 Odontamblyopus lacepedii | reverse complement strand
CTTCTTTATGGAACACCTCATCTCCTCCCATACGCCGCGCACCCCACATCTACTCCCGTACGCCATATATATATATATATATATATATATATATATATATATATATATATATATATATATATATATATATATATATATATATATATATATAAATTTTTTTTATAGATATTTTATGGGTTTGCTTTTTGACCTTACGGATTTTAGTGTTTTAGGACTGGCAAGATACATTGAGCATTTATACCTTCTGTTAGGGTTGTTTTTAATATTATCTTTTATATATGCAGCACCTTGGAAACTGTTTTGTTGATAAAATGTGTTATAGAAATAAAGTGGATTTGGATTTAGTTAGTTAAACTTAGACTTAGACTTTATTGATCCACAAGGGAAATTTAATGAACACATTAGTCATATCTCAGTTCGAGTTTTCACTTGGATACAAAGGCTACAGTAATTTGAAGTGTAGCATTGTTCAAACAGGTCACATAGTTATTCTCTGCCTTTTGTCCTTATGTCTCCATAGCTCCTGAACCGGCCGCTCCCTGTAACAGCACAGAGACAGAGCGGTGGCAGTCGTGGCAGTCCTCTCGCCCGTTCAGAAGGACAAGTTTGTCTCTGGGCTCGGGCTTCTGGCACGCCACTGGGCGTCACTCCAGCCGCCGTCTACTGCGCGCCATCCCCCGCCATGTGGCCCAGATCCTGCAGGCTGATGTGCTGTGGCAGATGGGGCACACTGGTCAGTTTCAGGAGATTCAGTTAAACATATTGATGCTTTGCAGTTGATATCATCAATGTTCCCTGTGGGTGTGAAGTTAACTGAAAGCACTGCTCTGTTAGAAGCTCTGTTACTCCTAAATGTTCCACAGTATGGTATTATACTTCATCTTTGCAGAGACACCAGGTAACATCACAGGCAAGCAGAGGCAAGCACACTTACAGTAGGAGTGAATGTTTTTAGGTAAATAAAAAGCCATGTTATGGAGTAAATGCAAGATGGATATGTTTAATGCCATACCAGGACATTCCAGACAAAACAATAACATCTCCATGGAGTCAAACCGGTGGCAAAAGCAGGCCCTCTACCAGAAAAGTTACACAATGCACCTTTAATCTGATCTTTATTTTAACACAATCTGATCAGAAAGAGCTGATTTACCTGAACTACAACAGAAGAGATGATTTGCACTCATAATTAAGTCTCTCACACATTAAAGTACAGTCAAGCTAACATTAGCCAACAGTTTTTCAATCACTTTCACCCTTTTTGTTCAAAATCAACCACAAGTATCAATAGATTCTCTTCTACAAGTGCCATGTTTTTGAAGCTCTTATTTTGTGTGTCCAGGGTCTGGTGTGAAAGTGGCTGTCTTTGATACAGGCTTAAGTGAAAAACACCCTCATTTTAAAAATGTAAAGGAAAGGACTAACTGGACAAATGAGAAAACACTGGATGATGGTGAGCCCGATGGACATCCACACCGAAATATCTTTAGCATTCTGTCCATTGTAACTTTCTGTGATGTCTCTGATAGGCCTCGGTCATGGGACATTTGTAGCTGGTGTAATTGCGAGTATGAGGGAATGCCAAGGTTTTGCCCCAGACGCAGAACTGCATATCTTCAAAGTGTTCACAAATAATCAGGTACAAAAAATGCTGAAGATAAAAGGGTTATTTTCTGTTGATTGTTAAATGCTGTGTCTAAATAGTTTTAATGTCCCCTTCAAAGGTTTCTTACACCTCTTGGTTCCTGGATGCTTTCAACTATGCCATCCTAAAGAAGATTGATGTTCTAAATCTCAGTATTGGGGGCCCAGACTTCATGGACCACCCTTTTGTTGATAAGGTGACCAAAATGGATGCAAAGCTCCTGAATACCTCCCTGTTACTTTCTCAACCAATGAATCATTTTAATCATGTTCAGAGTTCTCCAACAAGCAGCCGTGTTCATTAATGCATTATGTTTGCATCTTGTATAAATTAATGTCAGGATTTTGCACCTGAATGCAAATGTATAGTTTTATAAATATTCACTTGAGTTAGGTAAGCTTGGACTATATATTAGGTGTATGTAGGTGTGTGAAGTAACAATTGGTATCTTAATATTTAATAACAATTTTAACTTGACCAACTGGTCACTGAATGAGAAGACAAACAATGGAATTAAAATGAGCAACTCCCGCGGATGTACACAGACACAAACAATAGAACACAGTGAAGCCAAAACACACTGCATATGAAAGGCAAAACAGCTATGGCATTATGGAATTATTTATACACTTCTTTAGCCCTTGGATAGCTGTTGGAAAAAGCAATATGTCATATGCTGGGAGAGTTTTTGATTGAATTTATTGTATATGGATCATTCAGTGAAAATTCACCTGAATGCAAATTGAGGGAAAACCCTAAAACTGGGAAAAAAAAAAAACAAAACTGCTTTATAATAAGAAATGTATGTAGTTTTAAAAAAAAAGTTTAAAACCCAAATGAATTTTGCTTCGACAGGTGTGGGAGCTGACTGCCAACAGAGTGATCATGGTATCGGCTATTGGCAATGATGGACCTTTATATGGGTAAGATAGTCAAAAAAGTGTTATCAAAAATGCTTTAAGACTGCCTTGCATTGAAACAAAGAAATATCAGAATTGCATGTTTATGGTTGAGATTTGCGGGTGCCTTTAAGTTTCTTCTTTCTCGTAGAACCCTAAACAACCCTGCGGATCAGATGGATGTCATCGGGGTTGGAGGGATTGACTTTGAGGATAATATTGCCCGGTTCTCCTCCAGGGGCATGACAACTTGGGTGAGCTACTGATACACCCACATCCAGTCCACTTCATCGGTTTGTGCTATCAAGACTCTTCAACCAAAACTTTATAACTACTTTAGGACTCCTGCTTCATAAACATCCTCAGTCAGACATCAGACACACAATCTGAGCCCTCCATTTGAGTCCAGCTCTCTGCTCACCTCATCTGCTCCAATTCTGCCATGAACAGATTTCAGACGGCTCTGACTGACGCACTCAACTAAATATGTCAGAATAATTCATGACGCAGCCTCTCACACAATTTCCTCAAATACTTCAAATTTTAGCTGAATCATGTTGTTAAGCAATATCTTAACTTCTGAAAAATCATACTTTATAATGACTCTCCTCAGTGTACATCTTCTAAAAGGAACCTGTTTTATGCACCAGTTTTAATCTCTAAAGCAGGGGTGCCCAAACTTTTTTCATCTAGCGCCATATATTAAAACACAGAGCAGCGTGAGGGCCGATCGAAGGTCATAGACTGGAGGTCAAAACAGTGATTAATTAAAAACTGTGCATTTATAACAGGTTTAAATGACCCTCCAGACCTTTGTTCATGCTTAGACCCTCAAAAGGACAAACTACATTTGCTTGATCAAGGTAGATTTCAAAAACATGCAGTAAAAAGTACTACTTGTGGTAGTATGGGCCAATTCACCTGGAAGCCTGAGGGCCAAAAACAACTGGTCTGAGGGCCACATTTGGCCCCCGGGCCATAGTTTGGACATGCCTGCTCTAAAGTATAGATTAATGGTGCTGGAGGTGAATTCATTGTCTCTAATTATTTTCTGTCTTGGTAAACAAAAACTTTCACTTCATAGTGACAGAGATGAAAGCATTCCCAACTATACTTTTATGTATTAACCTATTCTGAGGCAGAACTGGATGCCTTGCTACTATTCCTACTGTCCTAGAGTCTTATAAAGCTAAGAAGAAAATGTCAGACTACATCTGTGTAGAAATGACTCTATGCAACTTGCTGCTAAATAGACCCACTCAAATAGAACACAAGCAAATGCCTACCTTGATCCACTCATTCTGGGCCACTGCTTATTTTCATCAGTGTCAGTTTTGAAAGAAGAAATAGAAAATCATTTGACTTGTGATTGTGTCCGCGAATGTAGTGAGGACTTCATCAATCATCATCCTCTCAGTTTTAACTATGATGGTCAGACTTGCTACTTTAATACCTGCTGTTTTTCCCCTCATGTAGGAGCTGCCAGGGGGCTATGGCCGGGTGAAGCCGGACATTGTGACCTATGGCTCAGGGGTGCGTGGCTCTGGGATGAAAGAGGGCTGCCGCTCTCTGTCCGGCACCAGCGTGGCCTCTCCAGTGGTGGCAGGAGCGGTCACTCTCCTGGCCAGGTGTGTGCTCATGGCTCTGTTTCCTGCCTTAGTTTTTTCTGTTTTAGAAATTCTACCACCTCAAGTTTATCTGAGCCACTGGAAAGTCCCTTATCATTTCCAAATAAGATAAATGGCACAAGCTTTTACAGAGCAGCATCAGAGGACACATGAGGGATTTATGAGAGAGGATTTTTCTAACTCGCTCTTGTGTAACTAAATCTCTTGCTACAATCCTACATCAGCACCACTGAGATGTGACCCTCTGGGAAGCATTGTGTCAGTGTAGAATTCTCTGTCAATATCCCCCTTTTTATATTGTGAAAGCTCTCTTGTTATGTACATGTAATTGAACCCATGTGCAAGTTTGCAAATGGCTCATATTTCGTAAGGAAACTTCACACTGCAATTGTGAACTAGAATGATGTCTCCACTTTCCCCCATAAACTCATTCGCACCTAGATCTCTATCTGCGCCTTTGTAGGTCTGTTCTTTGTGTAGAACAGATTTATTTTAAATGTTGTGCTCATTAATCAGGCATTAAATTATGAACACCGAGTCTGTTCGATCCACTTCAAGGGTCAATGCTGTGTGTTTTTAGTTGCTTCTTCAGATCTTTGTACCGTTGCATTCACTCACAGTATTTCGATTCCTCCAGCGTTATGACCCAGTACATTTGAAACTCATCCCTCCCATTCTTCTTGTCTCTGTTTTGCAGCACGGTGCGGAAACGGGAGCTGGTGAACCCCGCCTCCATGAAGCAGGCTCTGATTGCCTCGGCCCGCAGGCTCCCGGGGGTCAACATGTTTGAGCAGGGCCACGGAAAACTGGACCTGATCCGAGCTTACCAGATACTCAACAGCTATAGACCACAGGCCAGGTAAAGCAGCACTGTGCAATGGTGCTTCAGAGGTTTACAAGGTTTATTGACATGGTCTCAAATGTGTGTCACATTTTTTCTTTATAAACACACTAATATAAACTATTTACAATGGCTTATTATCTTATTAGAAGTGGTAGTATTAATAGAGAATAAGGAATAATAATGTTTGCAATTGGTGAAAATCAAGTTTTTTTTCATATTTTGATATAATAATGTCTTCAGTATAAAAAGTTTTGTATTGTTTTAGAGTCTGTATTACATATAATGATTATTATTATAGGTAAAATCCTTCAGTTAGAATAGTCCTCGCCAAGCCTAGCTCAAGATCTGGAGATGTATCCTCTTTGCCCGGGACCCATTTCCCTACAGGGACAATAAAGTCTAATCTTAATCAAAATACAAAATAAATCATGCTTACTATACAGATTGAAAGGATTGGAGATCAAAATTGTTTTATGAGGACACAATTTATTCTAGTGAAAACTACTGTTAACTACTACTGTCATCTTTTCTCCCAGTTTGTCTCCCAGTTACATTGATCTGACAGAGTGTCCGTACATGTGGCCTTACTGCTCTCAGCCCATCTACTATGGAGGGATGCCCACTATAGTAAATGTGACTATTCTTAATGGTATGGGAGTCACAGGCAGGATTGTGGACAAGGTAAGTTCTGCAACACTGCAACACTACCATATAAATTTAATTCTTAAAGGCCCATATTATGCTATTTTGTGATCTAGGTTATAATGGAGTTTCCACAAACATACCTGGAGTTGTTTTGTTTACCCATGTTTAACAGAAATCTTGCATATTTAGGCTGAGTTCTTCTCTCAAAAAGAAAACACACGGTTCCACCTTGTCATGTAATGTGGTAATACAGGGAGTGCTACACTGTGTTTTTTTAAACTCCACATCTTCACTAGAATTGCTTGAATGATTTCAGCCCTGGAATCGCCACTCTCTACTGAACAAAACGTAAAGGTTGCTGTTCACTTGAAAACTACCGCTTTATGACATCACAAGGTGGAACAGAGTATTTTGAGCTGTGGAGATGTAGACAGACTAATAATAAAGGGTCACGCAAACGTGTGTGAATGAAACAAAACACAACTCCAGGTCTGTTTTTTCAACATGGCTTAAATCTCACAAGAGTCAATTTTGTGTAATATAGGACCATTCATTTTGTTGATAATTTCTGTGGTTTTGTTTCTTCTTTAGCCGATCTGGCAGCCTTATCTACCGCAGAATGGTGACCACATAGATGTAGCACTCTCATACTCTCCAGTGCTGTGGCCGTGGGTGGGTTACTTGGCAGTCTCCATTTCTGTGGCCAAGAAAGCGGCATCGTGGGAAGGAATAGCTCAAGGTCATGTGATGGTAACTGTGGTGTCGCCTGCAGAGAACGATGTGAGTCACGACAATACAGTAATGTTTTATTAGTGAGCATTTAAAAATAACATGTTTTTTTTGTTGTTGTTTTTGTTTATAAATGGATTGCAGTCGGATGTGGAGGGAGAGCTGACTTCCACTGTCAAACTGCCTATCAAAGTGAAGATTGTGCCTACACCCCCGCGCAGCAAGAGGGTGCTGTGGGACCAGTATCACAACCTGCGCTACCCACCGGGCTACTTTCCCCGAGACAACCTGAGAATGAAGAACGACCCATTAGACTGGTGGGGTGCCTCGACTGTTCTTAGGCCTGTCATGATAATTACGATATTGACTTATCATTCAGTATATGAACGCTGGAACAATATGCTTTTTGGCTCAGTGTTTATGGTGTGTACATTTTCTTAGCGATAATGGGGAGGTTTTTGTTATTGTAGTTGTAATACCATAGGATTTGAGCTGTAGAGGATTGTAACTTTTATGGCTTCATTCTGTGATTTATTTGTTTCATCTCAGGCCTTTATACTGTATCTAAAAATGGTTATCTGGGAACTAACTGTTTTATTGTTATGGTATCGGTGGCACAAAGGAGTTTCATTATTATTGCATATCGTGATATTTCTTTTAAGCAATATATTCATTCAAAATGTATTATCGTGACAGACCTAACTGTTCTTTTTATACCAACTTGTATATGCATTGTAAATATTATTGTTTGCTTATTTGTTCACAGGAATGGGGATCATATACACACTAACTTTAGGGACATGTACCAGCACCTAAGAAGTATGGGATACTTTGTTGAAGTACTGGGAGCACCCATAACATGCTTTGATGCTAGTCAATATGGTAAGGGTGTATCGCAGATCTTGATTATCTCTCTCTCCTTCTCCTATATGTATGTCTAATAGATATCTATATGTCTATCTATATCAATCAATGTCTGTTTTTATTTATTTTACCTTGATTGAAAAGCTCTTTTACAAGGGAGTCGTGGCCAAGAGGCAGTAATTTAACACATAGTTATAACACATGCGTACAAACCACTATAAAATGACATGACAAGTGCACATTTTTGTGGCACTCTCTGATGCTTTCACCTTTGATTTAAAAGCATTTAAGGATTAGAGCTCAGTCACTTTCCAGTTTTCTGCAACAGGTTCCAAGCCAATGGAGCTGAGTAGACAAAGGCTTTCTTACCCAGCTGTGTGTGGGCATAAGAGAAAGCAACTGCTGGTCATAACATTGCGTACACTTCAACACTTCTCTCTGTGATTAAAGTACATAAGTAATATAAGGAGGCAGTAGTCCAAGTATTCCCTTGTAAATTAAAGTATGCCAGTTGTCTATCTCTATCTATATCTATTAGGTTTTCCCTGATTGTTTGGGTCAGCAAAACTAAGATGACTAAAAAATTGTATGCCTACAGGCACATTGCTTATGGTGGACAGTGAGGAAGAGTATTTTCCTGAGGAGATTACTAAGCTGAAGAGGGACATTGATAATGGCCTGTCTCTCATTATCTTCAGTGACTGGTACAACACGTCTGTCATGAGGAGGGTCAAGTTTTACGACGAAAACACAAGGTAATCATCTGCCACAGGACTGGCTGCACCTGCGCACAGAGATACTGCCTCATATGAATCATAATTGTGCCAAAGTACATGTGTTTTGTTTGTTCTTTGTCTAGGTAATTTGTAGAAGTATTAAGCATCTGTAGGTTCCTTGATTCATTTAAAGAGCCCATATTACGCTATTTTCTGGTCTATGTTATAATGTTGTTTCCTCATCAATAACATACCCAAAGTTGCGTTTTATTTCATTCACACGTGTTTGACACACTAATCACCTTGTGATGTCATGTGGTAATCATTTGGATAATTTCAGCCCTAGAATTGCCAGTCTCTACTGAACAAAAGGTAAAAGGTGTTACCTCCACTACCACTACATGACATCACAAAGTGGAACAGAACATTATGAGCAGATGGGGACAAACTAGGGTTACTCAGACATGTGTGAATGAAACAAAACACAGCTCTGGGTATGTTTTTGATGAGGTAACAGCATTCTAACATGGCTTAAAGCTCACATGACTCCATTTTGTGTTATATGGAACCTTTTAAATCGCAATTACTTTGACAGTGTTTTCACCATTGGCTTTATCATCCTGCTGTCATAATATGATAAACCGCTCCTCTCCGTTAAGAGCATATCTCAGTTTCACTTCTCCTTCAGTTCTCCAGCCAGCTGTCACAGAATTCTCAAGATTAAATATGTCACATATAATTTATTATTTAACTCTTCAAAAAACATCTTTTAACAATGTCCATTCAATTAAAATTGCATTACTCAGCCCACTGTTTTGTCCAAAAGATCCCTTGAATTCTTAAGACATTAGATTCATGTTTGTTTACTTTTTTAATTAGTTAGGGCAATACATTTTATATAACATGATTTTTTTTCCCCCATGTAATTTGCAGGCAATGGTGGATGCCAGACACAGGGGGCGCCAACATACCAGCTCTGAACGAGCTGATCTCCATGTGGGGAATGGCCTTTAGTGATGGTCTCTATGAGGGGGACTTCACTTTGGCAGACCACGACAGTAAGTATCAAACATAATGCTTATCTGTGTCTATTTCCATTTTTAAACATCTTCTCTTTGTGTTCAGTGTACTATGCCTCAGGCTGCAGTATTGCTCGTTTCCCAGAAGACGGGATTGTGATTGCAAAAAATTTAAAGGACCAAGGTATTATGAGTTTAGGAAATTATGAAACCAGTTTGATGGACCTTTTACGTTTTTTCAAATGTAATGTGCGTATGTGTAGGACTGGAAGTACTACAGCAGGAAACGTCAGTAGTAGAGGCAGTGCCCATTCTAGGGCTGTACCAAACCCCCTCTGATGGGGGAGGTCGCATTGCACTCTATGGAGATTCAAACTGTATTGATGACAGTCATCGGCAGAAAGGTACTGTTTCTAAGTGTGGTCTGTTAATTGATAATTGATCCCCTGTTTAAAGAACAAACTTTGTTGTTTGTTTTTCAGACTGTTTCTGGTTGCTGGATGCCCTCCTGCAGTATACCTCCTACAGCATGACTCCTCCAAGTCTGAGCCACTCCCACAGCAGAGTAGCACCACCTACAGGTTTAGACCGGCCACTGCCACAAAGACTGGAAGGTACAGTTGCACTAGAGAATATGACAAAAGCTCCATGTAAAATATATACTGTGTTTTGTTAAGAAAAGTTTGATTTGACTTATTGAATAGTTGTTTCTTCTTGCTTTTAGGGAACCATCTTTACCGTTACTCCAAGGTTCTAGAGGCTCACCTGGGGGACCCAAAGCCCCGCCCTCTTCCAGCCTGTCCTCACCTGTCGTGGGCCAAGCCTCAGCCACTCAATGAGACAGCACCTAGGTGTGTATAAACAGTTCACTTTTTTATTTAAACAGATCTGTAATTCCAGTCATTTAGAAAATTGAGGACTGTAGTTTGAGTTTGACAAAAGTTGTTTTGTCCTTTGTTTTTTTTTTACATTTTTGATTCAAATCCAAAAAATACCTAAATAAAAATACTTTAATATATATTTAATGACATTAACAAACACAACATTGAGAAAATGCCTCCTTTTGTTTACCGTTTTTGTTCTAAAGCTTGTGTGTGTGTTGTTTTTGTTCATTTAATAGTAACCTATGGAAGCACCAGAAGCTTCTGTCGGTGGATCTGGACAAAGTGGCTCTGCCCAACGTGCGGGCCTACAGACCCCAGGTCAGGCCCCTGTCTCCGGGGGAGAGCGGTGCATGGGATATCCCTGGAGGTAAAAGAGAACACAAGGTTTTAGAGGATGTGGGTTGAATTCACAACTAACAATGCCCTCTCTTTTAGGAATAATGCCTGGACGTTATAATCAGGAGGTTAGCCAGACCATTCCAGTTTTCGCTTTCCTTGGAGCTATGGTGGTTTTGTCATTTTTTGTGGTCCAGCTGACTAAAGCCAAGAGTAAACCTAAACGCAGGAAGCAGCGCATCAAGAGGCCCACATACCTGCAGCAGACCACCACAGGGAAGAACCCCACAGTTTGACTGGAGCTCTACACTGCTGCTGCTCTCTGCAGAAGGACTTGGTTCTGTTGTTTTTGGTGTTAAAGAAAACTTTCTTGAATATCGGACTTCACTTGGACTTTAGTATATTTATGGTCTTATTGAGTCCTCCTCTCGTGTTAGTATTTGTGAACTGATGAACAGTATTAGAAGTGTTACCTTCAGTGTAAGACCACAGTCAAACTGAACTTTGAACACTTTTACTGGAGCATCACATCAATGATTCTGGTCCAAAATGTTGCCAGACCAAATGTTTGAATGAAATGTGTTTTTATATTTATTTAATTTGTTTGTGTCCCCAAACACAGATACGATGCTTGCACTGTACTACACATTGAGCTGTTGGTTACGCAATGACCAAAATCACATTTATCCTGCCAATATTTGCTTAGTGGCGTTCCCCCGCAGAGCGTCTCTTTGGTAAACCAGACCATATTTCTGTACATTAATCTTTTTTTTTATATTTTGTAAAATTAACTCTGACCAGGTGACTGATATTGTTAATGCTTCAGCCGCATTAACAGACTTATTCCGTATATTCTCCATTAAAAAAGCATAGTCATACGGTTGGTTGTTTATTTAATAGTAGGTATTTTTCAAAAGCCTGGACTGACTACATTTTATTTTTGTTATAGTTGAGTGTATCATGAGTATTGGTAGAGCCCATTGATGCAGGCTGATGCGATGGGAGGTGATGTGCGTCTGTGCGCTCTGTGGCCTGGACTTTGGCTCTTTATCCGAGCCTAATGGGCCAATCAGCCTGTGAATCTGTCAGCGTCCTCAGGGATGACGGCCCCACTGGAGAACTAATCTCCTTCTGAACCTTGGGAAACTGGGAAATGACCCTGGAGCCAGCTAGCTGCGCTAACAAGATTTGGAAAAGCTGGTGGTGAGTGGAGGTCACATGCCCTCGTTCCCTCCTCTGTTCCCAGATGCCAGGACTTCCTGTCGGGCCGATCATGTCGCCTGCTCACGTCCTGAACCGCAAAGAGACGCCGCGGAGACTCAGGGGCGGCTCAGAGTTGAGTCCACCCTTCAGACGCCTCAGCTTCCTACTGCAGATACCAGCCTGTACCTGTTCACATGTTCACTGTGCACGCTGCAGTGACAGTGGGGCATGTCTTTAGCTCTGTTTATTTAGTACTGCATCACCTGTATGAGTCCATGAAAATGGAAAGTTAGGACCATACTGCAGAACATTCTCCAAGGACATGATTTCATGCCATACTGTGAAATATTACACCCAAAGTAACAACATTTTCATGCAGACACAGGTGGAGGCCAAATAAGAGTCACTCACGATGGACCTGGATCAGAGGGTCAATAGCTGTTAGGTTACAGCAAATATCTGCTGTGGAATTTCAGTCAGCCATGTATGAATGTGTAAAAAATTAAAATATACATACACTTCTATAATCATGTGCCAGTGCCCAAAGAAAGAGCCGAGTCCCTTTATGTATGTTATGGTTATTATGGGCCTTTCATTCGATCCATTATTTAACAAAACCAGGCAGTTTGAATTTTCTATTTCAGTGTTTCTTAAAATATTTTACTTAGAAAGGTGCATATATGTAACATGGAGGGTCGGCCACCTGCTGGTCTCCATGGAGATGTTATTGATTTGCCTGGAATGTTCCACAGTAACTCAGTTTTCTATCTTTTTTTTTTTTTAGTTAGAGGTGTTTGTATGGTTAAAAAATGAAAAAGCATGCATTCTAACTGAAGAGAGTTACTTCTCAACAGATCTAGGGCCTCATTTATAAAGCTTGCTTACACACTAAGCATTGCATAGGCGCTCTCTACGCCACCCGCGGGATTTATGAAACTGCTCCTAAGCGCAGCGCTTTGCTTATCTCAGCTGCAGCTGCTTGGACGCTCTGCGCAAAGTCTGGAGACACGGGGGAAAGTGACACTCGTGGACAGGAGCAGAAGCGAAGAGAGTTTGATGTCAAAATCATCAGAAAATTCTGATCAATAAAAGAATTCAGATTTGTGATTGTCATTTGAACATACATTTGAAACCGCACGCTCTTGTACACGAGCACGTGCACTTTCCCGTAGACTTTCCCGGTGCAGTGAGGGTCTCCCGTAGTCCGCGCCGTGACCATAGACTTCTATAGAACACAGTCTGTGGCTGTGACCCAACACAGAGGACGAAATAATGACCAGCCCTGGGGGAAAACTCTTCTCTCGGACGGAGCCTTTGGTTTAATGACGCAATGGGACTAAAAGCAACTTCAACACTTTACGCACTGAGCGCCAGAGTGGCCCGAATATTCTGTACATTTTTGTGTACCGGGGAGCAAATGGGAGCTGCTCTCGGTCTGTATAAAGAACTGAATAATGCCTGTGCCTGTCCCGACCCAGCCCCGCACCTCACAGAGGTAAGACCCGGGCCCGCGCACTCAAACAGGTGAGCAGAGTTTGGATGTGTGTGTGAACTTTTATTGGCAGAATAACCTGATATGTATCTGATGTGTTACATGCCAAATCTGTGTTCTATCTGCTGAAGCGCTCGTCCCCTGGCCGCTGATCCACGTACCCGTCCCTCGCTCCTTTCTCGCTCCTTTTGCTCTCCCGGGGAGGGCATCTGAATCACAGGCATACTGAAAGATATAGCAGTAAAACTCTTGAAACCATGAGAGAACAATTCGGCTTTGTCTGTAAAGATAGTCAAACCCACTGATTATCGGCTCATCTTTAGGGAAATCTCATTCTGCTCCTTTTATCGTGCGGTGGGGGTGTGGAGAGGGCGTGAGTTTACCTGTGGAGTTTCTCGCTGCAGGTGACGTCTATAAAGCACATATTGCGTGGCTGTGTGCACACGGAGGGTTTTCTACATGTGGAGCTTGCGTGGCGCACGCCTCTGGTGGCCACTAGGAGTACGCACTAGTTTAGGAAACTTCCTGCACAGTCCTTTATGAATGAGGCCCCTGTCCTGTACCAGGTGGCATCACCTGCTTGTCTCCATGCAGTAACAGGCTAGGCTGATAATTTTAATGCTGTGAATTCCAAGCAAGTTAATAACAGCGGATAGGAGATAAGCATGTGGTGAACCCTGCACCAAAAAGTTGCGTAGTGCACCTTTAACTGCCTATATTCTAGTGACCCATGAACTGTATGTATAGCCTACATTCTTAATACAGTTTATGTAGTGACCAGTAAAGCAAATTGCAGTTCTCCTGTTATTTTATTTTGGATGGTTCTCCAACCACATGATACTTCTGGACCCTCAGATTTGTTTTGATGAACAACAATCACCAAAGTTGCAACATCAGAGAGTGTTTTCAAGTGAGTGAAAGCAGCATCCTCGGCCTCAGCCACACCCTCCACGGGCCTCAAACTCCCACCTTTCACTGGGCTCTGAGAGAAAACACACTCAAGGAGAGGAGCGTGTCACTGCGCCAGACTAAAGACTGAAGAAAGCCTCATGAGCCGCGCTGATCCTTCCCTCTCTACTTCAGCTGCCAGAGCGCACAGGTGATCCGCGTGTGGCTCTGTGCGTAGCCCGTGCGCCATGGAGGAGTTAGCCCGGGAGAGCATTAGTCTGCTGGCGTCCGCCTCCAACAAACCCCCGCTGGACTCAGGGCCCCGGCTCGGCTCTACAGGGGCCGTGTTCATCATGCTCAAGTCTGCCCTGGGAGCGGGACTGCTCAACTTCCCCTGGGCTTTCGACAAGGCTGGAGGGATCCGCAGCGCCGTCTCTGTGGAGCTGGTGGGCACTTTTCTTAATTTTTTTTTTTTTAACATATTACACATTCATTTATTTACTACAAATAAAACTTAAAACCACTTAAACTTCTGGAATCTAAACTACCCAAATTTTGATAATGAATCAATAAAATTAGTATCAAAAATGAATGAAGCAAACTATCTGTAGCCTATTCTTTTTACAATATGCAGGACCAATAGGCTCTTTTGTTGTATTATTTAGTTATTTTACATCAAGTTTAAAGGTGTGTGTTTTGGTGGAGGGCAACCTGATTGTCTCCATGGAAATAGTATTTCTTTGCCTTGAAAGTTACACAGTGGCATTAAACTTATCTAAATCCATGGAGACAAGCAGATGACGTTATTAGGAATAGTTACAGGTTAGATCTGTGGAGGGGCAACCCCGTCCACAGTCAGAATGTCTGTTTTTCTAGGTATTTTTGAGCTATAAAACTACCTGTAAGTGAATAAATGTATGGTAGAGCTTTTTAAAGTCATACCGTGGAACATTCCAGTTAGAGCAATGACATATCCACAGAAACAAGCAGGTGACTGGCCCCAACCAAAAAGTTACATACTGCAGCTTTAAACACTTTTGTCTACATTTCTATTTAATGTCTCTCTTCTTGGGTCAGAGGTCGTGCACAGACCTAACCTCTGCTCTAATCACATTGACCCTGGACGTGGCTCATGAGCCGTTCAGTCTAAATTGTGTTTGAGGCCATTACAAAGGCCTTTTAATCTGACCCTGCTCACAACCATTTAGCTAAACAGTTGTGATATACCCCTATGATACTGCCAAGTGCACAAGATCGCAAAAACACATATTAGTTATTGTTATTTTTAATTCTTTTTAGTGTCTGATGTTTGCAGATGCTTTAATTTCCTTATGATTTTGTTGAGACTATGTTTGCGTATCAACTTGTCACTATATAGTGTAATATTGAATGCTTTAATATACTCAACTAACAAATTACCAGTGATGGAACATAGCAAAGTGAAAGTAGTAAAGTACTGTCTGTATGTAAGTGCATAAGTAAATTTTAAAGTGGATACATTTTAGAGTGGATACATTTTACTTTTACTTCATTAGATATGAGAGCAGGTATCTGGTGTCTATTTCTATTCCACTACATGGTTGAACTTGACTGAAAAGTAAAAGTACTTTTCATTGAGCCTTGTCCTTGAGGTGCACCTGTCCTGGACTTTTAACTAAGATGCAATCCCCTGAAGCTCTCACTTCTTTGTTTTTATTTTTTATCATAGCATGACATACTTTTACTTTTTACTCTTTAAGTACATTTTTTTTAACAGAGTACTTTAATACTTTTACTTAGGTAGATTTTTTTCATGTGATGTTTGAGTATTTTTTGCTTCAATATTTGTACTTTTACTTGAGGAACAAAACTGAGAACTTCTTCCACCACTGAAAATTACTTTCCTTACAATTCCTTACAAGCAGTTGAATAGTTTTGGAAAAGCTTACACACTAGGCTGCCTACACGCCTTTATGCTCCTAATATTTTCTTTTATCAGAAATTTCACATAGAGATGGACTCCATGGCATAAAAGGATGTTGATATTTTTTCCCTTGTTTTCATCGTCAGTCACTATTTTCAGTTAAATGTATATTTTTTCTTACTTAAAAGCATTCGTTATAGCTTTGATTCTTGGTTCCATATGCATATTAAAAACAGCCTCATAAATAAATAATTCTCTAAACCAACCAACGCTTTTACTGACATATGATTGACTGTAGACCTCTCCATTAAAAACCCAAGTTGATCAGTTTCATGCGTCAACAACAAAATAATAAATACGATTCTTTCTAGGTAAAATACTGTTGTTTGGAGCTTTAAATGTAATAGACCTAATGCAAGTCTCTTCAAGGCCTGTCACAATAACAGATTTTGAAGCACAATATATTTCTACAGAGAAATACAGTGATAATTAATAATATTGAAACTATTGACTGACAAGTGACACAATAACAAAGCAGGAAAACCTCAGTTAACCATTTTTAAATAGACAATATCATTAAAAAGCCTGAGCTGCAATAAATAAATAGCTTGAAGCAATAATTAACCATGCAAATCACTTATTCAACCCTTTACACCTTACATTTTATTGTATTACAACAAAAACAACAAAAATCCCCCCACTTTTGCAAAGAAATTATACACGCAATAAAAAATTTGCCCCAAAAATATATAGTTCCAGCTTTCATATATTGAACAATAAGTTGATATAGCAATTACTGTGACAGGCCTACAATACGTCTCTTCTAAGATATGTATTTGATGAAGAGGAATGCACTGAAACAGACCTACTTCATTATACTGGATTTCCACGTTGCACTGCTCTCCCTCCAGTCCCATGTGTGTTTGTGTTGTGTTTCAGATCTCCCTTGTGTTCCTGGTGAGTGGGCTGATCATTCTGGGCTACTCTTCGTCGGTCAGTGGGCGCTGCACGTACCAGGCCGTGGTCAGGGCCGTGTGTGGAGCCGCCATCGGGCAGCTGTGTGAGCTCTGCTTCGTCTTTAACCTCTTCATGATCGGCGTGGCCTTCCTCGTCATCGTCAACGACCAGCTCGAGAAATGTGAGCTACATTATTTGGGACACTCTTCACACATAATTTTACTTGAATAGTCAAGCCGTTTTTTAACGCAAATAACTGAAGGTCCTATATCATGCTAAATTGACTCTTGTGAGTTTTAAGCCGAGTTATAATGTTGTTACCTCCTCAAAAACATACCTGGAGTTGTCTTTTGTTTCATTCACACGTTTACCTTTAGTTAAGTAATGATGGGAAATTCCAGGGCTGAAATTGTCCAAATGATTCTAGTGAAGGTGTGTGGGGTTTAAGAACACAGCGGAGCATTTCCTGTATTACCACATGACAAGGTGGGCCAGAAAAATGCCCCAAAATGCAGGATTTGTGATAAACATGTGAATGAAACAAAACACAGCTACAGATATCTTTTAATGAGTAAACAGCATATGGTAATATAGGCCCTCTAACCTTCTCCTGGACTTAACAGGATTAAGATTTGAATAACATGCGTTTATTTTACCATACAGATTTATGCATTGATTTACAATAATGAGCAGCCCTTGATGTTCGTTGTCATATCCTTCCACTGATCTTATAAAATCCATTATGCCTCCGTTCTGGTTCACACAGCATTAATTAGTTTAGTGTTTTAAGAAAACTGACCCAATTTTAGAAATGAAAAATACATTTATTTCCTTAAAAGCAGGATCATGCCTGTAATTAACTGTGTTAGTTCTTTGAATATGTGTGGACATTATTGAGTGACTTTTTTATAGTTTTATTTGACTGTAGATCAAGGTACCTCACACATAAAAATGTATTTCTGAAACAAATAATTAAAGGAGAAACACTTTAGTTTGCAGAGACAACGGCTGAAAACATGACTACAATGTTCTCCTATGGGTGTGTGGTTAAAACAGGGCTTTGGTGAGTGTGTAGTAAATTTAAATGACAGAATTTGAGGAAAATATCGTATCTAGGGATGCACCGAAATGAAAATTTGTGACCGTAACTGAAACTGAATAAAAATTAAACACTTGGCCGAATACAATACTGAAACCAAATATCAAATGCAGTGGTTTTTCACAATTTTTTTGTAATATTGCATAAATAGCCTAGAATAAAATTTTAGACATGTTTTTAAAAGAAAGTAAATGTTTTTTTAATAGTCTTTAAATATTCCAGTAACCAGTGAGGTTTTAATTTATATTAGAATAGGCAAGA
Source organism: Odontamblyopus lacepedii (assembly GCA_034769755.1). NCBI lineage: Eukaryota > Metazoa > Chordata > Actinopteri > Gobiiformes > Gobiidae > Odontamblyopus > Odontamblyopus lacepedii. The sequence goes on along the minus strand of CM068348.1, from coordinate 29,445,848 downwards.
GAAGCAATTTGTTTTCTTTTCTCCCACAGAAAAGAAAACACCTGGAGCCACAAAACCCTTTTGACATCTAAAAGGAGGATAACACAGCATATCATTTTTTTCCTTGTATGCTCAGTATAAAAGACTATAGTGTGTTGCATTTATGAAATCAATGAAATGCTACAGAGAGTATATGTCCATACATAAATACAGTCTATGCTATGACCTGCAGATGTATAATCTCTGAAAAGTTTAACATGAACCATCTTTAACCCAACAGAAGCACAGAGCTTATAATGTATGGAAAATGTATGGAAATTAGGCATGTGGTTTTAAGTTTAGTTTCTGTAAAACATAAACAAATGTGCACAAAGCCGCATTAAACACATTATTACTCAACCTCTACTTGAGTCCTCCTCGTAGGAAATAAAAATCCAAGCTTAAATTATCCACCCACAGCGAACCAAAAATGCCAACTGCGTCATTGTGTCACACACCACTATTCGGCCTTACTTTTACCTTATTCTACCGAAAGCCGAATGTGGCTTTTTTGCAATATTCGGCCGGATATTGGGTGCGCCCCTAATCGTATTAGTATCAGCCTCAGCCATGAAAAAAGGATAGTAGTTGATCTTTCCAAATAATACATGAATAGCATTTGTGTTGTTGAAATCGGTGCGTTTTGTCAGAAATGGTGCATCGTTTGAGTTTGTAACGTGTGTGTTGTGTGCTGACAGTGTGTGGCTCCCTGTATGAGGTGGTGACTGGGCTCCCCGGCTCAGAGATGCCCTACCGCTGGTACACAGACAGACACCTGGCCCTGGTGCTGCTCTGCCTGTTCCTCATTCTGCCCATGTCCATCCCCAAAGAGATCAGAGTCCAGAAATACATCAGGTTTGTAGATTATAGAGAGTGAAAAAGTTATTTTGTTAGTCTACAATTGTAAATGTATTGTATTTATTAATTATAAAAACTATAATAATAATTTCACAATTTTAAAAGCAAAATATAACTCGGCAGTGACTGCACACTCACTCGGTTCTGGAACAAAATTTCTCATAGACTTTCCGATAATGTAACTAATGAACTCAAGACTTATAATTTTATTTAACTTTACTTGACTTTATAAACTCCTAAGTTATTAAAGCATTTTTTTTAAGTTATGAAAGCAATCTTACATTTTAAACTTTCTTTTTGGACTTAAAACAACCGTGTAATTGATATTTGTTATCTTGTAGCTGCTTAATCTCCGCGATGCCTTTGAACTCTTATATATGGGGATTTTTCAAATAGTCTGGGAAAAATTAAAGGCAATTGATGGTCATTGTTGAGCTCCATTTATGTGCTAAACCTGAATGTAATGTTCCTTTTTTCTTTATTAACTTTACAAGATCTGAATGATTAAGTATTTCATAAAGATGGTCTGACACTAGACTCCATGAACATCTGTGTGTATTAAAGGAAGGGAGGGATTCCACAGCAGTTTTGTCTCAACATCAATAATCAGTAATAATACATTGTGATGTTTCTTCTCACAATAACACAGTAAAGTGCTATTATGGTGGCATCCTTACTCTCAGTCCCAAGACCTCATAATGATATTGAATAAATTATGACTTTTATTTAATTAAAATGTTTCTTTTATTAATTTGGCATTGAAATATAGGTATCAGTATAGGGTCGAGCCTTTTTACTTAGTATCTGCATGAATTTAATCTTACTACTACTACTACTACTACTACTACTACTACTACTACTACTACTAATAATAATAATAATAATAATAACAGAAGTGAGGCTGCCAGTCTGCGTCATCAGCCCCTTTGACCACCATAAACACTCACACACCACTTTCATACTAAGAAATGCAGGTGAAGTATCTAGCCTAAGGACACAATGGCAGAGCTCGCTTGGTCCATGCAGTAATTGATTTTTCAACCTTCAGATCCTCAAAAGTCCCGTCGGCGTCTCCTGGAACACTGTTTTATGTTAAACCAAAGAACCCCTCTCAGAAAAAGAAAACAGAAATGGCAGCATTTTTAATGAGTCCTGCTTGTGTGGCTGAGCTGCTTCCCTGTCGGCAGACTCATGAATAGAGCATTGTTCTACCTCCTCATGCATAATTCAGAAAAGGCATACATTTATAAAACAGATTACCTTACCGATTACCTTATACACAATGCACACATGAACAGTAATGTACAGTATATAAATGATCCATTTAGTGACCTCACTGAAGACGCTGACCCCTGCTGTTCCCCTCCAGTAATGCACACATCCATTATAATTAACCTTACTGATTGGTGCCTAAAGGGCCCATTTATCTTTGTCCTCTTTCAGTGTTTTAGGCACTTTTGCTGCTACGTATCTGACCATTGTCATCATCATCAAATACTACACCATGCCTGCTGTCCTGAGTAGCTCCACAGCCATGCTCAGTTCTGGGTAGGTTTCTGTTCTTCTCAACTCTTACTTGATTGTTTAAAAATACTTGGCTGCCAAAAATAGATAGACTAAAAGCTAAAGATGTTTTTATTCTACTGAAAAACAGAAAAAATGCCTTACTCTGAGTGGGCTTGCTTTTTCACAAACATTAACTCTTTGTCCTCCTGCTTGTTTCCATGGAAATGTTAGTCCTTTGACTACAGTCTTCCACAGTATGGCATGAAACGTATCCATCTCCATGGACAATATACCAAAGAATGATTTTAACTTTCTATTTCCGTGGAATCATGCAGAAAGTTACTGACTATAGCTTTACAGTGGATATATTGTAAAAACCCTTTTATATCGATCTCCCCTCATTGTTACCTCAGAGTTCTATTTCGATTGGTTGATGCCTGTTTGAGTAATACATTTCTGCATTTGAGACTTGAGACATTTCTAGCAGAGGATCCGCCACCTGCTCGTCTTCATAGAAAGATTGTTGCTTTATGTAGAATGTTCCACAGTATGGATTGGTTACAAAGGAGACGAGCAGGTTACAGCATTACTCTACATTATGATTCAGATCTGTGGAGGGTCGCCCCTGTTCACAGACGGAACTATTGTATTTTTGAGCAATGGAAACACGCGTAATGAATAAATGCTTGATGGAAATGTCATACCATGGAACATTCCATGCAAAGCAAGAACATCTCCATGGAGACAAGTAGGTAGCCCTCCATCAGAAAAGGTTCATTTTAGTTTACAATGAAAAAGTAATTATCGACATATGTTATAGTTTAATACAAAATACATGAAAATGTTGATAATACAAACATTTGAATATGACTTTTCAGAACCAGTTCTTGGGCGTCCATGTTCAGTGCCATCCCGACCATCTGCTTTGGTTTCCAGGTGAGTTTTGAGAGGCTTTTACACATAGCAATAACTATTCTTCCTAGCAAGATTTTTAAGTATATATATTTCATTATTTATACTTAAAAAAACAGTCACACACAAAATTGAAGTCAAGTAAAAGTACACTCATGAGAGGGGTGGGGCGTGTGTATCTTGTCTTCTTTTGTTTTAGTTCTCTAAAACATGAACATGGATTTTTTAAAGTAAATAAAAAAGAAAAGAACATTCAGGTACAAGTACTGCCAAAATTGTACTATAGGTAAAAGTATAAAGTACACATAAAGCCAAAGTACTGTTTTTGTATACAATTTTTACAGCATTTTAGGTCTATTTTTTCCCAAACATACCTCATCTGTCATAACCTTATAGCTGCAGTAGTAAGAGTATTTTTGTTCAAACTCAATCCTGCTAAAATAGCACGGTCAAAGCTGAGAAGTGATATTTGGTGTTTGACTGCAGGGCTCGTATTGTACTGAGCCCGTGTTCATCTCTCAAAAGAGGTGATTGTGAATGTTTTTTCCTCAGTGGTGTTTTAGTGCAGTGAAAGGTCATCTGCCTCCGAGCACTACGGGAGCCCGGCGGTGTGAACTTTCCCTGTTTAACGACCACAGCGTACAGTAGGAGGGAGTGATGATTCTGTCAGTCTTGGGCACACAGACCATGTGTAACCTCACGAGTTGTCACGGTAACGCCCGGAGGAGTCTTCTGGGATCTAATAATTGATGTTTTGCGATGAATTCATGCTGGGGGTCTTCTACTTGTTAGTTAGTTACCGTGGTGACACAATGCAGTAAATTAGTAAACGTTGCCAACAAAAGTTTTAAAGGTGCACTATGTAACTTTTTGTTTGGGGGTCCATCACCTGCTTGTTTCTATGAATATGCAATTTCTTTGCCTGGAGTGTTCCACTGTATGACATTAAACGGCTCCACCTTACATTTATTCAATTAAAATGACAAATACCTAGAAAAGCAGGCATTCTGGGTCGCCTCTCCACAGATCTGACCTGTAACTTGGTCTGGTTTGGTCTCCCGTCCCCCCACTCCTGTTATTTTTCCTAAACTGAGCATCTGATTGCTTGTTTTCAATTTTCCATGTTTATGCCTTGTCCACGTTTTACCGGAATCAGTTTAGGAGTATCAAAGCACCTTAGCATAAGTCACAACGTAATCTACACCGTGTTGTGGAGATTCGCTTAGGGGAAAAAAGTGTTACATACAGTCTTGGATTCACAACAGATGTGGGAACAAGTCATTGTTTAACAAGTCTCAAGTAAATCTCAAGTCTTTGACCTCAAGTCCCAAGTCAAAGCCCGGCAAGTCCAAGTCAAGTCCCAAGACAGTGGTCATTTTCCCAACTCAAGTCTCAAGTCGTTAAATTGGTGACTCGAGCCTGACTCGAGTCCAAGTCATGACTTTCAAGTCCCCACCTCTGACTCACAATATAGTGAATGAAGGTTGTATTATTCCTAAACAAATACTAGCGTGATTTACTCAGTTAACTTGTGGCATAATTGGCTATTACTTGTGGAGAAGGCCAAAATCCCCCCTGCGTGCCCCCCTCTTCCTTGCACTTCTGCCACAAGATGTTCAAGCTCAGTGCACTTGAAGGCTGCACTCCATGAAGGCTGCTCTTTTCACGGCTATCAGTTAGCCACTGTCTGATATCCTATGTGGCCGAAGTATTTCTGATCAAGTGCTTTGCACCGGTGTCCTGTCGATTTAAGCTCCCTAGCACTACTGCACATGTGCACAACCCCCTGGCACTGCTACAGTTTAAATGCCGTCGATTTGAGCTCCCCAAGGCAGAAGTAGAGTAACAAGTCACATTTTAAAAGTGTATTGGTTTTATTGTATGTTTTGACCAGTTAGGCCTGTAAGCATCGACATGTGCATGTTAGATTCATGGCAAAATTAAATGATTGAACAGTTTGGATTCAATATTTGATTTTATTGTTATAATTTTCATTACATCATATTTTATTTTGTTTCCATGTGTCGAAAACGTAACTTTGTTTAAAAAGGTGCTGGATAAATAAAATAGTAGCCTATGGTATTAGTGTTAAATATTATATATTTAACGCTATTTAATATAAAGATTTCAGTGTTTCCAGTCATTTCCTATTATATAGTGGGAGTCTTATTTGATATAGATATATGCCTGTCGAAATGAGCTACCTCTGCACATATTCATATAAATTGATAAATAATGGTGATTCTACATTAAATTGGTCTGTCGATATCTGCTGCCTTTAGTTGAAGCCCTGTTTGATAGCATAATACGAATGAACTATACTTATTCATATTAATTAGTTGAAAATTTACATAAGTAAGGTATAAAGTACAATCACCATGTGCAAAGAGCATCAAACCTGCTGTCTGTACTCCAAAGAAATATGTAGTGAAACTGGGGAGGTTCGCTTTAATGGATCTATACAACTGTAAACGGAAAAGTATAAGATAGCTTATTACGACAGGGGAGCATGAATCAATAGACATCACTGTCTATTTAGGCTGTGGGGAGCTCATTTCGATGGGGTAGCCCATTTCTACAGACCACTGGCCCAAAAATCATCGGATCGGATTATCGGACTATGGGATTAATATTATTCATGTCAGAAAAACAGAATGTTTGAAAAAATAGTAAAGTGCCGCTACTCTAAAATGAAAAAATAAAATTAAAAATAAAATGTCAGACTAGTGGGACGGTTGAAAAATGTTTATGCTGCTACTCCGACAATTAGACATCAGTGTCTAAATAGCAGCTTGTTGGAATAGCAGCATCAGCTGCAAAATATCAAAAGGAGGAAAAAGTGTAAGAAGATTGATGCCAGTTCTTTTCACACAAACCACAACCATACCAGGAGACACGAGACCCCGCGCTGAGTGATTACCGAGGCTGAAAAGAGAGCTGATGAGATGCTCTGAGCTGTGGGGTGTGGAGAGGGGAGCAAGATTTAAACTGAAGCACTGCAGCTGGGATCAAGTGGGGACAAGGGCCTGACCACCACTGTGCTGCAAGGAGACGCTTTGTTCAGCCAAAAGTCATCGTCCTGCTTTAATTTCTTATCTCATCTCTTCTGATAGCTGATTCTCACCTCCAGCACTGTCCATCCAAGACTCTGACAGCTACTGCTAAAAACCTATTTGTATTGTGTTTGATACTGTGCAGTCGATGCCATCAGCGTTCCCTGGGGGTGTGACGCTAACTGAAAGCACTGCTCTGTTAGAAGCTCTGTTACTCAGGTTAGACTTTAATCTGAACTTTGTTTTAACACAATCTGACCATAAAGAACGAGTTAGCTGGAACTACAACATATGAGCTGATTTGTGTGCTTAAACAAGTCTCACACACATAAAATTAAGTCACAAGGTAGCTAGCATTAGCCAGCAGTTTTTCAGTCAGTCACTGTCACCTTTTTTGTTGGAAATCAAACACCTAAACAGGATCTTGAACGCTTTTATTGATCACAGGCTCCTGAAAGTGTCCTGCTTATATCCATTATGTATTTTTCAGACGATCTTGAAAGGTTTTTTTTTTTGGTCTGTGTTTGTTAATGTGTGCATTGTGTCACCATGGAAACTGCTGAAGATAATAGAAATGTATTTCTTTGGAACACCCCCCAGTGCGATGTCACTGCAAAGTATCTATAACTATTATAGTGTAATGACTGGATAATGTCATCTACCTATGAAGCCAAACTGACTGAAGGGCCTGATTAGCATCATAGTTTCTGTTCTCACATGCTTTCACTGGCAGTGGGTTTGTTGATTAATCCACCAGACTTTTCTTTGTTTTTCAGTGTCATGAGGCGTCCATTGCCATCTACAGCAGCATGGAGAACCAGAAGCTCTCCCACTGGGTGCTTATCTCTGTGCTCTCCATGATCTTCTGCCTCATCATCTACTCACTCACGGGTCGGGATCATTTTACATGTTTTGTCCTTACCAACATTAGAATTAGTAGAGTAAATTATAGTGTTTTAGCTGATGCTGGTGGTAAATATATAACATGGTAATAATAAGTGACTGTGGTGTTGCAGGGGTTTATGGGTACCTGACCTTTGGAAAAGATGTGAAGGCGGACATCCTCATGTCATACGCTGGACATGATGTGCTGATGGTGGTGGCCCGACTGCTGTTTGGAGTGTCCATTATCACAGTGTACCCCATCATTGTGCTGCTCAGCAGGTACCACCAGCTACACACAGTATTATGAGTTTGTGCGCTTTTATTAACTCTCTGGATTAACACTCTTAAACACACACATGCACCCACACTGCCCATAAAGCCAAAACTGGTCATTTTACAAACTATTAAATCCCTCTCACAATCCTCTGTGAATTAGGCCCTATAAATGTCTACAAACTGTTCATAATCATGCTACAACACATGAGCTGAGGTCAAGAGGGAGGCAGATGTGGAGAGGACTCATGCCTAAATACTACACCATTCATTTGGAAACTCTTCAATAAAAACAACAGAAGCCCATGGCTGTGTATTGACTTGGTGCTGATCCCAGGTCAGTGATACAGGAGCCCCTGATGGGGTGGCGTCTCAAACGCACTGGGGCAGTGAGTAAGGCCTTTGAGCGGAGCAGCCGCTACCTCCTGAGCATCCTCTGGGTCACGGCCACCCTCTTCATCGCCATGTATGTCCCTGACATCAGTAAAGTCATCAGTGTGATTGGGGGCATCAGTGCCTTCTTCATCTTCATCTTCCCAGGTACACCCCCATGTGGACAGAGTTTTAACTACAGTACAGTACAGTCCAGGCTGATTTTGTGTGTGAACAGGTCTGTGCCTGATGTTTGCTATGCAGTCTGAGCCCGTGTCCTTTAAGACCAGGTGAGCACACTCCCAGAAACTCATTTAGATGTTAATGTAATGTAAATATACATCTGCAAGAAAAGCCACAGAAAACCACCAGAGACGTTATGACAGTAGTTAATAAGCAGGCAGTGTCTGTTTGTTTACCGCCTCAAATCTTTGACTGTGAAGAAATAATCAGAAGTTGGAGAGGAACCAAGGCTGACTGACTGAGGCAGATTCAAGGGAACGTCAGTGTAATTTGAAATCAATGCTCACTAGAGAGGCTGCACTGTCTGTGCGCTGAGCTTCTGCTTATTGTGCTAAAATCCTGGTAAAAATGAGCAGAAAATTCCCTAAATTAGAAGCTCCATTCAGACATCAGGACTGAGGGCAATATCTCTGCATCTTAAATATAAATTAAAAAAATATTAATGTTAAAGTGCATAGTAGTGTCTTAATGTAGTATAAGTATTTGCCTTTAATCACTTTAATGCAAAGTCCATATGTAGAGTCTTCTAAGGTGCTTGATATTCAGAAAAATCTTGTGATTGTAATACGGCCATGAATAGAATTACAGGCTAAAATGTATTTTGGATTGGACCATTCCTTGTACCTTGTAGTTGATAAGACTTATTTCTATGAGGCATGTGACCTGCTGCTGTCCACCTGTGTTCCTCAGAGTGGTCCTGACTACGTGGGGGGCTCTGACCCTGGTCTGTGGCGCTTTCATCTTCGGCCAAAGCACCACCATCGCCATCATGCAGCTCCTGCATAAGATCTGACCCCAGGACTTTTAAAGACATTTTACCACCGCTGAGGCCTTTAAGTGGACATTTTAACATTATACTTTTTTTTACTATTTTGTTGTATTTTTATTTAATCGGGAAAAAATCCCATTGAGATTAAAAACCTTGTTTTCAAGGGAGTCCTGGCCAAGAGGCGGCAGTTTAACGCATAGTCACAACACATACAAACAATACAATTATATTACTATTTATATTTTTTATCTTTACTGCACAGTCTACACATATGGGTGAACTTGTTCTCTGCAATTGTTGCATAAGTCTGCAATATAATGTGAGTGTATCACAGTTTAGTTAAGTTATTGTGGGTATGTCATGTTTTTAAATTTCTGTTTTCCTGTACATTTGAATGACAGTTTTAGGATCTTATGAAACAAAGTCGACAAGGTTTTCTGTTTTTTGTCATTTTATTGACTTGCATCACTCTACATCATCTATAATTTCACCAATATATTTTTTAAGACCAAATATAATACTTGCATCCCTGCAATAAGTCTCTACACTTAAGAGAAAGCAGTTTTACTGGAACATACATTAAGAATAATTATTTCATTAAACATTGCCATAAAAGTGAAAGTTCGTTCTTGTTTGTCATTGTTCTAGTAATAGAGATTTCATATAATAGATTTTTCTCTGTCTTCATAGGAATACTAGAAAAGAAAGAAGAATAGGTAAGAAATGCACAAAACCCATAGAGTAGCATTGCCTAACACTACAGCAAAGAAGTTACTGGACATTCAGTTTGACATGCACTCGCGGAGGATAAAAAAAACAGCCATAGAAAGGAAGAGTTACCGCCATGATGTTGATGAAGTGGCTAGTTCCTGATTGGCTTAAGTGACAATTCACCTTGAGGTAAACCTATAAGGACACCAGTAGCATGCTGCCTAAAGTGGCCCTGGTGTCTGCGCGCAGAACTCCATCTTTTTCTATGGCGAGAGCATTCAGCCAGAATTTTTCATTCACCACATTTGGACAGCAGAACTCTTTCATGGGCTGCGTCTCATTTCTCTTTCCACACTTCCTTCTCCTTAATTCTGCTCCTCGACTCTGCAGGAAATGGGAGAGGAAGTCCCGCCCACAGAGGAGCAGAGGAGGTGAGGAGACAGGAAGGAGCAGAGGAGAGAAAAACAGAAGGAAGAGGAAGAGAGGAGAGACGGGAGGAAACACAGAGCTGAGAGTGAATGGAACAGACTTTCCTCAGGCTCTGGTTCTGACCAAAATGATCCTATATACCACCTCATGAGGACTATACTAAAGATTATTTTATATTATTCCATGACTTTTAAATCAAAGTCCGTTTATTGGATTTAATGTCAGACTCAGGATTACGTAAAAGGTCAAACATGCTTTGCTGTTTTCTTTGTGCTTAAAGGTGCACTGTGGAGGGTCTGTCATCTACTTCTCTCCATGGTGCCATCATTTGCATCACTTTCCACAGTATGGCATTAAACAAATATATCTTAGTTTTTATATTTATATATTTTTTATTTATATTTATTCAATTACAGATGTTTATTTCTCAAAACTATGGCAAAAACATGCATTATTTCCATGAGCTGGCCCAGTTCTCCACAGACTGGACCTGTAACTTGGTCTGGTAATGTGGCTTGTTTGTTTCCATGGAGATAGTTAAATTAAATGCCATACTGTAGAACATTCCAGGAAACAACAATAACTATTATAATAATAATACCTACATGGAGTCAAGTAGGTGGCAGACCCTACGCTAGCAAAGTTACACAGTGAGACCTTCAAGCAACAATATAAACTCCTCATTGAGACGAATAAAGTCAAATTATTTCCTGAACCCGCCCTCGTGTGTCCTCCGTGGTTTCCTTTCCTTCTCTCCTTTGAGCTTTGGAACGCCACTTAATATGGTGCATTTGAGTGACAACTGAAAAATAGAGGATCAAGGAGAAGGAAGTGAGAAAAGAGAAAAGAGACACAACCATTGTATGACAAAGCACAGGCTGCACTTTGTAGTAGAGGAGAGGAAAAAAGCAGAGTCAGGAATGTTTTAACAGTATTGGCATTGACAGTTCATCTTATGATTGTACAGAACCAGACTGGACCAGGACGATGCACAGAGGAGACTGGGCTGCACTCAGGAGGACCACTGCTCCCATAGATTAACAGCTTTACAACTTTGCTAACTACAAAGTCCATGTTTTAAAATAGATTACTTAAAGGTGCATTGTGTAACTTTTCTGGTATAGATCCACTACCTGCTTGTCTCCACGGGGATGAGCTTGTTTGGATGCGATGTTCCGTAGTACAGTACTGAACTTGTCTTTTTTTTTTTTTTTTTACTTGAAATTTATTCCATTGCAGGAGTTTTAATTGCTTAAAAATACCACAAAAAAAACAGGAATTCTTGTGATACACTGAGATGCCTCTCCACAGATCTGACCTGTACCTTGGCCTAGTTTCTTTTCTGTTCATCTTCATGGGGACAGACAAGTTTAATGCTTTACTGTGGAACATACCAGGCAAAACAATAACGGCTTTATGGAGATAAGCAGTTGCCGGACCCTCCACAAGAAAAGTTACACAGTGCACCTTTAATAAGAAGTGTGTTTGTTTCTATCTTAACACACTTGTGGTTTATCTATTTATTTTATGAATTATGCATAACCCCAACTTTTGCCAAGACTCTTTACTTTGCTGTACTAACTATAAATGAAACCACTGAGACATGTTTATCTCTGAATATTGTCCCAAATGATTAAGTACTAATTATGTTTTTGTGGCTGAGTTCAGCCCGTGTTCATTTACAACAGTTCAAATTCTTGGACTGGTGAAGCTGGATCCCCAAACGCTACAATACATGAATGTGAAAATGGCATGAAGGTCTATTGATACATAAGTATACAGTATATATGTGGCTCATTGTCATTAACAGTACTATTAGGACTAGATCCTCTTCTCAATCATCTATATCAGTGTATCTTCAGTCCATCATTTGTACATTGTGCTTTGTGACTGATTGTTGGCGTATGATGGTGCTGTGTTGAGGGTCTGAGGATTTACGCTGTGAATTATGAAGTTCATGACCTGAATATGACCTCATTTTACACCAATGAGAACATGTCATACCAAAGCAGTAGTGACGAAACAGCATCAAAACATTAAGCCCATTCTCTACCATTGACCTTCAAAACCTTTATTACGTTCACAACCACCTCGATGGCTTCTTCAAGTGGATCCGGGCCTGGGGTTCGTGTACTAGTGTTTATCGAGGTGAGCGAAACAGCTGGGAGATATTTTCCTCTATAGTTTTGGTCGATTTTAAAGCTCAGCAGATATTTTATAACTGTAATTATTGTGCCATCCAAACCTGGCCTTCGCTTAACATTTTCAAGCACATTAGCTTAAAGGTGCATTGCATAACTTTTCTGGTAGAAGACCCGCCATCTGTTTGCTGTTGAATGTTCCAACAGTGTGGCATTACATTTGTCTAACTCCATGGAGACAGACAGGTGGCACAATCCAGCAAGCTGTTTAATGCCATACTGCGAACATGGATCTAAAAACAAGCCGTTATGAAATTGTAAACTTAAAGGTGCACTGTGTAACTTTTGGCTTGTCTCCATGGAGATGTTATTGCTTTGCCTGGTATATTCCACCGTATGACATTAAGCACATCTATTTCCATGGTAACAGACAAGGTTACCAGGCCAAGTTCCAGGTCAGATCTGTGGAAATGCGACCCTGCTCACAGTATGAATGCATTTTTCATTGAACCTATGAGCAATAAAAACACCTGTAATTGTATTAAGTGTAAGATTTAATTTTAATGTCATATAATGGGACATTCAAGGCAAGTAATATCATCTCCATGGAGACAAAAAAGTGGGAAACCCTCCACCATAAAAGTCTCACAATGCACCATTAACATTTTAGCATTTTAGGGCAATCATGTCAATTTAAATTCTAGTGAATACCAGGTTATGACAGATTTCGTTGGTCCAGGATTACAGCTGTATCTGGGGTGGCAAACTGGGCTTTCTCTTCAAACCTCTGTTCTCCCTGTTTTAATCCTCTTTTGAGTTGAGTCTTGTAAACATTTTCCGGATGAAACGGCTCCCACTGTGTACATATGTTTTCTATATAATTAGTGAATATGTCTTGGTGATCGCAGAACTCCTGGCTGATTTAATATACTTTGTCCATGCAATACAAGGCTTATGTATCCTGATCCCAACAGCCTATTAGCAGCTCGCTGGAGTCAGCCGTACCTATTCTGTTAACACACCTCTATGCATGTTCATGTTTAAGGCTTTATATTTATGTCATTCAGTTTTGATGATCTTCTCAAGAAACTGCACCATAGCACTAAAATATATCAAGAATACAAATATAATAATCATAGAACAACATTTTCTATGTACACTCTCTACTAGACTCTCACAGCTAATAATCGTCGCCAATCAAGACAAGGAAAATACAAACTGAAAATCATCTTTAGCTGCATGTGATGAACTGCTGACTTTGACTTAGCAGCAAAGTGTATTCATCTAAATCCTACAACATGGCTCACACTGTCAACAGAAAACCCCATATTCACACAGAAAATATAGAGCTACATAAAGCATCTAGTCACTCGTTTATAATCACTGATATTAGTTTATCCAAATCAAAATGAAAACTGAAGTCTGTGAACTTTAAATGGACAATTTCTGATTGGCAATTATTTGTACTCTTTAGTTGTTAAAGGTACACCATGTAAGTTTTTGGTAGAGGGTTCATCACCTGCTTGTTTCTATGGAAATGTCATTGCTCTGCTTGGAAGGTTCCACAGTATGACATTTAATCAGGTCTTGCCTTACATTTATTCAATTACAGGTGGTTTGATAACTCAAAAATACCTAGAAAAACAGGCACTCTGATTGCCTCTCCACAGATCTGGCCTGTAATTTGGCCATAATGGAGATAGAAAATTTAATTTTATACTGTGAAACATTCAGACAAACCAATAACATCTCCATAGAGAAAAGCATTTGACAGACACTCCACCAGAAAAGTTACACAATGCACCTTTATGTCAAAAATCACTTGCTGTATTTGAATTTTTTTATGCCCATCTGCAGAGCAAAATGAGCATTTTGAGGGTTATTAGACATGACTGACATGTTGCAGATGAACGTTTACCTCTGCTTATGACACCGCGCTCCTTTTATTAATTTGCAACAACAAAATATGACCTAAAGGTTTTTCATTCAGTCGTATGTTAAAGGTGCATTGTGTGACTTTTCTGGTGGAGGGTCCATCAAATTATTTTCTCCATGGAGATGTTATTTCTTTGTCTGGAATGTTTCACAGTATGACATTAAACCTTTTTCTCCTCACGGAGACCAAACCAGACCAAATTACAGGTCAGATCTGTGGCGAGGCAGCCCTGCTCACAGTCTAGCCTTAAAACCACCTATAATTAAATAAGTGTAAGGTAGAGCTGTTTAATGTCATACTGTGGAACATTCCAGGCAGAGCAATGACACATCTATAGAAACAAGCAGGTGGCAGACCCTCAACTAAAAAGTTACATAATGCACCTTTATTTGAAAAACCCTTTAACTGAGATGGGTATAGAAAATTAAGTCTCTATTATTTTCGAATTGTCATTAGCATGTGTGTTGCTTGTGAAGCTAACTTTGCAACTGTCAAACATTTCTTCCTGAGATTGCAAGCTAATATATGGCAGCTATTCCTTTTGCGATGGGCCGGGATCATTTCAAAATAGCTGATATGAAAATAATGCTGAACCAAAAAGAGCTACATTAAGTCCAATAAACTTGAGAGCATGCGTTTCTATGCCTGTAAACTCTTGTATTTATCACAAAAAAATGACCGAAACTGCTACATAACAACTACGCTGGGGGACCTTGCTACATGACAGACTGCCTGTGGCTCAAAGCTGTAGATAGTGACAATTACAGGAGATTATTCAAAAATCTGGAGCCGGTAAACTACACGCACACTGTGAAAGTACTTTTAGTTGGTTTTTGACTGCGTTTGACACCATTCGTTTTGTACTGTGTAAACATGTACTTACAAAAAGACTTAAGGTAAAAGAGGAGGGTGAAGGGGGGAGGGTACATGAGGTTTGTGGGGTTCGGACGGTCATAGTCTTGGCGTGGTGCTCACTTCTTCATGCTTTTAGTCCCTGTTCACACTGCACCAGGCGGCTGGAAGAACAGGAAAAAATAGTCAAGTACCAGCTTTACAGGGATATGAAAAGTTTGAACATGTTTTGCTCTGCTTTAAGGGACCTATATTACGCTATTTTCTGATCTATGTTATACTGTTGTTTCTTCATCACAAACATACAGAGTTCTTCTTTCAAACAGAAAACACTGTTCCTTGTGAAGTCATGTGGTAATACAAGAAGGGCTCCAGTGTGTTTTTTTAACATCCATACATCTTCACTAGAAGCATTTAGATTATTCAAGCTCTGGAATTGCCAATCTCTACAGAACTAAAGATAACTTGAAAACTACTGCTTCATGACATCACAAGGTGGAACAGAGCATTTTGAGCTATGGAGATGTAGACAAATAATAAAGGGTTACTAAAACATGTGTGAATGAAACAAAACACAACTCCAGGTATGTTTTTAGTATTATAACATGGTTTAAAGCCCAAAAAAGTCCATTTAGCGTAATATCAGACCTTTAAAGATAACATAGAACAAAGTATTTAAAGGTGAATGGGACTGACCTGGCACGGCGACAGAGGACACGGCCTCTGGCTGGCACAGTGTGTCCACCTTAACGTGCTGAAAGGCTTTGTTTGGAGGAGACTGGAGGTGCCTGGAGACAGACAACAATGTAACCTGTGTCTGTGTAAAGACTCAAATCATATTATATTCATGGGGATCATTCATGGTTTTGAATGCCATATTTCACCATTCAAAAGACACTTTCAGGTGTTATGGGAAAGGAAGCTTATTTTTCCTCTTTCTGGAATATTTTTCATTGATGAAGCTTCTTATTAAATCACTTAAAGAAGAGGTATTACTTTTATGGGGGTATTAACTGCTTAGTTGTTAATGCTACATGTTTTGGAAGTTTCACTTGTGTTTTTAACATTGATACAAAATGTACTTTTAGATCATCTTTACCATTTACTAAAGGATCTATTTTCTATCTTCTCCCTGGTGCTTCTGCAGAGCTCCAGTCACAAAAGCCACGCTGTGAGCATAGATTTTTACAGTAAGAGCTGAAATATTAATGTGGGAGTGAAGAGAAAGTGCAGTGGAGCGGACAGACCGATCAGCCTCTGCAGCCACAGCGCTCCATCACTAAATCAGGAGCAGCTGACACAAAACACACGCCTGCCCCCGAGCCTGCTCTGCACCGGAGCCACTGCCTGGACAACGCTAATGAAATGCACACGACTTATGACAGTAATGGAAGAAATGTGAGTGCGGTGATTTGGCGATCAGCAATCAATAAGAACAATGGCAGCGGAAAACAGCCGGCTCAGCTCCAGAAGTGCTGACTGTGGAGGAGGAGGAGGGGCCACGCACTTTAAAGTTTTGTAGAAATGAAATGTTTGGCAGCGATCGTCTCTCCTCAGCATTTATTTACCAAAGTGGAGTCTGCTGTTCATTTGTTTTGCAGTCATATTTTATCTGGGAACCACACAAAATTAGACCATTTTTAAATTTTACAATAAGTGATTACATTAAGTTCTCTTTCGATTTAGAGCATATCCAGAATATCTCTCTGGTCCCCTCACCCTCGTCTGAAGACCAGTGACATGTGAAACGAAGGAGCTCATTGGTCACCTATGAAAGTGGGGAGATTCAACGGTGACCAGACTCACATTTTCACATCTATATAAGGAGTCATGCTTTTAATAATATTGGTAGCCATAGTGGGTGTTGAAACTATTGCAAAGTAATAAAATGTAATAAGAAATGTAATGTAATCCAATGTAACCACAACTATTTAACTAGACCTGTAATATATTTCCTATGTGGTGGTGCAGTCTCATCCGATCTCAGAAGTTAAGCACTATCTGACCTAATTGATACTTTGCAGTGACATTACACTGTGGGTGTTCTACCTGTTTCTCTAATGTTGGAATGTTTAGGAGTTACCATGGTGACACAATGCACACATTAGCGAAAACTACAAAAACAAAGTGACTAAGTGAAAAACTGTTGGCTAATGCTAACTAGCTATAATTGTAATTTTATAAAGAGTATGAGAGACTTGTTTACCAGCACAAATCAATCAGCTCAGCTATTGTAGTTCCAGCTCTTTATGATCAGTGTGTGTTAAAATAAAGCCACAGACAGAGCAGAGCCTACAGTTAGCATCACACCCCCAGGGAATGCTGATGACATCAGTTGCAAAGTATCAGTACTTGGATGGGAGACCACTGCTAATACCAGGTGCCACAGTGGGGCAGCAGTGTTGTTGTGTCCTTAGGCAAGACACGTCACCCTTCTTGCTCAGTATGAATGTGGTCTATGAATGGTCGGAGTTTGGTGCAGATTAGCGTCCTCACTTCTGTCAGTGTGCCCAGGGCAGCTACAGCTACAACAGTAATTTACCTCCAGTGAGTGTGGAGTGAAGAATACTCTGTAAAGTATGAACTGAACTGTAAATATGTAAATGGTGTCTGGATGTGGTGACTGAGACTGAATGAGGCAATAGTTTTACTGACTGCATTATTGCATGAATATATATTGAATTTTATTGGCATGTAGTTTACATCAGCCTGTCCAGGGACCAAAGGTGCAATTTACTTATAACCTGACACACCTCTTTGTGTTGGTCAGTGTTTGTATGTGCATTGTCCCTGATAAATAAACAAGTAAAAGCACTTTGTATATCTTGATATACCGTACATTATATAATAAGAATATTGAATACAATATAACTGATCTAGAGTCCTTCTTCCATCAGTGGCCATAGTCTTCTATAAATAGCAAATGAGTGTAGATCCAGGATTAGTGTGCTGCAGTGTGACAGTAGAGTGAGTGTCACCTCTTCCACTCATCCTCTCCGTCCCAGAACTCGTAGACGACGAAGGATAAACCATCAGGCAGGCGCACGGCGGTCACACTGAGGAGGCACAGAATGGACACGAGTGGATTAGAGCTCTGTACTGGGCATGGAAAAGATTATAGACATGAGATTAGGAGACGGAAAGCAGCTATGTAAAAGCATATTTTACCAAGAGAATCTGCACTCAAAGTACTGGTGTGGATTAGTTTATCTATGGTAATTAAAGTTTCACTAAAGTCACTTTTAGCAGTTGGGACCATATCTGTTATGCCATTAAGTTTTTATTAATTAATGAGGGTTATTTGTTACATCTTCAATATAAAAATACATTCATTCGTTGTCTTGACAATGTATTAAAACTATCACACCTTTGTAAATGCAGTGAATTTAAAATAAACTAGAAGCATCAGACTAATCTTAGATGAATGATTCAGAGTTCACTGGCCCATGTTACAATATTCTCTTATCTGTATTATAATGTTGTCTTGTTATTTAAATCATATCCGTTCTTTTCTGACAGAAAACACTCCTTGTGATGCGTTCTACCTTGTTATGTCATGTGGTAATACAGGAAGTGCTCCACTGTGTTTTTAAACTCCATACACCTTCACTAGGCCTGGAATTGGCCATTTCTCCTTAAACTAAAGGTAAAGGGTAGCTGTTGTTTTAAAAACTATCACTTCATGACATCACAAGGTGGAGCAGAGCATTTTAAGATTTGGAGATGTAGACAGACTAATAACTCAGGACTCATCTGGGGACTGTGGTGATTATTATAGGCTTATTCCAGAGATGTGCTCTATGTTCAGTCAAGCAGATAATTTCCACAACAAGCTGCAGTAATAGTACATTTTACAAGACCTGAGGAAGAGTTAAACAACCTCCAGTTTTAACTCAAACTCAGAGCTGGCTGTGGTGAGTTTATATTCAGAGAAAAGACGGTTGATTTAACTGTCTGTTGCTTCAGCAGATTGTGAAGATGGACTGTGACTGGCCACTACCTACGATCTCTCCGTCTGCTCAGATCCTGACCAGATAATGTGCACTTTTGGCTCTGCTCTCAGCTCCCAAATGTTCTGCACCAAAATCACACTCTCACACACTCTCTTTCTCTCTCTTTAAAAAGTCTGTGCATAAGGTGTTAAAGGTTCTCCCTCTTTCACCCCTTCTCTCTTTCCCTGTCTCTCTTTCACCCTTCTCTCTTTCTCTCTCACCTTCTCTCGCTTTCTCTCTCTCTCTCTAAAATGTCTCTGTGCATAAGGTGTTTAAATGTCCTCTTTCTCTCTCTTTTTCACCCCCTCTCTTTTGCTCTCACTCTTTCACCCTCACTCTCATTCTCTCTTTTTTTGTCTCTCCCTCTCTCTCACACTCTCCCTTTCTCGCTCTCTATGCATAAGTTGTTAAAGGTACACTATGTAACTTTTCTGGCCGAGGGTTCGTCACCTGCTGGTCTCCATGGAGGTGACATGGAACTAAATGTATAATTCTTGCATCTATTAAATTATAGATATTTATCGCTGAATTAGCTTGAAAAACATAAAAACCTGCATTCCTACAGTGAACAAGGTCACCTCTCCACAGATCTGACTTGTAACGTGGCCTGGTGGCACCATATGCTTGTCCCCGTACTGATAAGACACATTTAATGCCATACTGTGGAGCATTCCAGGTAAAACAACAACATCACCATGAAGTCGAGCAGGTGACATACCCTACACCAAAACAGTTCAATGTTCCTATTTTCTGTTTTGTTGCATGTAAAAAAGAATGAAGAGAAACAATATAATTATGTTAATTTGTTGCCTTGTTTTTTGTGAGAATTGTGGATTACAACTTAAAAAAAATAAAAAATAAAATAAATTGGCTGGACAATAGAACAGATTTTGCCCCTGCAATATGTCCTTTGACCAGTAGAGGGCAGTGGTGAGTCAGTGTGCTCCATCTGCCAAAAGCCATCCATGGGGCTCCAGAACAAATAAGTTGTATGAGGTCTGCTGGAGGATGTAATCAAGTCTTGCTGCTTGGATTTCCACTCGAAGCCTCACAGATAATGAGCAGGGACGCACGCGCTAAAATAATCTGTACATATTACAATATACAATCACGTTCTGTGTGAGATTAAATGAACAGCTAACTCGGCTGAGAGAGGTGTGTGTTCAAAGGGGGAGAGAGAGCGCTAATGAGCATCCACACTGTCATGCATTATTTACAGAAGCCATTGTACCGCTACTATTTTTACTGATCGAGAAGGAAGCAGCAAAGTACCAACAAATCAGCCAAGTGTCTAACAGCTAAACAAACAAACAGGGGATGAGATAGGAGGATAAAGGCTCCACTGCTTCTGCTCTGACACTACAGAACTGAATGAAGGAAAAAAGAGAGGGCACAGTACTTGCTGCTTAAAGGGCCCATACTACACGATTTCTAGAGCTACTGTCTGTTATAATGTTTCCTCATCATAAACATACCTGGAGGTTTGTTTTGGTTCATTTACACATGTTTAACACACAAGCCCTTCAGATTTAGACTAATTTCTTCTCTCAAACAGAAAACACTCTGTTCCACCTTGTGATATCATGTGCTAATACAGGAAGTGAAGTGCTCCACTGCGTTTTTACACTCCATAGACCTTCACTAGAATTATTTGGATACTTTCAGACCTGGAATTTCTAATCTCTACGGACAAAAAGGAGCTGTCAACAACTGCTTCATGACATCACAAGGTGCAACAGAGCATTTTGAGCTTGTGGAGATGTAGACTAATAATAAAGGGTTACTCAAACATGTGTGAATGAAACAAGACACAACTCCAAGTATGTTTTAGGGGTGGTAACACATAACACTGCTTAAAGCTCTTAAAGAGTCAATGTTGCATAATATAGGACTTTAAATACGGAACATACTCATCATACTGAAATTATAATTACTCATATAACATTTTGAAACTGTCAGCAACTTTAATAATTATTGTGATATTATCACAGTTGTTTTGGACATGATAATCGTAACTCCAGGTTTCAGTATCATCCCATGTCTTGATGAGATAATGTGCAACTGGCCATAAAACATGTCTAAATGAACAGGGAGAGTAAAGTGGCTGTTCACTCGTAGTCATTTATCAGTAAGGGCTAAACAGATTCAACAAATGAATTTGACCGTGCTGAGTTCTTCAGGGAACCCGCAGATCTTTAATCACATCCAGATTTCAATCCTGATTGTCCTGATTGACAAATGATCCTCTGTCCTGATTGACAGAGGATCATTTGTCAAACCTGTGGAGATGACAGGAAGTGATGGCCGCATATATTTAAAACACCTTATCTTGATCTATAAAGTTTGGGTTGTATGTTTGTACTTTACTAAATCAAATTCTGGTGGGAGTCTTTAGTCGTTTAGTTGATGAATCAGTTGATGGTGTCTTAGCCGAACAAAATTAGTATCAGTATACTAATCATTTTATTTACACTATCGGTCAAAAGTTTGGACATTCTTTTACTTTATTATTTTACTTTGTGTTTACTATTTTCTACATTTTATACACACAAAGAGCAAAGGAAAAAAGTTATTCTCCACCCTTTGCTTTGTTGACAGTGCTAGTTTATTTTTTGTTTACTACATTCCATATGTGTCCATTCATAATTTTGATGCCTTCAGTGAGAATCTACAATGCAAATACTTTTGATTGGTACTGTCGATTTTAAGGATTTATACGGGACAACAGCCCAAAGGATGAGTTAGTGAGTGTGTGAGTTAGGTGTAAAAAGACTGATTAAACTTGCTCACCTTATATAAATACATACATACATAAATACTTCCTGGGACTATTTTCTGCATAAAAAGTTGCTTTTGCATGAACTCGGGTGCAGGTGTAGTCTTGTGGGTGCAATTTGGGTCAGATACACAGAGGTACAAAATAGTTTTGAGACCTTCTGCCATGCCCCTTTTTTAGTCGACTAATCTGTCAACTAAGAATTTCCTCAGTCAACTACAGCCCTACCCATAGAGTGTATATGTATATAAATGGACATAGCTAACCTGCTAGGCGTTGTTCCAAATAGGACGTGTTCATGGGGACACATCTGGCTCCATCGATTCTGGATCCAATTGACATTACATTGAAAAACTGTCACCCCTCTCTCTGTAACTGCTACAATGAGCTGGTCTTAAAATGTTCGTATTAATCCACTCTACATGATCCTGGTGTTTTCATTTTACTATTTTGTCCATAAATAAATTCCTATTCCTATATTGACCTGGCTCCTATAACTGCCAACCTCATGGACTTCATTTGACTGAAGCCAGACGCAAACAGGGAACTTCCTTATCCGGTCTATGGCCCTGCCCCAAACCCGTGCTGCTATAATGTTTGCCTGCTTTTCCAAGAACTCAAATCTCTCGTGACCTCTCGTTGTTTTATGGCGGCCATATTGCACACTCAGGGATAGTCAGTGAGCTGGAAAACATGATTCATTAATGTGCTTGATTGGCTAAACAAGCTGTATTTCTGTTTAATGCTTCACGTCACCATCACATACAGATGATGGCTATAAAAATATTAAAGACCGAGGCATGACGCTGTGCACTATCACCAGAGACGCAGGGAGACATTAACTGTGCGTTGGAACTGCGAGCATAATTCATATATTTATACTACGTTGATTACCAGGCATAGTGTCAAAGAGGACGGGGTTTATGTCTCTGTACAAAAGCTGTAATTAGCAACAGCAGAAATGAGTGTTAAAGGCAGGCCGCCGCTGTGAGAGCCAGTGAGCCGATGCACTTATGTTTGTGTCATCTCTAAAATAATTAAAAACAAGCTGGTATTATTTTTTCAGGCTGGTTGCAAATACTAACATAGATATTTCTAGAATGAATGTGGTGCTTTTGGATACAGGGTAAGAGGAAAAGAGCAATCTGGTTACATAATATAATGCTATTTTATAAGTACAAATCACCAACTACCCCAAAGACGTTTTCATTGAACTAAATTAAGAGAGTGGAAACTACAACAACCAATATTTAAAAGTCCTACATTAGGCAAAATTTACTCTTGTGAGCTTTAAAGGTGCACTATGTAACTTTTTGGTTGGGGGTCATTCCACAGTATGACATTAAACAGCTCTACCTTACATTTAGTCAATTACAGGTGGTTTTATAGCTCAAAAATACCTTGAAAAACAGACATTCTGACAGAGCGGTGTCCTCTCCACAGATCTGATCTGTAACTTGATCTGGTTTTATGTTCATGATGATAAAAAGGTTTAATGTACTGTGAAATATTCCAGACAAAGCAATAACTTCTCCATGGAGAAAAGCATTTGATGGCCCCTCCAGCAGAAAAGTTACACAATGGACCTTTAAGCCATGTTATGATGTTGTCACTCTCTCAAAAACATACCTGGAGTTGAGTTTTATTTCATTCACATAAATTCTTTATTATTATTCTGTCTACATCACCAAAGCTTGTGCTGATCTTATGTAACCTGCTGTCTCTGAGTATAAATGTTCTCATTGCTTTGTCTCAGACTATAGGGACAGAATTGTCATGGACAGATGTAAGGATAATTAGATTTTATATCTGTGCACAGTTAGAAATATATTCTCCTTGGAACATCATAATTTTCTCAGATAATTTTTTATTTGTTCTACAACAGATGTCTGAAGCTGTAGTTTTAGATTGACTTATCTTTTTACCAGCAAAGATTAAATAATCCAATTCTAGTGAAGGTGCATGGAGTTTAAAAACACAGAGGAGCACTTCCTGTATCACTGCATGAACAGTGTGTTTTCCGTTAAAGCAAAAAAGTCAAGTAAAAAACTAGGTCTAAATGTGCAGGGTTTGTGTATTAAACATGTGTGAATGAAGCAAAACACAACTCCAGGTATGTTTGTGATGAGGAAACAACATTATACAGATCGGAAAATAGTGTAATAGGGGCCCTTTAAATCAAAATAGTCTTTTGAACTTTGAGCATTATATTTTTTTAATATGTTGGCACAGGATATGTGTTATCTCCTTCCTAAGAGACACAGAGGAGGCACAGTATCCCAGAAACCTGAAGGATAAAAATAAGAGACATACTTTTAACTGCATATTTCACGTGCAAGTCAAGTCAATGCATTTTATTATGAATAAATCATGTTTTTTTCTTTGAATTACTTAAAGATGCTTAACGTCTCTGCTGGTCATTACTGTTTAGCCTAGAATGTTCCACAGTATGGCAATAAACATATCTAGCTCCATGGAGACAAGCTTGCCAACTCATGGTAAGAATGCATGTTTTTCGAAGTACTTTTGAGCAGTTCAGGCATCTGTAATGAACTGGATTTGACTGACTTTTGACTTAAAGTTTTGTGTTAAGGGTGGAGCGAGGGGTGGGGCATCAGAGGTCAGTGAGTTTAATTTCTTTTCTTTTTTTTAATTAATATTAAAATCAATAAAAAAAAAAAAAACTCTAACCTGTAATGACATATATGCTAAATAGGTAATATGTGCCATATTGTGGGACATTCTAAGCAATAACATCTCCATAGAGACAAGCACTTTAAACTAACTGAGATTTACCTATGACAGGAGAAAGCAGAGATGACTTATTTGCATGTATAAGGTAATAACCAAAAGTTCAAGCGTCTTTCGCCTGCATTATTTTCATATAGTGGACTGATCTTAGGATTCAGGCTATATTAAACTTTGTGCAGAGTAATGGGGGAGGATGTGAAGAGGAGCTGGAGGTGTAGCTAAGGGCATTTGCACAATATAGGGGTGGACAGGGCATACACATATTGAGGTGGGGATTGGAGAGTCTCAGCGGATATTAGCGTGATTCCCAGTAGCCCACGGCTCTGAGTGGGCTACACAGGAGGTTCAGCAAACACCACACTGTCCTCCAGGTATGACTTTATCAGTAATATATGTAAAACTATATTCTAATCGGACTGATCTCAGGCCCGAGGACTTACAGCGGTATTGCAGATTCTGGCTAAATAATGATGAAATATTTAGTGGTTAATGAAAGATAAGATGTTGAAAGTAAAGTGTGAAGTGAATCAAATTATCAGTTATCCTTGTAATGAAAAATAACAGCTTAGTCACTGAAACTGTGACCTTGGGACATTGATTTGAACAAAGAAGGGGTCTGGCAAAGTGTAAGTAGTTAAGTAGAATTTTTAGGTATCTGTACTCTACTTAAGTAAATTTTATAGTGGGTACTTTCTACTCCACTACACTTTTTAACTGGACTGAAGTAAGAAGTACTTTTCATATGATTTTAGGGGTATTTTTCCCAACATCCTGACTAAAAAATTACTGGATGTTCAAGTTTAGGCTTTCACCAATCAAAAATAAATACACAAGATTCATAAGAAAGTTAAGAAATTGATTCGTATTGACACTGTTGACCAAAATATGTGTCTGTAATCTAACACCTCTTTACTTTTTACATTTTAACTACATTTTTAAAAAGGTTCTTTAATGCTTTTACTTGAGTAACTTTTTGTCTCTGTATCTGTACTTTTACTTAAGGAAGAAAATTGAGTACTTCACCACCACTGTTACTATACCCACACCCAAGCAACGTTTAGTGACTTCTTCAAGACAAACGACCCTGGTTTAGGTCAAGTCTGGCCACTGCATTTTTATCATTGTGAGATAAGGTCAATAGCAGAGAAGAATATCCAAACTGAAGAGATGATTCTAAAATTAAATTTCTTAACTTTGCTACTCAAATAAGACAAGAGTTGGACTGGTTCCGACCATAAAGGACCTCTTATCTGAATGCTCAACTTAAATAATTAATCATATCAGTTTCTGCCTTAAGCGGATAATACACGGTAAGATCGATGGCAGGATTCAAAAAGCCAAATAAAAGACACAATCCTGCTACATTTCCTACAATTTTAATAAAGGTAAATGATTGGACGTGTGTGTGTGTAAGTACGTGTGCAGGTGTGTGTGTGTGTGCGTGTGTGTGTGTGTGTGTGCGTGTGCGTGTGTGTGTGTGTATGTGTGTGTGTGTGTGTGTGTAAGTACATGTGGGTGTGCATGTGTGTGCAGACTTACTGGAAGCAGTCTCTCTGAGCAGACACATTCTTCAGGTACTGCTTGAGGGCCTCACAGAAGTCTCCCAGTTTCTTCTGGTGGACCACCATCTCCTGACGAATCAGCAGCAAGGACTGGGCAGGAACACAGAGAAACAGGTCAGTTCAGATGTGGCTCCTGCGTAAGCCATGGCAGGTGCACTGGTATGTAGGGCTGTAGTAAGGCTCTCATCTTGTGCTAAGGCAACTAAATAAATGCTATCACTGGATATTCAACAAGATATTTAAAGGTATGTTATGTAACTTTTCTGGTATAGTATCTGCCACCTGCTTTTCTCCATGAGCGTCTTACTTATTTATCTGGAATGATCCACAGTATTATTGAAGGTTCTATGTTACCCAAAACTCACTTGTGAGTTTTAAGACATGTTAGAATGTTGTTACCTCATCAAAAACATATCTAGGGTTGTGTTTCGTTTCATTCTCACATGTCTGAGTAATCCTGCATTATTAGGCTGTCTACATCGCCAAAGCTCAAAATGCTCTGTTCCACCTTGTGAAGTCATAGAATGATAGCTTTCAAGTAAGATGGGCAATTCCAGAGCTGAAATCTCCTAGATGATTCTAGTGAAGGTGTCTGGAGTTTAAAACCACAGTGGAGCGGTGGAATAAGAGTGTTTTCAGTTTGAGAGAAGAACTCAGCCTAAATATTGAGCATTTGTGTGTTAAACATGTGTGAATCAAACTAAACTAAACTCCAGGTATGTTTGCGATGAGGGAACATGAAAAAGGTAAGAAAACAGCATAATATGGGCCCTTTAAACCACTGATGACACCTTCAAGTTTTGTGCTTGTAATGTTAAAAGTTATACATAAGGGTTAAACAGTTGGGAAAGATATGGTGTCTTTTCTAGTTTGGCAGCAGCGGCATAGAAGCAAAAAGAGCAACATAGAAATGATATTTAAAATCCATCCTCTTACATTCATTAGTTCGAAATGTCATAGTAAATCATGTCTACTAAAATATGAAAAGATCTTTGGCTCTTGTTGGATGTAAGTTGAAGTTCTTTGCCCATCTCCTGTAATGGTTGTCTCTAAGTGACAAAATCTAAATAGATTATAGAAGGTGCTCTAGGACTTTGGCGATGATCATGAATCGCAAAATCTCATTTTGAAGCTGGACCGAGGGGCTGGTTTGATCACATCAGATTACCTCCCATCTTTGGCTTTTCATGAGCACCACACTACAGTACAATTAAAAATTTATCCACTATGACCTAGATAACTCCACTGCGCTACACAGGAGACACAAAGCACACAGTTTACATTTTAATGCACAACAAGCGAGTGTAGCTCAGTTTTCATGTTTTCTCATTCAATTTCTCCTTTTTCTTCTCTCCCTAAATTATCCAATAATCCAGAAAGTAATTAATTACAAATACCCTGTAATAAAATACAGTTCATTTTAATAGATTTTATTTTTAGACCAAGGTTTAGTTTGTTTTAATACCTGACCGTCCTGACTGCTAGCGGTCTTCCTCACAGTGGTCACATGATGTTGCTGTCAAAACTGTCAGGTATGAAAACAATTTAAATGAACCTCATTGGACAAATACTCATGTTACTGTAACTGAGTAGACTTCCTGTACTTGTGCAGTACAATCATAGCCTCAATTATGCTTCATTACACTTTAAATCATGTAGAGTCCCAGTTGTCTGCATGGCTGTGTTACAACTGTCTGTTCCCGGAAACACAAAAGGACTGCATCACCTGCTCTGACTGGGCAGAACTGGACTCTGGTAACTAGAGACCAGTGCCAAGAACAGGGTCCATTGGAGACCGTTATGTGCCAACAGAAGCACGGGAAGATAATAAGAAAGCGGTTTAAAAAAGACTAAATTCAGTTTTACACAGTTCGACTGATCACGTTCTGTGGAAAAGACTCCTTTACTCCTTTTAGGTTAAAAGTAACGAATACTCTCAGTAGAATTACATGACATCACAAGGCAGGATTTGTGTGTTAAACGTGTGAATGAAACAAAACACGACTCCAGGTATGTTTTTGATGAGGAAACATTATAACATAGATCAGAAAGTAATGTAATATAGCTCCTTTAAGTACAAATTTGACAGCGGTGCACATGTAACTGAGTACATGTAACTGTAGTTTTGTATTTGAGTACACATTTTCATTACGCTTTCCAGACATTTTCCACTGTATCTTTCTATCATCTCTATCTTTCACACAGAACTAAGGGTAGTGACATAAGCATCAAGAAATAGAAGTGTGCTCTTGTTCGACCCTCTGCTTTTGTCCGCCACACTCCAAGCGTCTGCTCACTCCTACTCCTGCCACTACTCCTGCCACACAGATGAGACCAAAGACTAGCCTGGGAATTTCAATCAGTGTCACTTTTTGGCTGTAGAATTTTTTGCTTAATGATACGAGCCATAAGTTTTCATTGAGCAGCTAACCTTTATGGGAGAATTATGCTCGCTCATGTCTCCCATATGTTTTATAGCTGTCAAAGCCTGTTTTATTGGCATGTAATGAGTATTTTATCTCCCCATATCCATGTTTATCTGCTGCTGTTATTTCAAACTGCTGTCAGGGGGCTAACCACTCTGCCGCACATGGATGAACAAGCCAGCGCATGTTTGTTTAAAGGGCCCATATTACTTTATTTTCTGATCTCATAATGTTATTTTCTCATCACAAACATACTTTGAGTTGTGCTTTGTTTCATTCACCCATGTTTAACACACAAATGCTGCATATTTAGGCTTCACTTTGTTGTTCTCTTAAACAGAAAACCTGCTCCACCTTGTGTCATGTAGTAATTCAGTAATTGTTCCACTGTGTTTTTAAACTACATAGACCTTCACTAGAATCATTTGATTAATTTGCACCCCTGGAATTGCCCACATCTACTAAACTAAAGATAAAAGGTAGCTGTTAATATGAAAACTACCTGCTAATAAAGGATTACTCAAACATGTGTGAATGAAACAGAACACAACTCCAGGTCTGTTTTTGATGTGGGAATAATGTTAACAACATTATAACATGGCTTAAAGCTCACAAAAATGAATTTTTTAATATATGAAGTAATAAACAGAAGTGAAGTCTACAAGCTGTTCACAAGGCAACATGGATGCATGGTTACCAGTCTGCAGTCTACCTGAGGACACACACACACACAGAGGAACACACCAACTCAATTAGAAACAGCACATTGGCTAGCAGTCTCTGTTAATCTAATCATTGCCACTCCATTAGCTGCGCTGCCATCCCGACCGAATCACTGCAATTACATCTGCTCCCTCCAGACCGGCCAGGTACAAGAGGGACTCTGCCTAATACTGTACCACATCTGCGCTATGAACTACAGGGGCTGACCGGGAGGGTGGGGCTTCTGTAGAGGGTGAGGGGTTCAGAGATGTTAATGACCAATGTATCTGCCAGAATCATATGAGTGTTTGAACTCAATATTATTATCTTTTTAATCATATTTTTAGACATCGTTACCTCCACACAAACAAACCCAGAGTTGTGTTTAGTTTCATTCACACTCAGCCTAAATATGCAGGATTTACATGTTAAACTTGTGTGAAAGAAACAAACACAACTCCAGGTGTGTTTTTGTTGAGGAAATGTACATCAGAAAATAGAGTAGTGATTTTATCTTGATTTTCGTTTCCATATTTCTATTGTTGTTGAACTTTGGAATTTGCCAATTATGTCTCTTATCAAGTTAACTGCACACACCAAATGGAGACCCTCAGTTTACAAACACTAAAAAGATCCCTGGATTTGACTTCCTGTGGCTGAATGAGTTACTGAGATATGCATGTGGTCTGGTTTCTGAATGAATCTTAACTTGCATGATAACATATTCTCCCAGCTAATTACTTCTGGCCAAAATCCTTTCTCAAAATTAGGAAAGGCGCCCGTAGGCGCTGCATTGAGGCTATTGCTGTGAAGTTGCAAAATGTTGGAAGAGGCTAATCGAGTACTGAGACTAATGGGCCCTAACAGTTTGTGGAGTGGAGGTCTTTCTTGTTGAATTGTAACTTGTACTATTCTGCACATACACTGAAAAGAATACTCAGAAACAAATGACGAGCTCCAAACTACAATAAAACATATTGAAACAGCATTACTTGCACAACATACACTACCAGTCAAAAGTTTGGACTCACCCTCTCAGTCAATGTTTTTTTTTACTACTTTCTACATTTTCTATAGACTAAATACACAAGACCTCAAATATGAAAATGAAAGAAGAAAATGTAGAAAATGAGACAAAGCCTTGACCTGAGGAAGATTTTTTTAATTAAATGAGTGGAGGCTTTGTTTCATTTTCTATATTCACTGTAGAAGCCTGGCACCAGTGATGTGCGCATACGTACACTGTTTGTGATATGGAATTATGAGGCAAAGGAAAAAAGGTAAATAACTGTCTTCTGTATGTTTCTAAAATGTACTAAGTTGTGAGAATAAAAAACAAAAAACACTGGAGGAGAGGGTGTGTCCAAACTTTTGACTGGTCGTTTATGCCACCTGCAAAATCAATCACCACATGTTTGCTTATCTTTTCTGTTTTTAAAATCACATAAAAATCACTGAAACATAAGAAACAAATACATAACAGAACTCCTATGGGACTGGTGAGGAGTCCATAGTGTGATTGTCAGATTCACATTCACGCTATTCACTCTGTGTTAGACTGATATGATAAGTGATGGCCTGGAGCATCTGTTCATGTTGTGAATGAATCGTGTGGTGTCAGCAGGAACACATGTTATGGCGTATTGTTGCTCGGATATGGCCTGTAAATCACCAGGCAGCGCCCGCCTTTAGAGAGAATATAGACCCTTTAAACTGTAATTGGGCAAATGGGGTAAAAACGCACATCATCCAGAGTATTATTATTGGCTTCTGTGTTTTACTGGAATGTCAATACTATTCAGAACGCCTAAACAATGTGAAGTCTATGGGGATTTCATTTTAAAAGGCCATATTATGCTATTTTCTGATCTATGTTATAATGTTGTTATCCCATCACAAACATAGCTGGAGTTGAGTTTTGCTTCTTTATTCTTCTCTCAAACAGAGACCAGTCTGTTCCACCTTGGTGATGTCACGTGGTAATACAGTAAGTGCTCCACTGTGTTTTTAAACTCTATACACCTTCACTAGAATCATTTGGATAATTTCAGACCTGGAATTATCAATCTGTACTGAACTAAAGGTAAAAGGAGCTGTTAACTTGATTAACTTGCATTTTGAGCTTTGGGGATGCAGAACCCTAATATCCAAAGATTACTCAGACGTGTGAATGAAACAAAACACAACTCCAGAAAGTTTTTGATGAGGGAACAACATTATAACATGTCTTAAAGATCACAAGAAAAATTTTGCATTGAGCTCAATACAACAAACATGTATTCAAAAAGTAGCATACATTTCTATCCATCCTCACATATGTTAATAATGGTGCTTCATTAACATTACTAAAAGACCGGAATAATTCTGGGGGAGAATTATTCATCAGACTGATGGTTTAATGGCATTGAGCAATCCATTATTGGTCTCCAGCTATGATGATTTGGATAATTAAAACAGCGTTTAATTTTGTCCAATCTGTCAGTAGCCAGCCGAGTGTGAAGAAAATTATGAAGTCTTGATTAATAGTTTTTAAATCAATTCCTAAAATTCAGCTGACAGTTACCAAATGGTGTTGGAGCTAACCTTTCATTTATTTTGAGATGCAATACTTGAGAAGAAGCAGGCAGAAATTGTAGATGTCGTTCATGATATGTACTAATTTCACCAACACTGTTTACTGTGTGGGAGGAGAGCTGCTGACCTCGACTGGGGATGTTGTCGAACGGTGAAAGGAAAACTTTGAGGATCTCCTCAAAGCCACCATCACATCTTCAGAAGAGAAAGCAGAGACGGACTGGAGAAGGGGGAATTTGCCCCAGCAACCCGGGCCAGGATAAGCAAAAGAAAATGGATGGATGGGACAAGACACGAGATGAGACACACCACAAGATTGAGTCCACGAGAACGAGACAAGATATTTTGGCATAACTTGTAATAAATAAGTTGTGCAATCCATTTCACAATTTTGGCATTACCATTTTTACTTATTTTATATAATACTTGTGGTGGTCATTGTAGTACTGCATTTTTGAACTACAGCGTTTCAAATTGTGCCAGCTCTTAAATCTTTTTCTGTCTAAGCCAAAGGTGAATTCAGGAGGAAAAAATCTCATAAGATATTTTTTCTCATGTGTGCACAAGCAAAGTGTGGCACAAGACCTTGTCCCATCTCTACTCTTTTAGCATTCACACATCCGACACAAATGGGAAAAACAAATTTCTTCCATGGCTGATTACTGAACAATTCTAAAAATGCTACCAAATTATAAGTACCCACCAAAGCTGATGTAAAAAATTACTTTGTAGCGGTAACAATAGATTAAATCTTCAAAGCGCTTTTAAAGTCAAGACCTGAGCAGAAACCCTGTGAAACAGAATGTGTATTTGACAACTTATGTAACACTACAGTTTTTTCTCTTTTCTCTCTCCTGTCCCACATCTGTTTTCAGCCTCCCGAGCCCCCTGCAGAGACTTCACACCGACTACACCATCAAATATTCAGCGATGATCTGCATACACACAGACCAAGGGCACTCCCCTCCCTGTACTGCACGTGGGAAGTATGCTTCTAACTCTGTCCCACTGGATGTGAAAATAGGAGTAATACTGAGCAAATGTATGGAGCGATGCAGGGCAGGAGGAGGGGGGGTGAGACTGGGGTGCCGTTGCCATAGGAACAGGGAAATACCAGTTCCTCACATAAAGGTTTTCATCTGACTCTCGTCTCTCTCTGCACCGCACTGGCCTACTTCTTCTGCTGCCTGACATCTCCAGACTTCATGTTCTCCTTTTCAATACACACTTTCATATGCTTCAGTTTTTCATGTCATGATTTTGGGGGGGTGTATATTTCATTAGGGGTGTAATGAAATAAAATGTCACTTTCTACTTCTTTGGGCTATAGTGCATTACAATTATTGGATGTTGGCCCCCAGATATCGGTTCAGTCGATATCCCATTTTGGTGTATAAACTGGTGTAATAAGATGATTTACTGGACAATATTGACCCAAAACACCTGATATTGAACTTGTGTTTTTGCAAAGCTGTTCTGTAGGTATCTGATATGATAAATAACAGTCACAAAACACATATGGATTGTTGTTTACCACATTTTAGACGCACAAACTTAAAGCCATAGTATCGACGTCAGTATCGGAACAGAAAAAGCTGAATCAGTGCATCCCCAATTACAATATATGTGCAAGTACTCTGCACACGAACTCTGCTGTCAAGGAAGTGTGTTAATAATGCGATAAACATTTGTCTTGAAAACTTTGACTTTTCCAATATATTGTATGCATCAAATAGATCATGTGATGGTGAGTAATGATAAATAACTCTATGGAAAACAGGATAAATTATAGTGCAACATTACACAATGCTGTTTAGGGGATATCTTTGCCATCATGCCAGTTTCAGTTACTCAATATAGCATTCACCCCTTAACTACAAAAGGTAATTTTAATTGATAATACTTGATGGGACAAGATCTCCACAGAACTCACAAAACAAAACTGCTACAAAACTGTGCACACATGAGAAAAGTGGTGATTTTTTTCATGTCTTCAGGTTTGGACTGAACCAAAAACATGGTTAAGTGCTGCTAAGTTGCATCTCTCGAAGGTTCTTAAAAGCAGTAATGCCATGAATAGATACATAGACAGATGGAATTATGAACTGCATTACACACTTTCTTTATCATGTGTCTCATCTCATTTTGTAGAAACTGTCGCACCCCTATTAGTTACTGCCCAATTTAAAGATGCGCAGGTTTCCACAAAGAACTGTACACAGATTAGATGCTAAACCTTCCTTTACAAAGCAGCTACATTTCCTGGCCAAACCCTCTTTATCTGTCTCCTGTTGGCCTTTTGGTCTGTTGTTTCGGGGGTAGAGGGATGCCTCACTTATTCAGACTCGGGCAGAGGCAGGTGCTGCTCTGGTGAGTGGATCATTTGCATAGCTCTCTCTGGGCTGCAGTAATAGATGGCCACACCATGACTTACAGTGTCCAGTCTGTTTACAGTACCAGCTGCACAGAATACAGAACACACTGAAGGGCTAAGCTGGGTTTACTCACCGCTTATGTTACACCAGTGGATCTGTGCAGCCATTCAAAACACTGGCAATCCAATAAAAAGCACACCAGTCACCTTAAAGCAGACCTATTATGCAAAATTGACTTTTTAGAACCTTTAATCATGTTCTGTTTGCATCATCTCACCATTTACTTACCCAAAGTTGTATTTAGGGTGATTCATGAATGCTTTAATCACTTTTTCACTGGCATACGTCCACTGCTCTGTACTTTGCTATCCAATTTTATTTTCTTAATCAGTGATATGCGTACAGTATGATTCTGCAGTATATTCATTTTGAGACAAATTAAAGAAAATCTGCTGCTTGCTAGTGTGATCTGCTGACTCTTTTTTTTTAGATAATGTTTACGGGGATGTCAGCTTCCATTATGCATCATATTTTTCTAAAATGAAAGTCAATTGACTGGATTTCTTTTAAGCTGTTTTAGATCAATATTACAATTTAAAATATTTTAACTATAACCAAATGTTCCACGGATGTCATAGATTATAACTATAGCAGACACAATAGTCTTCTTTAAAACATCTTTGAGACATTGTTTAGCTTTCAAATCAATGCCATTTTCTTTAAGAAATGACAGATTGCGCAATGCAATCTCATTAGTACTTGTAGGTACTTTGTTTTGCTGTAAAATCCTCCTGAGGTCATACAGTGAAGTGCGGTATTATGATTTGGCAGTGATCCCTCAGGACGGTTTTTCAGACAAACACAAGCAGCCCAAGGGTGTCCCGAGGCAACACACACACACGGGGACACTGAGGATCAAGTCAGGTTTTGGGGTGGATAGTAAAAAGGTAAAAAGTGGCTTATCCGGTCTTAAACGGCTCATATTATTTATCATAGTATTTTCTGATCGACGTTATCACGCTGTTCCCTCATAATGTATACCTGGAGTTTTGTTTTGTTTCATTCACACATGTTTTACACACAGACCCTGCATTCTTAGGCTGTGTCTTTCTCTCCTTGTGATGCCATATGGTAATACAGGAAGTGCACTGTGTTATTAAACTCCATACACCCACCTTCACTAGAATCATTTGGATAATTTCAGTATTGTCAGTCTCTGCTGAACAAAAGGTAAAAGGTAGCTGTTAACTTGAAAAATCATGACATCACAAGGTGGAACAGAGCATTTTGAGCTTTAAACATGTAGACAGTCTAATAAAGTTTGAGTAATTCTTTATTATTAGTCTGTCCACATCTCATGTAGAATGAAACCAAACAGAACTCCAGGTATATCTTTGATGGGATAACATTATAATATGGCTTAAAGCATACAAAAATGCATTTTGTCTAATATAGGACCTTTAATAAATGGATTATAAATTGAATGAATGAAATTGAATGAAGTGAATGAATAACACATGAGTTGCAGTACTAACAAAAGTGAATAGGGCTGATTTAAAAAGCAAAATACTTGGACACTCCAATTAGCACTTAGCAGAGTGGTTGTGCCGTGGCTGTACTCTGATATTAAAGTGGCAGTGGCCAAGCCAAGCTCAAGATTATGGAGATGTGTCCTGAGAATGCCCCAGCTGCACTGAAGGATGGGTCAAATGCAGAGAACAATAAATTACCTTTCCTTTCTTTTTTCTCTTAAAAGTCCCATCTCTGAGACCGGGCTGTGGAGCCAATAGAAAAATTAGGCTGAACTGCTGCTGCATGCAACACTTTTCTGATGTAGTTAAGCACCAGGGGACTGCGGGCAAGCTCATTCATATTTCTCCTGATGAAATAAACCACAGAGCTGCTATTTATAGGCGTGTCTACAATGCACCACAATGAATCATGTTAGAACGAAGGAAAGGCCACTTTGTACAATACATGGTTAATTTAAATAGTTTTTAGCACTTCGAGAGTATAAGCACATGACAGCAGCTGGCAATATGGATAATGTATTACAGATACAATATTACCAAGGTCAGGATCTGATTTACTGCTGTCACCTCCACTCCATCTTTTTATCAATCTTCTGACATACTACATTAATATTGCACGTTCCCTGTGGCGTTTCAGCATCAAAGGATCTTTTATTGGGCATTCATTCAAGTTCACCATTGTTTTTGCAGTTATTATCCAGTATTATCCAGTATACAGGCTGTCCTGCCGTCATGAAATATGTATTAAATGAATGAAAAAATAGCTGGAAACAAGTCTGATTGTCTTTCTGCCAAGTAATTCTTTTATCATTGTTGTGTTGAGTGACGGGTGGGTTTTCTGTGTGGAGCCTGTGATATGGACTCAGAGGAGTTTACTTGAGCTTTGTTTGAACAGGCAGCAACTGATGGAAATTTAATGAAGGGACCCATGGTAACTGCCACTGTAAGCACAAAGTAATATAGATAAAGTCAACACACATATATATATATATATATATATATATATATATATATATATATATATATATATATAGGAGTGAATGAAGAATGCTCTGCAAATAATGCTCTACCTCCCCTTCCCTTACCTAAATACAAGATTTTTATAATTTGATACATGATAATTTTGAAATCTTGTAATTTTGTTTTATTTATTTGAACATACTGAAAGCAAAAACTGACTCTTGTGAGGTTTAAGCCGTGTTATAATGTTGTTCCCTCCTCAGAAACATGCCAGGAGTTGTGCTTTGTTTCATTCACATGTTTGACTGATTCTTCATTATTAGTCTGTTTACATCTCAAAGCTCAAAATGCTCTTTTCTACCTTGTGATGTCATGTAGTGGTAGTTTTCAAATTCACAGCTACCATTTACCTTTAGTTCCAGAGCTGAAATCATCTAAATGATTCCTGTATTACCACATGGCATCACAAGATGCACAGACTGTTTTCTGTTTGAAATAACTCAGACTGAATATGCAGGGTTTGTTTGTTAAACAGGTGTGGATGAAACAAACACGACTCCAGGTACGTTTGTGATGAGGAAACAACATTATAACAGAGATCAGAAAATAGCGTAATATGGGCCCTCCCAATATCCTATTTCAGTTCATTGTTTATTATTATTTCAGAAGTATACTGGCAGTGCTCTCTGAATGGGAGCTATTTGGCAATCAGTTATTGGTATCAGCATCTATAAAAAACATCAAAACTATATGTGGGTGATTCTGCTTTAATGGACCCTTGTGAAGTAGCATTGTGTCCCTGTCTACTTTGACTACAGGCCTGAGTGTGTCTCCATTTGCTTCCTGCCTCAGTAGATTTATGAGAGTCCCAGTGCTGTAAAGCAATAGTCTTTTACAGGTTGTCCGTCCTGTTGTCTGTGAGCTCTTCGTTATATTGACAGCCTGATTCAATGAGCCTTATATTTGAGTGAAATAGTGCGCTGCTGCTGACTCCAACAGTCGATTAGGGGCCAGTGGTTGGGCTGCCACACAAAACAGCTGACGGTACAGTCTGTGTTCAGGGCCAAACTGGACTTTCCTCACATTTCTCTTGTGATTTACATTTTAAAGGGGCTGATGGAGGATCTGCCACCTTCTTTTCTCCATAGAGATCCACACAGCAAGACTGCTTGTTGTTCAAGATCATTTTGAGCAATAAAACAAGTGTAGCTGAATAACTGCAAAATAGTTAAGTTTAATGCCCCACTATGGAACATTTCAGAACATGAACACCTGGATAGTGGACCCCCTACCAGAAACGTTGCGTAATGTAGCTTTAATTAAATGTGCATCTGGTATTTTACACTCTAAATGTTGATTATTGAATTAGAGGAGTTAAAATATGTGTTGAATATTATTAGTTTTTTTTTTAAGCAGACTGAAAATGAGTACTTGTGTGAGAATGAGCCACAGTGCACCATGAATACACATTTGAATGGAAAATAATATGAACCACATAGAAATAATGCATTAAATAGTGATTTAGTTGAGCTCTTAAATGTGCAGTGGTTAAATATTTCATTATTATAATTTCATACAGAATTTATATAGATAGCTATAAAACATTCAGGTGCAGTATAAATACATGTACTAAAACAACACTGTTACATTGTGTGTTATTAACTCTTCAAGCCCCTGGGTATTATTAAATGGAGTTGGAGGTGAGATCAAGAGCTTTAGTTTGTGGCCAGCAGGAGGTACTCTGCCTCTTTGAAGCTTTGTAACGGTCAATAATACACATTATCATTGCAGGTACATTTTGTCCTGTTACAAAAAGATTGTCTCTTCCTAAAAGTGCACTATATAACATTTCTGGTGGGGGTCATCCACTATCTGCTTGTCTCCACAGAGGTTAAGATTAAGGTACATTATAGGAAGATTTGTCCTCTGCATTAGACCCATCCTTTAGTGCCAGGGCAGCCTGTCAGGAGCAGTGGGTGCCGCAGTGCAATGCCCGGGGACCCACCTCCAGATGTTGAGCTGGGCTTGGTCAGGACTTTTTTCAGTGGAACTAATGGTCTGGCATTTAGCATTTCATCTCTTGCACTTATTCACTGTTTCTGTTGGTAAAAAGTACCTTGAACAAGTATTCTTACTGTGAACGAGCTCACTTCTCCACAGATCTGACCTGTAACTTAGTCTGTTGGCATCACCATAACCTTACCTATCTCCATTGAAATTATTTATTCCAGTAACATCTCCAGACACAAGCTAGTTTCAGGTCTTCCACCAGAAATGGTATATAGTACACCTTTAAAATCTTAATGATTACATACAAATAATAGAAAACATACTATAAATATAAAAAAATTTTGGCACAGTACCTCATCTTGTAATGGTACGGATTCATTCATTGTAATAAATATATTCTTGATACCTTATAAGAGGACTTCCCTAGATCCTTTGTACTTGGTGTGATCACAAGACATCAGAACCAAACTAGAGATATTGCCAAAAACTAT
This sequence comes from Odontamblyopus lacepedii, assembly GCA_034769755.1. Taxonomy (NCBI): domain Eukaryota; kingdom Metazoa; phylum Chordata; class Actinopteri; order Gobiiformes; family Gobiidae; genus Odontamblyopus; species Odontamblyopus lacepedii. The sequence continues at coordinate 29,406,739 of CM068348.1, read as the reverse complement.
TCGCACATTAAATGATTAGGTCTAATTTAAAATGCATTCACAATTTAGGTGCAAAGAAGCCCAAGTTCTCTCTGTACCAGTTGTGCAGTTCTATCAATGTAACGTGACAGTTCCCATTTACACAGATCATTGTTATTTAATTAAAACAGGTCTGGTCTTGGTCTTTTGTGTGGTCAGTAGTGCAAAGTAAAGCTTTTGCCTCCAGTTTGGACTTTGAATCAGCCGCTTCACTGGAGCGCAGCCCTGGCCACGCCGACATACACACTCAGCTATAATGACATTCTCAATGCTCCAGAGAACCACAATTAAGATTAGAGTCAAAGCTTCAATATGAACACTTTAGTATTAAATGGTTTGAACAATAAGATTACTACACAGTTCAAAGTTCAAATAGGTCATGTTCCACCTCAACTAAAACTGTAAAATAGGATATGCAGTTAAATAAAAGACAATGCTATCCACACAGAAATATGATGCTAAATATTGAAGCTTTTCAGGAGGAAATGATGGTGCAGAGTGAAGGTGACCCTTTACTTTTCAGGTGTTAAATGTCAGCGTATGATCGTTAAATCCTGTTACACATTCAAGCCTTGGGCCACAGCTCTAGCAGCAAAGACATGGTAGAATTATTTAAGTGAGAGAGAATGGACCATTTACCTGCCTAATATGAGCACAGATATATGGTTATGGGCACTAGTTTAAAGGTATACTATGCAACCTTTCACCTGCTTGTTTCTGTCTGGAATGTCCCACAGGATGACATTAAACAGCTCTGCCTTACATTTATTAAATTACACGTGGCATAGCTCAAAAATACCAAGAAAAACAGGGATTTTGACTGAGTGGAGGTGCCTCTCCACAGATCTGACCTGTAACTTGGTCTGGTTTTGTCTCCATAATGATGGAAAGGTTTAATACCATGCTGTAAAACATTTCAGAGAAAGCCATAACATCTCCACAGAGAAAAGCATTTGACGTACCCTACACCACAAAAGTTACACAATGCACTTTTATCACTGCCATGATAGAATAGTATATGTTTTTATAAGGAATAAATCTAATGAACTTGGCATAAGTCCTACATTATGATATATATTTTATTTTTTATATTTTAAAACTGGACAAATTACTCTCCATCATGGACACTCCTGCTCACCCACTGCACCAGACTCTAGAGCGACAGAGGAGCTCCTTCTCCAACAGGCTCATACAGCTCCTATTTCTATACTTTTTATTTTTACTTGTACATATACACTTATATAATTATGCCTTATATGACACCACTCTCTTGTTATTTTTGCTGCTTATTTAGAATGTATTATTACCATTTATATTTTTGCTCTTTATTATTATAATATATTGTGCAGTGTGAGCTACTGTGTGTCCAAATACTTTCCCTGGTGGATCAATAAAATTTGTCTAAATCTCATTTTAAAAGCCATGGCCATCGATACATTATGCCTAAATGAATGCACTGAATATAAACATGATTAACTAATGCAATTTATTTATTTTGCACAGTGTCGTATGTGCATATGTTGTACACATATTTCACCACAGTTCCATAATCTGAGTCAGCACCTTTGCTCTGTTTGGCGTCGTTCAAAATGTGTTAGCAGAGACCTCTGTGCAGTGCGTGACCTGCGCACACGGTATGATCCATATTTATAACTACTTGATTTATTTTTCATAAGGGCAGTGTTATAAATGGCCTTTTGCGGACTTCCTTTTCTGCTGTAACCCTGCATTGTCCCTCTATTTATCTTACTGCCTCATGCATTATATATGGGGGCCACAGGACCACCCACCTGTGTCCAGTGTATGTAGCTACTCTGGTCACTTAACTTGAGCTATAATAAATAATACAACAAAAAGGTAAAATTATGCTTTTATATCAGTGAGATTTGTAGGCATTTGTAGCTGAAAGATTACATCAGTGTAATGTTAAAGGTGCTCTGTGTAACATATTTGGGCAGATCTGTGCAGAGGTAAGCTCATTCTCAGTTAAAACAGGTATTTTTAAACTGTGTAACATTCCAGGTTCAAGCAAAGCAACAACATTTCCATGGGGACATACCCTCCACCATAAAAGTCAAACAGTGACAACTAAAACAGGTGACTTGATTTGTGCTGTTAAACAAGTCTCTGACAGAGAAAATTAGTCACAAGCTAGCATTAGCCTACAGTTTTTTCACTTTCACCTTTTTTGTTGACAATCAAACCTTGAAAGCTCATACTGATCACATGCTCCTGAAAATTTGTTGTTAAAATAAATTTTTCTAAGGTCCTTTTTACGCATCACCTCAATTATGCAGAACCAATGTTACTGTAAGAATACACAGAGTCAAGACAGCAACCACTGGGCACAAATTGGAACTGAACAATGCTATAATAATAAGACAAACTCCCACAGTGCTGTTTGGGCATATTTCACCATGTTCTAACAGAAGGCAGATATGAAGAAGCATATTTTTGAGGCGTAAAAGTTTTTATTCTAAACTCCCAATGAACCTTAACCCTTACAATGTTTGAATGTTTTTTCTCAGCTCTGTCTCAGAGCCAGGAGTTCATTTGGAGGCAGGTCTATACTAGAAATAGGAATTTATTTACGTACAAAACAGCGAAAGAGAACTACCTGTACCCTGCACCCATGAACACCTCCTATTTGGAATGAGATGGCTAGTGGGCTAGCTATGTCGATTTATATACACAGTCTATGCTCATAGCACATATAGCATCTTCTATAATACAGACGGGTCTTTGTTGTTGTATAGAGAAGTCATAAATCCGTTTTGAATTTCAAAATTAGAAGTATTCAAAGCTGCTTGTGGCCTTTAGCCTGCTTCCAACCCCATTTCTATTCTCCATTATCTCTCTGTTATTAACTTCTCCCTCCACTCCATCTGCTCTTATTGTCTGTGTTTTCCTATGTGCTTCCTGTGGATCAGAAGACATCTTGCAGCATGTGATTGGCTTGCCCACTTCAGCTGACTGGAATCATTGTTGCGCTGCCTGCTCATTGCCCAAGAGTGTTCCCCAGAAGCAAAATGGCCCAGGTAATTCAACCCCCAACTGCACTTTCAAAGCAGCTCTCTATCTCCCACTGTATGTGATCTTATTACGGTCCTCCCGCGTGAGCCGCCCAAGTCGCTGAGGCGTCTTTGTGCGGTGTAAAAAGATGATTGGTTTGCAGTGGGCGGAGAGGTGTAATCATACAGGAATGTGTGGAGAGTTGGGGGGTCAAGGTATGGATGGAGCGAGCAGTAAGAGGGAATTATGTAAAGGTGAATAGGGGAGCGACCTTCTTATGTTCGGAAGAGTGAGTGTGGGGATATGCTATAAAAGGCAGATACACTGGGTCAAAGGAAATTTAATATTATTTTCTTTCTAAGGTGTGATCTTCAAACCACATTATAAATAATTCTAGTGGTTCTTACAGCTAAGCACTGACACAACATGCACATATACATGGTTTAGGATAGTGTCCTGTTATAATTTTAGGGCTACTCAATTTTTGATACTTGCATAGCCTACACATGAGCTAGAACGCTAGTCAACACATTCCAAATAGGAAGTGTTCATGGAGGCTCTTCCATCTCCTCTGACTCTGTTTTCACATTGACTTCACATTGAGAAACTCTCGCCCCTCTCTTTCTAACAGCTGCAATGAGCCTTATTATCGTGTTTTGATCTTAAAATGTTTGTATTATCCCGCTCTACATGATGCTGGTGTTTCTATTCCTATTCCTAATATGAAGCTTGGATCCAAATTTCCCCCCATAACCAGTAGCATCGTGAGCTTCATTTGACTATGGGTGATGTCACACCATAGTGTGAGCATCACTATGGGTCCCTTAGGACACATTATTATACATTATATGGGTGCAAGAGCAAAAAATAACTATTAAAAGGCTATCTCTAAAGAAACTCCACAAGAATAAATGAGTTTTTGAGGACATAAGAGTTAGAGTCAAATGTATAATGAGCTTGATGATAAGTTGCGCTGATTTCTGCATTTTTAGTTTTATACTTACTCACTTTTTACCACAGAGCCTTTAATAGATCCACGCACAATGCAGATAAAACCAACAGTGAGGCCTGTAAAAAAAAGCTCATCCTCTGAGCACACAGCTAATTCTACAGAGTAAACTACAACTGAGCTAGCACTGTTGTCTGGCTGCACTCTCCGTAGTGATTTTACCAAGTTCAGTGTCCACACCAAAGGCTAAATGAAGGTATCAAAGAGGTAACAGTTTTCTGTTATTATCAGCATGTTTAAATGTCTGCTGAGCCTCCACAGTCTGTATTTAAATTGCTCTGAGCATTAGTATTAGCCACAGACGCCACCAGCGAGTGGTATCAGATCTTTGATTTGGTCTGAGTGCTCACTGATAGCGATACCTGAAAAATGTGCGCAGGTCATACAGGGGTAAGATAAAAAAAAGAGGACATTATATATGGTGTATTCCAGGAAAGGTGCATGGCCGAAAAGGTCTCAAAGTTCACCTGCATCTGGAAGTCAACTGCATTGACTTGCAAGTCTCTCCATAGTCTTTACAAAGACTCAGCAGTTACTTTGTACGGGGCTTCCTTCTTACGGTTCACAAATATATTACTATTTTCTGCTCTATGTTATAATGTTGTTTCCTCACCAAAAACATGTAGACATACTAAAAGGGTTACTCAAATGTATGAATGAAACAAAACAACTTCAGATATGTTTTTGATGAGATAACAACAAGGCTCTCAAGAGTCAATTTTGTGTAATATAGCTTCAATATGCATAAGCTCACCACCCAGAAAGTTCCAACAATGTTCCAATAAAACCAATATGGTAAGAACTTCAGCTGTACTGACCTTAAACCTTTTCTATAATGATATCCTCTTTATAAGTGCAGATGCAGGAGGAGCAGTTATAGACTGCACAGATGCAGGAGGAGCAGTTATAGACTACGCAGATGCAGGAGGAGCAGTTATAGACTGTGCAGATGCAGGAGGAGCAGTTACAGACTGTGCAGATGCAGGAGGAGCAGTTACAGACTGTGCAGATGCAGGAGGAGCAGTTACAGACTGTGCAGATGCAGGAGGAGCAGTTACAGACTGCGCAGATGCCGGAGAAGCAGTTACAGACTGTACAGATGCAGGAGGAGCAGTTACAGACTGTGCAGATGCAGGAGGAGCAGTTACAGACTGCGCAGATGCCGGAGAAGCAGTTATAGACTGTACAGATGCAGGAGGAGCAGTTACAGACTGTGCAGATGCAGGAGGAGCAGTTACAGACTGCGCAGATGCCGGAGAAGCAGTTATAGACTGTACAGATGCAGGAGGAGCAGTTACAGACTGCACAGATGCAGGAGGAGCAGTTACAGACTGAACAGATGCAGGAGGAGCAGTTACAGACTGAACAGATGCAGGAGGAGCAGTTACAGACTGAACAGATGCAGGAGGAGCAGTTACAGACTGTACAGATGCAGGAGGAGCAGTTACAGACTGCGCAGATGCAGGAGGAGCAGTTACAGACTGCGCAGATGCAGGAGGAGCAGTTACAGACTGCGCAGATGCAGGAGGAGCAGTTACAGACTGAACAGATGCAGGAGGAGCAGTTACAGACTGTACAGATGCAGGAGGAGCAGTTACAGACTGCGCAGATGCAGGAGGAGCAGTTACAGACTGCGCAAATGCAGGAGGAGCAGTTACAGACTGTGCAGATGCAGGAGGAGCAGTTACAGACTGTACAGATGCAGGAGGAGCAGTTACAGACTGTACAGATGCAGGAGGAGCAGTTACAGACTGTACAGATGCAGGAGGAGCAGTTACAGACTGTACAGATGCAGGAGGAGCAGTTACAGACTGTGCAGATTACAGACTCTCCCATGCTCTGGTCTTGTGTCTGAGGATGGAGTGTAACCATCACCTGCTGCACTTTGCCCACAGCAGTGATGCCACTTACAGCGCACATTAAGAAGCAGCAGCCACAGCCAGGGACTGAGAGACTGACTTCTGAATTATCAGTTGTCATGGACACAGACTCTGAAGGCTTATTACCACAATAATGATCGTGATTGGTTTGGAACACAGAAAAGCACTAAAACAGCTACAAACAGAGTTCACAGAGGCACAGGGAACAAGAGCAGGTTAAGAACAAACAACAGGGAAGGAGAAGTTTAGTATGTAAGTGCAAATACAAGTCAACTAGTCCCTAGAGGCTCTTTCTGTTTCATACAGAAAATAAATTTTTATTCAGAAAAGCATGGACAAAACTTGCTAATGTCTGTGTAGTCTTTCAGTCCAGTTGTCCAGGTATGATCCATAGCAAAAGAAAAATTTAATTCTGTCAACTGGACAAACGTTTTCGAGTGAAGACGTTTGGCCAGTTACCCAAGTGCCTGACAAGAACTGAAGAAGCAGCTTGGATGAGTGACAAAACATTCTAAAACTTTTGTCCAGTTGACATAATTTAATTCTTTTGCTACAAAACTTGCTAATGCATCTCTGTTTGCCTGGGCTGAGGACTGACACACTGATCCCTTTTATACACTAGTTGGCTGAAACATCTTTATTTGCACTTTACTAAAAAGAGGGCGTGACAAATGCTCTCAAATTATTGTAAATGACTAAAGATTCTGTGCAATGCTCAGCACAAGCCATCCATGTGCCCACATGACAATTCTCCATAAATATACAAAAACGTGATACAAAGCTGTACACAATGACGACAAACCTGACGCGATGTGCAGTAGTTTCATTAGCGGGATGCACTCTGATTGTGTTATGATAGTGCTCTGAAGGGGGAGTGACTTAACACAGGGAGCAAAGGGAAGGGAAACTCAAAGTGTCAAAAATGAAAGTGAAACTTCTAAAACATGTCAATATGTTGTTTTCGGCAAATACAGCTTTTTCAAAAGAATAAAAGGTAACATGGTGATCCAAATATGTTATGTGCTAGCCGTTAGTACCCCATAGAAGTAAAATGCACCATAGAGCTTATACTAAGATCTATATTGTTCTGGTTAAGTTACATTTAAATCCTAAACTGTGATGTCTCCAAAGCACCATGCTGTCATTAAATTTACTTGACAGTAAATTGGAACTATCTTCATAAATACTGACTGCAATTTGCAAGCAAATTGTTGACTGCAAATCGCATCTCCAGCTGCTGTAATCAAGATAATGAACTAAACCATAAGAATAGTTTGTTATAATTAAAGGTCAAGTATACAAACAAACTACCTTCTAATCCTGCTGAACAATCATTACACCCTCTGTGGTGTGGTGTAGTCATAACAAACTACAACAAATGTTTTCTACTCCAGTGTTCATAAGCTGGTAGATACTTGCATTGTTTTGTATACCCTGCAGCATACATCTCCTATAGATTGCCTTTGTCCTTATTTATTACTTTCTATTTTCAGTCTCTCATCTGCAAGACTACAACCCCTCTAGGTAGAGCCACATCTTCCTACACGCTGGCTACACAAGTTGCCTAGGGCCCATACGCAACTGAGGGGCCCTGCCTTCAGAGTCCCAATAGTTTTATCATTCATGTCTGTCTGTCAGCCTGCATGTAGTTGTGACAAAACATGCCCTTCTGATTAGTTAAATGTGTTTGTACAATACAGCACACTGCCCTTGACCCGTCCCTCTTCCCTCAGTCCTAAACACAACAGCATGAGCACAGCATGACCTAAGTTTATTACACATGTGTATCTGTTGTCTTTGCCTTATGCCAAGAATTCATCAACTTTAGTGTGCAGCAGCTCACTGATGATAATGACAGAAGCTTCTTTTGTCTTTGCTGGACAAGTGAATGACCCATGAACAAGCCATGAATGAGAGTATTGGTGTTTGCAGCCTCTATCCACCTTATTCTCCCCCGCCCACTTTTGTCTCTAAATGCTCGTAAACTTTTTTTTTTTCTTTTTTTTTGTGGTGGCACTTTCAGTTAAATGGGGATCTCATTCACGTTAGTGGAGAATTTGGGAAAAGTTTAGCATCTTAAATATGACATAAAGTAGGTTAATTTGTGTAAAATGCTCAACCTGGGCTTAGACTGCATGCGGTGCAGCTCCAGGGGCCGTGAGTACAGTGGTCCCTCGTTTATCGCGGGGGTTACATTCTAAAAATAACCCACACTAGGCGAAATCCGCAAAGTAGTCAGCTTTATTTTTTATAATTATTATATATGTAAATATATATGTATGTATATATGTAAAACCCCTCTTTACACACTTTATACACCTTTCTCAGACAGGACAGGCCTGCGATCTAAACTGAGGAGCATGGGGGGCGCAGCTCCACATAATGGTCTATGTGTGGGAAATACTGTGTCTTTTCCACTGAAGGCCTTGGTGCAGGTGTCTTATTCTGAGTGAAGAAGGTTAGATCCTGGTCTGTAACTATAGTACTACCAGTGGTAGAAAATGTTTTAACTGTCTTATAACTATGGCCATGGCATTTCTCCCTTGCAGACCGCTGATGTATGTACTCTAAAGGGTTGTAGACAGAGATTGTGAATATGAAGGAGGACTGGCACCCCTCTGGTTTCTCTGCTGCTGAGGTATAATTATTTACAAATGATTCAGTTTGACTCTGTGTAACAAAGAACAAACAGAAATACTTTCAGACAACATTGATAGCAGCATGGCCCAGGAGGCGTGAGGTTATTTATTTTATTTTTATTTTTATATAATTTAAAGCAACATTAAACACATCTAATATATACTATGGGATATTTTTAATTACCCAGCCTGTCATTCAGTTTTGACCCAAGGGTCGGTACACGCTGTTTCATATACCAATTATCCTTCCCTTAAAAAGCATGCAGATGTGGGTTATTATCCATGGGTTTCATATTGAGCAAAAAATTGGAACTGTCACCATAACAATTAACTATTCAGAAGAAAATATCTTTTGAATGGTACCCAAAATGGCAACTATAAACAGGAAACTGTAATGTGACTAAATGATTTAAAGGTGCACTGCGTAACTTTTTTGATGGATGGCACATCAACATGGAGATGTTATTAATTTGCCTAGAATGTTCCACAGTCTGCATTTTTCTTACATTTCTCAATTACAGTCAATGTTATAGCTCAATACCCTGAAAAGATGCAAACGTGTGCACTGGCTCCATGGAGGTGGACAAGTTGATAAATTTATGCAGTACTGGCAAAAATTCCAGGCAAACAAGTAAAATTTCCATGGAGAGAAGCAGGCGGTAGGCCGTCCAGCAGAAAAGTTACAAAGTGCACCTTTAAATGAAAGAGAGGTTCCACTGGGGGTGTACTCACTGCGCTGGCCGTGGCATCTGTGTCTGTTAGCCTCTGGTGCAGATCGAACCAGACGGTCTGAAAAAAGCACAGCAACAACAACAGCAGCTCGGAGTCAGTCAGCAGGACAAACAGAACTACTACACCATCATACAAGTATATATACTGCATATATATGTACAGACAGAGACATGTGCACAAGTCTATAGGCAGAGACAGGGGCAGAGACAGAAGGAGGGTTAGTGCAGAGGTAGGGGCAGAGGGAGGGATGGAGGAGCGGCAGGGGCTACAGGATATATGCAGAGCCCGATACTGAACAAAACAATGGCATTTGTCAGCAGGAGAGACCTGGGATACATGATGCTACTGGATTTATTGTTAAGTATTTACAGAGACTCATTTATCAAACCATAAAACCACACAAATTTAATAATAAAATGTCCTGTCTTTCTACAGAAAAAATCTTGCTGTGTGTAGTTCTCTACAAACAAGTTTAGGAATCATCAGAATCAAATGTTAATGGTCCTGAAGTGGACTCTGAACAGAATCCTACTATTTATACATAAAGCTTAATTCGATTTGCACAACACATCACAATACATGTCAGAAAAGATTGTTTTTGGCAAATTCTACAGCCCTGATAGGGTTGTAAAAGACAAATTTGAGCTCAAAGCAGCATAACACAACAGGAGTTAAATGGTTCAATCAGAGAAAAATGCTACTTAGAGTATTTGGTATAAAATCAACTGCAAGAAATTCACTACTTCTGTCAACGCTACGGGCTGAGAACATTAAACCTGTCTCTGTTCAGTCATAAATCATATTGGATTTATAGTGACATGACATACTTTACAATCACTTTATTGGCAGCTGTTGTTTACGAATGACTGTTGGTGGCTATAGCCTCTGACAGCACATTATATGATTACATTCATATGTTTCAAAGGGCACACACTCACTGGGATAGCAGTTTGTGAAGACTAAAGCAGGCCACCAACGTGATGTGTGTAGCTCTCATGAGTTTGTAGTTTATTGTGTGCTGACACTCCATCTTGGTAGTTGTATGCAGAAGGTATAGAGAGGTTATACCAGTTATGTGTCAGTGTACAAAAGGGGAAGTGAGTCTTATCAAAGTTCACAGGTCTGTGAAGTAGCTGATCTGTTATTTTTCCCCAGTTTGCTCCAGTGGCCTGTCTGCGTGAGTTATGTAAAGGTATAAATAAATGAGGCGCTGTCGGCAGGCTGCTACTGTCTCCATGGTGACTGATGAGATGTGATCGCTGTTTACTGCTGCTCCAAGTATGAATAGACTCTGATAACTGAGACTTTAACTCAAACCAGCGGGATGGAGAAATGGCTGGGGTCTGGCTCAGTGGGCAAGTGAAGCAATTACACAGTTACACAAAGTACAGGTACACAAAAGTACACACAAGTGCACACGTAGAGTGGACCCGCACCACAGGAAGTATGTGAGTCTAATGCCACACAGATGGGCACAGCTGGACTCAGGCTCACACTCGTCTGGTACAAATCAAATGGAGACAAACTACTGAACATTTACAGACTTTTCAGAAACCACAGGGCACTCACATTCACTCCTATGTCAAGACTATTGCACACCCGTTAGTCTCACCTATCACAAAATGGTGGCTTGCTCTGGCTCACAAGAAATATCTCATGTAAACTTGCGACACAATACACAGTTTCATTTTATAATATCTACACCGTACCAGTACCAGTGTTTTGGGTTTAGACCTGTTGTATTGTATGGTATCAACATAACTATATTGTTAGCACAAAACTACATTGCATTGTTTAAAACCACGATGCCGTCATCTCTGAGAGTCTGGGGGTCTTCATTAGTCTGTAAATGTCCCTTACTGTTTTTATAACTGACAGCTGCATTATATGACGCTCCAGACACTGCATCAACTGGAGATGATGCAATTTTAGTGAAGTCTGTTGAAACTAATTCTCTTTTATTATTTATGAAAATCAGCAGCAAAAGTACAAGGCTGATTTTAACCTAAAACTCTCCAAGAGTTGAAAGTGAACATACATCAGCTGCTCATAACAGTCAAACATTATTTATGGGTGCATTGTGTAACTTTTCAGATGGAGGGTCTGCCATATTCTTGTCTCCGTGGAGATGCTACTTTACACACAATGGCGTTAAACCTAATCTATCAAGATGGTGAAAAGCAGGTAATCACATCAGGTCAAGTCACATGTTATATCTGTGGAAAGGTGACCTATCTCACAAGAACTAAGAATACACATTTTTCCTTTTTCACCACAAAAAACAGCAACACTGTAATTGAATTTATGCATGATGGTCACCTGTGAATCTTCCAGTTTTCAAATAGGCGTAAATAAGAGGTGGATTACTCAATCAGGGACAGATAAACCTGATTTTATTTGTAATGAGATCCTACGTTTCACATACAAAAAAACCCCAAATGTGACTGCACGATCAGGTCAGGCTTGAGATTCGGCAGAGCTCGATGTGTATACAAATTACAGAGAGACATAATTCAGGATTTGCCAGGCAAATGTTTAATGCCATAATCTGGAACATTCCAGGCAATGACATAACTTCTCAATTGTGAGTGTATTCTATCCATATGTCAGACAGACAGTGCATTCTGTCCTGAAAGATCATTAAATACATATATTTATAATATCTGTAAACAAAATATTCTGAAGGTTGTGAACACTAGACTAAAACTGACAGTACTGGAACAACCAAATACAGCAACGCAATCAAAGTCTAGTGATGCAGAAACACATTGTTAGAAACATTTCCTGTGGTATATAGACAACATAACTCCAGTTTTCTAACAATGCTAAGACACTGGCACTTTGAGCTAGTTTTTGCAGGTAAGATCCTGGTATGTAATAATAAGACACGGGATGTTTAAGCTTTCAGACATTCAGTATGTCTAATAATTTAACATTTTCATATAACATTGCCAGTTGATATTTCCTTGAATTTCATTCTCAGCATTGTGCAGGTATTTCATCAGACACACAGTGTAACTCTACCAAACACATGTATTTGGCGGCTCAGTGCACAAAACTATACTTGCTCATGACTGAAGTAAACACTAAAAAGACAAGGTGCAGAGAACAGTAAGTGAGAAATGAAATCATCTGGGAATCAATGTAAACTTTGTGTGCCAAGTCTAAATGTGTGAAAACAGAAAAGACAGAGACGATTATCAAACACTTTCATTGATTCATGGATTAAAGGTCCTATATTACGCAAAATGGACTCTGAGATTGAAGCCATGTTATAATGCTGTTGCCTTCTCAAAAATACCTGTAGTTGTGTTTTGTTTCATTCACATGTTTCCTTTATTATTAATCCTTTATTAATGCTTTATTATTAGTCTGTCTGCATCTCCAAAGCTCAAAATGCTCTGTTCCACCTTATGATGTCATAAAACTGTAGTTTTCATGTTAAGAGGCCTTTGTCATGGTGGGCTATCACCCACCATGACACGTAATTATACGATGACTGTACGTAGGATTCTGCTGTCTCCAAAACATCAATAGCTGCTTTTTCCCCAGTGCAGAATAGTTTGTTTTTTGTTGAAAAGAAACATTGATTTATAGAAAATACATCTCTTCATTCGCTTCCTTTCTGTCTGAAGTACATTTTATTTCTTTAGCTCTGTTCTTTGTAGCTTGACAAAAAGTAAACATATCCTTGTAATGATTAACTGTCTGGTACAGAATTACTAAGTTTATTTTCTTTTTAAAGTCCTATATTACACAAAATGTACTCTTGTGAGCCATTAGAGTGTTGTTACCTCCTCAAAAACATACATGGAGTTCTGCTTTGTTTCATTCACACATTTTTTTTAGTAATCATGGTTATTAATCTGTCTACATCTCCGAAGCTCAAAATGTTGTCCACCTTGTAATGTCATGAGGACATAGTTTTCATGTTAACAGCTCCTTTTACCTTTAGTTCAGTAATGATTGGCAACTCCAAGGCTGAAATTATCCAAATGACTGTAGTGAAGGTGTATGTTTAAAAACACAGAGGAGCTCTTCCTCTATTACCACATGACTTCACAAGGTGGAGTGTTTTCAGTTTGAGAGAACAACTCAGCATAAATATGCAGGATTTGTGTGTTAAAGGTGTGAATAAAACAAAACACAACTCCAGGTATGATTGTGATGAGGAAACATAATAACATAAATCAGAAATTAAGTTGTTTTAGCTTCCATTTGTCCATAGTTTATCTTTACAGTCACAGGTGAGGTGATTATTGTGCATTTCTCTATCTGCAGACCTCCTCATGTGTCCTTCAGCTGAAAAGCAGTTCAGGAAAAGCCCTATTGGATTAAGCCCTGAGGCGATAGCTAAAGATTGTTTCTAAACACAAGCCTATAGCCAGTGGCGCACCTTATCCTATTATTTCTCCCATATGTGATTGTAGCGTTGGTCCAGCCCTTCCCCCTCACTGCACCATCCTCTGCTCCATAGACAGCAGAGTCTACTGGGGATCCATTAGGCCATACACATTTATATGAGAAGAGTTCAGGCTGAGAAATATGAACAATATAGGCTCAACGCTAGCAGTAGAAGAGATTTGTATAGATCTCATAGAACTACAAATGGTACCCTTAGGTGGGGCCTCTGTCTGCCTCTGTCTTTTCCTTTTGGCTAATCTATTTCATAGGATGCCAGAGCAAATAATTCATCTTGATTTAAAAAAAAATTCTGTACTTCATTTTGTCTAACAACATTCATAAATCCCATCTTTGGTCTCTTGTCTTCCTTCCAATAAATATTTCTAATCCATCTTCTAATCCATCTTCTGATGTCTCAGATATGATTTCCAAAATGTAACATGGGCTGTCTCTCTGATGTGATGAGGTACCAGTGATTTTTGTTTTGTTCCACTATCAACCAATACAAGAATCACAATATTGACCTGATGCTGATGCCAAAACACTAAACAAATGCTGAAAATAAGCTCTTCAATTTTTCAAGACCTAAAAATAATACAATTTCAAAAAAGTGCTTTCTGTTGATTAAAGGTGCACTGTGTAACCTTTGTGGTGGAGTGTCCGCCACCAGCTTGTCTCCATGGGGATGTTATTGCTTTGCCTGGTAAGTTCCACAGTATTACGTTAAGCACATCTATTTCCATGGTAACAGGCAAGAAATACCACCAGGTCAAGTTACAGGTCAGATCTGTGGAGATGCTACACTGCTTCCAGTATAAATGTGTGTTTTTCATTGAACTTGTGAGCAATAAAACACCTGTAATTATATTAAATGTTTAATGTCATCCTATGGGACATTTAAGGAAAAGCAATATCATCTCGATGGAGACAAGCAAGTGACAAACCCTCAACCACAAAAGTTATACAGTGTACCTCTAAGCTGAATATTTTTTGGATCATGCTGTTTTTGCTCAACCTAAAAGTGGTAAATATAGTCAAAAAGGGGAAAACCTGCTTGCATTATGGATGGTATGAACATAGGCCGTACATATGAGTGGATATAGCTAACGCATTAGCCGCCGCTTGCCAAACAGGAAGTGTTCCAGGAGTCTCTTCCGGCTGCTTCTGACCCTGGCTCCTATTGACTTACATTGGGATCTTGACGCCCCTCTCTCTGTAACTGCTGCTGTGGCCTCGTCAATTTGGCCTTAAAATGTTCGTATTAACCTGCTCTACATGACCCTGAAATTTTTTCCCCCTATTTTGTCTGTCAAATAATTCTATTCATAACACAAAGCCTGGCTCCAGATTCGCCTCTGTAACTGTGAGCATCGGGAGCCTCATTTGAGCGGCGCTGAACGCTATGGGTGACGTCACACTCACTTAGTCCATTTCTTTATACAGTCTATGGGTATGAAGGAAGGTTTGGTATACAGTATATCATCATCACGTTACACCAATAACTAGAACCAATGTTGTGTTCCATAAAGTTTAATAGAGAACAATTACATAATTTATGAGAATATTTGTGTGCAGGATGAGGAGCTGAGGTTTATGGACCAACTGTGTAAATAAACTAGACATAACTTTTACTTGGGCAGTATGAAGAGTTCCTTGGCAAAAACTCTGGAAAACTGTGAGACATTAAGAGGGATGTTATTAGATTAACAGAATTCTGTCAGCTGCCATGTGGACACAGTAAGAGATCTGACTATTGAATAAGTCAGAGAAGTCAGTGTGTATTTATAGTGCCACATATTTGGAGAGCACGGCAACAAAACTGTGAAGTTGAATGTTCAAGAATCACAACATTTTGGTGTTTAATACTCACATGACTCACAACAACACAAAACCGTATCATCCCAGATAGTGGTATGGCCTTGTGTAAAGTGGAACACAAAGCAATTTTATTTAAAAGTACAGATACCAAACCAAAAAATACTCAAGTAAAAGTGAATTTAAAAATCTACCTAGTAATCTAGTAAAAGTATTAAAGTATCTGTTTAAAAGTGTACTTAAAGAGTATAAAGTAAATGCATTTTGCACAGAATTTAAGTTCTAATAAAGCATCACGTATAGTGATTTTGATATAGATTTGTGCTGAATTTTGAATAACAGAAATAACTGATTTATTTTCCTAGCTGGTTTATTGAAAAAAAAAAAAAAAAAAGCCAGGTTTTCAGCAGGTCTCATGCAATAATAAAAATATTTTTACTTTTCAGGCCAGTTCATAAATGTAGTGGCGTAGATAGTACAGATACCTGCTCCCAAATGTAGTATGCACTTTAAAATGTACTTAAGTAAAGTACAGACACTTACAATTTTTACATAATAATAAGTACAGTAGCCTATATTTACTTTATGTTCCACCACTGAATGCAATGAAATGTCCGTATGTGTTATGGGAAAGATGGGGATGCTTAAATCTCATAATAAATTAGTGACTTAAAATAGTCCACTGTATGTTTGACTCTCACCTTGTTTTCCAGTCGTCCAATGAGCTCAGACAGACGGTTGATCTGAGCCTCAAGACCTTCTTTCCTCACCTCCACTGCTCCTGCCACACAAAAGAACACCTCTGTTAGCAATATGGTTTTAAAAGTGACACTGGGTGGAAGACAATAAAAGCGTCTAGTGAACCAACATCTAAATACATAACTTCTTAAAGGTCCATTGTCTAACTTTTTAAATGAAGGGTCCGTCAAATGCTTTTCTTCATGAAGCTGGCATTGCTTTGTCTGGAATGTTTCATACTATCACATTAAACCATTTTACCTTCATGGAGACCAAACCAGACCAAGTGAGAGGTCAGATCTGTGGAGGTGCTTACAGTCCGAATGCCTGTTTATCTAGGTATTTTCAAGCTATAAAACCACCTGTAATTGAATAAATGTAAGGCAGAGCTGTTTAATGTCACACTGTGGAAAGTTCCAGGCAGATTTCCAGGCACAATTTTACTAAAAACAAGAAAGGAGTGAGAGCTCGAGGACAAGGCTCAAAAACAGTGACGATGACTGTGCTTTAAAGGTCCCATATTTCCAGCAGAGTGCCTCTTACCTTTTCTGACAGCTTTTTACTATTATCTTAAGTGAGTTTTTTTTACTACAGTCATCTTCACTGACAGTTATTTTACTATTGAGCCTGTCACCATAACAAAATTATGAAGCACCATATTTCTACAGAGAAATATTGCCAGAAAAGGTCATTCATACTACAGTACATCATGCCACTGACACACTAACAATAAAGCAAGAGAATCCCTTTTTAAATAGACAGTATCATTAAAATGCCTGAGCTGCAATAAATAAATAACAGAATGAACCAATAATTAGGCACAGAACACACTTATTTAACCTTGTACAGCTTAAATCTTATTGTATTAGAACAAAAGATACCCCACTTTTACAAATAAATTGTACAAACGATAAATACTGAGCCCCAAACGATATTGCTCTAGCTTTCATAAACAATAAACTGAATAAGTTGATATAGTACTTATTGTAACAGGCCTGTTTACTATATTGTATTATGTAGGTTTACTTGATAGTATATTGTTATTTTGTTGTTCCACGCATGCATAATTCAGGTGATAAAGTAGGCAATTAGTGTGTTTATCCACATCTGTTTGGTAAGGCCCTGCATAAGCTCAATCGCACTGGGAACTGATTCCTTTGAGATTGCCTTTTAATTAGATATTTTGTCCACAAAGCATGACACATCTTTTTAAGTTGACATTTAACTCCTCCAAGCACCCCCATACTGTCCGATTCTTCATTTCAGACCTACTTTTTGGGCATTTCTTGCTCCGCTGACCCCCTCTCCCTTCCCTATCTGCTAATTGGAGTGCTTCAGCCCACTCTTCATTAAACGCTTTAACAGCCAGTCAATTAGTCCCCCCCCCGCCCTAAACACACACACACACTCACCCGCCCACCAAACCCGTAACCATGGCGACGTGGCAAGATAAAAGCCGGACAGTCATTTGGTGGGACTTAGAAAATAGGTGTCCCAGTCGATTAGAGAGGTGTGTGAGGCATTAGGGCCTTGAAGTGGCAGTGGGCGCACACAGGGAAGAGGGAGGACGACAGGAGGGGGGCTGTTGACTTTATACTCAATTAAACTTGATGTGACTTAGTCTGTGTTCACATAATTTGGCTCTTCACTCTGCCCCAGACCAGATTTAAATGTGGGTTCATGAATAAACAATCAGTAAATGAAGCAAATGTACTTTTTGTTCTGCTCTGTACTGGCATCTTGCTGTTTCTTAATATAAAAATCGAACAAATGTGCAGTAAAAAGGAGAATTTAAAGGGTCTGTACCTGATTTTTTACTGTTTTAAAGGGCCCATATTATGCTATTTTCTGATCTATATTATAATGTTTTTTCCTCATCACAAACATACCTGGTGTTGTGTTTTGTTTCATTCACAGATGTTTGATACTTGTTAGTTCTTCTCTCAAATGGAAAATATTTTGTTCCACTTTGTGATGTCATGTGGTAATACAGGAAAAGCTCCACTGTGTTTTTAAACTCCATACACCTTCACTAGAATCATTTGAATAATTTCAGCCCTGGAAATGCCCATCTCCACTGACTTAGAGGGAAATGTTAACATGAAAACTACCACTTCATGACATCACAAGGTGGAATGGAGCATTTTGAGCTTTAGAGATTTAGACAGACTAATAATAAAGGGTTATCAAAATATGCACAAATGAAACAAAACACACATCCAGGTATGTTTTTGATTAAATAAGAGCATTGTTACATGGCTTAAAGCTCACAAAAGTCAATTTTGCGTAAAATAGGACCTTTAAAAACGTGAAACAGAACTAGTTCATTTGAAACGGTTTGAGTGATCCAAACTCATACCTCACTTACCGGTACTTTATGCTTTCTGAGCATCTTAGTTATTCATACTTTTTTCACAACTCTGAGAGCAGAGCAAAGTTTGCCGTCACAGTAAAACTAGCATGCTAACACGCATTATCAGGCAATAAAATGCTACATAATTAGATGCAGTGAAGCGGACATATTTTGACCTCAAGAGCGGCTTATACAATATATATGTACTAATGAAAACACATTTTGCTCATATATGTGGGAAAAAATAGGGTACAGTCCAAAAATATACATGAGGTATGTTTTATTTCATTCACATGTTTGAGTAACCCTTTATTAAAGCTCAAAATGCTCTGTTTCACCTTGTGATGTCAAGCAGTGGTAGCTGTTAACTTGAAAACTATGAGTTTGTCTGACACTTGTTCTAACTTGTGATGTGGTGATACAGGAAGGATCCACTGTGTTTTAAAAAGTGTCAGAAGAACTCATGTGCAAAATTTGTGTTTAACATGTGTGAATGAAACGAAACACAACTCCAGGTATGTTTTTGACAAGGAAACAACACTGTAACAGAGCAATACATTTTTGTGCAACACTGAACATAATGATGTCGATCAAGTGTTATAACAACCTGTACAACCTGTAAACCTCATCAGTGCAGTCTGTAACATTGTACTTCACATGTGAGCAATACTATAGATCGAGACCCTCCACCTAAACATACCGGTGGATATTTTTAGCATCTTTCTCCTCTTAGCCTTTGTTCCTAGACCCACTCATCTCCTTCACGCTGCTTCTTCTCCTTTCTGTTTGTGATTTAGAGTCTGCACAGAGCGCTCACCTATTTCTACCCACGTCTACAGACTGAAAGGAGGAGAAAATGAAGCTAAAGTTTGAGCCTGGCCTTTTCAGTGAGCAGTGAGGAGGAACCAGGATTAACTCATGTGCAGGACGAAGCAGAGGAAGAGAGGGGCAGGGGGTGGAGTGGGCGCAATGGGATTCGGGGCTATTAATCAATCGACCTGTCCTGACCTGAGACAAAGTGCCCCTGACATGAAGGGGCTGGGCTGTCAGAGCTGTTTGAACCAGTGGAGAGGGTGTGGAGGGGGAGACGACAGAGGAAAGAGGTGGAGAGTTTAAAGAGGTGTTACTGACAATGTATGTTAAACAGTCATTTATCAACATTGTGCTTCCACTGTAGTTAGAACTAGTTTAAACAGGATTAATGACATGTGCATTCAAAGGCCACATATTATATCAAATCAACTTTATCTTTTAAAGAAGACCTTTTGTGCTTGACACCCCTGGATCATATATATATTTGGACATTTGAAATCAGAATATTCATCTAAAACAACTTAATACAAGAAACAGGTCAGCTGACTTCCACGTAAGAAAACTGTGGTGACCAATGGGAGGTGACGTTGCTGTAAACATCATCACAACGGTGAAGTTTTCGGCCCATCCTATAGATAGCTGCGTTTCATGCTAGCGAGCAGAAGATTTTTGCTCACAAAAGTCTTTTTTTGCAGAATAGGTCTGCTTTAATAACAATGGTGTTCATTAATCATTAGCTTGTTAAGAGTTTTATTTTGATTCTTTCATGCATATTTGTGTATTCCTGTACTGTCCAGCATTCGAAGCTTGAATGCTCCACATCTCCACCCACTCCCCTGTACTTACCAGCAATTATTCATACATGTCGGGTTAAAAAGTGTCTTGTTGCTATATTCGAAAACTAAAAAGGTAAATGAAAATCCCCATGAAGAGGGGGAGTCAGTGGACCTTTATGTTGTTTCCATTGTTAAGATCAATATTGAACAATCAACAAATATACACAGTAATCTACTTATGTTATCACTCAAAACTAAATAAAGTATAATATATGTCACACAATAAAAAGTAAGGAACACTTTATATATATATATTTACATTCTGCCTGTTCTTCTGTTGTTATCTTGTTATTCCTGTCTGTAGTTCTCAGTTGGCAGTAACGTGACATCAGGGACCAGCCCCTCTCCTGTGCAGAGGTCAACATCTGCTTCAAGTGTGATTGAAGACTGAGCTAACAGGATTGATTAGGCTGATAATCAGGCTAAGTAGCTATTTTGTTTTGTGCTAACTGATTTATGCTTAAAAGCTAGTTCTAATTTCCCCTCGACAAATCAATAAGTAGCTAAGCATGCATGCAGACAATGTCATTATGAAATGTAAACAGTAAGTCTTACAATGTACTTATCTGGATTTAAACGAGACTTTTTGCATTCAGAGCTGGTCTAGATGTTATAGGCCAAATGGTGTGAACATGTTTTTGTTAGTTTGGAAATAAAGTGTTGTAATTGTAACTGAACACCCACTAACAGGATTTACTGGGACAATAATCAGGCTAAGTAGCCATTTGATTTCACTTTACCTGATTTCTGTCTCAAAAGGAAGTTGTATTTTTTCTGTCAGTCCCAGTGCACTGGAGGAGCTCCTCCACCAAGAAAAGATTCACCTTCTAGATCAGTGGTAAATATTTTATATTATTTTGAAACCACACAACTGCAGACATGCTAGCTAAAGGAATAGCAAAAACATCTTCTCTCAAACAGAAAACACTCTGTTCCTCCTTGTGATGTCACGTGGTAATACAGGAAGTGCTCCGCCTTGTTTTTAAACTCCATACACTTTCACTAGAATCATATGGATGATTTTAACCCTGGAATTTCCCATTTCTACTTAAGTAAAGGTAAAATGTATTGCTGCTAACTTGAAAATGACCATAAGGCGGAATAGAGCAGTTTGAGCTTTGGAGATGTAGACTTATAATAAAGTTACTCAAACGTGTGTAAATTAAACAAAACACAATGTGAGGTATGTTTTTGATGAGATAACAATATTTGAATAAACAGAATAGCAAAAACTACCAACATATTTGAAAACAGTTAGGCCTAATATTTAGTGCATGTATATATTCCACACAGCATTCTTCTGCCGTAGAAGTAGATGAATGTAACTGTGCCTGGCGGAGAGGATGGGCAGTGGGTTTAATGCCAAATGAAAATTATATTTTTATTTCCTGTGGACATTAGCCAGGTTCATTGTCAGTAAAGAGCTGCAGTGATGGGAAATACCCAGAGCTCAGAGTCTGAGGATAACAGAGCTCTGTGCACACACTTTATAGATCTTCAGTTTATTCAGATCCTATTTGAAGAAATATGTTTTATAGTTTTACTTCTTCCCACACCTTTTCAAGCTTTTTTGTTCTCATCTTTGTAAGTACAAGTGGAACAGAAAAGTTTTGTTGTAATGTTAAGTTGACGGCCATGACAGTAATATGTGAAAACGTAAGCTCGGAACAAATGATTGATTGATATGTTTAATTTGATTCTTTACCTACTCATTACTTTACCTGGAGAGCCAGAACAAAACGCTTTGACAAAACTTGACAAAAAACAAAAAGATGAGTGGATCTAGAGCTGTATCCCGTCTCCCTGAGGTCAGAGGGCATGACTGATGGGCAGATTAACTAATCAGAGAGAGCATTCTCTGTTTGCGTCCAAAAAAACAAACATGGCTGCTTACAAATAAAAAAGGGGGAAAAACAACATAAAGAACTGAGAAACTGCATGGATTCTATTATTCTATTATTTTTATTATTATTTCTATTTTTATTATTATTGTTTAGCTTGATTGCATCACGCTTTTTTCCTTTTTTGCACTAAACTGTCCTGGAGCTACTGTGACTGTTGAATTTCTCCACTGCGAGATCAATAAAGTCCTATCTTATCTTATCTTATTTTCTCAGAATCAACAATCAATGCACCAAACTATTACTTATCTCAGGTATAAGAAGTGATTTTTGTTCTGAATGTTAGGAGAATTTTCCAGAGACAATTGAGAGACATGTGATACAAATTAGTGGCTGTGGTTGGATCGTCTTAAGTTTGGACAGAGGTTTTTCACGCTCTGTGGTCCAATTCCAGACGCTTGTGCATTTGAAAAGAATGTAGATGGGACTGGCTGGTCAGGCAACCCATTTCTAACATTTTCTTTTGAGGTTTTTATTGGAAAAAACACTAAATCTAAAAATGTTGGCAGCTATTTATAGTTGGTAATAATGGAAACAGAATAAAATGCCATTTTGCTACACTGAAGATATTCTAAATTTTGCAGAAAACGTATAAAGTTAGCAATTTCTCTACATTCTTCACAGTCACTATCACTATTAAGTATCTGCATGAGTTTTCAGTGTCAGAAAATAGATCATTCAAATTGATATTTGAGATGCATGACATTTAGAGCGTCCTCAGTCCACTCTCTGCAGACTTCCTCCTCTGCTGAGTTTGGAACAGGCTGCAGAAAGACTGTTGACCTTTTAGCTGAATCTAAAATGATCATCTTGATTAAATAACTTTTCCTTTTCTGTTATGGCATTAGAACACATGCACTATATTTATAACTGTCGGAGAAAAATTAAAGTGCTGGGATGTTGGTATTCTTAAGCCTATCCTCCTTCACTAAAGCTCCATATCAGGTTTATCCTCCTCGTGGTGGTGGTGACAGATGAGTGGACTTGGGTGGGGAAAAAGGGAAAATCTTGTTAGACCGACCTGTCACATTGGCACTGCGGTGACAGGGAGGATTCTTCTTTTAAGATGTGTCAGTATTTCAGCACTAACAAACTTTTCCCATCCTTTTAGATCTGTCTACACAAAGTCGTGACACAAGGTTTCACCGCCATTATTAGAAAGTGTCTGCTCGGAATAATGGGAATTTGGTGAAGCACAGACAAAGTTTTCTAGGAGTCAGTGATAAAATATGATTGTATGCAAAATGTGTGGCTTCACAATTTGAAGTAGGAGAGAACTTCATCTTTGCTTCAACACAGGCGGTAAAGGACAAAGAAAATAAAACAGGCGCATTTCAAGTATCTCACTCCAATAACATCTGATTGTATTGTGATACAGACCTAAAAATTTGTGTTCTAAGACTTTTTTAAAGTGTTGTAGCTCTGTCAAACTTGTGTAAAATACAGCTCTCTGAAAGTCTCACTTGTATTCTTCCAGCAGTCTGTGGTTCTCTGTTATGAATATGTTTCTATATGTGGCCCTCTGTGGAAAGAGTTTGAACACCCCGCTCTAGACACTGCAAATATTTGGATTTAAGTTCTAGGTGGCTTTACTTGTATTTGTTGTAAGATTCATTTATTTAGACATTCTAACCTAACTATAATTAAAACCCTCGTATACGATAACGAGGAATATGTTTTATATAACCGCGCATAACTTTCTAACCGTAAAAGATAGAAACTTACTTTTTTTCCCTCTGAAAGCGCAGACATAGTGGTTTCCGTACATATCTGCCTCATTATCCTACGTCACACTCACGCTGCGTGATGACGTGCGCAAAACGAGTGTCCAATAGGAACTTTGTTTTCAGCCAAACGCATGCGCTTCAATCCATTTTGATTGGCCAAAACTTTGCCAAAGAGTGAAGTGAGTCAAGATGGTCGACTCCTCTCGACTGTGTTTGCTTTTAGCAATTGAAAAAGCCGTTCTAAGTGGAGTTGATTCTCACATACTTGGCAAATTACGCATCTTGGTGTGTGTAATTGCGCATCCCTTTCTATTTTTATTTGAAAGGTTTATTTCACTCAAAATGAACAAATACAAATCTAATAAACACCATGGAAATGCATTACAAGTGATGTGGCTCTGTTCTATGCTCTGGCCCTGGACTTTACAGGAGCTGTTTCCATGGCTTGTTTATACATGTTTGCTGTGTGTTTTGTATAAAAGAGTGGGAATTTTATTTTCTGTTTTTTTCCATCTCTATTTCTGGTCCTATAGCTTTTATTACAGCCACATGACACAACTACAGCAGCAGATTGTGAAATAACAGGCTGCACTGAAAAAAAGGATGTATAACACTTCATTATAGGGTAAAAGGGGCAGTTTTAAAAGCAAAATTAAGAAAAAAATCCAGGCAAGGAGAAATGTACTAAAATTGCCCTTAGGTCTTCAGGGGTTAAGTGCTCAAATAGTTCTCAGGTTCACTGGTTCAAGACATGAGTTCACACAAATATCATGATAAAAAAGTCTAAAAATAAGTAAAAGAAAGTTTGATCCAATAACTAAATCTATTCTTTGTTCAGTAAAGTGATGGCAGCAGGAAAAAAAAAATTGTTATAATGCAGTGTTTGGCCTCTGAGAGTCGATCCAGAGTGCAGAGGTGTTTAAGATGGAAGAAGTCATCTTTTGTACCTGTCTGTTGTACTGAGATTTATATTAACTTTCTAAGACGCCTGACGTAACAGAAACACAGTGTATAGGAAATAGGTCAGAAGAACTTTATACTTTATAATAATAGGAGTGCGTGTTAAGGTACTTATTAAGTTGGAATCATTCTTAATTAATGTGTTCATAGAGAATTAAGACTTTCTTTGCGCTTTATTGCAGCTAATTAAGGTGTTATTATAAAGTGTTGCAGTCATTTTGAAAATATAGCTTTTTTTTACTGTATTAAAACTAAAACATATTCTGACTTCAAAGACTGTTTGATATTTGAGCGCTTTGGTTTATACAGAAAGTCATAACTCCTGGTTACTTGCAGCGATGGCAGAATAACTGTCAAACTGAGATGGTGAGTGACTGCATGGAGTTCTTTGATATCTCTGGTACCTTTTCAGAAGCTACAGACTGTGTTCTCTCCTGTTACTTGTGAAAAGTAAATGTCACACAGGCTTAAGGGAAATACCTGTTGCCGCTCATGTATTGGCTGGGTGTTATGTAGGATTACAGACCGGTGTTGTGGTATTGTGATCTCAGCTCTCCCACTCATCCTTTTGACCTGCTCACAGACCTGATAAAGAAGTAGACAAGCACTCGGCTCCAGTCAAATGAAGTGCACTGAGGCTAGCAGTTATAGGAGTGTATTTGGAGCCAAGTTCCATATTAGAAATAGGAATGGAAAGTGGGATGGTTTTTCCAACTCTGCTTAAAGGTGCATTGTGTAACTTTTCTGGTGTAAGGTTCGTCACCTGCTTCTTTCTATAGTTATGTCATTGCTCTGCCTGGAATGTTCCACAATATGACATTAAACAGCTCTAACTTACATTTATTCAATTACAGTTGGTTTTATAGCTCAAAAATACAGCCAAAAACAGCCATTTGGACTGTGAGTGGGGTTGCTTCTCCACAGATCTGACCTGTAACTTGGTCTGGTTTGGTCTTCACAAAGAAAGAAAGGTTTAATCCCATACTGTGAAACATTAAAGACAAAGCAATAACATCTTCATGGAGCAAAGAATTTAATGGACCCTCCACCTGAAAAGTTAAATAATGCAATATTTGTAAATAAAACGCTAAAATCTGCTATGATTTTATGACTCAACCCTTGAGAAGCAATGTTATTGTAGTTTGCTTTGGAGTAATACAAGTTTAGATGCACAATAGAGTGAACATTTAGCCATAAACTAATTTCATTTCAACAATTTTTTTGTCGGGAACATGAAGCTCACAAGGCTAGCAGCTATAGGAGAAAATGTGGAGACAGGTCCATATTAGGAATTAGTTTACAGACAAAATAGCGAAATAAAAATACCAGGATCATGTAGAGCTGGTTATTCCAAACATTTTGAGACCACTGCAGAAGAAAGGTGACAGTTTTTTTATTTAAAGTAACAGTTGGAGCCAGAGTCAGAAGCTCACTTACACTAACTATGTCCATTTTATATACAGTCCATGGTCCTGCTCCATCCTTGGTTTTTCTGTCGGGGTCAGAGGTCAGCATCATTAAACAGAAACCCCAAGTGGTTTCCAAAAGAAGACACGCTGTAGCTCATGTTTCTTTGCCCTGAGACAAGTAGATCAATAAATGAACAGGAGGAGGAGCACATAGAAATTGCCAGTGCTGTGTCAGGAAGTACTCTGCTCAGGAAATCCTTCGTTTGGACCATTTATAACAAGTCTGTACGTCATGTTTTACTAAATATAAAAAAATATATAAAGTACCACATAAGCAGAGGGTGTATATGGGTAAATATAGTGCTTTTACTATATTGAATACTCCATGTCATTTGTATACTCTCGTTATCCCTTTGCATTAATAGGGAGGCTAGGAGAATCAGCACAATCGATATTTGTTAAGCTTTTATAAGAAACATCAGATTTGAATGAGTCTGTAACAAAGAAGGTTGGTATGGGTCGTAGGAGATTTCTCTTGGTGGTTGTGCATTTGCATACAGCCTTCACACTACACTATTTAAAAGTGTAAACTAAAGAGATTGTTATAAGTCCTGTATTATGCAGAGTTACTCTTGGAGCTTTCAGCCATGTTGGAATGTTGTTGCCTCCATAAAAACAAAAACATTCACAGTAGCCCTTTGTTATTAGTCTGTCTACATCTCCATCTCTCACAAGGTAGAACGGAGTGTTTTCTGTGTGAGAGAAGAACTCAGGTTAAATACACAGCGTTTGTGTGTTAAACGTGTGAATGAAACAATTCCTGGTATGCTTGTGAAGAGGAAACAACATTATAACATAGATCAAAGAATAGCCTAATGTGGGCCCTTTAATACTCAAGTCTGTAAACAAGTTGTTCCAGTTTGAGAATTACAAAAAAAGTTTGCTTTCTCCAGACAAATCCAAGTGCTCGGTTAACTGCTCATAATGACATCCCTCATTCATCAAACGTTTGAACCGAGGCCCCAAGCACAAACCCAGGGGCAGATTCACTTTTCCAGTCGAGGCCAGGGAGGGGAGCCATAACGCGGAGATGGTGATGATATATTTCGCACATTAAAGGCGGTTGTGTTTTCAGTTTGTGTAGACTATTTTGACATTATGGCTCATTATGAAGCCTAATGTTCCTTTATTTGAGAGGAACCATTCTCACAAACTTCACATAATGCTTATGGTGTCATATATATACAACGATGCCCTGTGTTTAAATTGAGAGTAACACGGGCCTGTCACAATTACAAATTTTGGAGTGCGAGATATTGGTGAAATAAATATAGACAGTAAATGATAATATTGAAATGAAACCATGAAGCAGAAAGAAGAGCAGATGAGTGTTTCAGTGGGTCAATCAAAGTTCAGGTCAGACTTAAAAAAAAAGACTGAAAAAATATGAACTGCAATAAATAAATGACAGAATGCAACACTTATAGTCAACTTGTATCTATAACGAATCAAAGAAGTTCATAGTTCAACCCTCTACAGCTCAAATCTCATCGCAGGAAAATAACCAAAAACTTTGCACTAGCAGAAAGAAAAAGTCCCCACAATAAAGATTGGGCCCAAAAAACTATTGTTCCATCTGTCACGTATTGAACTCAAGATAGTAATTATTGTGACAGGCCTAAACCAGCAGTCAAGAAAGGATCTGATGCACTCTGCAGTATGAAAAAAATATGAAAACTCCTTTATTGCAGCATAGACAGCGCTGTATTTGTCACCGATCTGGGAAGAGTTTTGCGCTTCAAAACCAGAGGAATTGTCCACAAATCACTTCACCAACAGACGTCCCATGAAACACAAAATGTACAAAATAAAGCTGATATCAACACTGAGACAGTAAATCACACGGAGCACTATCTACTCCCAAACATAACACTCAACTGTGAAAGAGATGAAGGTCATATGTCACACTGTGTTTATGAAAATACAACAAATCAATATGTGCACCATGAACTCCGCACACCATGGATCAATGCTTCTTCTCCTGACAAAAACTCAATTCCTGCTTTGGGGGGAGACATGACACTTACTGAAACAAGAGAGACGATTACCACACTACAGCTTCCATTGATGAGGCCTATGCACAATCACAGTCATTGATAGTTTTAATTCTCAGTGGGAATGAAGTAAATGGACTGTTTATTTGAGTTAACGGCCTATTTCTCTGCAAGTCTTGATTACTAATAGCATAATTTGGAAAATGAGCCAATGTTTAATGACTGTATTTAAAGGGCCCACATTGCACTATTTCTGATCTACGTTATAATGTTGTTTCCTCATCAAAGCAAAGAGTTGTGTTTTGTTTCATTCATAATGTTTAACACACAAACCTTGCATATGGCATAGAGTTCTTCTCCGATACAAAAAACACTCATGTGGTGATACAGGAAATGCTCCACTCTGTTTTTAAACTCCATACATCTTCGCTAGAATCATTTGGATAATTTCAGTCCTGGCATTGCCCATCTCTACTGAACAAAAGGTTAAAAAGTAGCTGTTAACTTGAAAACTACTGCTTCATGACATCACAAGGTGGAACAGAGCATTTTCAGATTTGGAGAGTGTGAATGAAACGAAACACAACTCCAGGATATGTTTTTGAGGAGGTAACAACATTCTAACATGACTTAAAACTCCCAAGAGTAAATTTTACATAATATAGGACCTTCAAAGTGGTGAGATTATATACTTGGGTAACACTACAACAGATCACACTGTAAAGATGCATCTGTTCACCTGTCCCCCTCTATAAAGTACCTAAACAGCTACTCTGGGTCACAGTGACTCCTCGACCCTCAAACGACTTAGTGAAGGCTTCTCTCTGACACTTGAAAAAGCTCTACACAAGAGATTGATTATAGTTTTTTGCCCTTTATCCTTGGTCAAAAGTTTGTGCTGTGACAACCAATGAAGTGTCAAACCTTGAGTGAGCAAGTAGTTTAAGAGGATGCAGAGATGCGTTCGCTTCACTTCATGGCCCTGGATCCTTTCAAAATGTTGATGTACAAGATTTATTATGTGAAGTGCTGACAGGCTCATGCTTATATAATTGCCTCTTCAGCTCTTTCCCCATATGCCCTGCCATTTTCTGCCACTTCCTTCGTTCACCTTCTTCAAAACGGTTTGCTTATTTCCTGCTAGGTAAGGATGAAGTATGGCTACATCACTGTAGTGCAGGCCTGATCAGAATTTAAAATATCACAAAATCCAAGCAAAAACATTTTAGTGAAAAGGTGGCAGTACAGCAAGTGATGTTAACAGTTGCCATTTCATCAGGCCTGTGTAAGAATATATAAGAGTCTATATTACGCTAATCTCTGATCTATGTTGTTTATAATGTTGTTTCCACATCCACAACATAATTCACACATGTTTAACACACAAACCCTTCAGATTCAGGTTGTGTTCTTCTCTCAAACCAAAAACTCCACCTTGTCCCACCTTGTGATGTCATGTTGTAATACAGGAAGTGCTCCACTGTGTTTTAAAATTCCATATACCTTCCTTTGGATAATTTCAGATCTGGAACTGCCAATCTCTTTTGAATTTATTATTACCATTTATATTTTTGCTCTTTGTTATTATAATATATTGTGATGTGTGAGTTACTGTTTACAAAAAAATTCCCTTGTGGATCAATAAAGTTTGAGAATAAATAAAGTCATCAATCATCAATCAAGAGTCAATAAAGTCTAACTCCTGAACTCAAGGTAAAAGGAGGTGTTAACTTGAAAATTACTTCTTCGTGGGATCACAAGGTCAAACACGAACACGGACAGAAGAAGACGGAGATAAAAACGTTTCTAGCATCAAAATAGTTGTTATGTGTGTGGTTGTCAGAATCGATATTCTAATAGCGGACTTAAGATTTATAGTTTTACTCACTGATCGCACAAGGACCTGGCAGTGGGACACCATTTGTCAAAGTCGGCTTGTTGAGGAAATATTCGAGATCTTTTGATGATAATCCTTTCACAGAGCTTGACAAGCTGCTGAGTTCTGTCGTATTTCTGTTGCCAAAATGCGTGCGCAACCGTGCCTACGACATCACTGTTTATTTACACGAAAAGGGTCTATAATCCAGGGTTACTCAAAAAAAGAAACAAAACACAATTCCAGATATGTTTTTGAGGATGTAACAACATTATAACATGGCTTAATGCTCACAAGAGAATTTTGTGTAATATGGGACCTTTAACCAGTTGAATATTTGCATGCTTGTTTCTACCTGATGCAGTGTTGATGGTCCGGACAGGCTCCTTGGCGCTCACTCTGTTGTTGGGAGGGTAGTCTGGGACGGCGTTGTCATAGCGCTTCTCTGGCACCCGCGGGCTCACCTTGGCAGGTAGGTGACTGTGAGGAGACAGAGGTTTTAAAGCAGGTCAAAGGAAGAGGAAGCTCCAAGTGTTTTCATGGATCACAGTTATGAAGAGTGGAGATTTTGACAGTCCCTTTGTGTCCTGTGTGAAAAAGCCTGATCTAAGTAATGGGTCTTTGGCTTCACTGGAAAACTGATGGTGCTGTTTTAGCAGCTTTATATTTATGTTATAATAATTTTCCCTTCTCATTTACTCATTCACAGTTGTATTTAAAATGCTTCATGCAGGTTTGAGTAAGCTTTATTCTCCTGCTTTCAAGACATCACAGAAAATTGCCCGTTGCTCTATGGTGATATATGCAACTTGCCTAAAATATGAAATTATGATCCAGGGGTGTCATAGATTAACAATATAGCAGCCAAAAGAATAACATGTCTTCTTGGAGCATAATGAGCAGCAGAATGAAAAATGTAATCTCACAGAAAAGCTTTTCAATAGATGCCACAACAAATAAATATGTTGATGTAAAACTCTTTTAGTATTTGATTTACATTTAATAATACCTCTGTGTTTTTGTGCATATTTAAGTCACTAAAGGCGCCATAACAGGATAACAGGAACAGCCTTCAGGCAATGCCGCAGGAGTGAGACAGACTCTCCGTTATGAGCTCTGACTTACCAAAAACACAACCCACATCCTGCCTGTTATACAAGGTTACGTCTCCATCCGTCTCTGAACTCTGTGACTCCGATGGTTGTTTTTAAGATCGGGGCATTGCAAGACATGTTATATTAATATTCTCATGGACATGGAATAGCTTAGAATTCCATGAAAAACACATTTTTATTTCTCAAGTCAGACAGTGTCCATCTGAGTAAAAACTAAACAGAAATGTGTAAGCTGATTTTGCTAACAATGCCATGCAGAGTGTAGATATTGTCGACTGGGTACATGATAAAAGGAGCATTTTAAAGAAGACATGAGCCTCACCCTGATTGGCTGTGCTGCTCGTCAATAGCGTCCACTGCACTCTCCACGGAGCTCAGGAGAGACTGGATCTGATTGGCCGATTCCTTAAGCAGGAAGCGAGTCACAAACTGCTCCACATTGGTCCCTTTCTCATAAACCTGTCCACACAGAGGAAGAGAAAGCATGACTGGAAACGCTCATATATATTTTAGGCATTAGTTATCCCAGAGCACATGTGAAAGACTGCACGATCATAAACTAACACTAAAAAGGGTACATACCTTTTCTACACCGCTTTGGAACATCACAAAGCACCACAGCCTAAGTGCACTGCTCTGTTCTTTTCATTTTCCTTTCAACTTCTGATGATTCAAGGGCTTCTCAAGGTAACTAAGCAGCACAAAATATCAGGCCAAAATGGTCCTCCACTCCAGGGGCTCCAGTCATCGGTCATGACTGCCTCTTGTACAACATCTAAAGCCCTAAAAACCTTTTAGTCTGAGTTTAACGCCACTCCCTCCAGGGCCCAAAGTGCTGAGGCCCAAAGAGATCCTGTTACACTTTAGATTCAGCGGCTTTGGGCGAGACAGAAACACAATCCAGCTGATCTTATTAAAGAGCATCACAACAGAAAAGGAAAATCAATGGAGACATACGCTGTCAGCATCAGTCACAGCATCAGTATGTCAAAGTTTGCCTCTCGTCTAAACCGAAATCTGTGCACATCAGGAAAACAAACATGGACGTGAACAAAACAGACTGTGCCAAAACTGTGATAATGGTCACTTCAAAGACACTGGGGATTAATGTGAAAAATCAGCTGGATAGGGTATCGGTTCCATGATATCGGTTAAAGGTGCACTGTGTAACTTTTCTGGCACCTGCTTAATTCCATGTTATTGTTTTTCCCACAGGATGCCACTTAATTTAACAATCTCCATGAAGACAAGCAAACCACATGATAAAGCCAAGTTACAGGTCAGATCTGGGGAGAAGAGAAATAATTCACAGTAATAATGTGCGTTTTTACTGTAGTTTAAAGAAATCATATCACCTGTAATCGAATAAATACAGGATGTACTGTATTTGTTTAATGAGATACTGTGGCAGACCCTTCATCAGAAAATTGCGCAGTGCACCTTTAAGCCAATATCCAGGTTGGGCCTTTAATTAGATGGAATAAGATTATTTAAAGGCTGATTTTGGCCTAGACTGTTCATACTGTCTGAACTTCTATTTTTGCAAAGCTGTTCAGTCGTGATGTGAAGGATAAATAACAGTTACAAAACATAATTGGATCCCTTATAGAAAGTTAATGGTGTTTTAAGGAAATAAGTTACATTTTCCATCCCTGCACTGTTATCAGTAAATAGGCAGATACAATACTTTAAGCCAAAGTATCGATATCAGTATTGGAACTGAAAAAGCTGGATCAGTGCACCCCTAAACAACCACTACAAAACATTTATTTGGGGATTCACTGATGTTATATTATAGATCATATCATTTACAACTGGCAAATAATGTTTTATTGACACATTTACTTGTCACTTGCTGCTTGTTACTTGTTACTAGGAAAAGGCATTGTGGGAAATCATAATGTTATTTGTTTCAAATAAACATAATTGTGATAGTAACATTACTGTCACATTAGAACACCATTTTGCAAAAGGTATTTTCGGATCCTCTCTGTAGTCGGCTGTGTGGAGCCTTGTGCCTCATTTTGTTTTGGAGTTCCATAACCCCAGAGCTGAAGGAGCAAAAACACTGCATACTTTTACAGTGCTACTCTTATCAGCACCACTTAATTATTCAGAGCACTGACCAGCTCCTCTGCTTTTATATTCCTCACTGGAGTTTAGACTTAGACAAACTTTATTGATCCACCAGGGAAAGTGTATTTGGACAGAGTAGCTCACACATCACAATATATTATAACAAAGAGAAACAATATAAATGGTAATAATACATTTAAAATAAGTAGCAAACATAAGGCTGAGTTGTTGTACAGTACAGTTGTATGGAGTATGACATGAATATTGTCCTGTATCTCTGACTGTTTGAGCGGAGCTTTAGAGGTGATCATAGTTTGTACAGATACCAGAGCAAAAAAGTAAACTTTTTTTTGTTTTTTTTTCCCTAAAAGCTATTTTTATTTGTTTAAGTAACATGTTTAAGAACATGTAAAAGTAAAAATTATCTACTTTAAATCTAGCTGCATTGTGGAACGTTCTGGTGGAGGGACCGTCAAACTCTTTTCTCGATTAAGATGTTAATGCTTGGTCAGGAATGTTTCACAGTTTAATGTCAGACTGTTTGTTTAATGTCATACTGTGGAACATTCAGAGGCAGAGCAATGCCATATCTGTGGAAACAAGCAGGTGACGGACCCCCAACCAAAAAGTTACATAGTGCACCTTTAAGTCCAGATACCTAAAATATATGCTGAAGTACAGTACCACTGGAGCTGTTTCATATTTCTCTTTTTCTCCATCGCCAAAAACTTTAGCCAGTCGACCTCCACGCATGAGCAGACCTCCATCAATGGGCCTTGATAATTGACTACATGTGTACTCAGGAGAGCAGACTCAGTCACTCATGTCACACTCTACTGTCACCAGTCACGCTGCATTGCTTCACCAAGACAATTAAGGTTCCAGTGCACTCAGCCTTTCTGCTCCGCACCCTAATCAACGACAAGGGTTCCCATGGGTGGCACAATCGCACGGGCCCCATTGACTTCCATTATAACAGTCAATGTTTTTTACACACTCCCAACAGTAGCTATTTTGGCTACTTATTTAGAATTGATGATTTATTACAATTTATTGTTTTGTTCTATGTTTTTCTAATATATTGTGATGTGTGACCTACTGTATCCAAATAATTTCCCTTTGTTTTATTTTATTTATTTATTAATTTTACATTATTTTACAATGGAACAAAGTATCAGCCATATTGATGTCAGTGCAGTCGTATTAACAGAAACAACAACAACAACAACAACAAAATGCCCAAAAAGAAGCAGGAAGAAGAAAAACTTAATCTTCAGACATTTTACATCAAAACCACAGGGACTATTTACACATCAGGACAATGAGTAACTGTTATGTCTTGTACCCTTGGTAAGTGGTAATGGTCACATTTTTATATAGCACTTTTCCACCCTCAAGGCACTCAAAGTGCTTTAGATCAAGGAACCACTTACTACTTAAGTGTCTTGCCCAAGGACACAACAAGAGCATTCATCTGTGGGAGCTGGAATCACACCACCAAACCTGTGGGCCAGTTTATCTGACTGCTCATCCCATGATGTTTATGATGAGAGCGGGAAAAATGCTCTACCAGCTGATCTACTGTTGGCCAAACTAACCTAATTATCATCATATTGAGATAATAAAAAGGATAAGAACAACGATAAGGAAATTAAAGACACCAGCAATGGTGATGGACAGCACAAGGCAGCAGCGGTAAAGAAAGAACAGGCATAAACCAGCACTGCAGAAGGATGTATTGTTCTCATATCTGTGTTCCCTTGTGGAAGAATAAAGTTTGTTTAAGATTAAAAGTGTAGAGGACAATGAGATGGATTTGAGGCGTTTTTGTGTGTTCTTCCAAGAGACTTCAAGATGAGTCACTTGAATGAATAACATCCATGGTTTGAGTTGATTATCAAGACGGGATAAGCAGAAATATAAAAATAAGGAGTTATGTTGATTTATTATGAAGTCTTATTGGGTAAATCTGAGTGGGCTGTGTGGGATTTGGCTCATTGAAAATAGTTTAATTACTGCACATGCGGTCTGACTTATAAACAGACACATCATTTATTTCACTATTGGAAGAAAACATGTATTGAGTTGAGTAATTCCCTTCAGTGCAATTTTCAAAGCTGCTTAAACTTTGATAAAGGGATCAGAAGCATATTAAATACAATCTATCATTGGAGGAAAGTAGTGTCAGCACAGATACAATATGAATCCAGAAAAGTTCATTCATACTAATAATACTAGAAATAAAATTAAATTAAAAAACATCTGAGGTACAGAAGTACAGACACTGGAGCAAAAAAAAAAAAAAAAGCAAGTAAAACTAAAATTATTGCATGAAAAAATCTACAAAAGTATTAGAGTACCTGTATAAAATTGCCTGTATAAAATACCTAAACAGTAAAATGTTAAAGTATTTCATGCAGATTTTGAGATCTAATAAATCTGCAAATGGAGTGATTTTTATACAGATTTGCGCTGAATTTTGTTCAACAGAAACAATTCAATCTATAGTTTTTTTTCTAGCCGTTTTCTTCTTTTTCTTTTTTGTTTGCTCAAACTATAAATGTGTTAAAAATAAATCCCTCAGTTTACTACAACTGTAATAATAATAATAAAAAAAACTTTCCAGTCCTGTTGTAGTGGAGTAGAAAGTATAGATGCCTGCTCTCAAATGTAGCAAAGTAAAAGTCAAATGTAACTGCTTGAAAATTGACAGAAGTGAAGTACACATCCCTAACATTTATACTTAGTACTTTGCTACTTTTACTTTGTTGGTTTGCAGTGGTAAAACATAACAAACAAAACTACCAATTTGCATATTATATTCCAAAAGCTTCCCCATATTGACTTTAATTACACTGAGCGCTGTTGTTAGGGGCCGAGGTGTAGTAGACAGTAATTGGACCAGGACATTATAAATGAGGCAGAGACTGCGAGTGGGTTGTCCTGTCAATCACTTTTGTCTTTCTATTGTGAATGAGTCCACTGCCTCATCACTCACATGTCAACAGCTCCCAAAGGCCCAGAACAAAACCTGGGCCTGCAGAGCTGTGATCTATACTTCAAACATGCCACTGTGCACCAGGAGAATCACAGCACTTACTCACTAATTCTGATAAGGTCAGGGCTCTACAGTGCGCCCATTTCACTCGCATTTGCGAGCAAATATTTTGTCGTGCGAATGTGGAAAATAAAACAGTCGCACCTGTGCGAGTGCTTCTGCAGCACAATAAGGAGCTGCGCACAGACGCAACGTGACGAGTTAAACGTTCTACATGTATCAAACATTTGGGGCGCACTCACACTAGGACTTCAGAATCGTGCCCAAGCCTGGAACACCCCTAAAGCGCGACACGCCCAGCGCGAGCGCAAACGAACCGTGCCCGGGCACGACACCTCCGACCGCGCACAACCCCAGCATACGAGCTCCGGGTGTGTGGCGATATCACTCATAGAACAAACTCCGCTTCAAAACACACCCACGCCCCTTTAAATGAGGAGCGGCACCGCAGCAGGACCCACACCTGTCCCACCGCTCAGTAGATTCCCCTGTGCCGCTGGACTTCCCTCTCTAAAGCGAGAGCTTTGTCTCGGTCTTGTCTAGGACTCGAGCGCATTTGGACTCGGTCACGTCACGGAGTCGATGTCTGAATACTGAGTGCATCATATTTCATTATGGCTGCTGCTGTCGCCAATAAACTTGTACCAGTGTGCGGGACCTGTGTGCTGGAGCCCGTGGACACTGCACCGCCAGCGCGCGGCTTGTCCACAGCTCCACCCTCAGCGTGCCCTGTGAAAAAAACTAATTTTATGTCAGTGTCAGCACAGAGCAGAGCTACGGCACAGAGCAGGCGATATGTGGGCTGAAGTTTGCCAAAGAAAATGCCAAATTAATCTGTTTGTCACAACTCCAGGAATTTGAAAATACAGGTTTAAAAATTCTACCCACTTTATTCACATCAAAGCAGTTTTGTGTAAAGTGCCAGTGGAAGTTCGCTTAAAGAAGAGGTTCTCAAACTGTGGGTAGTGTTGTGTTTTACTTTTAGTTTTTCCTCGAGTGATGCAGAAAAGAGGGAGTCACTGTCTGTGTGAATGTTCTTGTATGTTATCTTAGGTCCAAAAAGGGGCGCAGAGTGTTTCAGTGCAGTACAGTCTGTTTGGCTTATTTTAAGTCTAAATGAATATTAATCAGATAAAATGGAGATAGACTGATTAAAAACACAGTGATTGTGCAGGAAAAGTACAGTCATAATTCTTTTGTGTTTTTTGTATAAAATTCATTCAAATAAGTTGGTGTGCGCAAGTTCTGCACTGTAATAAACGTTCAAAACTAAAACCTATTTGTGCCCCCATTTGTTTTTCTGTGCTCCTAAAATTTTTGACTTAGGGGCACATGTGCTCCTGAAAAAAAAAGTTAGTGTAGAGCCCTGGATAAGGTACAGTATTAATGTTGTAATTCCAAACTCAATTTCAAAACAATGGAATAGGCTCATTATTCAATACTGATTTTGATACCTCAATGATAAAAAAAAAAGCTCTTCTTTAGACAACAGACTTACATTTTCAACACAAAATAATGCTATGTTCTTTAGGCTACAATATGGTCTTATGTTAGTTCTGATAAAGCTCAAGATCATTCTAAAACTATTAAAAAAGTTTAAATTTTCCTATTTATGTGATTTCTGATTTGTATCGATACTTGTTTAAAGTTTAAAACTGGATCTAGTTTCGATACTAGTGGGTTAGTATCTGACTTTTTGATAGTTTTGTCAAGCCTACACCGTATGCTAGAACATATTAACTCAAACAAAATGGTTTCCATAGAAAGTACTTTGTTTCACACGTTCGATGCTGATGATGTGGTAAATGATGATTTCATTTTCTGAATCCCAATCAGATCAAAGTGTTAATTAGATGCTTTTCTCTGCACAAACATGCTTTCATTTTCCATAAGTATACTGTAGTTGTTTCCGTTATTAAGGAGCAAATTGAATACATGTGGATAGAGGCTATATTATAATTAACCTTAATGTTGAGGCTGAGTGTGTTATAATTAATGTACTGTATGTAGGAAATGCATGTAAATGTCTAGTGCTAAAGAAATGAGTAGCAGCTTTATGTATGCTGTTTCATCATATCATCTTCAGCCACCTATGTTAACAACAAAACGTCCTCATTACCAGCAGCCTACGCACATGCACACACCAACCCTTTGTGAGGAGATGAAGGCGCTTGATTACAGAGGCAGTAGGTGGTAATCACTGATTACAGAGGTTCAACTCGTTAGGGCAATTTATTCCATCTACTGAGTCTCAGGAGGAGACGGGGCGGCCTGACAGTGACAGGTACATCAGTTTGACAGGCGCAGTCCGCCCCGTGTAGTGCCTTCAATCAGTCAGAGGGGAGAGTACTGCACCAACTACGATCATGTCACGGAGAGATACAGGAGACAATGGAGAAAGCAAAACTATAATTAAAGGTTCTGTGTGGAGGCTCCAGAACATACAACACATGTGGGCTGTGCTTTATGTCACTGTGTGGTCCATATGCTGTTACTCCAAGCTAGGAACATATGTATTTTATTCGTATTCATTTGTTGATATAAAGGTTTGTGAGTTCAAAAAGTCATGTCATGTGAGCACTGTCAGTCTTAGTGTGATACAGTCATTTTACCGAAAAAAGTAAGTATATTTTTGTATTCAATAAACAATACAAACCTAATATTTTTCTCACTGAGTCGCTGTGAGATAATTTGATATGAAACAAAATATTAGCATTTATGAAAGCACTGTTGTGGTGGAGTGTTGCTTGAGGAGTAATTGAGAAAAATGGTCCTGTGTTTTTACAGCCACAGAAACATTGACTGATTTTCTAATGATGACGATAGCACTGTGCTGAAAATAAAGGATTCACTGAGTTGCATGAATGGCCTATTCAGGTAAATTGATCACTATTGAACAGAGTCATCCACGAGACAATACTGTGTATTCATGTACACCGGGCTGTGTTAGGGGCCATTTTTTATGTGAACAGTTGTTTAAATTGAGCCATTAACCGGTGTCTCTGCTTTTAATGTTGTTGATGCATGTAATAATAATGCACCCAATAATGAGAATAAGGTGTGTTTTCACCCATAAACAAAAATACAATTACAGGGTTGTCAAGTATTGTCAGCTCTGTTGAGGTGCTATAAAAGGCTCTGAGCAGTGGGAGGGTGCAATGGCTTTGTATTGATTCCCTTAATAATCCCTATAACTTTGAGCTCAGTGAGATCAAGGAGAAGCTGAAAGTGAAAAGT
The DNA here is from genome assembly GCA_034769755.1 of Odontamblyopus lacepedii. Lineage (NCBI taxonomy): Eukaryota > Metazoa > Chordata > Actinopteri > Gobiiformes > Gobiidae > Odontamblyopus > Odontamblyopus lacepedii. The sequence goes on along the minus strand of CM068348.1, from coordinate 29,367,077 downwards.
ACTGTTAGAAAAGGGACAGAATCTTAGAGAACCATTACAACACAATGTATTAAATAGTAAAAAACATATGCATGAACTCAAACTATGCAATTGCAATGTGTTTTATTTCAACCATTAGTGATGCCAAACAAAAATGACTCACCTGTTTTCACCAAAATCTACTCCAGTTTTTTTTTTTACGTTACTAACAAACCCGTCTTGACAAGAGATAGCTTTGAAAATATACTATATAAATCTACTAATAATCAGCAAAAATCCCAAACAAGTGTCATGTTTTTCACCAAAATACCAAAGCCAAGGAGGTGTATAATGTGGTGGATGTCAGACTGTGGCAGCCTGCTTCTGAACTACTGAACGAGTTTGTAATTAAGGTTATAAGACGTAGCTCCTCCTGTCAGACCACATTGACTCGGGTGCTGCGTCGGTGAAGTGAGGTACGCTAAGACACCCTGACACTCACTATCACATAGTACTGTCATTTCCAGCAGGAATGCTCTGCATCTTGTGAACTTCCTTTTAAATCCAGGTCTAAGTCTACAAGACTGATCAAAATTTAATGGAAATCACCATTTGCAAATCATAAAGGTTGCTTTTTTTTTTTTAAAGGTGTATATCACTCTTGTGAGCTTTTAGTCATGCTATAATGTTCTTACTTTATCAAAAACATACATGGAGTTGTGTTTTGTATCATTCACATATGATTGAATAACCCTTTATTATTAGTCTGTCTACATCTCCAAAGCTCAAAATGCTCTGTTCCACCTTGTGATGTCATGAAGCTACCTTTTACCCTTGGTTCAGTAGAGATAAACAATTTCAGGGCTGAAATCATCCAAATGATTCTAATGAAGGTATATTGAGTTTAAAAACACAGTGGAGCACTTCCTGTATCACCACATGACATTACAAGATGTTTCTGTTTGAGAGAAGAACTCTGTCAAAATCTGCAGGATTTGTGTGTTAAACATGTCCAAATGAAACAAAAAATAAATCCAGGTATGTTTGTGACGAGGAAACTACATTATAAGATAGATCAAAATAGCATAAACTGCTAACCCTGTAGTTTAAAACTGTACAAACATGTTCTGAAATGTGCCTGTAAATTCTTCTGGACGTGTTTAAAATGTGATCTATGAACGGAATTGTATTATTAAAACATAAACTTCAAATCCAATACCCATAATTGCCACGCTTGTCAGAAAAATTCCAATTAGACTAGATATTCTTCCCAAATACTTCAGCTTACTGCAGTGTAGCCTCTGCAAGATCTGCCACATCAGCTATTTTTGGATGCTTTTATTACTTTTTATTGGCTTGATGCCCTTTGTCATGGCAACCAATAAAAGTTGTTTAAGTAGCAGCAGGCCAGTTTGGGTTTGGCTAAGATATTGCAGGCGGGAGTCTTGTTTTCGGCGCTATAACAAAGCTTTGATGTGACAGTAGAGCTAGCTCCTTTGCTGGCCCACTACCGCCGAAACCCCCACAACCCTGCCTCAGTTTCGCACATCAGCCAATTAAAACGGTTTCCTAGCAACGAGAGTCAATATGTCTCTAAGCAACAGCGTTTAGCAGTATTCATGAAATTATATGAGAGCAGACAGTATCATGTTTCTTCTGTGTCCTCCTGTGTCACTCTAATGTTGTGCAAAGTGAAACAAAAGTCAAACACAATGGAAAGCACTACAGAGAAGACAATTTGAACAAAAAACAAAACAGATGGAGAATTCTGGAGAGAAAACCTTCACCAGACATTTATCTTTGAATCCATGCTAAAAACATTTGTTCAACTTGATACGTGCATGAGCAAAATAAATGAAAGATGTTTCAAGATTCCATACTTATAGACTTTAAACCTTCTGCGTGTGTGTTTGTGTTTGCTATGTATGTTTGCATCTGTGTGTGTTTGTTGTCTGTATTTGTGTGTGCATGTGTGTGTTCTAATAGCAGAGGTGTAAGTCTGGCCTCCTGCTGTTCCTCGGCTGGAGACATCTACAGTCCATTAGCAGGACAGTACCAGCAGTGTGGATCCTCACTCACACACACACAAAACACAGCGATCTCAGCTGGGCTTTTCAACACACTGTACACATATAGAAGCACACAGCAGCAACACTGTATTCAATACTATGTCATAATGCCAGCATGTTACATCAGATGTGTTAAACAAAAGTATGTATTTATTACACAATAAAGTAACACCAAATACACGCAAAGGCATCAGCTTAGCAGTAGTGCTGTTTGTTGTAGTGCTATATTCTTCTAGTGATTATGACATTTATCATTCTCTGCTTTGGACAATACACAATAAACATTACAACAAGTTACAGATACAATTAAAGTTACACAAAATTGACTCATTGGCATAATTGTTGTTGTTGCCTTATTAAAAAAAAAAACATGCCTGGAGTTGTGTCTTGTTTCATTCAAAAATGTTTGAGTAACTCTATTATTTGTCTGTCTATATCTCTAAAGCTCAAAATGCTTTTTTTTTTTTTAGTAGAAATTCGCTGGAAAAAAATGTATTTTAAGTGCAAAAAGTTGTTGTTTTTCTTATTTTAAGTGTAGCAAGATGTATTTTCATATTTTAAGTACAAAAAGTTATATTCCACTGGCTGATAATTTTACTTGTCAAGTAAAATTTATTCAAATTATGGTAAAACTTTGTTAATTCAAGAGATCTTAACTTGACTAGATTTTGTTTTCTGCTGTGTTCCAGGGGTGAAATCATCCAAATGATTCTAGTGAAGATGTATGGAGCTTAAAAACACAGTGGGGCACTTCCTATTTTAGCACAAGGTGTTTTCTGTTTGAGAGAAGAACTCAGCTAAATATGCAGGATTTCTGTGTTTGATGTGTGCTTGAAGCAAAACACAACTCCAGGTTTGTTTTTGATGAGGGGGGGTACTGTTTACCCAGGACCCAGAATTTGGAGCTCCACCCCTGGCTGCTGTCAGGAAAGCAAAACAAACTTCATAAAAAGCTGATGTATCAGTTTGTGCATTACAGAAGTGTGGCTGCCTTTTGATTTTCACTCATAAAGGTGTTCATATTTTTCATGGCCTCTGCCTAACCTCATCACTTACAACCGACAACACAAGGCTTTAAAACACTGCCAGAGCACTCCATCACTGGTTTATCAAGTTACATCATTAGCTTCTGAAGATAGTAGTCAGAAAAATACACATAGAACAGGAGCACAAATCTCAGCACATCTGTCTACAAAAATATACATTATAATAGACATGCATATTGTCAGGGAAACATACATCTAATGGAGTGACACAAGTGCAGAAACATGACAATCTGATATGAAGAAAATGAGCTCTGAGATGGAAGAACAATTGGCAAGTGTACGGGTCATTAACTAGTCATTTGTTAGCCTTTGAAAGAAGACCTTGTGCTTGTGTCTCCTATAGTTATAATCATTATGTTATAGTTTGCACATTTTAAATTGCAATATTCATCTAAAGCAACTTCATAAATGAAACAAGCCTGCTGATTTCTGTGTTAGAAACCATGGTGTCCAATGCTGACACCGCCGTAAATGCACCACAATAAAGAGTTGTCACCGCTGATGGATGGATTTTTTTTTCATTGGTACCAAGATGAGTATGCAACGCTATCGAATCATGATTGTAAGAAAAGAAAATTGGTAAATAAAGTGAGTAGACAGCAGTGGGCGTATGGTGGTGGTGAAAACAGAAACAGCGGTTGATCGGCAATGTGGTGTCTTAAAAATAAGCGATTAAAGATGGCTCAGACATGCACAAATCACTCCAAATACAAGTTCGAGGAAATTAATGGTGAGGGGAAACAACTATAACATACTAAAACAATATTTACAATACTAATCAATACTTAAACAAAAACTTAAAAGCTCTAAAATGTCAATTTTGCATAATAGGTCTGCTTTAAGAAAACATGCCTAAAGTTCAGAAGAAGACTTATTTATTATATATTACATCTTATTACAATTTGGAACATCTGGTACATATTTGGACACTTGTGCCGAATTGACATATTTTTACAAAAAGGGTCACAGCATCCAAACCCTTAGGCCTAGAGGTCTGAGATTTTACACAGCTATTGCCAACAAGTTCAGCAGTGGGTGTAGTGAGCCACAAATGTCTAGGATAAAGTATGCCCAAGTTACAGCCTTTATTATTTTGTATTTTTTTCCCGAGGCAAAAAAATTCAATTTTTAGACATTTTTGAATGTCTGTACTGTAAGTTAGCTGCACTCACAGTCTTCATATGCATATATACAGAAACTAGAAGGTCTAAGCTTTAAAATGATGTATCACACAAGCATGTGGGATCTAAGATTTTCTTTTAATAAGCTATGGCATTTGGGTATGTGTTACCGTTGTGCACAGACAAAATTAGGCGAGTGGCAACAGGTTAACAGAATATATAGCATCTGACAATTTTAGGGCTAGGGTGGAATAATAAAACAAAAATTAAACGCGCTCAATGTCGTATAGTATGTTAAACCACAATCACATGCTGTCTACTTTGCAAAAGAAGAAAGGCCTTAGGTACACCTTTAATAAGAGTACATAACTGTGCTAAAAATAGGGAGAAAAAAGTTACTAAGATATGAATTCAAATCATTATGAATTATATGAATATGAATTACTATTATCACACCTCACTTTCTGTCCCTACCCAATTTATACAACCAACTTTCTTTCCCCATCTTCTCATTTAACCTGTGCCCTTCCTTCTTTTCTACTTTTCATCTCATTTGTCTTTCAGGTATATATTCAAACCCTGAGAACTGACTGACCCCTAGAAAACCCACAACAGCCACCTTTAGTACATCAGCTCATCTACCACAATCATCCTTTTCATGCTTAATACACTCAATTATTTTTATCCTTCAGTTATGAAAATGTATTTATTATGAGCTCCAGTAAGTATGGTGAATAAAATGCTATCAATGAGAATGTGGAATACTATGTTACCATCAGAGCTGACAACACACACAAACTATGGTACATTTTCATGCCTGGTGAAACAATGGCTCTCGAACTCTTGAAGTGTGTCTGGAGTCTGTGTGTGTGTGTGTGTGTGTGTGCGTGCGTGCATGAACTGATGGATGCTTTTGGATGATGGAGGAATGTCTTATGCTGACAGAACTGGATATAAATAATGTTACAGAGCTTTTTTGATGGTCTGTTCATTCTGAAACCATTTATTTATATTATGAACTATAACATCAGCCTGCCCAGAAACTATAGGTGGACATTAGCACGAGTGCTGCAACCCAGTATAATGAATCGCTCCTGTTAAGCTTCCAGTGTGCAACTTTGTACTATTTTAAGGACATGTTTGTGACTCTGGTATCTTTTCATACATGCGCGCTTAAACTCCCAAAACATCATAGAAGAAGCTTACATTAGTATCTTTATTACTGCTTTGTTTAAAGTCCAGGGATTTTGTCACCAAACTTTTCTTGCTGTCATTTGTACAGTGATTTGTTCAGAATACGTGTCAGAGGTGCACAACATGGGGCCTTTAAATAAATAAATAAAAATACTATTAAATCTGTAATCAGTGGCTTAGACAAGGAACGGGAGTAGGAGTAGACAGCTTTGGCAGCCTTGAAAAAACGTTTGGACTGCAGCAGTGACCTCCCTCACCTTCTCTCCACACTGGGGCTGACTTCTGCTCCATTCATACCCCTAAATGCCCTATAACTTGTTTGGGTTTTCTCACTTTTTGCAGCTAACTTTTACCAGCTCATTCACCCTTAAACGTGAACAGTATAACTTTTCTGGTATCTGCCACTTGCTTGTCGTCATGGACAGGTTATTGCTTTGCTCAATATGTTCCACAAAATGATATTAACTTATCTACCAAACATTCATTTCATACAGGGTTTTTTATTGCTCAAAAACATCTCTTACTGTGTCAGTGGGGTTAGTCCTACACGTCTCATCTGTAATATGGCCTGGTACTGTCACTTGCTTGTTCTTATTGAAATATATTTTAAAACATACTTTGGAATACACAAGAAAAAGCAATAACAGGGCCCTGAAAGCAAGCACTTTCCACCAGAAAAGTTACATAGCGCAGCTTTAAGATAAATAAATACATACAAACAATACATACACCCTTCAACTCCATATGCTTTTACTCTTTGCATATTCTGGTCAAAGTCATCGCCCAAATATGTTATGAGCTTTGGTTTATTTCACTATGGATATCAACATTTTATAGACTGGCCAATAAATCATTTTAGTGGACCCAAAACCATAGTCTAAAATAAACTGAACTATACACTGACATAACAAAATTTGACTTTGTTGCTCATTTCATCAATATAAACTTACTTAGACTAGACTGGCCAAAATGACTGCACAAAAATTAAATAAAGGCAGTAAGTGACATTTATACTCCAAAATTATTTGTGCCACCACAGTCAGAACAAAATCTAACACTAAAAAAGACTCTAAAAGAGAGCAACTGCTTTCTACTATTTGCAAAAAAGAAAGAAAGAAACTCCACACTCCAAGTAGCAAGTCCAGATCTAGTGAATATGAGCTCATTGCCTTGGCTGAAATCTGTGCCCTCACTGATTTAGGGTTTACCAAGTACCAAAATAAGTCATGTGGGACTTCAGGGCAGTGCTTGCGAAAAGAAAGACTTACAAAAATAAAGAACAGAAACCCTGAAAGTTGTGATAACATGAAATATAAAAAGACAGTATGTAAGAGAGGATACAGATAAGGTGTCAAGAAAAGACTGTTGTTGACAGGCGAAAAGGTTTAACAAGACTTGGGCATGTGAGTTGTCAGTGGATCTGGATCTGGACAGAAAAACTTGAAAAAAAAAAGACTAATGAGAGGGGCTCATTAAACGTAGCATTTACTCAGAGCCGAGTGGACAGCCAGTGCGTTTAATGAATCCTGCTCATATGTACACACAAGCACACACACACACACGGGCGCACACACACATACACACACACACGGGCGCACACACACGCACACACACACACGGGCGCACACACACACACGCATGCACGCAAGCACACACACATACACACACACACTTTTCTCTTGGGAGGGGCCTTTCCCACCTGCCCAAGAGCCAATTAAAATGGTTTTCTGGAGCCACTTCTGAGTATGAAATCATAAAAGCTTTCACAGACTAAAGATAAATACTTAAAAGAAAAGGAGTATGGAGAAAAAAGACCCCGTAGGTTTCATATTTGTTCTTTGCTGTTTCCAAATAGAGAACTGTCGTAGGAGGACATAAGTAAGATGGAAACATTGATTCGATTTACCTTATTTATATATTTGTCTGGCAAAGATTTCACATATGATCTTCACATAAAACATTTTTTTCACAGGATTATGGAAATTTAAAGGTGCACTATGTAACTTTTTGGTTCGGGGTCCATCACCTGCTTGTTTCTATGGTTATTGCTCTGCCTGGAATATTCCACAGTATGACATTAAACAGCTTTACATTACACTTATTCACTTACAGGTGGTTTTAGAGCTCAAAAATACCTTGAAAAACATTCTGACTGTGAGCGGGGTTGCCTCTCCATAGATCCATAATGATAGAAAGGTTTAATACCACACTGTGAAACATTCCAGACAAAGCAATAACATCTCCATGGAGAAAAGCATTTGACGGACCCTCCACCAGAAAAGTTACACAATGCACCATTAAGGTGGTACACCGCCTGGCCAAAAATATGCTATGTTACTGTATGAGCCCAAATGATGTCAGCAGACTCCCTGAATGACCAAATTATTCAATTTCCATAGATTTTGTCCACCCTGCTTGCATAAAAATATTCAAAAATGACATTGCTCAAGTCAAATTGTGATTCGGGAATGAGGGGTTCTAAGAGCATGAGACCAGTCCAGATTTTCCCATCAGAAACGCAAAATCTTGACCAGATCTATTCCAAACATACACAAAAAATACAAAAAAGTATGTTGAGATGCTGTACAGTTAAAGCAATACCACAGAAAAAGTGGTGTATCGATGCAGAGGTGGTGCAGTCAATGCTACAGATAGTCCATGGTAATTACCCTGGTTGGCTCTGCTTCGCCTTTCACAAAAAGTTTGGCTTAAGTTCACCTGGTGCTGTCTTATCTTAACAAGCTGTCTTCATGTTATCTGACATTGGCAGTGGTTGCCGTGACAGCTGTCCCCGTGTATCTCGTCTCTATGGAAACAGCCCCCGCCCCCTGAGGTGAGGAGTCTGGAGGTGATGCTCTACTGTCAGAAGCCGGAGCAGAGTGGCAGCAGGTTTACTGGAGAATTTATTTGTTCTGGAAAAGTCGTCATTTTTCTAGGCAAAAAAACTGTAGCTGATATTTGCTCATTATGCCCAGAGTCAGATTCACAGACTGAGCAAGTGTCAGATAGTGTTATTGACAAGTTATTCCAGTGGATGTGCTAATTTTTGCATTTCCTTTTAGCATATATTGTGTCAAACTAGGCCTGTTATGATAATTACTATATTGATTTATCGTACAATATATGAAAGCTTGAATAATATATTTTTAGGTCTCTGTATTTATCATGTGTACATTTTTATATGCACTACTACTACTACTATATGATAAGATTTAAGATGTAAAAGGTTGACTTAATAACTTCTTTGTTTTATTCTGCTCTTTATTTATTGCAGCTCATGATTTAATAATATTGTACATTTAGAATAGTTTTTGTGGTTTAAATCTGCTCTTGGATTATTGTGTCAGTGGCATAAATGTGTTTCAATATTATCGTTTATCATCTATATTTACTTCTGTTAGCATCTCCACTGGCTCCCTATTGCTGGTGAAAACAGAAGGTAGTCAACAGCCAAACACTTTCCCAATTTAAGTTCAGTAACTCAGAGTCTATAAGCTTCCAGAGCCTAATGTGCTACAGTGTGGGCAAAGATAGAAGAAATTCCCATCCTACTCAAACTGTAATTACTTTTAATCCTGCGCTCTGATATGAGGTCAAAGGTCACAAGAGTTTATTACTCACACTAATTACTTTTGATTGACTCATTTGCAGAATATAAGAGACAGAAAAAAAGACAGCAGACAGTGAAATGATAACTAATACTTTGACTCAGAAAGTAATGAATACTGCGTGAGAACGGAAATCCTCTGGGAATAGAGGGAAGATTTGGACAAATAAAAATAATACTGTACCAAATAATACTTATAAAAGGTCCTGTATTATAAAAAAAAGACTTTTGGGAAGTTTTATAATTATTATTTTTACTTCCTCAAACATACCTGTAGTTGTGCTTTGTTTCATTCCCACATGTCTGAGTAATTCTTTATTATTAGTCTGTCTACATCCCAAAGCTCAAAATGCTCTGTTCAACCTTGTGATGTCAAGTTAACAGTTACCTGTTACCTTTAGTTCAGTAGACACTGGCAATTTCAGGTCTGAGATCATCCAAATGATTTTGTATGGTGTTCAAAACCACAGTGGAGCACTTCCTGTATTACCACATGACATCACAAGGTGGAACAGAGTGTTTCTCTTTGAAAGAAAAACTCCTAAATATGCAGGTTTGTGTGTTAAACATGTGTGAATGAAACAAAACAGAACACTATAACATAGATCATAAAGTAGTGTAATATGGGCATTTTTAAATATGAAAAAAGTACTGTATATTATATAATTATAGTATTTTTATCACTAATTCTGTAAAGTGCCTTGCCCAAGGACACAAGTGAATATTTCATGAGCCAAAACATCCCTTAAACAGTAGTTGCATTGGCCACAGAGTAATATTGATGGCCCTGTTATTCATGAGGTCCTTCGGTGCATTGCTAAGTTGTTGGCAGATTTACCCCTAACACCCCGGCCAACACGACTGGGGCTTTAATTTCAGCTGAATAATCGAGAGGCTCATTTATTTTCTCACTGTGCTGTTCTTGGGCTCTAATGAAAAAGCTTTAGTGGAAAGAGAAAGATTTCCTGCGTACAGTATAAATGTGCTCTCCAGTCTCCAGTCTGCGCCTGCCTCCACTCTCAGCGTAGATCTAATCAATTCTCACTGGTCTCTGAAAAGCCAAAACCTTCTGCTAAAGCTAATATCACGGTCTGTCTTCTTGCTCCGCCCACACCATCTCCACATCTGCAACATCCTCCTTTAGCTTTCAATGTCAGTCTGTACATTTAAACTAAATGAAATCTAAGGGCCCCTATTACGCTATGGACCCTCATCAAAAACATTTCTGGAGTTGTGTTTTGTTACATTCACACATGTTTAACACACAAATCCAGCATATTTACAGTTCTTCACTGCACTAGAATCATATGGATGATTTCAGCTATGGAATTGCCTATCTCTTCTTAACTAAAGGTAAAAGGTGACTGTGAACATGAAAACTACCACTACATGACATCACAAGGTGGAACAGAGCATTTTGAGCTTTAGAGATGTAGAAAAGTTATTAAAGAGTTATTCAGACATGTGTGACTGAAACAAAACACAGCTCCAGGTATGTCTAAGATGAGGTAACAGCATTCTAACATGTTTTAAAGTTGACAATTTTATGTAATATAGGACCTTTAAGGGGTAACTCTTGCCACTGATCCAATTCTGAATTTCGAGCACTTTTGGTTGGAATCAGGGATGCACCAATACCACTTTTTTGAAGAACGTTATGAGTATGAGTATAATCATTTCTGTACTTGCAGATACAAAGTACCGATACGATACATCAACCCTCACCCCCATGAGCATTGAGCACGTTTACATGCACATCAGAATCCCAGTTATTAGCCATATCCCGGATATGGCAGTATTCGGGATATGCTGTTTACATGTTGGTACTGTTGGTGGCCATACCGGCTCGTCAAAGCCTGATCCCGTCAGATCTCAGAAGCTAAGCAGGGCCGGGCCTGGTTAGTACTTGGATGGGAGACCACTGGGAATTCCAGGTGCCACAGTGGGGCGCCAGTGGCAAAAACTGTTGTAGTGTCCTTAGGCAAGGCACATCACCCACATTGCCTAGTATGAAAGTGGTGTGTGCGTGAATGGTGGTGGTGGTCGGAGGGGCCGATGGCGCAGATTGGCAGCCTCGCTTCCGTCAGTCTGCCCCAGGGCAGCTGTGGCTACAATAGTAGTTTACCACCACTGGGTCTGGAGTGAATGAATAATGCTCTGTAAAGCGTCTTTGAGTGTCCTGAAAAGCGCTATATAAAACTGATGCATTATTATTATTATTATTATTATTATTACATGCGCACTGACAAACAGGAATACTCATATCCATGTATATATGTAGTAGTAGTTGTAGTAGTAGTCTCCCAGTTTCTTGACACAATCTTACAAATGCGCAAGTGCAAAAAATATATATTTAATAAACCAGGGAAAAAAAGTTATTATTATTAAATTTTACTTGATTGAGAATGAGAAATGCACCAGTAATTTCATTTTCCCATATGCGAATATGAAAATTTGACAAACTTTTTGAGTCTTTGAACTACATGGCTAATTTACATAAATTATAAGCCTGAAAAAGCTGTGCTGCTGATGTGATCAGCTTCTGTCAGATTAAAGCACACGACTCAGTGGAATATGAGTGTTCTCTCTGTGACAGAGGGATGTTCTGCTGATGTCTGTTCTGTGCGTATATCGAGGTCATTTCACTGATGTACAGTCGCTTTATTTATGTTGGCTACCAGTTTCTCATAACCGGGATACTGACTTATTTGGGATACTGAAACCAGGGTACTGTGTAATGTGTCGCGTAATAGTGGTATCAGTGCGTGGTATTGGCAAATGTTTAATGACTATGAGTATATTAAAGAAATATTAGGCTGATACCCGATACTTGTATCGGTAGCAGTACATCCCTAGTTGGAATCTTTCATATCTCACCAGCTATAATGGCAAGAGTAGAAAAATTAAAAGTATCATGTTATAACGTTTGTAATGAAGTCTTCCTGTGGAGAGAGAAGGCCGTGGATCATGAGAGGAAGTAATTAGTGAGATGTTATGGAGTAGGCTGATAGTATTTTACCACGTGTGCTTTATTCCACTATCACAGAGCGTGCTGGGGCTTAAGCTCTTATTCTTACAGTGGGATTAGTTTTCAAACTGTCCACTTAGAGGCTTTGCTGAGAAGCCGATAAGGTTCAGAGCACCATTAAGACATGGCACACCACAGCCAATCTATCAACCACCATCAAGTGTACATGCCCAGGACACACTACTGTTACAGAGAACATACCAGTCTCCGCTGCAGTTTAATAGAGCGCTATATGTCATGTTGAATACTTTTAGATTTATTTAATAAGTCAGATAGCTACCACAGGCTGTATATATAAATGGACATAGCTAACCTGCTAGCCGCCATGTTCCAAAGAGGAAGTTAGCATGGGGGCGCTTCCAGCTCCATCGACTCCAATTGACTTTAATTTTGGTATTAAAAAGTCTGTATTAACCCACTCTACAGGATCATGGTGTTTTTATTTTGTTACGTTGTCCCTAAATAAATTCCTATTCCTAATATGGAACTCTGCTCCAAATACATCCCTATAACTGCTAGCCTTGGTCAGCTTCATTTGACTGGAGCCGAATGCTATGGGCGACGTTACACTCCCTTAGTCCACTTCTTTATACAGTCATTACAGCTGCATTGTTTCAAACAGTTACACTTTCATTTTTGATATCCACTGTTTTTGAGCAGGAGCTATGAAATTAAACTAATGCAAATGATTTGATATGGGAAGGTTACTGAGCAGGAGAGGGACAGTGTTTGCAGTTGCATATTTAATGAGACATTTCTGTTTATTGCTCATGCTCAACTTACACCCTGCCTATAGCTTTTTATAAGTGGTAAAAGTAGTAACAATTGATACTTTCCATCAACATTCCCTCGGGATGTGATGCTAAATGTAGACGGGCTCTGTCTGAGGCTTGTGAGACTTTAATCTGATCTTTAATTTAACACAATCTGACCATAAAGGACAGATTTAGTTGAAATTACAACAGATGACCTGATTTTGTACTGTTAAACAAATCCCTCTCTCTCTCTACATATATTTCTTGCCTTTTCAGACATTCTTAAAACTTATTTTAAGTGTTTGCTAATGTCTTTGCTAATGTGCACGTTGTCTCCATGGTGACTGGTGAACATTCCCTCAATACATGCCAATACACGTACATGTACAACACTACCAGCGTGACGTATCAATATTGGCAACATCAGCACTAGATGTACACCTTTGACTATTTAATACCACAGCTGGACTCCTACAGTGTCTCTAACTTGGCCCACACACACAAACCCTCCGTCAATAAGTGACGGGTCAGCAGTGTGAGATCTGCACATTGGCTTTTTCACGTCTTAAGCCTGTCTCTCAACAGATCACCGCCTATATCCGCTATAATGACATTAGAGGCAGGAGGAGACACTTTGTGCAGCTCTGAATGTCACAAATCAGCTTGAATAAGAGTGGATGTGGCAGATACAGCGGCCGAACAAGAGGGACACTTGGCTGATTGATTAGACAATAGCTGCTCATTACAGAGGTATGAGCTCGAGGTGGGGAGATAAAGACAGAGCTGCTCTACAGAGATAGACACAAAAGCACAACAGGGGAGGGCCATAGGGACACAAATGAATCTCAAACTCAATCAATCTCAATTTATTCTGGAATTATTTTGATGATAATATGCAGATGATATTATTGCAATCCATCAGACGTGTGCTAGGGCATGCCTGCAAGTGTCTTTGTTAAAGGAACTGTATGTACCCTGCGCTCTTGCCATTTTGAAAAGGTATTATAATCACAAATGAACCTGAATTGCCAGCATCTAGCCTGCATAGAAGAGAACACAATGCAACTTCTTTCATGTGAAAGCTCAAAACTTCCACAATTTCCTTAGACGCTGCACTAGCACTTATTCATGATTGGCTGGAGGTTTTGGAGTTTAGATAGTGACAATTCAGAACAATCTTTTTTGGTTTAAATGCCCTATATTACAGAAAATTGACTCTCATGAGAGCTTTTAGCTATGTTAAAATGCTGCTACCCCTGCAAAAACCTACCTGGAGTTGTGTTTTGTTCCATTCACATATGTTTGAGTAACCCTTTATTATTTGGTCTACATCTCTAAAGCTCAAAATGCTCTGTTCCACCTTGTGATATCATGAAGCGGTAGTTTTCAAGTTAACAGCGACCTTTTACCTTTAGTTCAGTAGAGACTGGCAATTCTGGGGCTGAAATTTAGTCAAATGTTCAAGTGAAGGTGTTTGGAGTGTGTATTACCACATGAAATCACAAGTGGAACAGAGTGTTTTCTGTTTGAGAGAAGATCTCAGCCTAAATATGCAGTGTTTGTGTGTTAAACATGGGTGAATAAAACAAAACATATGTCAAGGTATGTTTCTGATGTGGAAAGAAAAAATTATACCATACATCAGAAAATAGGATATGGATGTTGTTAATGTTATTGTTTTGCCTTGAATGATCCACAGTATAAATTAAACCTATGTATCACAAAGGAGATGAGCTGGTTACAGCACTATGTTATATTACAATTCAGATCTATGGAGAGTCACCCCTATTCACAGAAGGAATTATTGTATTTTTTAAGCAATGGAAACACCCATAATGAATAAATGCTAGATGAATATGTTTAATGTTATACCATGGAACATTTCAGGGAAGGTAATAACATCTCCATGGAGACAAGTAAACCAGCTGTAAGAAGGTGCAGAAAAAGCCCATTATACTCTTATTTTAAAGATTAGCCAGCAAAAATCGCTATTCAAATTCAAACAGTGATATTATAGATTCTTCGATATTTCTCCCATTTCTAACACGAGCACAGGCAGGGCTGGAGTATGACTGGTACGACTGTGGATCAGCTGCTATATATAGCACCAGGCAAAAGTAGGATAACACATTGGTGTTGCTCGGTGCTGAATGAGGCTCAGGCTGTGGATGCTGAGCGGAGGAGCCACTGGTCACAGCACAAGGGACTGACTTGACATAGCATTATTCATAGCACACAGCACAAATATGGTCCTAGCACAGTTTACTGGAGCTGGACCAATGGATGGCATGAGCGCTTTCATATCCACATCAGCACTGTACGATTTATCATCAGCTTGTCATGTAGGGTATAGTTCTACACACAAAAAGGACAAGAAGATCTCAGTTTGTGTGAGTTATTAAGTCTATTCCATTGTCCATCATAACAAATGGTGTAACAGAGCTGACTGTGTCTTGCTAGGAGTACAGCACTGGTTCATGTTTAACACTTCTGACTGTTTTATGGTAGTGCTTTTAGCTGCAGTCCAATAAAACTGTCTGTGTATCTGGTAATAAACTCTTATACATAGCAATTTTTAAATCATTTTCAACCACAATATATAACACCTTAAAAGTCCCATATTACATCAAATTGACTCTTGTGAGCTTTAAGCCGTGTTTTAATGCTGTTACCTTATCAAAAACATCCCTAGAGTTATGTTTTGTTTCATTCATGCATGTCTGAGCAACCCTGGTTTATTAGTCTATCTACATCTCCAAAGCTCAAAATACTCTCATCCACTTTGTGATGTCATGAAGGGGTAGTTTTCAAATGAACAGCACCTTTTACCTTCAGTTCAGAAGTCACATTTGGAAGTCACAAGTTGGAACAGAGAAGAACTCAGTCAGAATATACAGGATTTGTGTATTAAACATGTTTGAATAAAACAAAATACAATGAAACAAATAAACATTATAACAGATGAGACAATAGTGTAATATGGGCCCTTTAATAATACAAATGTATTCACCGGCTCATTCCAGTATGGGGGGATTCATGGTATTGTTGAACATGTGCATAATATGTCTCAGATAATACAGTTGTAATACAGTGTTGGCGTACCTTCTTGGTGAAGTCCATGGCTTTAAGGATGGACAGGTTGAGTGTTTCCAGTGAGGCCAGGACTCCCTCATACTCTCCCATGTGCTTGGCAAAATAGTCTGCACAAATACAGAACACACAAGAACATCTCATTCACTTATCTATATAGTTTTATATGAAAAATGCAGAATAAATGTAAATAGAAATACATTCAATACTAGTGAAACGAGGGTAGAAATGAGATTTGAGCTAAAACGTCTTTGAATCTTTTTTGAATCTGTGAAGAAGAGCTGAACCTTGAGCTTTCTTTTCAATAAAGCAACGCATATAAAGCAACCCATATGCCACTGTTACTAAAAACTAGGGATGCACCGATACTGGTATCAGATACTGGCACCGATATGGCATTTTTTTCATGGCTCAGATGTCGGTTCCAAGATATAGGTTCCCATTTTGGTTTATAAAATTATGTAATAAGATGATTTACTAGACAATGTAGCCTCACGTCTCACAATATTGAACTTGTATTTTTTTTTAAAGTTGTGCTGTAGTTAGAAAACACATTTGGATAATTTTTCACCATGTGCCATTTGTGTTTAAAGGAGACATTTTCAGTCTCTGCACTGGTATCGGATGATATCGGATAGCAAATGCTTAAAGCCATTATCTACATCTGTATCTGAAAAAGCTGGACTGGTGCATCCCTACTAAAAACACTAATTTATATGTGCAGCTGTGCGGCCAACTCTAAAAAGACATAAATGTGGTTGTATAACATGAAAATACTTTGATAACTTGTAAATTAATAAACAAAATCTGCTGCAAAATAATGAGCATTACTGTATTACTATAACTTGTTATAATATAACATTATTCTATTTGAGTAAAAGTAAAAGTAAACCAAATAGCATTTATTTCAATTTGAATGAATTGACATCAAGAAACTAGAATGAATCTACTAAAATGTGTAGTATGTATTCATAAATGGAGATAAAGAGATGTGAAGCTTGTATGTGAGTGTGCATTATACTTACCGCAAAGTTCCTTGGTGTCAACATTACTATTGCATCAAAGCAGAGGAGCAGCAGAGGGGGGAAGAAGGGAAGAGAAGAGGGGTGGAGAGGAGCAGAGTCAGAGACACAGGAGAAGTTTGTTTGCATGCTGTTTTATAGAGACACCATCACAACCGCTCAACATTCACAGATCATGCAGGCTGAGCACAGTTGGTAAGACCTTAGGAGCTAGAAATGCCCAGAATCACACACGCATAACAGGGCTGCGCAATTAATTTAGTTTTAATCAAGTTCGAGATTCACTCAATGATCAGCTTAGCTCTTTTTAATCAAGTGGTATTAAAAGTCGATCTTGTTTGTGTTCAGGAAATTAATATTCAAAGCTTTTTTTTTTCTTTAAGACAATGTAAAATGTATTAAAAAATGTGGGGAAAAAATGTGATCACTATTTTTATACATTTTCTTTCTTTCATTTTTTTAAAATTCCATGTAGATGTTATTGTTTTTTTCCTGAAATGTTCTCCAGTATGGCATTTAATTTAAGAGCAAAACAAATCACCAGGCCAAGTTACAGGTCAGGTCTGTGGAAAAATGGGCCCGCTCACAGTAAGAATGCACATCTAAATACAAGGTGCATTTGTTTAATGCCATACTGTGGAACAAGCAATAGCATCACCATGGAGTCGAGCAGACAGTCAACCCTCCACCAGAAAAGATACATAGCGCACCTTTAAGACAAGTATATTAAAATTAGGAAAAAATGTGATTACTATTTTTATGTATGTATTTATTTATTAGTCATATCACCCAGTCCTAGCTCATAATTCACTAACAGAGTAACACTTGGTATAAAAGAATTCAGGTCATTAACAGTTCACTATAGTTCTTAGTGTTTTCTTCAATGAACCAATCTGAGCTACAGTATATTAGCTTCGAAATAGTCGTGTTTTTGAATTCTGAATGAGAGCTAATGGGGACTGTGGAGAGTGGCTGAGCAGCCAAAGGATCCAAAGGGCTGAGGGACAGAGAGAGATCCCATCTGTTCATCTGATGCACAAATAGCTGCTACAATAAAATGCCTGTGGACAATGAAATGTGTAAACGAGGATGAGAGTGATTTGTTTAGGAAAATCACTACTTTACTCCAGGCTTTCCACCCAATTATCCTCCATTACACAACCAGCCTATTTAATTCAGATGTACAACCAGCACAAACAATGAGGATGGAAAGAAGTTGTTTTTTTTTCAACTGGTGCTTAAAACACCAAAACCTGTTGTGATTTTATGACTAATAATAGTGATCTGATTCCACCCTTGAGAAGCAACACATTGCGCACATTTGTTGATGCTTTACAGAAACAAAACTTACACACACAAACAACTACAAGGCTAATTTGTAAACGGGATAACCGGGATACTGCGTATACATGCCTTAGTATCCTGATTACTATCGGAATATCCCAGAGTGGTATAGTGATCTCCAAGGAGGTGTGCCATAGCCGAGACATGGGACTGTGAGGCCGCATCTCCAGCGTTCTGGAGAGCCTCATCTCCTTACACTACGCACAACAACCTACATTCAGTTTGTCGTTCAAAACTTAACATGATGAACGAAATTCTTAATGATCATTTATCGATTAGTCGACTAATCATGCCCATCCCTAATTACATTATTACAAAAAATGGCAAATAGCTCCTCACGATTACAAAGAAAAGGAACCTACAATAAATATTGAGCCCCTCCAACCACCAACAACATGCGCACACATGCCACTTTCATGAAAAGCAATGTGGGTCAAGTGTCTTGCCTAAGGACACAATCACTGTGGCACCTGATTTTCCCAGTGGTCTCCCATCCACTAACTAACTAACCAGGCCCAGCCCTGATTAGCTTCAGGCTTTGACAAGGAGGTTTGGCCAGAGTGAACATTTAGCCAGAGCTCAATAGTTACATTTTTGTCAGGACAAAAACATTTGGTTTCAAATGTCAATGTGTATGTAAAAATATTCGAGTCTTTTTGTGGCAACATATCTTAAATTACACCCGCGTTTGACATTTAGGCAAAAGTTCTTACTGCTCACTGCAAAGGTAAGGATTTCAAGCTTAAGACCAAGATAAGTAGTGGAAAAGTTGAATAAGCGCTTTAGATGAGATGGTTGGGGGCGGAATTGGGGGACAGATAAGTGGCAGATGGAGAGAGGATGGGCTGATGAAAGTGATGGTTTGACAGAAACACAGATAGAGCCTCAGTCTGGTGTAAGGAGGAAATGGGAGTCGCCTGCACGCCTCAGACGGATCCTGTCTTCTTCATCAATCACCCGCTTCCACCTTCACCAGAGCCCACCCCTAGCCCGTCACTGCCCCCACAACCTGATGTATGTACACACTTACTCTACTCGGACCACCTGCCTTCAGTGCAGCCCTGTGACCAATGACCGCCTCATCTCAACCAGAAAACACAACTTTCTGCTATTTCAGCTCATTTCCTCACCTGTCAGACTTTCACAGTTGACCAAGTAACTTCTATTGTTCTAAAGTCTAATGTCTAAAAGACTAACAGAAGTTTTAGTTCTTAAAGGTCCCAGATAACCAATGTTCATATTTTCATGTGTTATAATGTTGTTTCCTGATCAGAAATATAATTGCATTTTGTTTCATTCACTTATTTAGTCTGTTTTTTTTTCTAAACTGAAAAAAACCCTGTTCCAACTTGTGATGTCATGTGACAATACAGGAAGTGCTCCACTGTTTTTTTAAACTCCATACAATTTCACTTGAATAATTTCGACAATTTTAGCCCTGGAATTGCCAACCTCTACTGAAATGAAAATAAAATGTAACTTTTAACTCGAAAACTGCTGCTTCATCACATCCCAAAGTAGAACAGAGCATTTTAAGCTTAGGAGATGGAGACAAACTTATAATAAAGGATTACTCAAACATGGGTGAATGAACCAAAACACAACTAATAATACATTTCAGAGGAGGTAACAACACTATAATGCAGCTTAAAGCTCACAATTGAGTAAATTTTGCATAATATGGGACCTTTAACAACAGTGTACATTTAAGACAGAGTGTGATTTGTGTTCCTATTTATCATTTATCATTTGGTCATCAATATTTGTATGTGTGACATTATTCACTCAGTGTTTTGTTGTCAATATAAGGTTTTATCTCATCACTAAAAGTTTAAAGTGGGTCCACGGATGTAATTCATTCAGATTTATTTCGCAGTGATGGGACAGAGCTGCAGTTCTGCCGCACTGATTTAACTAACAGATCTCCATAATGACTGAGCCCCCCACAGGATTTATATTGAACCTAATTCAATCGTTTCTGCTGTCATAAAGGTCAGCTTTTGTTCTGCTCCATTCATTTTATCACCACAGGACTCAGAGGAAGGTTTACAGACTGATACAGAAGTGTAGAGGATCCCTTTCCTTCCACCCTTCTCCATCAGATCTGATCATCTGATTAAGGGACAATTGATACTTTGCAGTGACACCATGCAGGGGGTGTATTTCTGTGTATTTCTACTGGTGGAATGTTCAGTAGTTACCGTGGTGACACACTGCACACGTTTGCATTAACTACCGGAAAGTTTTTAGATTGACTGAAAACTCAAGAAAAAATACGACATGGATTTAAACAGCACATTTTAAAGAACCTGAATGAACGTTCATGGTCCTGTTTAGGAGTTTGATGTTCAACAAGAAAGTGAGATTTTCAAAATATTCTTCCCAGCACTGCTAGGAATGTTTATATAGGACATTTACTGGCAGGGTTAAGACAAATCAAGTCAATTATTATGATCAAAACTCAATGTTATATTTCCTGGTATCCATTGATCGCCACTTCTAAATCTTAATAGCTTTTTACAAACAAGAAAAACATAAAACAAATGGCATGGATATTTTTCCATGCCATTTGTTTTATGTTTTTCTAGGGGCTCAGTATTTACTGTGGGTTCTTTTTCTTTGCAATAGTGAGGAGATTTTCTTTTGCCATTTTTATGTAATAATGTAAGATTTGAGCAGCAGAGGGTAGCATGAATAACTGCTATGGATTATTATCGATTCATTCAGCCATTTTCAGTCACAAAATTGACTTTTGTGAGCTTTAAGCCACGTTTGTGATAAGGTAATATTGATACCTCATCAAAAACATGGAGTTGTGTTTTGTTTCATTCACACGTTGGAGTAAACGTGTACATGTATTATTAGTCTGGCTACGTCTCCAAAGCTCATTATGCTCTGTTCCACCTTAGATGGGACGAAGCGATAGTTTCCAAGTTAACAGCTACTTTTACCTAGTTTAGTAGAGACGGGCAATTCCAGGGCTGAAATCATCCAAATGATTCTTGTGAAGGTGTATGGAGTTTCAAAACACAGTGGAGCACTTCCTGTTAAACCACATGACATCACAAGGAATGTTTTCCTTTTAATAGAAGAACTCAGCCTAAATTATGCAGGTTTTGTGTGTTAAACTTGTGTGAATGAAACTAAACACAACTCTCCATATGTTTTGAGGAGGAAACACAGATCAGAAAATAGTGTAATATGGGGCCTTTAATGATGCTGTCTAATTAAAAATGGGTTTACTGGATTTATCTATATGTTCATTATAATGAATATTTCAATATTCAAGTCATATATATATATATGTGTATATATATATATATATATATATATTATAATTACATATAATATTCCTTTTTTTTTAAATATAAAAACACATATAATGGAAAAAGTAAATGGTGAAAAAACATATTTCAGTACTGGCTCATGATTATCGGGTTGCTGGTGTTCACGTTATCGGCTAAGGACAGCCCAGACTGTTTGGCACTGAGATCAAATGATAAATAAAAAATTATAAAGTTTTGAATTGGTCCTTGCGAAACAACCCTTTAAACTGTGCACACGAAAAGAGCCAGTTGCTTTTGTCTTGGGGTCGCTACTTCACATAAACAGCTCTGGTTTAGATGGAGCCTTCACAGCTGCAGTATAAATTGCATGCATTTTAAATAAGTGTGCATAAACTCTGTCAAATAATGGAGATGCAGAGCAGCTCTTCAGGCTGTGAGCAGGAAAACAGCTGCTGCTCTTTTCCATAATCGATTCTGTGGATGTGATGAAGAACTAAAGCCGCCCAAAATATAGCAATCGAAAAATCTTGGTGAACCTGGAGTTTTGGGCTCTACAGTTGTTCTAAATGCATAGGATTCTTGTGTTAGTTTATCAGTATTTTATATATTACAGTCTTCTCTTAAATGTTAATGCCCCAGGGGCTGTTTACAATGTATACTTTGAAATAGGGCTGGGTGGTATGGCGATAAAAATTCTATTGGAATCAAATTCTTTTAACGATATGCAATTTTGTTTTCAGAAATTCTCTCTTTACTGCAGTTATAGGCTTAAAGACAGACAGTTTTTCCTCACCCACTCCTCCTTTTGGTCAGCCTCTGTGATGACTTGAGCTCTAGGCAGGTAATATATACATATAATATATACATATACTAAGTCTGCATGAATTAAAGGTCCTATATTACACACATTTGCGTTTTAAACCATGTTATAAAGCTGTGACCTCTTCTTAAACATACCTGGAGTTGTGTTTGGTTTCATTCACACATGTTTGAATAATCCTGTATTATTAGGATGATGAAGGCAGCCTAATAATCCTGTATTATTAGGCTGCCTTCGTCATCTTCAAATCTTAAAATGCTCTGTTCCACATTGTGATGTAGTGGTAGTTTTCAAATTAACAAGTTTTACCTTTTGTTTAGTGGAGATTGAGGTGCGGAGCGTTTCCTGTATTATCACATGACATCATAAGGTGGAACAGTTTGAAAGAAGAACTCAGCCTAAATATACAGGGGTTGTATTTTTAACATGAATGAAACAAAACACAACCTGGTATGTTTTTGATGAGGAAGAAACATTATAACATAGATCAGAGAATAGCAATACGGGACCTTTTTGGCATAGCACCCACCCCTACTTTAAACATTATTACATGCTTTTTCCAAATTTGTGCAGCCCTAACTAGTACTTGGAGTTAGTTCATGCAGTACAATGCTACATCACCTGTTGCAGACAGTCCATAGAATCTATAGTACATAGAACTATATGTCTCCACTCTGCAGTGTGAGTACTGACCTGGTGTTGTCCGAGTCAATGGTGTGAAACAGTTTCTCCAGCTCCTCCTCGTTCAGCGTGCCGTCAGAGAAAAAGGCCTGGAACTCATCCAGAGACAGCTTCCCATCATCTGCAAACACAAACACAGTTTACCAAATACTGTGATGTAAATGATAACAGTCAGCCTTTTCTTTTTTTAAACCATCAGAAGGTCGAATTAAACTGTTCATTTCACTAGAAAATTGAAGAAGCACACTTAGATAATCAAGAGTATCATAAAAAGTTGCTATATTTTTTTTAATTTTATTTCATCTGTACAATTCAATTTTTTTTTCTCTTTTCCATGACTTGCAGATAACAGTCAGTGTTATCAACATATTGTATGTTGTGTAATATTTGTATGGACCGTAGGCTAAGCTAAGCTAAATTAATGTTGCAATGTTATGTGCATTTTTACTGTGTGTTCACCTGCCCAAGAACTGCAGATGGCAAGCAGAAGTGGCTAAATATGGTACAAATTACCTTTTCTTTTTTAAAACCTGACAAATTAAACTGAAGACATTCTGAGATGATAAAATATTCCAGGATACAAAGTCCAGAAAGCTGATCAATAACTTCAAGAACTAACTAAAAAAAAAAATAATAATGTAATAATAAACAGCAAACTGAAACACTTTAGTACTTATTTTGCATCTGTAATGAGTCATAGAAGTTATGGCTCAAATCTTATCAAACCGAAAAATAACCATAGATTTCCCAGTGCAGAAAAAGTCAACAGGTTAAATATTGACCTAAAAAAAAATTATGTTCCCGGTTTCATATATTGAAGTCGATATAGTAAATATCATGACAGGCCTACTCCTGACAGCGTGACATTTGCCTGGAATGTTCCACAGTATGGCATTACACTATTTTCATCGTACCTTTGGGGCACGTCATACAGTAAGAATGCATGTTTTCCTATTTGTTTTTGAGCAATAAAAACACCTGAATAATTGTCAGACAGGTTAGGTAAAAGCTATACTGTGGAGAATCAAGGTAAAGCAGTAACATCTCCATGGAGACGAGCAGCAGGTGGATCCTTCAAAGTTACATAATGCACCTCTAATACAGTATATTTAGCAATGCTGTTATGTAGAGATTTTAATATTTTGCAGAACTAGTCGAATTGTTTCTGTTGAGTTTTTTGGCCTAATATAGTTCCCAGGCCTAGACAGACTGTACTCTTCCCATCACGTTGTAGTAGGATCCTCTTTACACATGTGTCTAACATGTACTCAGACGCTCAGTGTGATCAGAGCTTCTGAGTCTGTGTGAAATCGGTGCTGCTCAGACTGGCACCGACCTGCAGCTGGATACTGCTGTCTCTGCCTGTGTCTCTCACTCTCTGGAAGTCCACACCACGCACATTATATTACACAAGCACAAAGAGGCTGTGAGCTTCTTATATTTTTGTGAGGCAAGAATTGAGACACAGATACTTTCTTTACCATTGTATTCTTTGTATAACAGTCCAGGGTCAAATATTTACTGGTATTAGACATCAGCACCAGTAGTTACTTAAAAAAAACAGTTTAACCAATATCGTGATAAATGATTGTACATGTACATTTATATTAAAAGATTATTTAATGGCTGTAGTTAGCCTAAAAAGTCTCATAACGTTAGAAGTTTTACAAAGCTGTTCTGTAGTTACTTGAAAGATAAATAACAGCTACATAGCACATTTGGTTTTGTCTCACTTTATTTTTATTTTAAGGAAATAAATACTGTTTTCAGTCTCTGCACTGGAATCAGGTGATATGTGTAGCAATAGTATCAAAATCTGGAACTGAAAAAGCTGGATCAGTGCATCCCTAGTTTACATAAGGACAGAAAAACATAAGTCTGGCAGTTTTTCTAGATGCAGAAATGACAGTTATCATTTGCTATCCTTTATCCTTTATTGTTAAGCTATATTACATTACATAACATAAAGTCACGTAAAGTCAAGTAAAGTCACTAAAATGCCCCGAATCTTATAATAATTTGAAGTGGACCAAAGTGAAAAGGCTTTTGTACTTGCCCCCCGGTTCTGTTTCCATTACTTTGTTGTATCTGATTCTATATCCATTGAGAATGCCCACAGCAAATAGTAAGTGAGTAACCTTTATTTATATAGCACTTTTCACAGACATATAGTCACAGCCGCACAGTAAAAATGTAATCAAAAGACGTGTGCAGCAAAAACACAGTCACCATCAATAAGGTTAAAATATTTACTCAGAGAAGTAAGTATTTAGGTGCTTTTTAAAGACACCCACAGATTCCAAAGAACAAAGGGAGCGAGAGAGTTTGTTCCAGAGTCAAGGGACGTCAACTTTGTCAACCTCCAGTTTTAACCCATGTTCGAGGGACCATCAGCAGGTTCTGCGGTTTGGTCAGATCTGCATGAAAGCCTGTCCATGTAGGTCCCGAAAGGGCAATACAATCATTTTAAAGTGGACGCGATGCAAAACAGGGAGCCATTGAATCCCTTTAAGAACAGGTGTGATGTGGGCCCTCCTGTTAGTTACTGCAGGCAGGACAACTCACTCTTGTTGAGGTGAAGAGACTGTTGTAGTAGTCTAACCGCAAGGAATCAAAAGCCTGGAGTATCTTCTCTAGTTCTTCTTTTGATACCATGGATCTGAGTTCAAGTACTAACCACCCGTAGGTCTGTCATGATAAATCCCTTAACCCCTTCAGAACTGAATTTATATAGATATACAGTGTATACAAAATGTTTTGTGCGTGTTTTTGCCTTTAAGTAGAAGGTAAATTAAATTGAGACTATTAATTTGACTATAGCAAAAAAAAAATATAACAGAAATTTGTGTATGTTGCAAATTTGCAACAAAGGTTCCTTGGAAGGTACTGCATATGCCCTAATCGCTGCTATATTGGCTTTTATCTTTATCCAGTTTGTTGCAGATTTGTGACACTCTGTATTAAGGGGCTTTCATTCTGCTCTTTATTTACTGAGGCTCATGATTTTTTCAACAAACTTCACAAAGACTAGTGGATCTGGAGCCATATCCTGTCTCCTTGATTTCACTGGGTGTGACTGAAAGATGGATTGAACAATAAGAGAGGTGCACACTCCGTTCACGTCAAAAACAAACATGACTGCTTACACATAAAAAGGAGAAAATTTACATAAAGGACTGAGAAACAGTGGATTTTTTTTAGAATCAACTCTCAGTTATAAGTTATATATTTTATCGGAATATTATGAGAATTTTTGAGAGATATCTTCTGCATTTGAGCAGTAGGTGCTGCAAATTAGTGTCTCAAGTTAGGACAGAGATTTTTATTTGTTACAATATTATCATTTATCAAGTATATTTACTTCAGGAATATATTGTGTTCAAAATGTGTTATTGTGACAGGGCTAACCACCAGTAGACTGTTTCGTAGCTGCTTAGCTTGGTTAGAACGCTGGCCAGACTGGAACTGTAATAACATACCAGTAAAGCAGGGACAATGATTACGCTCCAAACAGGGGCCGTGTTTAGTAGAGTAGAAGAAGAAAAGAGCTGGTGGAAACAAGGCCATGCTGTCTGAAACCATCAATGTTTCATATGAAGTGCACCACATCCACTGAGAAGCAGAGGGGGCTCCTGTCTTTAATGTAGGCTTTTGCTGTTATGCTTGAGTGTCTGCCTCACCACATGATGCAGAGCTACATATAAAATATTAATTCCACTGCCCTCAAACTCTTTGTCCTTGAGTGTGGCAGGCTGCAGCAGGGTGAGGGATGGGGCTGCAGGGAGAGAGCCAGGAAACTACTGACAAATGAACAGAATACAGGCTACACCCAAACCATGTACTCCTCTGAGGGCATCTCTGCTCAGGGACAGTGGTTACCTGGTCAGCCAGAACCACATGCTTTGACAAAACTTTACAGAGCATGGTGGATCTGGAGCAGTCTCCTGTCTCCATAATTTCAGATGGCATGATTGACAGGCAGATTAACCAGAGAGATGCATGGTCTGTTCACGTCAAAACAAAACATGACCGCGAACATGTAAAAAAGGGGGGAAAAAACAGAAAGGACTGAAAAACAGCATGGATTTTTTTTCAGAATTCACAATCAAAGCACCAAACTATTATTCATAGCAGTTAAAAGAAGTTATATATTTTGTTTGTTTTGTTCTGAATTTTCAGCTGTGTTTGGATCATCTCCAGTTTGGACAGGGGTTTTTCATGCAATATTGTCCACTACCAGTCCCTTCTGTATTCGAGCAGAATGTAGAAGGGACTGGAGGTGCTATATAATTTTTCCAGTGGAGGGTCTGTCATCTGCTGTCTCCATGCAATTTTAATCCGATTTTGCCCAGAATGTTTCACAGTGTGACGTTACACTTATCTATTTTCATGACACGTTACAAGTCTGACAATAAAAATGGATGTCTGTCAAGGTGTTTTTGAACAATAAAAACACCTGAATAACTGTCAGACAGGTAAACTCAAAGCTATATTGTGGAGCATTCCAGGTAAAACGGGAACATCTCCATGGAGACAAGCAGCAGGAAGACCCTTCACTAGAAAAGTTACATAGTGCACTTTGAATATAACGTACCTAGTAATGCTGTCATGTAGAGATTCTCATAGTTTTCAGAACCAGTCGAGATGTTTCTGTTGAGATTTGTTTGGCCTAATATAGGCCCCCCCCCCTCTTCTGAAGCGCCCTCAATCTCACACGCTGATGCCACTGGTCCATGTTGATTTCATCATGTAGTCTCCCTGCTCTGCCTCTACAATGTTATTTCCCCTAGGCTTAACCTTTTCACAATGGGAGTTTTCACAACGCATAAGAACATGCAGGTCTCGTTTACTGTTTAAGATGGCCCTATTAATATTTAAATATAGTATTAGTGCATGAGGAAAGGAACACAGAACTCGACAAGAAAATATATATATATATATATATATATATATATATATATATATATATATATATATATATATATATATATATATATATATATATTTATTTATTTATTTATTACTTTATGTTAATATTGTGCACAAAAGGCAAGTCCAGAATGATCTGATATTGGTATTGAATATCAGTGGTAATCCTGAAAAATTTACTGGTATCAACAGATATCAACTTCCAAGTATTGGTTCAGTCAATATGGTTGGACATATAACTATTTGCTAGTTGTGGTCGGCTCAGAAAATCACATAATGTTTAAATTTTTATTTGTACAAAGTTGTTCTGTAAGTACTTGAGAGATAAATAATAGCTATAGTGCTGCCACTAACGACTAATTTTCTAACGATTAATCTCTCGACTAATTTTTCGATTAGTCGACTAATCTAAACGACTAATTAAAAAAACAACAACAAGCGGTTCTAACACACACGTGTGTGTGTTAGATTTTCCCGGGAGGTTACCTTGTGTGTGCTGTGTGTGCGAGTTGCAAAGGTTATTGCTGTTATGTCTGTTGTGTGTGCTCATTCGACAATGTTGAACAACGATATGCACACACAATTTAGCATATTGCAACGGTATTCTCAATACCTCATGCATCGTGGTCGTGCTCCCGTGATAAGTCAAAGAAGTCTTACAGAGTGTACAAACCACTCTATCACCATCTGTCCGAAAGTATTCCCAGACTTTCGAGGCTTTAGGTCTTGGTCTAGAAGAAGTCGCCACTGTTCTTGGATCCGACTCTGACCCACCGGCCGCTGCCATTTTCATACCGCTCTCAAATGCTCAAATCGGGGGAAGGGGGAAGAGAGAAAAAGAGAGACCAGCCAGCAGAGTGCGCACGGCAAATACTTCCTCAAGTTTGTTTTCTTTGGCGGTGCCATTATTTACCACTGCTGTTAGCCTTTGGTGAAGCCGAGGTTAGCCACCTCGGCGTCAACCCCGGATGTAGCCGCTGTCAGCAGCACCGGTGTCCGCCTCGAGTGCAGCCGCTGTTAGCCGCACCGGTGTCCGCCTCGGGTGTAGCCGCTGTTAGCCGCGCCGGTGTCCGCCTCGGGCGCAGCCGCTGCCCGCCGCGCCGGTGTCTGCCTCGGGTGTAGCCGCTGTTAGCCGCACCGGTGTCCGCCTCGGATGTAGCCGCTGCCTGCCGCACCGGTGTCCGCCTCGAGTGTAGTACTACTAGTGGTGTGGAGGGGAAATACCTGATCTCAGGCAAGCAAAAGGTCTCTGGACGAGCCGTTTGAGACCAAAAATAAATAAAGGCGAATATTCGACCAAAAAAATTGTATTCGACTCATTTTCACATTCGATTACGTCGACAGCGTCGAATAATCGCGGCAGCACTAAATAGCTACATAACACATTTGGATCAGTTTTGCTTTATTTATTTATTTATTTTAAGGAAATAATTGCTGTTTTCAGTATCTGCGCTGGTAGCAGTTGATATTGGGTATTGGTAGATTGCACTAGTATTAAAATCGGTATCAGAACTGATAACGTTGGATCGGTGCATCCCTCGATGTCTGTATTTTCTAAACAGAGGGATATTAGTTTTGTCATCATCATTCCCTCTGTCGCTCTGAGCTACATTCAGACAGTTCTCTACAATCAGATTAATTTATTTTAGTGAAGCATGTGAAACAAATGAGTTTATGGCACTTCTTTAATTTTGAAAAAGGTCAAACACAACTTGTAAGAAAATAATTTAACAGTCTCCTTATTGAGTCCCTTGTATTCCCTTTCTCATTTCCCTTTCTCATTCCGCATAAGCAGCCTTATTTGTTTTGATAAGGACAGATCATGATTGACTAATTGACTAATCCATCTGTCAGTTACACCCAATTAGGAGACCAGACTCACATTTTTGTAAAGTATTAAAGAAGAGTGTATATTTTGGATCCTAGGAAACAAAAAACTCTCCATCACTGGGTGGAACTGTGACCAATTGTTACTTTGAGGTACATTTTATTTGATCCACTTCTTGCAGCAAAATAACACAACAGATTTTAATGGAGCACTGACCCAATTAACCATGTAAGACCCACAGTGGAACAGCAACACATGGACGCAGAGCTAACCTAGTTTCAGAGACACGTAACCCAAATGAAGTCCACCTCTCTCTATGGGCCCTGGCATGCATAGTGTATGAAGCCTGCTGTATGTGAGCGATGTAACGTGCTTCTCCCTTGTTCCTCGTGTGGAAAATTGTCTTTGTGCCTTGTTGCATAATGGTCCCCTACTGGAAAGCACCCATGAAGCATTTTAACTGCTTCCTGTTATCTGAGTCCAGAGCCCACCAGCTCCCACTGCACCCCATTAGAGAGTGTACAGTACATTCACAACGAGAGAAGCCACAAGCGCTGTGATAGAAGAGACCTCGGCAGTCTCATCATACTTTTAAGTCTTAACAGGGACATTTCATAACACTGCTATTTGCCCAAGGTACCTCGAAATTACACTGTTCTTTAGAGTCTACTGTAATCTATAAAAGAGCCTTCTAAGGAACTGATATGAATAGTGCTGGGATAGGGCTGCAGGCCTCGTGGCTCATTAGGCTTGGAAAAGTAGGAACACAATGTGGATATAGTCAAATGTAGAGAAAGAGAGAGATACTTTATTGGTCCTGAAGGAAATTCACATTTCGCTGCAGCAACATTTACACTGCTCTTCTTAGACACCTTTGTCTCAGTCAGGTCTTAGCACAGTTCAACAGGAGGACTGGTCAGGTAGGGTCAGCAGATCTGTTCAAGGGCAGTTTGAGGTGTGGAAGAACCAAAAGTGTCCCTCCTTTATGTCCTGCAGCATCACAGCAGTGTCTAGAGGGAACACAACAGGAAAGGCTTCAACTACAGCTTCAACTACACAGTATGTGCTTCAACTACACAACCTTGAGGAAGAATTCCAGCAAGAGTACAGAAGACACAGAACCTATGTCCATGTTTCAGTATATTAGTGAAGTGAAAGCGTTGGTGTTGCGTAATAGTAGATCATTTTGGTACGTTAGCTAGCAGAAAATGGGTTAAAACCATGGGCGACACCGACTACCATACCCATAGGCAGTGATACGGACGCAGTAAGGTATTGCAGTAATACGAGTGACTGAAATTGCCATTTAAACCACCAAAGGTTCCAAAGACAATGAAAACAGTTCATACTACAAGGGACATGGACACTGTACACGGACTTTTTGACCTACTCCCCTCAGGCAGGAGGCTACGGTCCATTCAGACCAGAACATCTCGCCACAAAAAACAGTTTCTTCCCCTCTGCTGTTGGACTCATAAATAATAACACTAGGACTGGTCCCACCCCCCTCTCTGCTTCTGTCACATGACCCTGTGTTCTCGCACCTGCCTGTATTGCACTGATCATTACCTGCACTGTTATACTCTTATACTCTATATTATTATATTCCTGTAAATTTGTAAATTTTGTTGTTATATTATAGCTTATTTTTTTTCTACTTTATTCTATTCTATTTTATTTGTTGCATGTCAGTGTTTGTCTACATCCTGCTCCAAGTACCGCAGCAATTTCCTAATGTTGTGAACCTGTTCACTCATATGGCAATAAAAAACATTCTGATTCTGATTCTGACACTGTGTGCAGCCATCTTGGATTCTGTCTTGGAAACCTTGCTTGGTCCTTTTCCTCTGAATTCCTCCAAGTTCCGAGGAAAAAGAGCATGTCAGTGAATGTCGCTAGGCAGCGTAAACAAATGCAACATAGCTCCTTAGCTAGCCTCTTGCACAGTCTCCATGGATAAGGGAAACAGTTAATTTCTCACAATCCAAGAGTCCCTTACGTCCTTTGAACTGCACAAGCTGCACTTTTTAGTTGGTAAAACTGATAAACCTGAGCTCAAAAAACAAAATATTTCAAAAACTGCTCAGTGTGTGGGTCAGGTAGCCCAGATGAAGTCCATGTCATTAACAAATAGAAAAGCAGAGAAACTATAGCATAGTGCACTGACAAAGGTTGGTACACTGGTGTCGTGGTGATGGTCACGATACAACAGATACAAGATTCAACATTGAACTAAAGAAAAGACCAAATCCTCAAAACCAAGTTCAATACCAAACACAATACAATGTAATATTGAACTGAAAATAATATTAGTTCAGATAGTATCAAATTGTACATTTTTAATCACTTTATATATATGTGCAATTATTTCTAAAGTGTTCTAAGAAATCAATAGCTGTGCAGTCAAATACAGATGACTCCAGTGGCATAACCAAGAGTAATCAATAGCATGCTCAGTTTCATGAGATCCAAAGTTTTAACACACATTCATGTAGAACTGGCAAAAAAATCTATAACCAGACACTAATTGATGTTAAAAATAGTATCAAAACTAGATAGTAGATAGACATTTATACAGGTCTTTCTTGATAAAGACACGTGATAAAATTCACTTTGGTATCACCCCTCCTCGAACTGCCACCTTAACGTTGTGGAGGGGTTTGAGTGCCCGAATGATCCCGGGAGCTATGTTGTCAGAGGCTTTACCTCTGGACTGGCAGACCGAGGTGGTGATCCCTCTGTTTAAGAAGGGAGACTGGAGGGTGTGTTCCAACTACAGGGTAATCACACTCCTCAGCCTCCCCGGTAAGGTCTATTCCAGGGCACTGGAGAGGAGAGTCCGGCTGATAGTCGAACCTCCAATCCAAGAGGAGCAGTGTAGTTTTCGGCCTGGTCGTGGAACACTGGACCAGTTCTACACCCTCCATCGGGTGCTCGAGGGTTCATGGGAGTTTGCCCAACCAGTCTACATGTGCTTTGTGGATCTGGAGAAGGCATTTTACCGTGTCCCTCATGGTGCCCTGTGGGAGGTGCTCTGGGAGTATGGGGTCGGGGGCCCCTTGCTAAGGGCTGTCTGGTCCCTGTATGACCGGAGCAGGAGCTGTGTTTGCATTGCCGGCAGTAAGTCAGACTTGTTTCCGGTGCATGTTAGACTCTGCCAGGGCTGCCCTTTGTCACCGGTTCTTTTCATTGTATTTATGGACAGAATTTCTAGGCACAGCCAGGAGCTGGAGGGGGTCCAGTTTGGTGACCACAGGATCTCATCTCTGCTTTTTGAGGATGATGTTGTCCTGTTAGCGTCATCGAACCAGGACCTGCAGTGTGCACTGGAGCAGTTTGCGGCAGAGTGTGAAGTGGCTGGGATGAGAATCAGCTGTTCCAAATCCAAGGCCATGGTTCTTGACTGGAAAAAGGTGGACTGCCCTCTCCGGGGGGGTGGGGAGTCTCTGCCTCAAGCGGAGGAGTTCAAGTATCTCGGGGTCTTGTTCACGAGTGAGGGGAGGATGGAGCATGAGATTGACAGGTGGATTGGTGTAGCGTCGGCAGTGATGCGGCCGCTGTATCGGACCGTTGTCTCGATTTACCTCAAACTACGTTCTTACCCTCACCTATGGTCATGAGCTCTGGGTAATGACCGAAAGGACGAGATCACGGATACAAGCGGCCGAAATGAGTTTCCTTCCCAGAGTGGCCAGGCGCTCCCTTAGAGATAGGGTGAGGAGCTCGGTCACACAGGAGGCGCTCAGAGTAGAGTCGCTGCTCCTCCACATCGAGAGAAGCCAGCTGAGGTGGCTCGGGCATCTGGTCCGGATGCCTCCCTGATGTGTCCCTTGGGAGGTGTTCCTGGAATGTGAGTGGCATAATGACTGAATGAAGGCAAACCGATTCAGTGGCAGAGAAAGTGATGGCACAATTTTTAATTGGATTGGACCTTGACAATGCTGTTCTGAGTGAATAGACGCTGCTGAGTGGTTTGTGAAATATTTTCTTTTCCACTTCAGCAGTCTCATTGTACAAGCCGGCTGTCACTGATATCTGTGTATGGGCCTTTTCATTTAACCAACAATTGGGTTTTATAAATAAGAAATACTTTTACACATTGTACAAATAAACATTGCACATCCTTGTATATGGAAGTGGACATTACGAGTGATGAGACCAAAGCCTGAGACTTCACTTGACCTGGTGAATTAAAGCGTATCATCAAAGAGTCTGAATTAATTTGCATATTTTAATCTAGCTGCAGAATCTCATTAGTAACACTGAAATGAAAAGGTAAAATTAATACTCAAAATGTGGTCAGAATAATATTATTTAAAGAACACATTCAAAAAGAGAGCAATAAACCAACCCTGTTTAGTTACCCTACAAAAGTGTGAGATATGTTTTTTGCTATTTCTGATCATCCATATCATGCAACAATCTATTTGAGTAATTATCTACAATATGATACAATGTGATATTGGTTGCAGCAATATAATCAAAAGAAACATGTGATTGGTGACATATTGTTCACATCATCCTATTTAACTGTTGTTTAAAAAGGCACTAATCACTAAACTAAACTGTGGCCACACCGGCTTGTCAAAGCTGCATCTCATCAGATCTCAGAAGCTAAGCAGGGCCGGGCCTGGTTAGTACTTGGATGGGAGACCACTGGGAATTCCAGTTGCCACAGAGGGGCACCAGTCATAAAAAAAAAGGCAAGGCACTTCACCCACATTGCCTAGTATGAAAGTGGTGCATGCTTGACTGGGTGGCAGTTGGAGGGGCAGATAGCGCAGATTGGCAGCCTCGCTTCCGTCAGTCTGCCCAGCTGTGGCTACAGTAGTATCTTACCACCTGTGGAGTGAAGGAACAATGAACTGTAAAGTGTTTTGGGTATCTTGAAAGGTGCTATGTAAATGCAATGATTAAGTGATTAATTAATTAACTAAACTAAACTACCTCCAGTCGTAATGTAGTGCTAAGTGCTAACTACGCAATGGACTAGAGGCTGGTGGGGCCAACTGTACAGTGCATCTAGGCCATTGCCATTAAATGTTGCTGTTGGACTGTGTAAGAAATATTGAGGAAGAAAGGAGGTTTCTAAAACATCATTAAATCAATAAAATCTGCTCCATATTTTGCTGCCTATCTTTGTAATGGAATAGCTGGCAGGACATCTTACAAAAAGATCTCAACTTAGAGCGGGCATTGAAATAAAGTAAAATTACTGTTAAAATGAAATAAAAACATGTGGGAATCACATGAAGTCACCTGGTGGACTAAATTACATTCAATTTTCACAAAGTACTGTAGTTCTAAATGTGTCTCTCCAAGCCCCTCAAATTGGTCCCACTTTGAAATAATTCAGTCACTTAATTTCATAGTGATACTTTGTGCATGCCAAGCACAGAAGTTCTCTTTGCTTTAGCTCTGTGTAGCACTGCAGGGCTAATGCAGCAGTCAGCCCACTGTGACTACCACTGTATTCGGCCCATTTTCACAGCAGAATAAAGAGGAGCAATTAGCATCCTTGGTTGAGCCGAGCGGTGCCCACACAGCCCCCTGTGGAGAGGAGACTGCTGACAGCTCTGTCCCTCCAGCGCTTCAGCAGACTCAACTTTTATTATGAGTTCTGTTACTAATGAAACTCCACCCTGTTTGGGATCACTTTCTAAGAGGACTTGTTGTCACTGTAGCGAGATTAGGGGAAAGAGGCCTACCAAAATCAACTCAAGATATCCTCCATGACCAGGGGAATTATTCAATACAAATTCAATGCAAATGTATTAAATAAAAACTATTTACAAAAATACAATGGGAGAAGGGGACAGTTAAAAAGCAAAAATATAAATGTTTATGGATTTTTCTTTTTACAGTGGGTTTGTCGCATCAATGGATAAAGTCTTGATGCTGAAGTAAAAGACCCCTATCTTGAGTAATGTGCTGGGTGTTATCATTGGCATACAACTCTATAAATTAAAAAAGTGTAAGAAAGAAAACAGAAAACATAAGAAAGAAGGCAATTTTAAAATATAGTTAAAAGATCCCCTGAGTATAAGTTCAGAAGAGCCAAAGCTAGGATGTCACTCATTTTGACAGAACAAAGGTACTTTGATTAGATTTGGGATTTAAGCCATTGAGTTCACAATTTTGACCTCACAATTTTTGTATTTATTTAATCTTATAGTTTTAATGTCATTGTAGCAGTGCTTTTTGGTATTAAAGCTTCACAAAAAGAGTTAGAAAAGTTATATTTATATAAGACAAAAGTAAAATATGAGGAAAATATCTCTCAAAATAATTTTCCTCATATGTGCACAATCTTGTGGAAATTTCATCCCATTCTTAATAATTATTATTCTACTTTTATAAGCCTCTCTCTTAAGGTTTACAGCACTGATAGCTTGATACATGTTTCTCTTAAAACCTCTACCTAAATGATAAATGAGGAACAGAAGTCACTCTCACGGAGCTGTTTACTCGGCCCCTTTTCTTTATCCATCACTCCAGAACCACCTGTACATGTTCTGCTCATGTAATCACCTCCAATACATCCACATCCAGAAACGGTCCATTAACACCTGTATTTAAGCCATTTGACTAAAGAAGACTTCATCTGGCTTCTACCTGAGAAAAGAAGCACATTATTCAGGTATTGAATCGCTATTGATTTGTGCCTTGGTGGTTTTAGTTTGACATTTGCCAAAAACACATCTTCTCTCATTCATACACAGGTTGGGGCTTTTAGGCTCATCTAGATGATTAGTACTGAGATATTTTGAGATGAGATAGCTGGACTAAAATCATTCTAAATGTCACTTCATATGGTTCTCTGTACAAAGTTTAGGGTTAATCTTCCATCATTTCCTCACCTCGTATATACCACAAAAAATATTGACCCTGTTACTTTCATTCTGTCCCTGAATTTGTAAAAATGTACTTTAAACTAGAGATTGAGCAATAAGCATATTTTCATGGAGGATATTGATACTGATTGTTTAGAATCCAGAGGAAACTATGGCTGATATTTCTCTACTGATATTTTTGGACTGATATGTAGGGCCAGTTTTGTTAATTTCCCCCAAATGTTCTAATTTAGGATTCAATGTTAACTCATCCTCATTCTTGTTTAACTACAAAGTGTGTAGAGAGCAGTGTTGTCACTTTTTGCAGTTAAAATAAAGCCTTATGCATCCATTTTTCATGCATATTTAGGCAGCTGGTAGGGCCAAAAATAATATCAGCCTGAGCTGGAGATTTGAGGCTGACAGAGACATATTAAAATAGGAAAAGTTGCCCTGATATATTGGCCAACCGATATATCAGGCTACTACTAAGAAAATATAAACATCCTATGTTATGCAAAATTGACTCGTGAGCTTTAAGCCATGTTGTTTGAATAATTCTGTATTATTAGGCTTTCTACATCTCCAAAACTGAAAACGCTTTGTTCCACCTTATGATGTCATGAAACAGTAGTTTTAAAATTAGTACCCATCTTTCACCTTTTGTTTTGATGAGACTGACAATTCCAGGGCTGAAAGTGTCCAAACGATATAGTGAGGTGGAGTTTAAAAACACAGTGGACCACTTCCTTCATTACCACATGACTTCACAAGGTGTTTTGAGAGAAGAACTGTCTAAGTATGCAGGCTTTGTGTGTTAAACAAGTGTGAATGAAACTAAACACCACTCCAGGTATGTTTGTGATGAGGAAACAACATTAGAACATAGATCCGAAAAAAGCGTACACGTCCTTTAAACATTTATAGCCATACGATTAGAAGATACAAAGTCAGTAGATGTGTCTGATTTCTATCTCAAACTAGCATCAGTGCACTGCAGACAGTGAACATAGGAATACCTTCAAAACACCAGGCAAATGAATTGATGTAAGTTAATGTTGCCTTAGAGACAGTAATGTAAATGTGCATTAATATTTCATTGAATGTGTGAGGTGTTCTTCCCAACAGGTCACTGTGCAGCACAAGAGTCAAATAAACATTATACATGTAGTGTGTAGCCAGTGACAGTTGTGTGTGTGGATTACCATCACTCTCTTGTGTCTGAGCAGAGAGGAATGACATGTAATCACCATCCATCTGGGGCTAAATAATAATACTGTTATTAGACCTGTGCACAGTGTAGGGCCTTGTGTGGGGGGGCTATTTTAATTATGTGTAATTTCAGATAATAGAGTTATGTCCTAGCACATAATACATTCACGTATCTGTCACACAGAGACAGCCTCTCACTCCCCATCAGGTTGTTGGGAAGGCCACATTTACACCAAGATGTTTTATGGCTCCAGTTACACACATATGTTGCTTGTACAGCAGTGATTCACTCAGGGGTGTCCCTTTAATGCAGCAGCGTTTAATGACGGATAATTGAACAGCAGTGTGTTAAACGAGGTCATCCCGCTCGTAGCGCCGAACTCTTTTGTTGGTAAAGTTGTCATGCAGTACTCTTGTGGTTTGACAGTTTAACAGGCATGCCAAGAAGGCTGTCCATTGTGTGCACTAACGTACTAAGTCTTCTTTGAACCTCTAAAAGGTATGTCATGGTCAAATGGGAGCATGGAAAACCAAGGCCAGGGCGTATGAAAGGACCCGTGGTCTAAAGACACAAGAGGTGCTCTGAGTAAATGTGTAATATCTCCTCTATGTGCTAAACATATCAGAATCTGAATCAGAGGGATTCATTAACCAGTAAGTGGTTTCAACAGCAGTAGATTATTTTAAGTAACTTTTAAAAAATTTACTTTCATGACAACAGCAAGAAAAACTAGGCACACTATATTTTCAGCACCTAAAAGTACACTGACCAACATTTAGTCTAGACTTGCTACAGAAAATACCTTTAGAAATGTAATTGTTATAGCTGCAGTCAACATCAAAGGACATTTTACGACGACACATAATTAAGAATGGACAAAAACATTTTTGGCTCATGGAACTATAATTTCCATTTCAGTGTTTAATTCAAAGTAATAAAATAATTGTAGCATTGACTGAAATAGCCAAAAGCTGTGCTATGTCCTTATCAGATATGATAAATACAGACTTGAGCAGGGACAAAAATTTAATTACATTTCTATCGGACTGAAGCAATGCCCAGAGCGGATGGAAACCAATGGGAGCAGCTCAGTGCAGATATGAGAAACAGCCGTGTCACTTTTGACCCATAAAGAAAGCTCAAAGTCACAATTCTCCGCTTTAATTTGGAGACAGTGTAATCTGATGTGAACCTGCCCTATGGCTCTCATCTGAGACTTCATCTGTGCACAGCCAGATCTGGGCATGTACAGAGTCGAGCTAATACAACTGTAGTGTTAATGGAGCAAGGTGATTAAAGGGGCACTGGGTAACTTTTCTGGTGGAAAGTCTTACACCTGGTTGACTCCATGGATAGGTTTTTGCTTTGCCTGGGATGTTTCACAGTATGGCATTAAACTTATTTCCTTCTCCATGTAGGTAAAGCCACCAGGCTGCTAAGTTATTGGTCAGGTATTTTTTTATTAATAAAAAACCTGTAAACAAAAAAGATAGATAAGCTATATACTGTGGAGATGCCATACATACTGGCATCCCCACATAAACCAAATCCAATTTAAAAGCTTTTTCTAGACTTCTTAGCTGTCCCTCACCTCACTTTTTAAAACAGACTCTTGTTACATGAACACAAATGTATTGCAGAATACATAACAATGCAATGATTAAGTGAAGACTATAATATAGTTGTCCACCAAGTTCATATAAGCCAGCCCACAGCCATAACAAGAATAAAGCAGACATTATTAGAGAGACTTTGAGACTTGCTTTGCTTGCAGCCTGGGCTCAGATTCAGACAAAACAGACACCACATAAGAAATACCACAGGACATGTTTCAAGAAGCCTATTGTGTAAAGTGGGGCAGAGCTTGGCACATGTCAGTGAGTTAAAATATATTTGAAAAACACCACACAACAGCAGCCCACTGGTCTGTAACCTAGAGAAGCAATACAAGGCAGAGGAGAAAATATTGATATGACAATGGCTGTTTGCCATGCTAAAAAAAAACTGTATGATAGTCCAAAAATATCTTAATTTTTGGCAAGACCAGATGCTCCTAATAAAAGGATCCAACTGCCGCATGAGATCATAGGCTAAACTCTGTCAAGACAATTAAGTCTCAACGGAGCTGTTAGAAATACGGCATCTTATATGTGGATGGGATCTCACCCAACAGAGTGCCTCTTCGTGACTACATTTGTTCTATATTTTAGTAAATCAGTGTTATGGAGCCACAGAGAAACAGATGTTGAACAACATTTCAGCTCCAGCAGAAAATGTAAAGCACACAGAGCAGCTGTGAGCCAATCCAAATCAAACATAAACTGCATACGTCTGTGTGTGTGCGTGTGTGTGTGCACGTCTGTGTGTGTGTGTGTGCACGTGTGTGTACATATATGTGTGTGCATGTGTGTGAATGTGTGTGTGTGTGCACGTCTGTGTGTGTGTGCGCCTGTGTGTGCGCCTGTGTGTGTGTGTAGGTGTGTAGGTGTGTGTGTGCGCCTGTGTGTGTGTGTGTGTGTGCATGTGTGTGAGTGTGTAGGAAGGGAACAATTAGAGTATAAACTTAACTTTAAACAATTAAACAGATGGTTTATAATTAGCAGTGTTAAAATACGCTCTGTGCACAAAAGCGCCAGGCCATCCTGACTGTTAGCATCGCTGCTTCCAATTTTATCTCTATGGGTTTTTGCTGAGTTGTGCTAAAATTAATAAATATTTAAAGATCAGGCAGTGAACAGGGAGCTGTAAGTGGAGGTCACTAACAATGTGTACATGCAAAGTACACAAATCAAATTAATAGGCCTACTTCAGTGGAGGACACTGCTGTGTTTAGAAAGAGAGATGTTTATATTCCAATGCTAGCGCTATTGCTAACTTTGAGGCACAATAAATATTAAAACAGCCACAAACTGAAATATGCTACATATACAAATCATTGGGTGGTCTTTATTTTTTTTTTATTGATTAGAATTTTAATAGGTTGTTTATGTTTTACTATTTTAAGGAAAGTAACGGTTAGCTTTGAGATACAGTGAGCTAGCTAGCATGCTGAGCTGAGGTGCACAGAGCCTATTTCCTTAAAAAAAAAAAACAATAACATCGCTTTAACTTGTAAATCTTATAATTATTATGTTCAGGGAGTGGGAGAGACTTAAAGATACTAACATAATTTAGGAAATGTATAGCATAATGGTATGGACAACACTTAGGGTCACCAAATGACCCTATTTATCCTGGACAGTCCCACTTTTGAGTCCTGTGTCCCCTGTCCCAGCAGATTTATCCAAAACCAGTGATTATTCCCGGTTTTATACAAGAAATACAAGAGGTGGCCCTATTTTGGACCATTTAGAGGTAAACCAGGTCTAAACTAGGACTAAACTAGTGCTAAAATAGAACTATATCAGGTGTAAACCAGGACTAAACCAGGACTAAATCAGGGCTGAAATAGAACCATTATCAGGTCTAAACTAGGACTATATCAGGTCTAAACCAGATGTAAATCAGGCCTAAACCAGGTCTAAACCAGGTCTAAACCAGAATTAAACTAGGGCTAAAATAGAATTATTATCAGGTTTAAACCAGGT
Source organism: Odontamblyopus lacepedii (assembly GCA_034769755.1). Classification (NCBI taxonomy): domain Eukaryota; kingdom Metazoa; phylum Chordata; class Actinopteri; order Gobiiformes; family Gobiidae; genus Odontamblyopus; species Odontamblyopus lacepedii. Next base: position 29,325,665 of record CM068348.1, on the reverse strand, counting down.
CTAAAATAGGGCTACAAGAGAACTATTATCAGGTCTAAACTAGGACTATATCATGACTAAACCAGGTGTAAATCAGTTCTAAACCAGGTCTAAACCAGAAAAGCTTAAACTGTATTTGTTTAGTGCTTCTGTATTTTGTCTCAGATTATACACTGACCCACACATGAGTCGAGAATGGACAATGCTTTTTTCATCCATCCATCTTCTCCCGCTTAATCCGGCTGGGTCGCGGGGGCAGTTTGCTGCCCAATACTCATAGCACCTGACCCCCCCTATGAACCCCTCTGCAGGTGGTGAACCCACAGGAGGGTGGACAACATGGTCCTTGATGTTAGTTCATAGGGGTGCAGGCATGTTTTAGGTTGATGGGGGAAACCGGAGTACCCGGAGGAAACCCATCCAGACACGGGGAGGAACATGCAAACTCCACACAGAAAGGCCCGGGCGACCCGGGGATCGGACCCGCAACCTTCTTGCTGTGAGGCCTGAGTGTTGCCACTCAGCCATCATCAACATGGGTGTGTCCCAGTTTTTAATTTTGGTCACCCTAACAAAACTACCAACTTCAACAATAAACAGATCTGTGCCTTTATTCAGTGGTTCAATGGGAAGAGCATTGGTTCCTGAACAGAAAAAAATATCTGGATGGAGTTGAAGTATGTCTATAACTTCAGAGCTTGTAAAGAACTGCAAAACTGTGTCACAAATGTAGTCAGGAGGGAGTCGTGCAGTTGGAGGAAGTGCAGAGGGGTCTAAGTTTGGTGTCATGGCAACAGCAAACCCCACAGGATGGACCAGAAATGCTGTAACCATGGGCAACAGGTTACACTCAAATGCCAACATCTAGAATAGTGGTCCATATAGAGTTTTGCATTTGGGAGCAGGCAAATCCTCCAGCCCCATATGCCCCGGTTTATTTGAAGTCAAGTAAACATGTTTACAGATGAGAGAGTTTTGGAGTAAAAGAGAAGGACATCAACTTTTTAAATTTCTGAAAAGCAAAACACACAACTAATCAACCCAATTTGTAATGTAATAACAGTGGTGGAAAGTAACTAAATAAAAGTAGTAAAATACTGTACTTAGAATTTTTAGGTATCTGTACTTTACTTAAGTACATTTTACAGTGGGTACTACACTACATTTGAGCTGTATATCTGCACTTTCTACTCCACTGCATTTTTTAACTGGACTTAAAAGTAAAAAGTACTTTAGGGGTTTCTTTTATCATGTTTGTGGTAACATCCAGACTAGGGGTTTATGTTCAAGTTACGTTATGTTCTTTGGCTTTGAACAAACAAAAATAAAACACAAAATTCATAATAAAATTAAGAAACTGATTTGTATTGATACTGCTGACCAAAATCTGTATATTTTTTTCAATATCACTACATTTAATAGTTTAACAAATCAACAACACAATCCTGTGTGAAATATTTTTTCTTTTTACTCTTAAAGTATATTTTTAAGCGGCTACTTGAATACTCTTACTTAAAGGTGCATAGCACTATTTTTCTGGCTTGTCTTCATGGAAATGTTATTGCTTTGTCTAGAATGTTCCATGGTAGAGATTATACTGTACGTGTGTATCTCAAGGAAGAAAACTAAAGGCTACATTACAGGTCAGATCTGTGGAGAAGCAACCCTATTCACACAGAGAATTATAGAGGTGACCCTCTATTGCTCAAAAACACAAGGAACTGACCCTCCACCAGAAAAGTTGGGCAGTGCACCTTTAAGTAAATTTGTTCATGTGATACGTTGTACTATTTTGCCTCTGTAGTTGTACTTTTAAAAAACAAAACTGATGAAAGTTGTTGAACACATCATCTCACTGGAACACGCCCATCACGGCTCTAGTGTTAATTATGGGCCATGTAAATGTCATGCTTTAGGTGGTCCTGGTGTGTTCAGGCTCTTAACAGCAGAACCCTGCATACACAGACCCTGAGTGGCAGCTCCCAACCACTGCTCATTAGATCTCTCTCCTTTTTCTGTTTCTCTTTCTTTCTCTGTATCTCTGTCCCTCCCTCTCTCTCATAAAGGAACAAACAGCCGCTTGTACGTCTTTGTTTCTGCCAATCATCTGCTCCCATCGCCATGGAAATCTCCCAGCGTTGTTTGAAGTACTCTCCTCCACCACTGGAGCAGGTACTTCCTCCGCTATCTCTGCCTCATGCTGAGATAATGGATAATACTTCTCAAAGCACACAGCACTTCTTTAATTGCCATTTCTGTCAAAAACACCCCTGAGACCGTATCAGTCCACATTTCAAAAAGTTAATGAACTATTTTTTTTACACCAAATTAGTGTAGTGAATCTGCGTTTCATATTGTGAAGTGGCATCTTGGTAATCACGCTTCAGTCCGCAAAGCTACTGCAAAGAGAGAAAAATGTTTTGGCTTGTAGTTGCTTAAACTTGTAAAGTGGATTTTATAAGACAAAAAACAGAACGTAGAAAACAATGCTCCTCCATCAATAAAGTAATTGTGAAATAATATTGTAATCTAGGGCTGGTAGTGGCAATACAATGTTAACTGTAATCTACATAATCGTCACCATATTGTAATTTACAAATTTTCTGTTGAATGCTCTGTGCTCAAAGGCTTTGACCAATTGCAATGAAGTCAGCAAGATTTTACGTATTAGGTTTTTGGTTGCATGTCGGTACAGTAATATGCTCTTGCAATAACATAGGGCAAATAGAAAAAATATGTTTCAAAATACACAAAGCAATTGAGAGGATCAATACTACTGCTTAAAGGGGAACTCTGACACGTTTGAAACTAAAGTCCATTGCTAAAGGTGGTCAAATACTGTCAGAAGCCAAAAAGCAGCACAGATCAGTGTTGCCTCGGTGGAGATCTCACTGTGGCAGTGAGTCTGTCAAGACAACAAACTAGCATAGTGATTGGGGCAAGGTCTTAACTTCCACATAAAACGCCAATTTGCACACTGAAGAAGCTTAACACGACTTTCTAACCCATCTTACAACAGCCACGAGTCTAACAAACAAAACACTCTGCCTGGCTCACTCATTAGTGTCTGGAAACATTATAAAACAACTTTATAAGCAGCCGGCATGCCATGCGTCATTTTTGAATAACTGCATAGGTAGTTCCGGCAACAATTAATCACTGTTCTATATCACTATGCTATGAGCATCACCATAGCAACAGTAAACAAATGAACTACTGCTAGGAGGGACTAGCTTCAGCTAAAATAGAAATAACTAGCTTCCTTTTTGTTGTTCTGAACTGTTTCAAATTAACATACATAATGTAATGAATTTCCTTCAGGATAATAAAGTATAATCTATCTATCAATTTATCTATCTAACCTGCACAATACCTGACTCTTGAACTCTCAAAAGTTTTCTCAAACGCATACTTGTCTCCACACTGTGATCTCCGCTTTAACACAGCCTGTAGTTTACTTGGGCTGCCCTTGACTCGCATTGTTCTTTTGCATAACTCCTCACTCCACACAGCACTCTTAGCCCACTACAAACACTCCCTGGTCTGATTTGATTGGGGCTTTGTGATTTCATTTGTTCGGATGCCTGTGCCTTTGTGTCTGTTTGAGTAAACGAGTGGTTGGAAAGGTCACATCTGTGGATCGATGATTGCTTCTCTCACCTGAGCTGCTTTAAAGCCTGAATATGGCCTCACTAATTACACAGAGACCTCAGCTCCTCATCACTTCAGTTCACGCTCGTTCTCTTGCCCTTTACTTCCTGTTTGGTCTATTCACGTGTTATTGATCAATACTGATGCAGGGTTATTGAGAGAGGTATGAGGAGATGCAGCTTTAGTGGCAAGAATATTAGAAATGGCTGCTCTACGTTAAAAAGATTTGAGAGACTTCAGACTGTAGATGAAGATATTAGACAAGTTTTATTATTTTATGAAATCAGTATTGAAAACCAATTTTATTTTGGTTTGAAAAGAAACTGATCAATATTAATGGGCTCATATTATGCTATTTTCTGTTCTATGTCATGTTTCCTCATCAAACAAACCTGGAGTTGTGTTTTGTTTCATTCACACATGTTTAACACACAAATCCTGCATATTTAGCGAGCGCTTCGAATTCTTCTCTCAAGCAGATAACACGTCCACCTTGTGATGTCATGTGGTAATACAGGAAGTGCTCCACTGTGTTTTTAAACTCCATACACCTTCACTAGAGTCATTTGGATGATTTCAGACCTGTAATTGCCAATCTCTACTGATCTGAAAGTACAAGGCAGCTGTGAACTGGAAAACTACCACTTCGTGACATCACAAGGTGGAGTATTTTGAGCTTTGGAGATGTAGACAGACTAATAATAAAGAGTTACTTAAACATGTGATTGAAACAGAACATAACTCCAGGTATGTTTTTGAGGAGGTAACAACATTATAAGATGGCTTAAAGCTTAAAGAGTCAGTTTTGCGTAGTATAATGTAGGACCTTAATGAATATGAGTTTTTTGTTGCATCACTGAGCCCTACAAAAGTTTGTTCAACATAAAACTAGGGCTGGAATACTGATAACCAGTATATCAGTTCATATACTACCAGAACACATAATGCTAATGTACAATGATCAAGCAGATAGTGGGTTAGGGTTAGGGAGTCCATGTTACAGGGTGAAACATTCTTCGTGCCTCTATTGGATATATGGGGCGGACATTGTTTAAAGTGCCTCTCAGAAGCTTTGTGTGGAGATGAATAGGATTTTACGGCTTCAGCACTGACAAAATGCACACTCTACAACAGGATTACTGTGTCAGACAAACAAGTCTGGTATGGCTCTTATGATATGGGAGGATTATCCAGGTATGTGAGGATTCGTGAACTAAAAAAGTTGAAATGAGAGAAGAGAAAGATGCCAACTGGCCCTAAGTTCCAGCAGCAGCTCAGCCTGGTCTCAGAAAAACTGCCAAAATCGACTGGAGCCAAAGCCCCATCACTCTGCACTGAGCTACAGAGCAATGGTGCAGTGTTCAGTCTCTGCAGAGAAGTGAGGGGGGTATCCAGAACTAAAACGTACTTTCCTAATATTTATGTTTCATAAACACATACATGCATGAGGCGAACACAAAACTCTCTCAGCATGTAGATTAACAGCTTCAGCAGTGTTGATAAGTTGCCACACAGGAAACCAAATCATAAAGCAGAACTATCCCCCAAAAGTATTCTTAATGTACAATATTGTTAAAAAAATATGAACTGCAATTAATAAATAACAGAATGCAACACTTAACTAACACTTAATTTGTATCTCTAATGAGTCAGCCCGAAAGGTGACGTGGGTCCACCCTCCTGTGGGCTCACCAGCCGCAGAGACGTCCATAGGGGTCGAGTGCACAGAGGACTGGGCGGCAAACTGTTCAGCCGGATAAAGCAGAAGAAGATGGATGGAATGAGTCATAGAAGTTCATAATTCAACCTTCAATTTTCCCAAAAGTGAAAGGAAAATGTGATAAATATGGACCCCCAGAAATGTATATTCATTACAGGCCTAGTGGCAAATATAGATAGAAACTACAATTTCTATCAGACTTCCGTGATCTGTCTTAAAACTGCTCCACTGAAACAAATGTCAGAGGGCAAAAAACATGCCCGACATGAATTACATTTTCTTATTGTAGATTGACATTTACATCCAATAATTCAAAAAAACATTTAATTTAATGTATAAACGTGTCACAAATTGCAACTTTTTTAAACTGATACAGATTAAATATCAAAGTTGTTTTTTGCAGGATAAAGATTTTATAAAAGACAGTTCTGTAAATGCCAGTATAAACAGGCCAGTGTGCACAGAACCAGGAGAATCCTCAATGGCAGTCTTAAATCTCACCTTTGATCCAAATCCAGACCAGATCCTCCATAGACCTCAATCCTATTTAGTCCACCAACTAGAGACCTGTAACACTGGAACATTCAGGGACAAACGCACCTGCTAACCCACAAAAACAGAATTTGTATATTTCTTCTGGTGTTGTCACAATAACATTTTAAATTATTATTGATATATGTATGTACTGAGGATACCAAAATAGTGATAACTGCAAATTTCAAGACAAAATATGCATAACAATATTTTTGTAGAGACGCAAGTAGCAGCAGTGGAGCACTTCCTGTATTACCACATTACAACATAAGGTAGAGTGTTTTCTGTTGGAGAGAGAAACTGCCAAAATACACAGGGTTTGATTGTTAAACATGTGTGAATGAAACAAACCACAACTCCAGGCATGTTTTTGATGTGGAAACTAAATAACATCACAAAATAGCGTAATATCAGCCTTTTAACAAAACAAAAATAGAAACTTGTGCAGCTCAAAAATCAGTTCTGCTTGAATTACTCTGATAAAAGTCTAGCCTCAGTCTCATCCTTCCATCTGAAACTCCCAAAGTCCTGGTCCTGACGGTGGAGTCCCTGGAAGTGCAGCGCTCTGGGGCTTGTTAGCGCTGTTGTCAGTGATTAAAGACTGCAGGTAATTAGATACACACAGCACACAGTTGTGAGTAACTGTCAGGCTGCAGAGTCTGACAGTGAGAGGAATACTGGCACTGAACTCAGGCTAATAATGCACCAGATGGAGCTCAAATGTATAGCAGAGCGTGGAGCGCTCTACAGTGAGGAAGAGACCGCTATGGAGGATTTGGTCTGAATAAAAGCATCATCTCAGAGTCAGACCAGCGTGATGTTTTGTGCTACAGACTTTGTGCCAAAAAGTAAGGCTGGATGGCCAAGTGGCCACAGCACACAGGGCATTGATACTTTGCAGTGAGATCACGCTGGGGGTGTTTTGAATGTACGTGTATGGCAGAATGTTCACCAATGACCATGGAGACACAATGCACAAGTTAGAAAACAGCCAAAAAAGACCTGCAAAAAAAATTGCCTGAAAAAATGCAAAATGGATTTAAACAACACATTTAAGAGAGCACAAAAACTATTTTAAATACAATATAGTTTAAAAAAAAAAATAAAATCCTTTACAAGCAAAGGACATTTCCTGTCCAAATTGACTCAAAAGACTTAATAGGAGATCTACATCTTTTTCAAAGAAACTACATGGATTGAAGATCCAAATATTATATGCTAAACGAATAAAACCAAAGACAATTTTGAAAGACACTTGATTTTTAATTGAACTATTTCTAACGTACTTTCCCCAGAGAAAGAATGAACTTGAACATTCTATGAACTATTCAAATGTGTTTTAATATTCATTTTTAATGTGAATGTTATGTGGATTTCTTTGGTTTGTGTAAAACTGTGTAAAATGGTCACAAAAGAATCTTTATCTCCGAGACCCCCCACCAATTCAGCAGTTGACACCACGTGCTGTGTTAACACCCAGTACTCAGTTACCACCCAGCTCCTGAGGAGACCGGACCTGGAGCTGCCCCAAGAAGAGACAACGCCTGAAGTTCTTCTCCATAAATGTCCGTGCCTGTCTATTTGATGCATTTTTCTAGCTGTAGTGAAATCTGACGAGACAGCAAAGACAATTTTTCAAAACATAAATATCGACATTTTGTAGACAAGTCGTTTTTCATTGCCCAGTGACCAGTGCTATCAGACCCGCGTGCCCTGGTTACAGCGAGCCCTGACGCTGCCCGAGCTGGAGTCACTGTTCAGATCATGCCGCCTCTGTCCCTTCCGCTCGTAGATTCTTCGGATTTGAGCGCCTAATCCAAATCCACGGGATCCGGACCCAGGACCTCATATTGACTGGACAACCTCCACCTACACCTATCTGGCTGTACATGCAAAATGTCACAAAAGGGTTGTTTGATAAATGTAGACTTAACGCATAACCAGGGCTCTACAGTGCGCCCATTTCACTCGCATTTGCGAGCAAATATTTCGTCGTGCGAACGAGGAAAATAAAACAGTCGCACCTGTGTGAGTGCTTCTGCAGCCACAATAAGGAGCTGCGCACAGACGCAACGTGACGAGTTAAACGTTCTACATGTATCAAACATTTGGGGCGCACTCACACTAGGACTTCAGAATCGTGCCCAAGCCTGGATCGCCCCTAAAGCGCGACACGCCCAGCGCGAGCGCAACCGAACCGTGTCCGGGCACGACATCTCCGACCGCGCACGACCCCAGCATACGAGCTCCGGGTGTGCGGCGATATCACTCAGACGAACAAACTCCGCTTCAAAACACACCCATGCCCCCTTAAACGAGGAGCGGCACCGCAGCAGGACCCACACCTGTCCCACTGCTCAGTAGATTCCCCTGTGCTGCTGGACTTCCCTCTCTAAAGCGAGAGCTTTGTCTCGGTCTTTTCTAGGACTCGAGCGCATTTGGACTCGGTCACGTCACGGACTCGATGTCTGAATACTGAGTGCATCATATTTCATTACGGCCGCTGCTGTCGCCAATAAACTTGTACCAGTGTGCGGGACCTGTGCGCTGGAGCCCGTGGACACTGCACCGCAAGCGCGCGGCTCGTCCACAGCTCCACCCTCAGCGTGCGTGAAAAAAACTAATTTTATGTCAGTGTCCGCACAGAGCAGAGCTACGACACAGAGCAGGCGATATGTGGGCTGAAGTTTGCCAAAGAAAATGCCAAATAAATCTGTTTGTCACAACTCCAGGAATTTGAAAATACAGGTTTAAAAATTCTACCCACTTTATTCACATCGAAGCAGTTTTGTGTAAAGTGCCAGTGGAAGTTCTCTTAAAGAAGAGGTTCTCAAACTGTGGGTAGTGTTGTGTTTTAGTTTTAGTTTTTCCTCGAGTGATGCAGAAAAGAGGGAGCCACTGTCTGTGTGAATGTTCTTGTATGTCATCTTAGGTCCAAAAAGGGGCGTTTCAGTGCAGTACAGTCTGGCTTATTTTAAGTCTAAATGAATATTAATCAGATAAAATGGAGATAGACTGATTAAAAACACAGTGATTGTGCAGGAAAAGTACAGTCATAATTCTTTTGTGTTTTTTGTATAAAATTCATTGAAATAAGTTGGTGTGCGCAAGTTCTGCACTGTAATAAACATTCAAAACTAAAACCTATTTGTGCCCCCATTTGTTTTTCTGTGCTCCTAAAATTTTTTACTTAGGGGCACATGTGCTCCTGAAAAAAAAAGTTAGTGTAGAGCCCTGCGCATAACCTTAGAAACTCTTAAATGTAATCTCAGACCTCTTTACAATCTTTTTGTCCTCATCAGCCTCATTCTACTCATTCTACACTCATTTGCATAATACATTTAAATGCTGATTAACCAATTTTGCGTAATATAAGACCTTAACCAGAGCATCTTACAAGGCAGTGATGAAAAAACCACTGTAAATGCCAAATGTGTAGCAGCTATCCAAAGCACTTGCAGGGTCTTCATTAGGCTGGTGGTTGTAATGGCTCCATTCTGGCTGCAATAAACAGTAGCTGGAGCCTGTTATTTGCTATAGCTCTAAAATGACTTGAGTCCTGACAGAGCCAATAAACAAAGCTCCCCAAACTCCATCTGCTTTCTGTCTTTATGTCAAACATTCTCATGATAATTAGTGACCATTAATACGCCCAGTGGAGTGAGCAGAACTACAGGTCAAAATGACAATGTAAAATGAGGCCTAAGAGACAATAGTGTTTGGTGCGTACTCTTGGACAGGCTCGCGTGATGGATTACCAAGTCAAACTGCTGGCAAATGTGAAGGGCCTTAAATAATGCACTTCGAAGCAAAAGGCAATTTAACTTAAGATTGCCATGTTCACTAAAAAGTACAATTTGTTATAAAAGCTAATCAGAGTAATTGACTCTAAGCCTCTTTTTTCCATTTGAAAAGGCCACAGAGATACAATTCCCGCACATGGACATTTTGATAAATATTCTTTGTTGAGATTGAGTTAAAAAAAATAAATGATGATTAACTGATTCTGGGAGAATGAAGTCACATTTTGTTACTGCTTTGCCAGGAATGTTCCATAATACGGCATTTAACATAGCCATTTGCATTTACTCAATTTGCAGGTGTTTTTATTGCTGAAAAAATGTGGTCTTATTGTGAGTGGGTCACCTCTCTATGGACCTGACCTGTAACTTCGCCTAGTGGCATCACCTGCTTGTCTCCATGGGGATAGATAAGGTTACCCATACTGTGGGACCTTCAAGCAATGCAATAACATCTGCATGGAGACAAGAAGGTGGTGGACTGTCTAAGTTACGTAGCACCTTTAATGAGAGAGAAAAGAGTTAGCAATGTGCTGAATGTTACAAACAAAAAATGTACCGGTAATAATATATTCCTAATGTATATCTAATGTGATACTGCACCTGTTTATAATCTTGTCAGTGTTTTTGCTAACTATCCCTCCTAAAACACTTGTGCCACATCACTTGTACTTGGTCCATATGGATGCTTGGTCCTCCACCTGCTTCAGGCGGGAGGGGCCAGGCCTGCACTGTATCTTCTGAATATGAAGACACAAGTGAGCCAATTAAAACTCAATTACGGCCCTGAGGTCACAGACAAAATCACTGCTTTTACTCTCTCTCCTCACTATGCCTGTGTCGCTCGCACTGTTACACACTGTAACTCTCTCTCTCTTTCTGCACCTTCTCCTCTTTTTAACAATCGGCTGCTCTGGCCGTTAGCATCTCTCCGCTCCTTCTCTCACTCATTAAAGCTCTTCCCTGGTCTGTTCCCAAGAGAGAGTCAGATAAAAATAGCCCCTTCTTCTTCTGCGCTAGCTGCCTCTCTGTGTTCCTCACATCAAATAGCAGTAACAGCCTTTCTCCATAATAACCATCTCTGCATAGTCTTCACTGATGCCTGCTTGGTGCCGCTTGGCTGAGCTTTATATGGGCTCCTTAAAGTTTTCATTTTGCACGGAGGAGAACTGCATGGCCCAGGTGACACCTAAACTTTCACACTTTAGTTGGCCGAGTTTGTGATTAGAGGAAACGGCCCTGGTTTACACACAATTAAAATGTAGTTTAAATTGAGGTTGTTAGTGAGAGAAGGCCTTGTTGGGGAAATTATTTAAAGTTCCTCTGCTGTGGTTACAACCATTGGTGACTCCAGCGCTTTCTTTTGTTCTATTTTAGACGCAGATAAATTTTATTGATCCACAAGGGGAATTATTTGGACACAGTAGCTCACACGTCACATCACATCAATATATTATAATAACAGTAAAAATATAAATGTTAATAACACATTCTACAAAATAAGTAGCAAAAATAGAGACTGGTGTCAAATAAAGCATAATTATATAAATGTGCACAAGGAAAAATAAAATATAGTAATAAAAATGTTCTTTATGCGCTCTTGTATATAGCTGAGATATCAAATATATCTCAGCTATATATAGAAAACAGTGGAAAGATGATATAATGATTGACAGGACATAGAGTTATCTGTTCCATAAGGGTGAGTTGTTGTACAGTTGTATGAAGTATGGTATGAATCAATTTCAAGTCTCCACTCCAAATCTGTCTCAACCTTCATGCCCTCTATTATTTAGAGTAGCGGAGACCTTTCTCTAAACATATTTTAATAAACGCATTACACTGCATCCACACAATCTGAACCTGGCCTCTCCATGAACCTCTCCAATGTTCTCATTTATAATCCTGTTCTTTGAGGCTGAGATCTGTGAGTCTGTGAAAGTCAGCGGCGTAATTGGTACAAGTAAAAGTACACAAACAAGTGAAAAAATAAAAGCTATTTTGTCAAATGTTTTATTTTATGCATTTATAGCAAATATCTTTAGTTAAAGGCGCACTATGTAACTTTTTGGCTGGGGGTCTTGATGTCAAATGCTTGTTTCTGTGGATTTATTATTACTCTGCCTTGAATATTCCACAATATGACATTAAAGACCTGTACATTTATTAAAGGTGGTTTTATACAATTCAAAAATACCTAGAAAACAGGTGTGAGGAGGGCCGCCTCTCCACAGATCTGATTTGTAACTTGGTATGGTTTGGGTTCCATGAAGATAGAAAGGTTTAATACCCTACTGTGAATCTGTGATCGCCATGGAGAAAAGCGTTTGGCAGACCCTCCACCAGAAAAGTTACACAATGCACCTTTAAAGTTGATCAGATGATTCACGTTTATGTGCTTGTGCCAAACTGAATGACTGAGAACTAAACTTGTACCAATTCTGCGTACATGAGAAATGGGCTAAAATGACGCAGTGTCTAGACTCTCCAGGTGTCCAACTGCAAACGTTACAATTAACAAAGCACTAAAAGGAGACTGAGTATGTTTACCCGTATGTAGCTGTGTCATTACTTACAGTTAGCAGTCAATGAAATGGCTGCTCATAGTTTACCCCACAGTTGGCAAAACAATGAAGAACAAGTAGAGCAGGCAGATAGTTGGTCATATTTGATAAAGGTGATAGGTAGTGGCGGCTGGTGGTATAATTTTTTGGGGGGCGCATAAGTCAAAATTATAAATATGTATTCTAAATATATGTATTATGTATAGGCTATATAAAATTATAACAAATGCCAGAAACAGACAGTCATTTTAGTCACTACTGGCTGAACTTTATCTAGAGCAGGGGTGCCCAAACTTTTTTCATCTAGGGCCACATATTAAAACACAAACCAGTGTGAGGGCCGATCGGGGGTCATAGACTGATGATCAAAACAGTGAGTAATTCAAATCTGTGCATTTATAACAGGTTTGAATGACCCTCCAGACCTATGTTCAGGCTGAGACCCTCAGAAGGACACACTACATTTACTTGATCAAGGTAGATTTCAAAAACATGCAGTAAAAAGTACTACTTGTGGTAATATGGGCCAATTCACCTGGAAGCCTGAGGGCCAAAAACAATTGGTCTGAGGGCCATGTTTGGCCCCCGGGCCATAGTTTGGACATGCCTGATCTAGAGCAAAACGCACAGCCAAGCACAAAGTTTACGCAGCAGCACAACCTGATGCACCTGCTCAAACCCAGACCTAACTCCAACAACACAACGTAACACACTGCTCACAACCAGCCCGGCAACCAGCCCCCGTAACGTCATAAAAATGCACCAAAAATGAGGCTCCGGTCACAGCATCAGCGCCGCTCCTACAGCACACAGCAGAACACCAGAGCGGCTCCGTCGCTCATTCATTTACGCATTTACCTGTTAACTCTATAACACTGTTTACCTGTGAGGCTCCGTCCTCAGATTTGGCCCAAACTAACAAAAACAAGCCTCTTGCCTTCTCCAGGGGACTGATGCAGAGTGTCCTCTACCCACTGTCCTGTTGGTTTTGTCTCCAATATGTCCCGGTCCAGTCAGGCCACGGGACAAGGTCCTGGAGCCGAGTGCACGAGCTGTTTGTAAAACTCGTCTTAACCCCACTTCCCACTTCTTCTGAAAGTTAGGCCAGTCCATATTAGCTCAGAGTGCCCCGCCGGCGGCAGCGGGCGTCTGTGTCAGTGTGTCCCATGCTTTAGGTCTTTCCTCCCGCTCTCCTGTTTCGGTTTAGGCGAAAGTAGCTAGCGGCCACAGCACACAGCTCTGTAGTTTTCCATTCATTAGCTTATAGCATTAGCCAGTGCAGAGTTGGGCTGAGGCGGGACAGAGCAGCTGAATCCTCAGGTCAGAATTGTGATAATGTTTCTAAAGACCAATCAGATGATTTGAGTGCACCCCCACCCTGCGCACCAGGACTTTTTTGAGAGCTGCAGTACAAACTAATGGGCAAAAGCAACGTAATGATGTCAAATTGTCTGAATGTTTCAGCTGCTCCATAGACCTCCATTGGGGCGCACCTACTGTGCGCACTCAAATAAAACACGTGACTCAAATACAGCGATATGAGCACATTTAACATGATCAAAACATGTCTATGCAGATACACATTCAGTTTTAAACAAAATATTAAACATATAGCCTAATACAAAATAATGTTATAATTTATTTATTTATTTTAATCGAGGTTAAGTTCAAAAGTTCTGGGGCCTACAGCCTGCGCTCACAGGATTTGCTCTTGTTAGTTCCCAGAGTAAAGTCTGAGTTTGGTAAGAAAGCTTTTCAGTTTTATGCTCCTTCGGCATAGAATTTTTGACAAAATGATTTAAAGTTAAAGGAGCTGGTCTCCTTACAATCTTTTAAACAGATTTTAAAAAACAGAGATCTGGAATCCTCAGGGTGTAATTGTTTTAACTATCTTTGAATTGTGTTGATTACTCTGTCATACTGAATGTATTGTATGTATGTTTTTATCTGTTTTAAAACAGTAATTTTGTGGCCTCTTGGCCAGGGCGATCTTGAAAGAGATTTTTAATCTCAATTAGACTTTTTCCTGGTTAAATAAAGGTTAAACACATTTTTAAAAAGTTAGGGAGTGCGGCGCACTTGCGCCCTCTATTCACCTGCCACCACTGGTGATAGGGCAGAGAAGAAATGGTTGGTGTGGCGTAGAGACTACGGAGTTCTACAATGACTGCCGACCCCGATTGTGGAAGTAAATTTTCCATTCATTTTTCCCATAATAAAATTCTAATATTAAGAATTCAAAGACGTGCTAACTGATAAAAAAAACACCGTTAAGTTAAAGTTAAAAACATTAAAAGTTAAAGTCTAAGTTAAAAACTGTGAGGTTTTTAAAGTTTCAGAAACAGATTTTAAATAAAACTATAGGTCTTGTGGTCATTAGTTACCATCATAGAATGTAAAACAAAGCTGACTAAGGGAGTGTGACATCACCCACAGCATTCAGCTCCAGTCAAATGAAGGTAGAGGGCGTTAATACGAAGATTTTAAAATTTGAATGAATCTGTATGTCCCCATCAGCAGTGTCGGGCATCAACGCTGACTTACCTCCCGACAGCGTCCGGTGAGCCGAGTTCCTGCCCGGTTTCAGTGCTGACAAAAGTGTCCGGCAGGTCGGCTGTGGTCATGAAAATAATGCTTTTTTTCTTCTCAAAACAATATGTGTTCAAAAGAGTGATACATTTGCATCACAAAACTGTTCATCATAATCACTTGGTACTATTTTCTCTCCGGTCATGTCACTGCACACTACTGCCAGGTGAAGCCTGTTTCACTGTGTTTACTAGGGGTGGCACGGTACACAAAATTCACGGTACGGTACGTACCTCGGTTCAGACCCCACGGTTCGGTACATTTTCGGTACAGTGCAGGAAAAAAAACATAACCAGAAAGGCTGTCCTCAAAGGCAGCTTTTTATTGCCTAAATCTCCAGCTGACATAACTGCAACTTGTCATAAAACAAGTAAAAGTAAAACATGTAAAACAAGTGAACACGCAAACACCACATTGAGTATATTGATTGGTTACTGAGCTGGGTACATCAGTGAAGTTTTAACACATGGTCTTTTTAGGTACCTTCTGTGTTAGCATATTTGAAGTGTTCCCACTCACATAACCCACAGCTGTCAAACAACGACAACAGACCGTCTTCGTTTTGTCCACCACCCGCCCTCCGTTGCTGTTGTAACTCACGGGGAACCCGAAGTTGTCCCACACCACCGACTTAAATGATGGTGGTGGGTCTTCTAACTCCGGGCTTGAATTACTCGCCATCGTCTTTCACCCCTCTCGCAACGAGCTAACAGCAGCAACTTTCAACAACAGCAGTTTTGTATTTGAAGGCGGAGTTTGCTCGCTAGACCAATCCAGACATGTATACATGTTCATGGACCAATCAGGGCTTGCGCATGGCAGTGGTTAAGAAAACTGTCGCAAAAGGAAAGTCCCGTGGTCAGTTCAATATTAAACTTTTGTACCGTATATTCTCCGTCAAAATGCGCGCACCAAATCGTGACCCCCGTACCGCGAAGGTTCAATACGAATACATATACCGTGCCACCCCTAGTGTTTACTGCTCGAAAAGTTAACGACAGCATGTGTGACTACAACATCCATGATGAAGACATTGCCTTTAGCACAGAGCCAAGGGGATAGCTTTATGAACATTGCTTATGGGGATCCCATACAGATTCATGTCAAAAAACCCGAACTATACTGTGAGAGGAGATATGTTTTTTCAATACAAAGTAAATTGGAGCAAGAGTCAATGGAGTTGGAGGCAGAAGAACTATGATTTGATGTTGAAATTACATTCTACTGCCTAAATAAATAGTGTTTTTTTATACGCCCGTTGTAATAAGACGGGACGTATTATGGTATGGCGCTGTCCGTCCCTCCGTCCGTCCGTCTATCCGTCTGTGGACACTTCAAAGCTTTGTAGTGTCTTTAACAAAGCTTTGTAGTGTCTTTAAGTTCTTTTGCTAGGTTTGACAAATTCTAATTTAATTCTATATACAATAATTCAAAGTACGGGCGTATTTTGCAAAATAGAGTTGAAATTGCAGTATCGTGACAGCACTCTGATAAAGATTAGATTTGGAGGAAGTAGTCTCAAAAAAACAGGCTTACTTCTATTTTGGAGTGGAAGCAAACATCCATCTGGCATAGGCAAAGCTTTTAATTCTACCTTCTCATTAGTTAAACTGTTTTTGTCTGCAGCACAGTGTAGGAGTGGGTAAGAATAAGGGAAGATAATATGAAGAGAATTGAAACTAGACATGGGAGGCTTGTGAGTGCCAACAGCTATAAATATTTCTAGTTTTCGTGTGTAAACTTTTAAAAACATGCTAAAATACAGACAGCAGACTGTACTGGAGTCTTTTGCCCTCCGAGATTCTGAATCAATGCAGCCCACTCCCAGCACTAGACTGTAAAGTGAGACAGAATATCTGATTCAATTTTGAGAGAAAATGGTCTTGGATTTTTGCATCAAGAAAAAAAAAGTGAGTGCTATGAAATCACAATTCAAAGTAGCCAGCCAGTACGGTCTACAGTCAGTGCAGGTATTGACTTGATTAACTGAAAGCATTGCTCTGTCTGAAGCTCTGTTACACAGGTTAGACTTAATCCAGGTTTTATTTGAACACAATCTGAGTTTTTCAGTTAGTCACTCACACCTTTTTGTTGAAAATTAAGCACCTAAGCAGGGCCATGAACACTCGCATTGATCACAGGCTCCTGAAAGTGTGTTTTTAAAATCCATTGTGTATATTTTCTTGAGTTTTCAGACGATCTTATAACTTTTTGCTAATGTGTCCATTGCGTCACCATACAAATACATGAGGAACACCCACAGCATGATGTCACTGCAAACTATCAATACCAGTAAAGGGGTAATAAATAAGCTTTAAACTTTACATTAAAGGTGCACTATGTGACTTGGTGGAGGATCTGTGTAAACCACATCTGAGCCCTATCTAAACCAATCCTGTTCATAACTGGATATTTATCTGTTGTGTGTGTTGTATTATGCAAGTATGTTGTAAATTTGTTTTGTTCTGCAACAGACACAGAAGATGTGAGCATTTCTTGCTGTACTGGAAACAAATTCCACCAACTTGTTGTGTGGCCATTAATAAATGATTCTGATTCTGATTCTGATTCTGATATTTGAGGCCACTTTTATTATAGCAGGTCAGTTTCCGCTCTACCCCCATTTTAAGTTACCGAGTCACAGTGTCACTTCCTCCTTCACTCCGCTGTAGCTGTGGCATGGTCTGGCGTCATCCAACAAACACTTCAAACTTTAAAACTTTGTATCTCACAACTTTCATATCTAGCGCCTCCATATATGCTTTATCCTATGGAACGTGCATGGGGGCGTTCAGAGAAAAAATGTTTCAACCAGGTTAAAAACAAAAGAAATCCATAATCCACACGAGTGATGGAGAACATACAGCATGGAGGAGGGCCCTGAATACTATCAGAGCAGTCTATGTACCACCAGTGACATCACAATGCATAGGATATACTGCATTATATTTAGTTGTATGTATAAATGTAATAAACACACTTACCATCTTTGTCAGCTCTTCTGAATATCTGTAAAAAGAATCACAAATAATTAGATTAGAACAGGTTGAGATCAAGCATTGAAGTTCACCATGAAATAAAAAAAAAACAGTAATTTACTGTAAGATACAAACTCAGCCACTACACAATAATGACCTTTAGGCCCGCCACAGCAGCACAGCAAATGTTTTTGTTAGCTAAAGTGCTATTCTCAGTATCACTAAAGCTCCAACTAAGTCAGTCAGACGCTCAAGGGAAAAAATATATTTTGAATTTTACCTACAAAAAGTTCAGTCATTTCAATGAGATGTTTCAATATGGCAGATCCATGTGTTCAGGTCAATGTGACAGTCATGGAAGTATTACAAGATCCACGGACAGAGAAGCCTAGTTGTTGCCCCCTGGTGGTCAAGAATAGTACTGTATCCAAATATTTTTATACAGCTTTACATTTGTCTGTGTAATTTAAGATTTTGTAAAGGCATTTTACAAATATGCAGTGCAACAATGCATAGCCTAGTTCTACTGTGTTTTTTTTTACAGTGTCACTGTCACAGTGCTGTTCAGATAATGCCAAAGTGGCCTGAAATTGGACCCCATAGCCAGACCCATGGCACAAGTGAAGTTAGTATAATTTTGAACTAGAAAGGGACTCTTGAGAGACTGCAAGTGACAGTTGTGTGAGCTTAACTTCATTTAATATTACATATTTCATCTACACCAGATGGAGCATTACCCATAAATCCCTAAAGCATCAACAAACCACACCAGAAGTCGAAGCTCTATTTGCAGATATTGCTTCTTTTTTTCTTCATAGCAGGGGCAGAGTCTAAAAGTTGAATTAACATGTCCTTTCCATTGCAGGGCATCAGCCTCCTCCTCACTGTCCAAACTCATGCATGTGTAGAGCCTCTAATAAGGGAGGGACAGTCTGTCTCACTGTCTCCCATTCCTGTGACGGGTTAGTCACAGGGAGGACGCAAAGGCCCATAGTTCATGTTCTTTGTCTTCTAAAAGTAATAAGTTGGAGTCATTTTCTAAGTAAATGAATATTATGTGAATCATCATTCTGCTGTCAGGATGAGGGGGGTAGGTAAGTTAGTCTTGGTGCTTGTCCAAATCACAATTAAGTGAAGACAGTGTAAGGAAGGGCATCTGGCATAAGACTGATGTCAAGCTACACTCGCTTGTTTGTGTTTACATTTGTAATACCCTGTGGGTATTTTTACAACTAAAAAACATTTTCTTACTAACCCTCCCAGTGCACATATCTAAACTAAACAGAGCACAGAATTTCAACCAGCACTCTCTTGAGAGCTGCAGGCCTGAAGTGGGGATGTGAATTTGGAGCAGGCCAAAGTAAAAATCATTAACAGCTGAGAAGTTTGAAACGACATGCTGCGCTACATTGTTCCGCCTCACTATAGCACCCAGGGGCACAATCATGCAAAATATACTTGTCTGAAACCAGCAGAGGCTGAGAGGGAGATGGGACACAGGGAAAGCCTTGAATGAACAGAGGCTATGCACAAAATGATAGAGCGGGAGAGAGGGGGAAGAGAGAGAGAGAGACATGCTGAAGTTGTGTTTCTGTAAGTGGTAAGCTATAAAGCATGACCAGCTATCCTGTATTTTTCTTTTCTGTACAAGATTTAGTCTAATCCCTGGTGATTTCCCATAGATATTATGCAGCTGTCCAACCAAATAGAGGCAGAATAACTATTTTGAACAGGAAGGAACAGTGTCTTCTGGAGGAATACACTGGCTGTTTGAGTTTATGGTGAAGCACATGTGCCATAATATACTGTGTGTGGTCCCACTACATCAGAATAATATGTCAGTAAACTTTAAGATATGACTTAAAAGACAAATTTTGGATTCTAGCAGTCAAAAGCAGATTATTTCACAGTGTGCGGCATACAGAGACAGCATTGTCCGATGGGAGCTCAGTTATTTGGGGAGACCTTGGAATAGAGTCGCTGCTCCTAACTGATGTTAGGCCTGTGATGATAAATTTTTAAGTTCAATATATTGTAAGTAAATATAGACAATAAATGATAATATTGATTTTTTTTTATTTATGCTACTGAATCAATAACCCAAGAGCAGCTTTAAACCAAAAAACTATATTAAATATACAATATTGTTAAAAATCATGAGCTACAATAAATAACAGAACACTAAATACTTTAGTACTCACACTGTGTCTATTGAGTCATAGAAGTTATTAAATCAGCCTTTTGTTGCTCAAATGTTATAATATAGCCAAAAAACACACAAAAAAGCTTCCCAGTAGTGTAAGGAAAAAGTACACATGAGAAAATTTAGTTTAAAATAGCCCACAACCTGATTAAACACTGACCCACACCAAAATTATTTAAAATGCTCTACTTTTTCGCCTGCTGGTTTGCTCCAATGTCTTTTATAGGATAGTAGGATACTAATGGCCCTCTGGTGTTTTTGCAATGATAATGAGATTTTGTGCACCCTTTTTACTTATCACTTGAGCAGGATATCTGGGTCATGGTCATTCTGAAGTAAATGAACTACTTTTCACTTCATTCATGCAGCTTTAGGCAGTCTCCAGCCGTATTTGTATCGCCTTTAACCATTCACCAAGTCACGATATAAAATTCTGTTTCCATTTTTACCAGGCAATCATTAGGTCTATAGATTCAAAGTAAAGTCATGAATAATTTTACCTTTTTAAAACTGAAAAAAAAAAGAAAATAAACAGACCGACTCCCCAAAGGAGCGCACAAGACGCAACTAACGGGCTGTGCAGTTCGTCTCTTAGTGCACTCAGTAGGCTATAGTTGCCAAGAAAGGCTACTCCTTCCAACCGTGTTTACAACAGTTTTTGATGTTAATGGTTCGTAAGGATAAACTCCAAATGTACATACAGTGTTAAACTGACAGAAACAACCCTTAAAGATGTTACAGTAGTGTACAGTTGTTCACCGGGTCTGTGCGTAAGTGCGCACTGCCCCGTCCAGTACGCACAGCTCTACTTACATCTAAAATCACCGAGATGCCTCTCCGCGGCTCTGGGGCGAAGAACTGCTCCTGAGCCACGGCCACCTCTTCCTTACTGGCGGCGTACTCCCGGGTGGGGGCGTTCTTGTTGTCGCTCATTTTGGTGACTATCCAGCGGACGAGCCCGTCGATTCCACCGGGCTGAACGCCGCTGTTTCCGGACTGCGCTGCCGTTGCGGACTCGCTGTCCTGACCGGCTACGGGTTTAGGCTGGTCCCGGCTTTCCTGAGCGCGAAGTTTGGGTTGTTCTTTGTTAAGCAGTTTGTGGACACCGTCCCTACAGTAACGCGCTGCCTGCTCACACATCCTTTTGCCGCGAAGCGCTCATGCTGCGCTCTATGGGGGAGAGAGAGAAGCCCCTGCCTCCTTCTTACATCATCGCACCAACCCCAAAACACACCCACTGGTTTCTTTTCTTCCCAGTTTGAGATACTGTATTAGTGACAGCTGATCTCAAAATGTTAAATACCAAATTTAACAACTTCGTCCATTTATCTGACATTATTACGGAGGCAGACTACTTTTTGGCCTTTTCCCTTAAGGGTCAAAATACTGTTTTGCTTAACAGTAGGCTCCCATTAAATAGGAGCAGATCCGTTGTGATATACTGTGCGGTGCGTGGACTAATTAAAGCGCTATAGATGAATGGAGCTGTAGCCTAAACACATCTGACAGTGGGTGCGGCAGTGTGGCGTATTCCCGTCGCCTTCCCACTGTCAGAACATCAAAGGACTTTAGAGCAGAACTGTCAGTCAAAGTGCTCATTAGAGTAGAGTGAGAGAGATGGAGATGTAACCTTTTGTAATAAGCCGCTCCCGTGACCGTGCTCTTTCCGCCACCATGTGTCCAGCAGCACAGTGGGTCTGCCCCGTGCACTCCTGCTCTGTGTAAAGTAATGGCATTATTCAACGGCAACAAGCTCAACTGTCTCCAGCTGTTACCAACGAAGACAGGGTTTTTTGTTTTTTTTTTACAACTAGAGAATACTGCCCCCATGTGGCGATATGGCTTTACTGAATATTGATAGGCTCACGGAAATAATATTCACTGTATTATTTTGTAGATTAAAGGCACTTTTTGAGGTTAGATTTGATAGTTTAAAGAATACATGGTTATAATAATTTATGGGTATTTACAGCTTATAAAAACTTACCAATAACAACACCAAAACAAGGTGTGTTGTTTATGTATATTTATAAATGAAGCACATATAACTTGTGGCTATATTTTATACACATTGTCTTCTATGAAGAAACTGGACTGTATCCTTTCAGATAGAAGACCCAGGAGCAGGGCTTGGCATGGGGCTCTGAGGGCCGACTGGTGATAGTCAGTCTGCCAAACCATGGCCCAGAACCACCTCCGGGAGGAAGCTCAAAGGACACCATCACATGCTGTGTCCTTTTGGAGTTTATTGTCTCTGCTCCTTTAACTGTAAATAATGGGTTGTTTACCTAAGAGTAGGAATAAAAAAGACAACAGATAAAATATTGTGTAAAATATAATATGCAATTACGCAGTATGGATTCTACAGAAATAACATATATTTATGCAATTGAAAAGTGTCATACCTGATAAGAAAACTCAGTGTTTTGCAAAAACACATTTTTGAATGGTATAGACAGCACCCGTCCTGCACTGATGTAGAATGGCCCTTGTGTTTTAGGGGCCTGACACACTCCATGCAGAGGGAAGATGTATTCACCTCCAGCAGCAGAGAACAGAGTCAGCTGAGCCCTCACCTCTCCCAGCTGGTGAGGCTCAAACACCACCTCTACACTGGCCTCAGAGCCTGCCTGGAGTCCTGCCACTGCAGTCACACTCTTGTCAACAAGGAAATCTGGGCAATCCGTCTATAGCAAAGAGCATTTAATCAATTATGATAAGCACATTGTTCACAATTGAAGGGTATGAACTTTTCACACCTTGCAAGTGTATTCAGCCCTGGTGCGAGAAAAGTTGGTAAACTTGACACTGACGGAGTGACTGGTACCAAGAGATGCAGTAAAGTGGACAGTTTTCTCCAAAGGTGGAGGCAAAGCTTGAAGGAGCAGATCATAGTAAAAATATCCTAATTCATTATTGCTCAGAGTTAGGCGTGCTGTAGTCTTTCCAGCTTGTAAGGGCAGGTACTCAAAGCTCAGAGGATCCTGAAAAACATAGATGTTTTTAATAACTTTAAAACAGACACCGCACACAGAAAGATAAACACATACTTTAGAGTTTCCTGGGACAGTGTGCTGCAGTGGCAGACTGATATCAGAGCATTTGCACTCAGTAGTGAGACAGACATTTGTGGAGAGGGGATTCTCGATGTGCACTGTGGCTGAGACGGGTTGGCGGACAGTAGTCACCAGCTCTATAGTGGACTGAACGTGATAAGACGTGGCCTTGAAAGTGATGAGGTAAAACAGATATTCTCCTGAGGCCTCATGATGAAATGTCACCTGAAGAAATATAGAAGTTGTAATGCTAATTTGCAAAAACTAGGATTCCCATATCTTTCAGAAGTATGTAGTTAGTCTGAAATTGAACCTTAGTGTTGTATTGACCAGTCTTGTAGGTGAAAAAGGACAGTTTATAGTCACGTTTGCTCAAAGCAGGAACATCAATAAAATGGAGACCACTAAGGGAGACTGTAGCATCAGGCCTATCTGGCTTAAGAATCTCCAACAGAACATGGAATCTAAAGTGAAAAGAAAGAAAAAAAAATCACTTCTGTAAATTCCTTTGAAAAACATTTAATGATCATCATCAAAACAGACTTGCATGGGCTCAACTACTGTCCATGTTCACTGTTAGCGCCAGTGGATTAAGTCAAACAAAATGTACAGCACATACCATTTCAATGAGTTAAATCATTTTACCGTTGCTGTTTCAGAAGCCAGTTGTGCACTGAGAGAAGCTCTGTGTGGTGACTTTTGGCTGGCAGCTCGCGCACAATACTGTCCTCAAACTTAGGAGCCTCAGCTGTGCCCTGAAGAGAGTAGAGCAGGCCTGTCCCATCCAGGAAGGAGAAAAACACTGAACCCTACACAGAGAGGATTGAGTATTAACATAAGTGTGTCCAGATGCCATACTAATAACTAGAATAAAGAAAATCATATACCAGGTGCTTGTTCCCCTCATTGGTCATAGTAAGAGGGCGGTATGTGATTTCAAAAGGCTTATTCTGAAGAGGTTCCAGCACTATGACTGGTGCACATGTCCAGTGCTTCCCCTCAATCACTGGTCTGATGGTACAGCTCAGGTTTGTGGGGTTCTGCACAGACACGCTCTGGATGTGAGAGCCACGCACTGGGCAAACAAAATTTACCACCTGGAGACAAGATGCAAAGTCAAGCAATTATTCAAGAGGAAGCATGAAATCTCATTCCCTCAAGAACATTGATTATAGTTAACATTAAACTTAAAATATTAAATGATGCTTAAAGGTGCATTGTGTAACTTTTCTGGTGGAGGGTCCATCAAACACTTTTCTCCATAGAGATGTTATTGTTTTGTCTGGAATGTTTTACAGTATGGTTTTAAACTTTTCTATCTTCATGGGGACCAAACCAGACCAAGTTACAGGTCAGATCTGTGGAGAGGCAACGCCGATCACAGTCAGAATGCCTGTTTTTCTAGTTTTTCAAGTACGGTAGGTGGCAGATCCCCCACCAGAAAAGTTACGCAATGCACCTTTAATAAAATTAGTTATACATGGAGGAGAATTTACCTCTTTGCTAGAGGCCATTACACAGGAGGCAGTGACAGTGAGGGTTAGGGGTGAGCTACGACCCTCCACAACACAAGGCAGATTCTCAAACCTGCTGTCACTGCTGAGGTGCACAGGGGCAAAGACCAGTTCAAAGGGAACCTCCATGCTTGGACCAATAGAGCCTTTAGTTGGAGAAATGGACAATGAAGGAGGAAATTTCTCCATTTTCCAAAAAAACCTAGTGAGGAGGAAACAAAAGTAGCTTAGTGTTTAGCTTCATTTTCAATAAAATGCATTCAATTGAAATTAGCTCACTGACATAACTGAAAATCAAATGAGACTAGACGTAGAAAATAATGGTTTAAACACTTTTTTAAATGTTTTATAATCTTTAAGAAAAGTGAAGAAATACAAGTATAGCTAAGAAACTAAAAGGCAAAAACACAACTTACTTCCCACCAATATTACCCGTGTTTATCATGACAGTCTTTCTGCTGGTTTTACAATGTTGGATTATAGGTCCAAATGCAATGTGGTTCGGATCCAAGTGAACCTCTACTCCCTGTTTGTTTGACACAAGCACACGATATTATTTCACAAACATGCGCAACATCTTTCTGACATGACAAATGCTCAGTATAAAACATTTAACAGAGTTGCTTTATGAACACTAATGACTACCTGGCAGGACCCTCTAATGGACAGCAGGGGGTGTAACAGGCCCAGTGTTTCAGCCTGCAGCTCCACAGTAAACTTTGGTACATGTTGTTGAGGAGAGAACTGGATCTCTGCAGAGCAACGTCCACCAGCTTTTAGGTTCAGTTGTCCAGTCGGCATCACTGATAGATCCTAAACACACAAGGGTTTAAGTAGTGCTGTTGTTTAGAAATTGCTTATTACCCTGTTCGTGCCCTTATTACCTTTGGGTCCAGTGGAGTGTTAGAGTTGAGATGAAGAGAAAAAGAGAGGCTCACACAGCTGCGGTTCACCAAAACAACACGTTTTTTCACTTTTTCCCCAAGTATTAGTGATCCAAAGTTGATTTTTCTGTGTTTTGGATCCTCTACTTCCAGCTAGAGAATGGGATATGTACAAGTAAACAGACATATAGAGACAGACATATAGAGATAATACAGATAATTGATTAAGCATTTCTATTTTCCACATTCTTGCCAACTCTGCATGTTTGGATAAGAGCTCAGCATGCGGAAGGATTTTGCTCTAAAATCATCTTGAAATATTGCACTACTACACACACTACTTACTACTACTAAAGCTTTACTCATCCTCACCTTGATCTCTATGCCCTGCCCCAGAATCTCCACTTGTTTGGAGACACAGCTGTTGAGGATAAACTCTAAGTTTTTCTGGTAACGGCGCGCCTCTTGAGGAGAAAAGGTGATGGGAATTTTCAAGTCTGCACCTGCAGCGAGAATTGTGGGTTGGAAGGCAATCTCCAGATAAGATGTATTCTCAAACTGGCATTGGACACTGTGCACACAAAATATAACAATGTTAAAACACCATGCAGTAGAATGAATATAGTATTAATAATACAAGGACCCACCTGATGTCCCGTTTGTCTTTATTTCTGATTACTAGTGTTTGTTTGGGTGAGAGCATCGCTGGGCTATGTATGAAGCACTTTCCAAAATTGTGTTTGGTGAAAGAAAAATCAAAGCTTGGCACTGTGCCTTTGCCGTTTACTTCTAAAGTAAAAGTTGCTCCATTTTTCACCTGCCATGATAATATAATTATTCATTATTTATTTATTTAATTTTCTTTTTTTGCTAAGTTGTACTAGTTTTAAGGGCAAGTCTAGATACACATAGCTCACCTTGATAATCAGTTTAACATCTTGAAGGTTACAGATGCTCAGAGGACAAAAGAAAAGTGATAATTGCAGCTGCTTGCCGACCTTCACAGTTGCGTGCTTTGGCTCAGCTCTTAAATGCTGCAGCAGGTTACTGGGGCCTGCTGTTTCAAAGGTGATTTCCAGCTCACATTTTGCAAGGCTGGAAACCAGGAAGCGGAAGGAAGACTGCTCTGAAATCCCAACCTAAAGTGATAAACAAAGAAATGCTAAGCAGAAACAGTACACCTGAAGTTATTGTGCAAGTGAGGCAGTTTCCTGACCCTTTCAAAGTCGATGCTGTCGATGTGGTCAGGTCTGAGCTCTCTCAAACCACCACTTGGGTTTTCTATCAGAACCAGTGTGTCCATGGAAAAACAGTCAGCTTTAACAGTTAGGGCAAGTGGCTCTAGCATCCTTTTCACCTTCAGAAATACCCTGAAGCTCAAATAGCCTTGGCGATTGGGTGCAAACGATACAGACAGTGGACACCTATAGCATAAACATAAACATAGGTGATGTTATTTCAACGGCATGCAGAATGTAACAAAAATATGTGATAAAAGATAACTATTGGGTAGTTGTTTGAAAGATGTAAAACACTGTATGTAAAAGTTATATTTTGGAAAAATGCAAATGTAACCTTTCTTTTGGTCCCAGTGAGCCACTCATGGGCTGCATGACGAGGCTAGAGAGCTGATCTTCACACAGAAGAGATGGCTGCAACACTGAGAATTGAAAAGGCTCCTCCTCTCCGTTTACTAAATGTACTGTTTGTTCGGCCTTATTTCCTATGAGTGCATATCATATTAAGATAGTCCATAATATTATTTACGTTTATTTATTTATCTATTACATTTAAGAAGCCAATAGCATGATGTGCATGTCCAAATTAACACATACCAACGAGTAAATCTCCAAAGTTTATCAGCGCTTTATCAAGATAGATAAGTGGTGCTCTTGTGATTCCCACAAACAGAAATGGAACAGACACTGACAGAGTGTCAATCACAAAGCTCCATGACGATTCCACCACATCCATCTGCTCAGACACATACTCCAAGTGAACCTGCAAACACACACCATTATCAAGTAAATATTTTACATGTCAAATGTTTAATAGACTGCTGCATCATTTCACCTCCGCTTTCTTCTTGGGCTCAAGAATACCACTTGGAGTGAGACATCGAAATGAGCGCCCAATGGAATCCTCACATCTCCACTTAAATGAGTACGGTTTGTTTGTTGGGTTTAACACAAAGAAACGCCTGAAAAAAGGGATTGTGCATGATAAAACAGTCATCCTTTTTAAACAATGTTCTTTAAAGTTGTTTTTTCTATTACTTTGTAGATGACGCAGATAAACCAACAGCAATGAACTCGACAACTCTTGTCTTAGGGTCTAAAGGACTTCTAAACTCAGAATTACGACGTCTTCCACTAATGTAGTCTGAGTCTTCAAGGTCAAAGTGGCAATTTGGCATCATGCTGAGACCGCACACTGAGACAGAGGGAGGCTGGTCCTTTTTCTCCAAGTTAGGGATACTGAAGAAAAGACACACCAAACACCCAGAGTTAAAAATACAGTATGGTGGAAGGATAGAACCAAATGAAGTCCACTACAGTATAATATAACAATATGCATACAAACAAATATCTCTATGTTAACATAGATTTACCTGCATTTAAGCATGCCTTCAAATTGGGACACTTCCAAAGGAGAAAAGCGGATGTTAAACTCTTGTGTAGTTCTGGGCTTAATAGTCCCTATGCAGGGCTCCACAGTGAAGGGGACCAGCTCTGGGTTAATGCTTAGACACACACTGTCAGCTGCACTGGAAGGACGAGTCACAACATTTGAGGACCCAGAGTTTGGACGAGAGGTCTCACCTAAGAGGCAATACATAACCATGTAGTTTTAATACTTCAGATCCAAACTTAAAATACTTAAACTTGAAATTTAGATGATCATGTCACTGAACCCGTTTTGTCATGATCCAGTTGAACCTTCCACGAAAATGCCAGACTCACATTGCCCTCATTAGATAGCTGCAATCTGACATTTGACATTGAATTATAGGGGTTTTGTCAGCAAAATTAAACATTTAAAAATCTAGTCTGACTTACTTTTGAAGGCTAGTTTGATAAAGCATAGTGTCTTTAAAGTTTATAGTGGTAGTGCTACAACTAAACTTGGCATAGTCACAAATTGCATTGATGCGCAATTCTAGGTCCAAATGCCAGCCATCCACCACAGAGCAGCTGGGCTCGGAATCTGTCTTTATTCCCTGCAAAATAAAAACTGTATGAGTCATTTGTAGTAAAGGGGCTGTGTGAATATGGAAGAACAGAACATGCACCTTATTGTTGGCAGGATGTGGCGACGGTGCGGCAGAGGCTGCTTTATCGCTTGGTTTATCAGCACTCATGGGGTGAAGTGTCTTTTGCCGGTCATCCCAGTCCAACACCTGCTCTAGAGGCTCCTTGAACACCACCTGAGTCACTTTACATTTCATTTGTTTACTGCTCAGGCTGAAGGGCTGACTGGAGCAGAATGAAACAACCACCTCTTTAGAGCATCCAGCATGAAGGTGACCCACCTGGAATAAAGCACGATTACCTTCTAGATTTATGCAACCATTTTAAAGTTATGCTAACTTAAAAGTAATAGTTAAATTGTTAAGTTAATTAATAAAAAAATCAAGTTAGTTCAAATCAAATTACCTGTGGAGAAAAGCTGACTTGGGGCCCAGCAGGAGGCCATTCAAACCGTAGCACTTTGTCTTTGCTGTGGTTGACCATAGTAATGCTTTCTTGGTTTGTCACATCTATATAGCATTCACCAAAGTCCAGAATTTCGTAATTTCCTATATGCCAATTGGAGATATTTTTTAAGTAATATTTTAAAAAGTTATTAAATTATTATAATTAACATATTCACAACGTACTAACCATCGACAATTTGATCTGTTTCAAGTAAATGTTGTTTGATGTTCTCGAGTGAGACAATTTCTTGGTAGGCCTCACCAGCAACAAATATTGTGATGTTGCTGTATTGGGTGTCATCTATATACACCTGGGTATGACATTTTTGGGCCTTTTTGGAACAAAAGCTGACTTCAAACTCAACTTTCTTTTGAACATTTAGTTGGGTGATGGCTCTGTACGCAGACTGAGGTTCTAAAAAGACAACACATGGTCACACATACATATATTGTGTTTAATTCTGATACAACACTTGAAAGTGCACAGATACCTGGGTCAGAACTGTTCTCAAGTACTACAGTGCCAATGGAACTGCAGTTGTTGCCTGGTGCTGCACTGAGGGTAAAAACTCCATCTTTGTCAGGCATGTCAATCTGAACCTAAATCATTAACAAGATTCATTAAAAATACACTGGATAATATTTTACTTTGTGTGAAAAGCAGCTGCTTATATAAAACTGAATCTTACTTGAGCTGGGGCATTTCCATCATTTAGCAGTACAAATGATTGTGTTTTTCTTTGTCCGATGAAAGAACGTCTAAACTGCAGCAGTGGGTCACCAGAGCTGTTCTTAAGGGAAGGATGAACCACACACACACGAGGCAGAGTCCCTTCACCGAGTATATCAAACTCCAGCACCTTGCTTTTATTTGTGGGTGTCATTCTTAATTAGGAATAGATACATGCTAATGACAAAGGTGTTTAATTATATGATAAAATACAAATAAACACTGCATAATACCTATTCCTCTGTATGGCTCCGTCCATTGAGGCCTCAAACACCCCATGGTAATTTGTCATCACAAGCGGAGTGAACGTGACCTCAGCAAAACAGTGTGACTGACCAGGTATAGACAGAGTTGAAGGAGATAAATGAAAGATCTCCTCATGAAGTGGTGTCTGTTAAGAGATAAAAACATGCTGATTCATCTTATGTGTAACAATAGTCAATTATTATCAAGGAAAAAGTTACCTTCTCCATCTTTGGACCAATATATCTAATAGCACAGTTGAGACTGCAAGGTACTTTGGTGTTATTTGTAAGTTTGAAGCGAGCTTTTGCAGTTTGCCCCACTAGAACTTTGTTGAAAATGAACTTGTTTTCTTCCGTGACATAAAGGCTCTTTGCATTGGCAAACTGCTCAAAAGATAGCTGATGGCTGTTCTGACACAAAAAGTGCTCTTCAAAGATGAAGCTCGGTTCCAATACAATGCCTGAAAAAGTGATGCCGGAAAAGTCAGGCACACAGATAAGTGACCAAGTCAAAAGAGAAAAAACATACAATTATTACAATACATTTTAAACCATGTGTTTCTTAATCTTGTAACATTGCACTTGAATGTACCTGTCTTGTATACTTCAGCCAGTAGTCTGTATGGTATTCCATCAGGATGGTCGGAGGGATCACGGTCATATATATCTAGGACTAAACCCTGATCGCAGTTGCCCAGCTGATCTCCGCTACATTCAACAGTGACCACCTGCTGACAGCCTGGCAATACCACTGCAGTGCAGGGGTACACGGAGAACACCCCTATTGTCAGCCGGGTCTAAGTACACCAGAGATCCTTATGAGCTTCATGTTAACTTTAACAGTACATGAAGGTCTCCTGTGAAGGCTTACCTGTACTGTGCTCATGTCTTTTTGAATACCCTTAGGTTTCACTTTGCCACCAGGAATAGGTTTGAATCTGCTTGAGGAGTTATAATACAGACACACTTACATAATTACAAAACAACAAATATTTTCAGTCAATAAAGTATAGAACAGCATAATCTCCAAATAAAAAAGATCTATTATAATATGCATAATAAAAAATACTTAATACTACATTTTACTTACTGGTAATAAAAATGTTAAAGTGTTGTTTTTTCATCATTAACTACTACATAAATCTGCATCTATTGTAGCTCATAATATGTTAGGTCACTGGTGTACTAGTGAACTGTGTCACATGTCAACTTACCCTGACCGCTCAAGGGAACTTGTGATCTTGCGGTGGATTGAAAAGCCTGTCTCAAACACTCCAATGTTCTCAATAATAAAACACTGGGTTTTCTTGCTACCAAACACCAGGGGGCCAAAGTTAATGTCACAGGCTGGTGAGATTTTGTACCTGGGGGCACCAATCCATCAGTTTAACTAGATATACAATACAATTATTTGTGAGGTACAAAATTGATCTGTCAAACCTGGAGAAGACTGCTTGAACTGAAACCTTGGTTACCAAAGTGACAATGGTTTCTCCTCTTTCTCCAATATTAGGATCAATAACCTGTAAACAGTGTACAAAATCATTAGCACTAGTAACACCAGAGTATTTGCTGGTGATGATGGAAGTAGTATAAACCGACCTGACAAAGAAGTATCGGTTGTTCTCTCATGCAGAGTTCAGTCTCAGGCTTGCAGATTATATGGACAGTTGCTGACTTGTCATGAGGCATAACTTTACCACTTTGAGGTGTAAGGCTGAAAAGGGATTCTAGATTTGGTTGATTTGGGTGGGTCTTCTCGAGTGTAAACCTTGTAAAAACATAGGTTAGTATATTGTCATTTTTGTGTATTGTACACTGCACAACTCACAGTTAGCCTTACTTATAAGCTATTTCATATTTCCCATGGTTTCGTATCCTGAGTGTTGGTTTGGCTTCATCAAAGACTTTAATAGTTCCAAAATCCAAACAACCTGATAATGACAAAGTAAAGCAAAAAGAAAATATTTTATCATACATATACAGTACTGTGCAAAATTTTAGGCAGGTGTGGAAAAAATGCTGTAAACAAAGAATGCTTTCAAAAATATAAATGATTGTTTTTTTTTCAGTATACAAAATGCAAAGTGAGTGAACAAAAGAAAAAGCCAGTTATTAAGAACTATCTTCAGTGTAAAGAAGAACAAGAAGTTCCTGAATTGATGGTCTGGCCCCACAGAGCCTTGACCTCAACATCATTGAGTGTGTCTAGGATTCCAAGACACAGAAGGATGTGAGGAAGCCACAGCCACACAAGATCTGTGCTCTTCTTCTTCAAGATGTAGGGACAACCTACCAGCTGAGCTCCTTCAAAAACTGTATGCCTAAGTATACCTATAAGAACTGATGCTCTTTTGAAGGCAACGATCACACCAAATATTGATTTGATTTAGATTTCTCTTTTGTTCATTTACTGCATTTTGTTGATTGATGAAAATAAATGATTAACACCTCCATTTTTGAAGACATTCCTAGTTTACAGCATTTTTCCACACCTGCCTATAACTTTTGCACAGTAGTGTAAATGTGATAAAGTAAATATGCAGCACAAGGAAAAGTTCTGTATGGTCCCTTTCAGGGAGTTGATAGCATTTCTTACCCGGTTCTATATTTATTGATACATCATAGGCCTCAGCTGAGATTGAAATATTCTCAGTATGAACAATGCCCAAAATTTTCTCCACATCTGAAACCTAAATTCAAGTAAAGGAATATCAAGAACTCAAACTATAGTAAATTTTGTGAGTAAGTAAAACAGTGGTGTAGCAGGTATAGAAGCCTCACCTCTATACGAAGGGTCTTCTTAATTTGTAATGGCTTTTTGGCTCTAAAGTGCAAAGTTAAAGGGAAAGTTGACCGAGGTGGAACAATGCCCTGATCTTGTGGGACACTGAATAAATCCCCCAGGTCATCTATACCCTGCAGCTTCCAAGACACAGGGACAGCTGTCTTGTTATGCAGGTTCAGAGTGCGACTGACACGTCTAAAAAAGCAAGCACACATAAAATTTTCTTCTCACTCATGGTTTCATAATATATGCTGTAATATTAAGAATATTTTTACCTGTGTATTACAGTTTTGTCAAAGGGCAAGCTTTTGGTATCAAGCTCTAACTCTGGCCGAACTCCCCAGCAAGAAATATTGATAACCACAGGTTTAGGATTATCTTTAATATGGCACACAATACTATCCTTTATTTGTCCCAGTTTAGTTGGATAGGCCCATATCATCAAGTCCTAAGCAACAAAACACATATTTAATGGATCATTTATATGATAAACTGGCTATTTACTTACTGCTAAACTGTCTAGTTGGATTCTCATGATACCTGTTTCTCATTTGATTTCAGAGTCATAGCTGGAGGCTCTAGCAGATACGTAGTTGCCTGGGTGTCGTTTTGGAAGCTGAACTGAATTTCAGCCTCCATTCCTGATGTGTTATGGATGAGAAGCTTTTCTGTATTATCTGGATACTTGCTTTCTTTGTATCTACAAAAACACACAAACATACATACATTTGAAATATTGGACAGGTTTGGTTATATTAAAAAGAATTAAATTCTCTTTTACCTGTCTCTTGTTTTGCTGCAGATCAAAGGTCCAAATTCAAAATACCCAGGATTAATAATATATGTTTTGTGGACGTCGGCTTCTTCATGTTGTGTCTTTTTGCTGTACACAAAAAGAGTCCTGGGAGAAAATGTAAAATGTAATTTGATTTAAGTGCATAATTAAAACAGTGGTTTTAATCTTAAAGATCTGTACGGACATGTAGTCTCTGCTGATGGAAGGATATGAACAAGTTCCTTGACAAAGAAGCTGCCACTGTGTTTGGGTGCCTGGCATTTCAAAGTTAAACTTCTGCTCAAAAATCCCAGGGGTTTCGGAATAGAACCAGATCCTCAAGATGACTTCTCCATTAGCAGGTGCAATCCAGCGGAACTTAGTCAGACTGAACATAACAAATGTAAAACACAGAATAAGCCAAAATATAATTAAATGATCTCTAACGTAATAGCATGTTAACTATTTATGTGCCTCTGGTTGCGTTTCAGCTCGACATTCAGCTGGTGCTGGTCTTCATTGCTCAGTGAGGTGAGAGATGACTCCGTGGATTTTGTTTTGGCTGATTGTTTTCTCTTGCCCTTCTGTGTCTCTTTGGTCTTTTTGTCTTTGTCCTTTGGTAAACTGGTCTCCTTGACGGCACTTTTGCCGCGCCCTTTAGTTGGTGCTGTAGGCTTTACACATCGAAAGAACAAATCATTATGTTGTTATGATAACCATCTTTGACAAAATCTTACCTTTACAGCAGTTGGTAAATCCTCCTCCTCATTTTTTCCCTCATCATTTTGTTCATCTTGGTCAGAGGGAACCAGGAATGTGAAGCACTTGTTTAATTGACTCAAAGTTCTGTTTTTGGGAAATGGAACCAAAGAAAATGTAGTAGGAGGGGGGATAGGTGGACCACGTGGCCCCAAGCCCAGTTCATCCAAGACCTAAAAATAAAACAGACACCATTAATTGTATTTTCAAAAAGTATATGATGTAATTGACCATAAGATTGGGATACCTCTTCTAGTGAAGGCAGGGCATGTCTGAGGAGCTCTGTTATGTCTTCTCTTGCTTTTTCCCTCAGATTTACAACAAGATGTGGGATGAAATCAGATGGACTCAACTTGTCTTCAGCAGTTTCAATTTGACTGTATTTTGGACCTTTTCCAACTGGGGTCTGAGTTAATATGCATATTGTTTTAATATTAGTCTGATATTATGCAGTATTGATTGTATAAGCACTTTTAGTAAACTTGAAAGTTACTGTTTTTTTAGTTGTGATCTCTTTTGAACCTGGCATGTCCTCCCCAGGGACTGGCACCAGCAGGACTCCATGGACACGGTCCCAGTGCTGCAGAATGTGCTCCACCTGTACCTGACTTTGCTCATATGCAAGGAAATCAGCTTGCAACTCATTCACCATGGACTGAAGGGACCAAACAGTGAACAGTCAGAACAGTTTGCTTTCATATCCATAAGTTTAAGAGAGAAAAGTAATGGGATTGAAAGCCAAGAATAGGTAAACCAGACTACATTAAAAGACTGCATGGATTTTTTTTCAACATATAAACTAATCTTAACCTTATGGCTGTCCAAGTTTTCGGTATTTGCAGGAGTTTCTGTTCCTAATGCCTTTGCTTCTTCTGTTTGATGATCATTATGGTCTTTGCTAAGTGCTACATAAAAAAAAAAGAAACAGAACAGAAAACAATAAATTACTGAATGCTTGTGATTTTGAATACTGATTTCATACAACATACTGGTATATGATTCTAATGTCATGCTGAATGTTTTAATGTGTACTACATAACCATAGGAAAACTTACAGTTGTTGTGGCCTTCTCTTGAAATGTTTAGGTCTCTGGCTTCACTCAGAGTCTCTCTAGGGTTCTTCTGAGTCACTTTTTCATTAGACTGCAAATTAATGAAAAAATAAGGGTATCTTGACAATCCTCCCCCAAAATATTAACACTAAATGCTTAGACATACCACTTTTACGTCCAGAAACGTCTTTTTGGCTGCCTCCTTCTGGATGTCCTTCGTTGTGGCTTTTTTGTTATTTTTCTTCAGCTCCTCCTCTTTAAGACATTTCAAGCTCTCCTGCTGCTGCTGCTGCTGCTCTTGTTCTTTGGCTAATTTCATTTGATCTTTTGTGAGCCTCTGTCTGTGTTGCTCAACAATACGTTTCTTCTCCAGTGGTAAAGCCTCATACTCATCCTCATCCAACTCTTGCAGCCACTGTTTTTCATTTTCAGCCATCTCCTGCTGCTTGGCTTCTGAAAGAGAGAACAAAGTGGTGCACTGTGACTGCACCATTTTGCTAGAACAATTTTGCTTAAAATAAATAGTATTAAGATTACCCTTAGCATCTTTTTGTGCTTTCTCTCTGCTCTGCAGTGCAGAAAAGGAATCAAACATGTTCACAACATAGATGTATTTCCTGTTGTTGAGGGCTTTGAGGACAACTTGCAGAGTGTGTGTGACTGTTGCAGTAAAAGCAGACTTCAATCCATTGACCACTATGCCACGATGACAGTCACTTGACTAGCAACAAAGCAATTATGGAAAGAAAAAATACATGTGATGTGAAATTAGAAAACATGGACAACAGATTTATAGTAAATCAGACAGAAAAATTTAAACTTTTGTTTTTAAAAAAAATAATGAGTACTAGAGTTAGTGACAACTTAAACCTACTTGAAATCTTTCCATTAAGATATCAACTAGCACAGGTTCATTTAGAAGTGTTTTGAGTGACGCCATGTCTCCTCCCTAAAGAATAAATCATTTGCTGTAGTTAGTTAAAATACATTAAATGACTGGTTATGAGTTGCTCAATTTTTATTTTAAATCATACCAAGGAAAGAGCAGTTTGGATGGTTTCAGTGTTAGTTGGTTCTCCATTGTAAGAAGAGTTTGAAGTCTTGTCCATGACTTCCGGCACTGCAGATCATATCATTTTATAACTTTCAACTATAACTATAATTAAAGGGGACTTGTTTTGAGTTTACTGAAATAAATCTGTTTGACTTACATATCTCTCCCACAGTTTTTGAATACTCTGCAGCAGCCTGATCAAAGAGCTGTCTGGCAGTGACGGCAGCTCGTGAAGTCCCTTCTAACAGTGCCTCAGTCACCACAGCATCAATACTTAGTAATGTCCCTCCATAGTACTGGGCCAGAGACATTGCTGTGCTGCTTATACCTATGGAAGACACAGACTAGTATATTCTTTTCCAGGAGTCAAATAAAGTAATGCTTTGTTTTTTGGGTTGTATATTTAGATAAAAAATAGATGCATATTACAAAGTACTATTTCACCTGTCTTTGGGGCTCCATATACAATAATGACGATGCCCCTGCGGTTGAGTGCAGCCAGACTGTCTGGAGACAGGTCAATACCCATGTGGTGGGCATTGGCTCTGGAGACTGGGTCCATGAGCAGTTGGCCTTGTTCTTTACGTAAGCCCTCTCTGTTAATTTCTGAAAGCACTGTACACAGCACAGGCAGACTCAGAGGCTCAGAATGAAGAGGAATATGTAGAGCTTACATAAAGTAGGAGATTATAAGGTAGTTTTGTGGTTGGTTGAACTTACAGAATTCAACTTGTTCCAGAGCTGTAGGAGGTCTTTTATTTTCAAAAGTATCTTGTTGCTTCATCTGTATATCACATTCTGGGACACTGTCTGCTAGAAGACAAAGTTTGACTTTTTTTTTGTTTTAATTTTGTCTTACAGATCTTATTGGTAAGAATTACATTGCCCAACAATACCATTCACTGTTGAGTTATAGTGCTGGTAGAAGTCTAGCAGTTCATGAGGAAGTCCTTCTCCGGGGATCCTTGGAGGGAGCAGCAATCTGTTGTTCTCATCATAACCCTGCATCGAACGCAGTATCTACACAAAAGAATAAAGAGGATCTAAACTTACTGCAAAATAATAATGCCAATTATTAATAAAGTAATGCACACCAGAAAGTGTAGAGAATTTGAAACACAGCATTGTATCTCTGGTTGTAGATACAAGTCTTAAAATCAATAAGCCTATTGACATCTGCAACCTGAGAGTGCAATGCTGTGTTAACATCAAACAAATAATATGCATTACATCTCCAATACTCCTTAGATGCAGTATTATAAAACACATACCCTTTCTTCTTCGAGGTATTGTGTGTCCAGCTCCAGGCAGTAAAACTCAATGGGAAAGGAACTTGGATTTTTGACCGTGACCTCAGTCTCCACTTCGGTGCTAAAAGGCAGACAAGGTCCGAGCTGTAGCACAGGTAGGCAGAAGTCCAGTCGTGCCTCTTCACCCTCACCCTGTGCTGTGATCAACACTTTCTGGTAGCTTTCAGCCACACTGACCACAAGGTTTTTGCTGTAAAACTCCTAAAAATAATTTGTAGAAATCACTTGTAAACAAACAAATCCAGTATTTGAATGTTAGTTATCACAATTGTTGATTCCTACCTCTTTTAATGGAGTGAACTTGACCTGAACATTAACCCTTTCACCAGGAGACAGAACCCCAGAGTTGGGAAGCATCTCAAACACCACTGGAGGAGGCAGCTGCTTTCGTTTGTAGAAAGGAAGGAATTTGTTTGACAGAGCAAAGATTCATTCAAGAAACATTCAGGGCTAAGTATGAATATTTCTAATAAGGTCATACCTTCTTCAGTTTCACCTCTTCGGCTATGCTCCATTGACAGGGAACCGACTCATGATAATTGAAGAGTTGCACAGTCTTCATCTAAGAGGAAAGGTCAGAGTGTATCACTTTTATGCCATAAATACTGTCCATACTGATGGATGGAACACTTGCAATGTTTTAATACAAAGACATTTTTCCCCTGCATTGTCCAATTTCAGAATCATAACAGCTGAATTGTCATATATCTTACCTGGCACATGCCACATGGGATAGTGTCAAACTCAAGTTTTTCTGTAGAAACTGTGATGCCTGGCATAGTTACTACAGCACATAGATGCACCAGGACAGTGGGACCACCCTTGACCTAGAAGTCCACATGTAAACAGAGACATCTAGGTGAACTATACTATGCATGTTGAATATGTAGTTTAAAAAGGTTAAAGAATGTTGATTCATTTGGTATTACACAGTTAAATTTACAGATGGATAAATAATGATACTCAGATTGAATTCATTACAAGACTACAGTAAGTGACTGTTTAAAAGGCTATACAATAGCTGTATTTGTTATTTTAAACCAGAACAAGGATTATTTTTCTTTCAGTTGTAGCACCAGATATTATCACCCATAGATGGCGCTGGTGCTCTGCATTCTGAAAAGTGACGTTGTCTTTGAAAAACTCATCAGAAGAAGACTGCGCTGACAGACAGTTAAAACAGATAGTCAAGAGAACAGTGCGGGTTGTAACATAAAAATTAATGAGACTCTGGCAGCATCTTTTCAGTAAAGTCATTGACAGTGACGTTATCGTTCGTACATTTTTCATTTCACTTTTTGTAGTCGCAGCTGAATCATAGACCGTATAAAAAAGTGAACTAAGCGAGTGTGACGTCACCCACAGTGTTCAGTGCAGCTCAAATGAGGCTCGCGATGCTCATGGTTACAGGGGCCAATCTGGAGCCAGGCTCTGTGTTATGATTAGGATTTTGTTTAATGGTCAAAATCGTGTTAAAAAAAATCAGAATCATGTAGAGCTGGTTAATACGAACACTTTAAGACCAAAACGACAAGGCTCACTGCAGCAGTTACAGAGAGAGGGGCGACAAGTGCCCAATGTAAGTCAATTGGAGCCAGGGTCAGAAGGAGCCGGGAGCCTGGTGCACTTCCTATTTGGCGTGATCTATGAGCTGAATCCACAACAATGCATGTAAATGATGGTGATGATAATGGTGATTACATCTGCTTTACTGTACCTGTATTGGCAGGCCAACACACACACTGCCCAGGGGAAGTTTAGCTTCTTGAGGGTCAAACATAACAGTAAAGACATGCGTCTCTCCACAGGGCAAGTTCTTGACCTTTTCAAACTCAATACTAAAACCTTTAACACAGGGGAATAATTACCCTTGGATGGTATGATGGTATGATTTTGGTTTGTACAAGTTTAACAGGCCTCACCTGTGCCAACCAAAACCTTGTGATTAGCAGTTAGTGAGACTGTCACTGATCCATTGTTGCTGATATGCACAGTTTGACTAGGTTTTCTGCCAAGGATGACTGAGCCAAAATCCAAAATATACTCTGGAAGCAGACACCTGGAAAAATGCAACAAAATTATTGATAATAAACAATAACTCTACTAACTGTCCATATATGCTTAGACATAACGCTAAGGTTTGTCATGATTTTGTTGAGCTATCTGTACTCTTTCAGGTTTTCCAATGAAATAAGATATTTTTGCACACTAGAGTGTTACAGGGTCAACAGTGATCCCACAGGCCCATTTTTGCATTTGGGCATCAATTTAAAATTATGAAAAGATTCAGTAAAAACACAGACCAGGAAAACAGCATTCATGTTCACGTTCACGTTCACCTTGGTTATGCTGATTGCTATTGTTAAAAATATTCTTTTGATGGATGCATTGGGATTTTCGATTTTCTGTGATTATGAATTTATCCATCCATCCATCTTCTCCCGCTTAATCCAGCTGGGTCACGGGGGCAGCTTGCTGCCCAATCCTCATAGCACCTGACCCCCCCTATGAACCCCTCTGCGGGTGGTGAGCCCACAGGAGGGTGGACGTCATGGTCCTTGATGTTAGTTCAAATGTGTGTTGAATTTTTACTTCTTTGTATCATTATGATTTTTACACACACCAATTTTATTAAAGAATTTTTTTTTTTCAAATCCTAGTTAACACTTTGCTAATGATGATCAAACAGGAAAACATTGCAGTTTTTTCTTTTAGCTGATAGTAGTATGAATATGACTGGACAATCTTGTTCAGTCTTATATTAAATTGGTACCTACTTGGTGAGTCTGCTCCACCTTCTCAAGAGCCCTCGCTGTTCTTTAAACTCCAGGAAGCTCCTGGTCACAGATAGAGCATTTTCTTTAACTAGGATCCTTTCCATTTCCATTTGAAGCAGCTCCTCATTCTAAGCAGCAGAGATTCAGAGAAAATTACAACATGTCAGAGTGCAGGTCTGTGTGCATTTCACATGTACACAAATAAGTAAAGTTAATATGATTAACTGATTCAGGAACTGGACCACGCCTCAACCTCCTCACCAACCGACCATGGCTTATCTCAACCATGCCTTCAATTACCCAGAAGCCCTATTTATATGGCCACCCCGACACCACCGCCTGTGACAGCTCTCTCGACCCCCTTCCTCCCACCCCGTGTCTCTCATCCATCCTTTTGTCCAAAGACATCATCTTAAGGACGGAGGGTTCCAAATCAGCTGGGTGGCCATTTTGGATTGGAGACAGTACCCCCACTGCTACGTCTCCTCCTCAGGCATCACATCTATCCACTGTCAATAAATATCTTATTGTATACCATTGTTGTGGCGTGGTCCTTGCAAATGAATGTGTACATGTGAGAATTCTACAGGGTAGGTGCAATAAAAAAGTGACAATGAGTAAATACAGCAGGAATGATTGTGATAACTGACTGTTGGGGTATAGCTGGCTTCTGTTGCACCCTCAGTGCTGCTTTCATTGGTAAACCCCTCAAGGTGTCCATTAGTTTTCAAAGTCTCTTTAGCTTGCTCCATCAGATTGCTGTAACTGTCTTGTACTGCTGACAATCAGAAATAAACAAAGAGCTGCTGTAAAAAAGGAACACCTATAATAATCATAAATCATATCTTAAGAAATTAGTCATATTGTCATACAAAATTTCCGCGGCAAATTCAGAATGACTCGTGGAAAAACTCCCTCTCCGATCACAGTGATCTGCTGTGGTGGCAAACAGGCCACCTGCAGCTGAAGTCTCTTTTCAGACTTCTCAGGGACACCGGGGAGGTACAGTACACGCAGGAATGTTGCTGTGCCAGCTTCAACGTAACCCTGAAAAGATTCAACAAACCAAAAAATAAACAACACAACTCTGTTTTTTTGCCTATCACATGGATAGGATTTGTTTTGTCAATGTTAGTTAACATTGACAAAACAAATAAAAAGTGTTATTTATATAATTGATTTTACCTTACAGGGGAAAACCAGCGGCTGACCAGGTAATACCTCAATGTCTCCATCACTTTGTTTTATGTTTTTATGACTTGAATGAATATCCAGTGTGTTTTCAGAGGGATCAAAAATGTTGTTCTCATTTTGATCAGCACTCCAAATTTTGAAATTAAAACCCACTTTTCCAGTATTCTTCAGTATTACTTCAGCTTCTCCAACATGATAAAACAGCTGAAAGAGAGAATGTCTATGTAAAACCAAAATAAGAAATTTGGTTCAAACTTTGCCAAAATCACGAGTGAGAAAAATGCAGAAGAGAGAATAGTGCTGAACCCACAGGAAGGTCTGAGACATGTGCTGAATCACTGATTTCACCCAAATCAAAAATCAATATGTCCTTGTTTTGAAAATCAATGATAACCAATTCAGACTGCTTGTATACCTAAAGTGGTGCGTGTGTGTGTGTGTCTGTGAGTGTGTGTGTGTGGGTGCATGTGTGTGTGCTCAGTGATGTTCAGTGACATTTAGAGCTGATGTGGTTTCTCTAATATGTTATAGATGAATATGACAAATCATGCTGCACCAACTATCCAACCACTCTATCATTCACAATCAAACACATAAGAACCACTCCCCTCAGGCTGGCCTGTGTCCGGTGCAAAAATGCATCAGACCCCCAAGTTTATTCGGATTGAATTAGTTTGGCCTGATATTGTGTGTCGCACACGGATGAGCAAGCAGATGGCAGAGGAAAAGTGAGGACAAGAAACCGAGATAACAGAACAATGTGGACTAGTTAATCCCATTTTCTCAGAATAGGATTAGAAGATTTTGCCTTTTCTTATTTTTTTGCAGAAAGATGAGTGTTATGGAAATACAAACTCATAATGAAGTAAACATTTCATATTTTTGATCAAAACGAGGTACTTGTGTACTGTCTTCCACTATAGCAATGTATGGTTCATATTGAGCATTTGCTAATTGATTTATGTTGCTCTGGTGTTATGTTTATGTTACAAACGTCAAAATTAGTTGTGACAAAAAAGTTCTATAACACAATATACGTAAATCTGTGCTGTATACACTGTATGCATTTGGGGAAGCAG
This sequence comes from Odontamblyopus lacepedii, assembly GCA_034769755.1. Taxonomy (NCBI): domain Eukaryota; kingdom Metazoa; phylum Chordata; class Actinopteri; order Gobiiformes; family Gobiidae; genus Odontamblyopus; species Odontamblyopus lacepedii. The sequence goes on along the minus strand of CM068348.1, from coordinate 29,282,733 downwards.
TGATGCAGTGGTATTGGCATTTGTCCGGGAGCTGGCAGTTTGTATCTCATCCAAGCACAAAGTGTAGTTGCTTCACTGCCCCCTCCAATGAGAGAAATGTGACGGATGTAAAAAAAAAAAAAAAAATACTCCCAAATATCTGTGGCAATCCCTCCCCAAAATTGCTTGTAGATATCTTAGGTTATTATTAATGTGACAAGAACACAGATAGGCTCCTTGGTGACCTGTAGCCTGATACAGCACAAGACTGAAATAGCTTTTAAAGTGAAGGTCTTCATGCAGTGAGTACCTTTTGGCCAAAATTGACACATGTGTTGTCAAGACAGAAGGAGAATTGTGAGGCTTCCCCTTTAAGTGTGACTTCATACACTGGTCCATCCTCCACATGGCACTGGGCAACCACTTCTCTGCTCACATACTCTTGGCCATAGAAAGAGAAGGAGGTCACCTGCTGCTCTCCAGGTTGCAGGTGACCATAAATTGGCAGCACATCAAACATCTGTCAACAAACATAAAGAGAAATTAAGAGATAAAAAACAAACTCAATAGAATAGGCAAATTAATACACATATTTTCTTTTTGTACCCAAAATAATGGAGCATACAGAAAATCAGATACTAACCGATACTAAAACTAGTATTGAAACAAGATACTCAATCAAGTATCAACATTAAAAAAGTCACATTCATAGAACAGAGATGAACCTTTCCTGCATAGTTTTAAAATGATATTGAGCTATATCAGAACAAATTTAAGACCACGTAGATTATTATAAACTCAATTACATTCTGTTGTCTTCTATTGTCTAAAAAAGGGCGTTTTTAATAATCATTGTGGTATCGGAATATGTAATGAGTACTGAGTATATTCTTTAGTATCGAAATCAAATTTTAAATTTTACTATCATAACAGCACAAGATGTTGCAAAGACTGCTTTTAACTTGTTTAACACAGGGCACTATGGGAAATTTACTAACAACCATTCATTCTTACCTTTTCTTTTATCTCTAAGAATTTGGGTGCGCCTTATGAAAAGGAAGACAAAGAAAAGCATCAATTTGTTTAAATATTTGCCTACCTCCTCAAACTTGACTGGGCAGTAAGTACTTCTTTGTTCATTGTCTGTAGATACAGGACTAAAGGGGAGCAATGAGGCAGAAGAAAGAGTGTTCTTATTAGAATGCTTTTTTTTTACATCCTCCAGTGAAAGACTCAGCTCCTCCACCTCTCTGCAATGGGAAAATCCAAATATTGAACAATAAAATCTGAATGTGTTTGTGTCTTTTCCAGGATTATTAAAATGGGCAGATTAGTAGGAAAAAGCAATCAATTCAGAAATTTGCACAAACTTTGAGCAGATTAACTAGTGATCTACAACTACAAACGACATTATCATCTATTGTATTTGGAATATATAATTAGCACATCATGTTAACCACACTGGGGTAGAAAATCTTTAGCATCCACAGCGGCAAGAAGTCTAATTTTCTCTCAGTCTTCTAGCTCTTACATTCCCTGTGGGATCAGACGGGATGCATCCATCAAGTTAATTAAACAGAGTGTTCTATAATTAAGAGGAATTTTAATAGGCAAGAGGCAGGAAACAGGTCAGGATAGATTGCATTGAAGTGCTGAATAAACATGGACGCGAATGAAAGAGATTGAGTGATCTCAGGGCTGGCCTGAACAAGTTTGAATGTCCACTTAGCACACACAGTTTCTGGATTCATTATATGTATTCATGTAAGAAAGCATTAAAATGATTTCCTCTAAAAGCCACCTAGCGATCTATATTAACAATGTAACCAGCAGGGGGCACTATTGCACGATTGGTCTTTCATAAAGGATTAGGTATGTTAAGAAACTAGCCAACCTACTGACAGATCATACACTTTTCAGTAATGGGGTGCGTTTTCAGTAGAGAAATTAATATGAACCATTTAGGAACCTTGAGGAAAAATAATAATAATGTTGGTTCACTCTGAACTAAACATCTCATATTGTGGGTCCTTCAAGAGAGATTTTAAACCCACTGAAGTCGACAATGGAACAGATGGCACAACAACATATGATGACTCCACGAGAGCCCATCTCCAAACAGAAATAGCCTGTTCTGATGTTCTAGTATGCACACATCTATTCTGTCCTTTCGCCTGTGTTGAGTCTCCAAAGAAAATCATTGAAAACCTACTGAAGCGCAAACAGCTCCCTCCACTGCACTGCCAGGACAGAGGTGTGTGCATGTGTGAACAAGAGAAAGAGTCTGAAAGATTTAGAGTGCAATCGGACAAGCAAAAGATGATTTAAGATTTAATACAGGATAAACTGATTTCTACTATGCGACACCTTCTACCCACTCTGAACCTGGACCAATAAGATAGTGTGTTAGTGTATTTGACTTGATGCAAATGAGATTGAAGAAGATTTACATTTAATTAATTTGAAACAAATTGCTTGTTTTAAAATATAATCTGTTCTACTAACCACACAAGCATATTTAAATTGACCATAGAAAATTGATCATTTCTGATAATTCGCCTAAGGCTTTATTAAAGGACCCATATTACACTATTTTCTCATCTATGTTATAATGTTCCCTTGTCAAAACATACCCAAAGTTGTGTTTTGCTTCATTCGCACATGTTTAACACACTAATCCTGTTCCTGTTCCACTTGTGATGTCATGTGGTAATACAGGAAGTGCTCCACTGTATTTTTGAGCTCCATACACCTCTAGAATTTGAGCTCCATACACCTCTAGAATCATTTGGATTTTTCTTTTTCCTGGCCACTCTACTAAACAAAATTTAAAAGGTAGCTGTTAACTTGAAAATTATTGGTTCATGACATTACAAGCTAGAACAGAGCATTTTGAGCTTTGGTGATGTAGACAGAGTAGACTAATAATAAAGGATTGCTCAACCATGTGTGACTGAACTAAAACACAAATCCAGGTATGTTTGTGATGAGGTAACAACATTATAACATGGCTTAAAGCTCACAAGACTCAAGTTTGTGTAATATAGTTCTTATGTTCTTATATTGTTCTTTGAGTTCCACTTGTGTCTGTAATGGTCTGACACACTGTGTGTTTGTGCGGGTGAGAAGTGAGAACTGCTCTGTGAAAGCTGCAAACGAATTGCCCTCTGGGATCAATAAAGTTTTCTGATTCTGATTCTGATTCTGATATAGGACCTTTATGGAATCTTATAGCTCACAGTCACTGGATATTTCATGCATGTGGACTATACTTGAAAACACACTGCATGGTTGACTGAAGTCTTAAATTCTAAATGCAATTAGTGATTCAGTCATTCTGAAACACCAGAAGAGACAGATTATGAGTCGGTTTTGTAGATGCTTGAAGAAAGATAGACAATGGTATTTAAGTGCATTGTTCTGCCACTATCACTCAGCCTAACTGATGGATAGGGTTTGGAGTAAGCTCTATTGAAATTCTCTTCTCTACGAGCCCTGGTATAATTACTGATAGCAATGTAATTAGCTGGACATGGCTCGATAGCGCAGGTTTAGTCAGTAAGAAATGCAGATTTTAGAACGCGGGAGAGGTCTCCATTTAATTAGTGGGATAGCCTCTGAAACACGCTGTTAAGGCAGGTCACAATTAGAGTGACAGGCTAAGGGAGAGAGAAAGAGAGAAGGTTGATAAGGCTTAGCTACAGAGCAGAAGCAGCAGAAGCAAGAAACAGAAGCGAGAGAGCGCAAAGGAAAAGAAAAAGGGAAAAGGTAAATAGGGAATGTTAAACTTTGAGAGACGACAAGAGCAAAAAGGAGGACTACTAATGGGTGAAAGCAGAGGATAGTGGTGTGTGGACTGGAGTGATAAATCTTGTAGGGCTGCAGCATTAACTTGGTTCAAGGCCATGGACTGAGAAACTACTATAGGATCCACTGTCCATTTCCAAAGGAGAGTGGCTAGATCAGAGTCCTGAAAGAAGCACACTGGAGCACTGTAAAGTACACAATCAGTAGATTTGTCCTCCCTGGAGCATTTATAATGGATCTGGCTTTCAATTCAGAGGGTTAAATCTATAGCTACTGTACTAAGTTATCCCTGTAGACAGTTTAAATATATGGCCCGGACTCATTTTGTTACTGTCTCAGAAACTTGTTTAGTCAGTACCACTCGCATCAGCCCTGGCTCTTTCATACGGATAGATTTTAAAGAGCAAAGCAGGTGGCTTTAGGACTCAGTATTAATTAAACCTATAATGTTTGAACTTCTAACTTTTTTTTAAATATGAAAAAAGTAATTTCATCGATCTGCAATTCTAAAATATCTGTAAAACGACCTTATGTATTGTGCATTTATGATGTTACCATACAAAAGAGAAAATTTGCTCTCATGCCCCTCAAAGCTTTCTTTCTCAAGTGAATATTTTGATATTGAATTACAAAGGCATTTTACTTTGTGTCTTTATACATACCTAAGGCCACTAGGCTTTTTGTCCAGAAATGTCCAATGGTACGCCACAGGCAGAGGCGAACAGTTGGTTATTGTGATTTCTCTCTGAGTTTTAGTGGCGTTAAGCACGCAGCCAAAATCCACTGATGTGCTTGTAAGGAGCAGATTGGGGAAGTGGATCTCTCCATGCAGCTCTACAATATCCTGCTGGGGATGTCCTTGGTAATTTATCTCAAGGAACTTGAGAGAGAGAAATAAAACAAATTGCATTCAATCAAATAACAATCTTAAGAAAGCAAACAACATTATATTGTAGCAATGAATTCTCTTGATCATTGCTCTACTGACATGTGCACTCAGGCCTGGTGAAATGACTGAGCATCAAGTAATACTTTGAAAAATGTTACCTCATGAAGCACTCGTGACACCCGATCCTCACAAAAGCCAGGATTAAGGCATACCCACAGCTCAGTGTGATTTCCCTCATCTAGAACCATCATCTAGAAAGAAGATCAAAAACAAGTTTTCAATTGTGATATCTACCTTTTCAACTTACGGTATACACTTTGGTGTTTTTTTTTTTTTTTTGTCTGTGTGAATGTTCAGTTGCTTTTATTTTTGTTCTGTTTTACTATATAATTTAAATACATAATATCTATAATCTATAATTTCAAGGGTCCTCTAAGACATTATATAGGCAATTATAATTACATGTATGTGCTTGTACATCTTGCTTGAAATCATGTTTAATTTTTTTGACATGTCTGATGTGTTATTTTGGGGACTGTCAATGTGTATTAAATGTCAAAAACACTAGACAAAAACTATAGACAGTGTTAAAAAATAAAAGACCAAAACCACAGTAAAACTTCAACATTATATTAATATATTTAATAGTAGTATTAATATTTGTAAGACAAATGTACCTTGATAGTGGCAGAGCTCTGGGAACCCTCTGCATGACACAGGGAGAATGGCTCAACAGTTTGAAGATCTATGAATAAAGTGAGAGTGGACACATTCTTCAGTAGCAGCTTTTTATATTGCGGTAAGATGTTCTTTCCTGGGACCTTAAAATTACAAAAAAATATTTCCATTTAGTACCATGTCAGTGTGTTTTGTGTTCATTTTGTTTTGTCTTGCAGACCTTCTTTATGTTGAAATGTAACTGCTTGGGAGAAATACTGAGCATAGGGGCCACAAAGCAACAAGTCACATCTACAGTCATGACGCTGTTACAGGAGCCAGTGTTACCCACAATGCTGTGGCACACTAGACGTTCATGCACTACCTAGAACCAAAAATACATAATATCATATATTATTGTTAATTTATTGATATTATTCCTCATCATATTAGCACTGAAAGAAAAAAATTAAGCCATTCTCACCTTGGGAGTATTACACACTCCTGTTAAAACCATGTCCACTGCATGACCAGGGAAGAGTTCCACACGGGCAGGGTTTAGGCTAAACACCGGCCTCTCCATGAGAGAGGACCCTGAAGACCCCAAGTACCCTCTCTTGGGGAGGAGGTTCTTTTTTTTAGGAGGAAAGAAGGAAGAAGAAAACCCATCTGTCCGCCAATACATACGGTGGGTCCTTAAACCAAGGTTTGTCAGCTTAAAGTGGTACTGGTATAATCCATGACTACAAAGCACAAGTTAAGAAAATAATAGTTTATGCATATAGTTCATCTGTAAAATTTTGTATATGGTGTGTAATATACAGTAGTATCTCTACATGAAGATATACAGATGAGAAAGGTTTTTTTTTTTTTTTTTTTTTTTTTTTTTTTTTTACAGTTGTTTAACATTCAGTATTGTAGAGGAATACATCACACATGTTCACAAAAATAACTGCTCTCCTTTTGGGAACAGCTCACCTAAAGTGTGTCCCTAGATCGAGGCTTGGAGCAAACGCCTTGTCACTAACAATAGTGGTGCCAGTGCCTCTTCCACATACTGAGACAGTGAGAAAGCCACCGTCCTGGACAGACACTTCCAGTTGGTCTTCAAAGTGAAGTGTGTCCTTCAGATGTGCCACAACCTGGAGCTCCAGCTGGCCCTCGGCTGGCACCTCCCCCTCTTTGGGATCCACATGCCAAAAAGACTTTCTCTGCCTCTGTGGAGGAGAAAATACAATCAGTGTCTGTGGTATACTACAGCATACACACAGAGTGGAAATAGAGGCATAAACAGTCTAGGCAGACTTTAGAGGACTGAAATGTGATGCTGAACACTATTTCAATTGTGGAGGTACTTCCCTAACGCTGTGCTCCATGGCCAGAATATATTAACAGATTTAGGATGATGAATATGTATATCAAATGACTGCATAATCATATCAACAGTTTAGAGTGCTATGAGCCTGACCGCTTTTCTACTCTCAGAAAGATAAAACCTATAATCTACACTCAATACTGCAGATCAGTGCTTCTCAAATTGTAGCACATATACCCCAGGCTTGGGGTATTGTATTATTGTTATTGTTATTGTTATTGTTATTGTTATTATTATTATTATTATTATTATTATTATTATTATTGTTGTTGTTGTTGTTGTTGTTGTTGTTGTTGTTGTTGTTGTTGTTGTTGTTGTTGTTGTTGTTGTTGTTGTTGTTGTTGTTGTTGTTATTATTATTATTATTATTATTATTATTATTATTATTATTATTATTATTATTACATAACATGTAACAACAAACACAGAAGGCAGGGAAAATGCAAGTGATAATGAAAAGCCTCAGCAGTTACACAAATACAATCAGCATAGATAGATCACCCTGCACACTGTTTTAATTTTCATCATCTAATGCAACAGACCAGAGACCTGAGATTGAAATTTTAGAAACAAAAGTTCCCTTTTTTGAGCTTTGATTATATTTTGAAAATATATAAATCAAATATTCATCTGCAGTTACTCATCAGCGGTCACTGCATGCATATGGCCAAGCAGCAGCTACGTTTACCATCAATGCTCTATATACTGTATTGTGGTGTTGATTAATGACTAGAACAGGGGTGGCCAACTAGTAGAAGACTAAGAGCCCCTTCTTTTTCTGTGTTACTGCAAAGAGCCACATTATACACATGGGTACACATGAACATCATCCCATTCCTCAATCATGTATGCACGCACACGCACACACAGACCTATGCTCAACCAGATTTAATGAAAATAACCACACCAACATGATAATATTGTTTAAAAGTTGGTAAAAGTTGTTTTCAACAGTTAACATTGTGTGCACTGTCTCACACACACAAACTCTCAGTTCAAGCAAGTCCACAAACAAAAATAAAATAATTTTCATTTTCAATTTTTCTTACTATGCTGCTTAGTGACACTTTTGGCATTCCTTATCTTGAACAATCCTTGAATGAATGGTAATGCCAGCCAAGCATATTTGACGCATGTTATGTAAAAGCTCCTGAAGAGCCGCATGAAACTAGTTAAAGAGTCGCATGAGGCTCGAGAGCCACGGGTTGGCCATGACTGGACTAGAATATAAACTCTTGGTAAATGAAGTGCATGGGTATGTTCTCTTTCTCTGTTTTAATGTCTACAGTCATAATGTGTTTAAGAATAAGAGTCAGCTCATTGTGATGGGTGAGTCAAAAACAAAAGAAGCAGTAGCTCCCCTCCAGGAGAATGAAAAAAGCAATCTCAATCACATTACACCTGCTGCATTCAACAGCTTAATCTGCATTGATTTAATGCAGCAAATAAAATAATTTAAATCCATGCTGCAGTAAACTACACTTTAACTGATCTGTGGACGTATTAATGGTAGAAACTTTTGATCAGTCATACAAGAGTCACTGAGTCAAACATAATGCATAGTACATTTTGTTGCTGTGTTAATATGACTTATTTAAAACAAGCATATACATTATGGTAAGCAATTCTGAGCAACTGCAAGGCTCCCATGATCTCTACCCATCCGGTCTATTTGTGTGCTGCACTGCCAACCTATTGATTGCAATGTAATATAATTCTAGAAGATCTGCATTGATTGTTGCTGAGAGTGCTAGAAGAAACTCCTCAAATGTACCTCAGGGTCACACAAATGCCTTTATACAACAATTAGGACAGCTGTTTTATCTATGTTTTTTTGTTAGAATTCAAAAGCAAATATGTCCATTAAAGCTGATTGTGATGTCATTTAAAAACACCTTCTATACTGTATATTTGGTACTTACCATGCATACAGAAAAACGTGCTGGAATAGGTGACTGATTTAGAAGGTACAGTGATTTTGAGATGTCTTTCAATACTGGGATTCTGCCAAAGTCAAGATGTGTATTTTGAACATGAACCATTGGTCCTTGCCCAGTGCAAGACAACACAACATCCTACAGAAAACACAAATAGAGCATAAGTATTAGCAGTATTTTCTGGAAATGCATTTGATGCAGTGGTATTATATAAACCAAAGAGGATGGTCCTACATTTCATTGCAGCCAACATTTTAAAACAATATAATGGCTGAACTGTAAGGTGGGTGATGTAGTGAGATTGGGACACCACTATGATTTTAGACAATGGCATGAAATCGTCTGCCACATGTGCTTAAAACAATTCTGTGACTGACCAGAGGTAGCTGGGTACTGCCAAACACAGCAATATGCATATTGCAATGCAATCTTCCCACAGCCTTTGCAATGACACGTACAGGAATATCCACTGAGCTGTGGGGCAAAATGACACCTCTGGGTATGCGACTCTCAAAATATATTGATGGATTCTCTTCCAACTCCTAGAATATACAAAGAAAGCATCATTGTACAAAATATAGTAGGACTGTGCAAGTTACCAGATGCTATTAAAAAATGGAGCCAAACAAATAGTCCTCACCTGGTCTAAAACACCATAACAGGCAGGAAGAGAACTCGTGTTAACCAACTGTACTTTCTGTTCATAAGGGAGATTGAGGAAACAACTTTTGTAGTCCAAAAGTGGGATGTCTACCTTAAGGTTAGGCACAACACAACTAAACATAAAAATAAAAGAGAGAGGTTATTTTTAACACAATGATGTATATCAGTCAGGATCTGCCAAAACAGCAGGTTGTTCATTACAGAAGATTCATAAATTTCATGTGACACTGATTGCTTGAGGAAGTCAGATTAACATAGCCAGTCTAGAGTTACAGTAGGATGGCATTCTAATGTTTTATGATGCTAATAAAAGAATGCAGAATGCAGACTTTACACACACACACACACACGCACACACCAACACACGCACACACACACATACACACACATACACATACATACACACACATACACATACATGATGAGTTGGCAGCTGTGTTCTATCCCAGTAGAACATATTTCTAGCACAACATTGACTTCAACGCAAAATTCAAGGCATACACAATTCCAAACAAACTCTTTATGTAATACGGTGTTTTGTTATAGTTACCAAGAAATTAGACAGTGGTGTATTTTTGTTCAGTTGTGACAGACTAGTGTACAAAAATATTGTGATTGTGATGTAGCAGATCCAATTCATATCATTGTTTCCGATACTTTATGTGTGATTCTATGAAAACAAACCTTGCATTAAGTGGCAAAGTCCTGACCTCCTTCCCAACACCCTCCACATCTACAGCCAATGCCATCTTATATCGCTTGATCGTATTGGAGCACAGCGTCACCTTTATAAAACAGATAATTCATAAGTTATCTTGGCAAAGCAAATATGTCAATACTAAGCAAAGAAGGGCCAGTGAATAGCAGATTCTAACCAAGAATCTATGAATAATAAAAAGGAGCTTTCAGCATATTGTACCTTTATGGTGACTTGTGACATGGCCGGAACGCAGTCGGCCTCAGGACTGACAGTGAATTCTTTAGGCCTCATATGACGGTCTTTAGCTGTACAGCCCTGCCATTGGCTTCTGTACCTGTCATTCACCTGTTGGACACAAGAGACACTGGGGGGCCCTAATCCATCCTCCAGCACGCACAGGGAAAATGTCATTGGCACAAATGATCTGTTAAAAAGTGTGCAAATAGTAGTTTGAGGAAACCCTGCAACAAAGAAAAAACATGTTAAGAGTGTCAGTAGAACTATCAAAGAATTAGCATAAAAACTAAATGAGGAAGGGTGCTTTACTATTTCTATAAAATAACAGATGGGAAAAGGTTTACCAAATACTACATCTCCAAAATTGAGTTCGCTCACATCAAAGTCAAAGGGTGGACCAGTGACACAACCCCTAAAAAGAAAATGTACAGCATTAGATAAAATTACATGTGTGAGTCTGAAAAAAGAGCCAGTTGTCTAAGTTTTTATTATGGATTTTTAAAACTGAACACTTGTATGCATTATTTATTGTGTCCAAAAACACAGATTACAACACACTACCTGAAATTCAAGGTTTGAGGACAAGGCTGTCCTTTCACTGTAAGTAGTAAGTCCTCTGAAAATTCTCCTAAAACTGAACTGGAGAAGGTGACTCTAACTGTCTGACAGGCCCCAGGAGGAACAACATCTTCAACTGGACTAAAGGAAAAAAACTGTCCAAAAGTGGTGTTGGGACTGGACATCTTGAAAGGGGCATCAATCAGGCCTTTGTTGGTTAATGTCACCTAGAAAACAACACATATTTTCTTCTATAAAACAAGGAAATACAATTTAAAATGGATCATGTTGTAGCATACCTCATACCAATCTTTGTCACCAATGCATATATCTTCCATGTCCATCACACTGAAACTGGGTTTCAGCTTTGGCCCCAGGCCCACGCCTTTTATTGTTAGGCGTAATGGAGACTTACAACCTAGAAAAGTCATTTTAAATATAATGATTACATGTTAATAAGACACATTTCAGAGCTTGCATATATAATAGTATAACACTGTGAAAAAAAGATTTGTACAGTAAAAAATGTGTGCCCACTTCTCCAGTTAAGTTGCTTTGATCTCACTCATCAGGTCAGGTCTGCCTTAGAAAGCATGGAAATTAATGTAAATGTGTCCATCCGGCTAAGACACAAGTGAAGGCCACATGCAAATTTCCCAACAACCTTTTACTACTTAATTTTAGGCATTTAGATTGCTTTGTGCAGTAAAGCGTATTTTTGTAAAACACTTCAAGTGGATTTAGGCTGATTTTACAGTTTATTTGTTTATACTGTGCTTCTAAAAGACCATTAAAGGCCCATAAAGTTTGTGAGTCAGACATGTTAACCTTTGTGTGACTCTGCACCAAACTCAGAGGAAGGATCTGATATGAAAAAGCTATTGATTTCAAGCAGAGGGGAAGAGTCGTCTGGAAGAACAAACAGTCAAAATCGAGGTGCTGGGGATTCCGGAAAAAGATCGAAGTACAAGGATTTCTGTTTGTCTTCTCAAGACTCACTTACTGACCTGTAATATCACAGTACAGGGTCTGCTGGTAAAGAGTGGCTGCTGTTGGCCTGAAGATGATGATGAACTCCCTTTTAACATTTGGCCATATTTCACCCGCCTAAGAAAACAACAGTGTTAGAAAAATATGGAAAAAACTCACTCAACATTCACTTTATTTTTTTAAGAAGCCGTATTCTGTTTTTGCGAGGGTATTCTGTAGTAAACTATAACATGTCCAGATCCTTTTTTTTTTTTTATTGTAAACCATAATACTGATATAACACAACTTAATCATAGAAAAAGGTCATTCCTGTTCAAAACTGTTTCTCTGCTGCTGGCCCTGTCTCTTCATAATGGAATTTCACTGCAGCTGATTTGTATGAATCAGTAAAAATACAACTATGTGTGAAATAATGATGTGGGAGAACCATCATAACATGTTTAAAGATCTTCAAAGTCAATGTGGCATAATATGTTGTCTTTAAATGCTCCACAGGCTACTGACCCCAGGCCAAGATCCCCTTTTCTAAGTGCTTAGGTAGGTGGCCGGGAGTATGACCAGAATAGTAAACTCTTTTTTTAGTTGTCCTTTTAAAGTTTGTATTGTTATTGGCTGACTCTTTCTTTCACCTTTTATCTTTCTGTACCCTGCGAGGTTGATTGAGTTGAACTAAGGACACTAGCAGTGGCAGTGGTGTAAAAATTATCTGACAGCCCTGGGGCTCAAGGGGGGCAGGGTCACAATCTTGTTTTGTCTAATAAATGTGGATTTACAGAGGTATTCTTCCAGAAAGCATATAATGAACTTTTTTATGCCTTTTAACTTGAGACATTTGGATTGGAAAATGTTATAATCTGATAAATACTGTTTTATTTTACTTGTGTCTTATAAATTTGATTTTGTTCACTTCAAACATCAAATAATACAATGTTTATTACAGTTATGATTTTGAATCTGATTGTGAGGTCTTGAACTTTCAGAAATATATCACACAGGTCAGTTCAAGTAATAAGAAAAACAGTTATTTATGAACGTACTACAGAAAATGGTGTAATGATGTAATGATATTGTGACAATGGCAAATGAGGACATGGCAAATCTGTAAACAGACATATACACACCATTGGTTCCAGAGTTATGGCACCTTCATTTGAAAGGACAGAAGCAGGGTCTGGTGTTGTGGTGGACAAAGGCCCAGAGCGATGGATGGCTGCAGGATTGAACTCCAGCTGCTCCTTTGGGTTGCTACATTTGTCAGAGTTAGAGTTAGGTTAAACAAGGTGTATTTACAATTCAAAAGGACTGCAATTCTACAAATAGTATCTTCGGTTTTCAGTCTAGTTTAAATCTTTATATCTATGATAATTTAACAGTAATTTTGTTTTATAATGTATTCATATTTCTATTATATTATTATTCTTAGTTAGTTGTTCACCATAATATACCAAAGCCCATACTTTGTTTTGAATCTTATTTCTTGACCGTGGCAATAAATTTCTGATTATTTTTTTCAGATTTTCTAAAATAAATGAATGACCAATGAGAACAAGAAAAAAATATCCCAATTATATATATGTTAAACTAGGATTTATTTAAAAAAAAGAAAAAAAAGAAAACAAGATTCAAGAAGATGTGGACTAGACTGCAGTGGGTTTAGACCAGTGGTTCTTAACCTGGGTTCGATCGAACCCCAGGGGTTCGGTGAGTCAATCTCAGGGGTTCAGTGATTAAGACAAACATCCAACTCATGATTCATGATGACACGCCCCATTTGGTTGTTATTGGCTGCAGGAAATTTTGTGCACGCAATAGTCTTGTGACTGTCGTGAAGGTGTCGTGTAAATTCTTTCTTAATATTTTCCCTTCATACTATGTCGAGCATAAAAAGAAAGTGGTCGGATGAATATGTGCAGTATGGATTCACATGTGCACCAATAAAATATATATACCTATGTTTTGAATTTGAAAAAAACATATTTTATTTTTTCAATTAAGAAGGGTTCGGTGAATGTGCAAATGAAACTAGTGGGGTTCAGTACCTCCAACAAGGTTAAGAACCACTGGTTTAGACATATATTCTTGGGGTTTCTATTTTATTACCATAGTCATTCATGTATGTAAATGAAGGTCTACCTGTCTTTCTGCTGCTCAGTGTGGCTGGGCTGTGTAGTCCAAAAGTACCGCAGTGGGATGTCGCTGGTGTTTCTGAGGGACACTGTCTGAACACTGGACAACGATATGTAAGTCTTGTCCAGCAGAACCAGGTCAGTCTCAAGCTGGATGACCAATTCTTCACAAGCTCCAAACAAGCTGATATAAACAACTTCACCTGTCAAAAATAAAAACTGCTTTAATTCACATGCAAATGCTCACTGTGTTTTGGTAAAATGACAGTCAAGTATGTTAGAAAGATATAAGAGAAAGTATATTCTGTTGATATTCCGTTGACATTTGTTCATAATTGAATCCATGGAGGACAAATAAAATGTGGTAATGAGTTGAGATAGGGAGACCCCTCAGTTTAGTTCTGCATGAGTGATTAGTGTGTCCAAGCTTGTAGAAAAGACAGACGGTAAAAGAGAATTGATATTGTGAATTATTTTCTTGTGTTAATATTAAGGAATGATTGAAGGAAACACATAGGTGCTTTGATTCTATTTTAACTTGAACATATGGACCCTATGACAAATGGAGTTTAACCTGTTGACCTTGTGACCCTTGAAGTTGGCTATTCAAAGAAGTGAGATGGCTCTGTAAAGACTTGTGTGTTACCTTATATGGTGAGCTAGAAGCTTAACATATAGGATCTATACATAGACAACAAGGATAGAATAGCAGCTGCATGCATCAACAGGTGGGATAATGTTTGATTTTAACTATAAAAGAGGTCTCGCAGAAGGAGGCCCTTCAGAGACGAGGAGTGAAGACCCACCATAAAGGCCTGTATCCTGTTGTAGCCCGAATAAAGAACCTTTTGAAACTGCTCCACGTCTTCTACGTTTTTGTTACGAGGTGCCTTAAAGAACCAGAAGCTTACAATATTCTGCACAGACATCATGCTGCTGGTGCATTACTATTGGCAGAATGTTCAGCAGTTTCTGTGGTGTGACTAACTGAAAAAACTGCTAGCTAATGTTAACTAGCTTGTGACTGTAATTTTATATGTGAGAGACTGTTTAACAGCACAAATCAGCTCATCTGTTGTAGTTCCAACTAAGTCAGTTCTTTATGGTCAGATTGTGTTAAAACAAAGCTCAGATTAAGTCTAACTTGAGTAACAGAGCTTCTAACAGAGTAGTGCTTTCAGTTAGCTTCACACCCACAGGGAATGTCGATGACAATTGGCTGCAAAGTGTCAATTTTACATTCCATAAACAGGCTGAGAGGCATCTAACATGGCCGCCTAGTCTCCAAGTCTAATCAAGTGAAGGCAAAAAAAAGACAGTATGGGAAAAGAGACACATATTCCCAACCTGGCAACATGAACTTCTAGGAAAGATTCTCCAGAGACAGATAGGACTTAACAACTCTAAAGAACAGTGCACCTGTCCTGCAATGAATAATGAACAAAGGTCTACACCAATGCAGCTACGTCACCTTTTGGGGATCTAGACCATGGTACAGACCAACTAATCGAAAACATGTGCAATGCAAAGCCAGGTTTCCAATGCGGCCAGACATATGTAAATGAGCTGAATGTTTGTTTAAATTCAAATCAGAGGGAGTAAAGCAATATCTTGGGTGAAGGCTATTACTATTACTATTTGTATAGGATGATGGGCCAATATAGGGAATTTGTATAGAACTCGAGGGGAAAGCGATTATAAACAACAACTTTCCTCCCTCTGTGTTTTTGGAGTTGAGTTTGACTGATATTTCCCTAAGGTTTAATTAAAATACATAATATAATTACAGGGTCACATTAAGTAAAGCTTGCAGAAGATTTGTAACCAGTCTGAAATAACTCTATTAGGTGATAAATGTGTAGCCAACCATACCCCTGCAGATTGATGAAAGGGGGTTGCTTTTCTTGGCCAAGATGAAACACTGAACAGTGAACAAATGCTGCACAGTCTTTTTTTCCTGATGTGAGAGGCAACGTTTAAAAAGAAATATAGTGTAATTAAGCCAAAACACTCGGCTCTTCTGCAGGAGCTGTACTTTAAGTTGCGCAGTGTGCTATGACACATCTTGATAGCATAGAGCATATATATCTAACTTACAAACCATGAATCTGGTCACGCATATCTGGCTTTGCAGGTGCTTCAGGGGTGATTGAGGACTCAAGAGGAAAGCTGTAGTTATATGGCAAATAGAAAATGAAAACGTAAAATAGCTTTGATGTTATGTCCCCCGAGAAAAATCTAACTCTGAAAGTTGAAAAACAAGTTAAACAAGAGTTAGACTGAGTCACAGATATAACATAATACATCTAAGAATGTCTCTATGCCAGCAACAGGCTCATAAAATATGTTGAGAGAGACAATTTGCTGTCAAGTTTTAACAGTAAAAACTGATCTAAACCCTCCCCTTACCAACACAGAGGGCCTGAAGGCGCTCAGAAGCTTTATGGCCCTCTTTGCAAAGCGTGTGACAAGTTCTGCCTCCCCTACAGCATCCCCAATTACAAGGGCTAGTTTGAAGGGAGAGGAAAAAAAGAGCACTTCTGAAGCACAAAAGGTAGCACAAATTGAAGTATTATGTTTAGATTGCTGGGTTTCAAATGACATTACAACATGATATCATATTTAATACAGATGGGGGCTAATTTTCTTTGTAATACAGTGACCTGATGCTAACATACTCTAAGATGGGGTTTCCCTAGTGATTGCATTGTACTTTGCCATGAATTATCCAAAAGGTAAATTCAGAAATGTTGAACCAGAACATTTCTAATGGTGACTAGACCAACTAATTCACAGTATTACAAAAAAAATCGATATTTTAACATTTTAGCTGTCCTTCATCTGTGTGAAATATTATTGGCCTATGGAATGTTGTTATGTCTGAAACCAAACTGACCAAAAAAGTCTGAGTGTTAACAGAGCTTTGTGACAGAAGCAAATCCATACCCTAACTGATCCTGATTGACTTTACAATTGAAATACACTTTAACGCACTAATAAACTCTAAATTCTAATAAATAATGATTCTTTTAACATTAACTTCAAATTATATAACTATTACGGGACTGGAAATGTGACAGTCTGCCTGGATGCCTCAGACATCTCTGACTTTCACTTGTAAAATGCAAATACAAATTATTCTTAAAACTTGTACTCAACATATTAAATCCAAATTCCCAATGCCCTTGCTAGTAAAAAGTGAATAAAATAACATTTAATCCATGTGGTCGGGCTTTAACACCAGGGATTAATAAGGACCTGAGATAACTGAGCAACTGCGTAAGTCTCAGGTCGCACTAAAATTCTCCCATTGTGCTTTGTTGCCTTCACGCGCTACAACAACACTGTGACCCTGCCCTGAAAACACAACAGACTATTCTCCATGGAAATGTAAACCGCTAAGATTCATACCATCTATGCACAACTGTAAAAATCGCACTATTCTCCAAGCAGTGGTGCGTATTTCCATGGGACAATTATCACTGAGATTTACATTATAGCTGAGGGGAGCAGGTTGGTGCAGTGTTTTTCTATTTTACTTTGCTGAAAACGACTACAAAGTCCAGCCATATCAAACAGATGAGAGCGAGAATAGCCAAGTCTGACAATGAGTGATGGAAGGGAAATGAGCGAGCAGGAACAGGGAGTAAAGAAAAGCAATTATCTGCTCACATCCGGATGCTATGACAGTGGCTGACAGACAGGGAGAGCTGCAGCGTATTGTTAATACTTTCCTCATGGCTGTGTGCCTGGCCCAGTCCTTCCCTTGGCTCTGTGTTTTTGCAATTAGTTCTCTCTGTAAACAGCAAAGTTAGAATTTCAACCCCCTCTGCTGTCTTTGATCGTAGCCTCTTGTATTTATTTATGTGTATTTTCGTGTTTTTAAAAGCTAGTGCTGGAGTCCCCATGGTGCTCATCCGTCAAAGCTGTTCCAGTAGAGCTGTCTATCTATATAGTGACAGAAGAAAAAGTGTGGCAAACAAAAGATGTGGCAAACAAAGCATGGAAGGGAACACATGACAGCAATTATATTTCTGAGACCCAGTGCATGTTGATCGAGAATGGTGTGTAAATCTCATCCACAGAAGTCGCCATCAGGGCAAACAGTATAGTAGAACTTTGGCAGCAAGCTAAGCTGAAACATACATGACAGAATGAGAGAGAGGGCGGGGTGCTAAATTAAAAATGATAGTGTCTTGATGGGCTGTAAGTGGTGTTCTGGACCCAAGCTGGCCCTCCCATTATAAATGCTTAATGCAGCTCCTCGCTACTGGTTCCACTTCTTTAGCAGGCTTTCCTATTTACATGGCTGCACTGCAAACTTCTCTGAATCACGCACATATAGACAAAAAGACACCGCACTGCAGGGCATACAGGGAATGAGTCACGTTAAAACTTGTCATTTGAAATAGTCTAAATAGAAATCTGCTAAGCTATATCTGGTCATGGGCTCTATGCAAGGGGCGTATCAAATATCATAACTCTAACTAGGAAATACATTTGAATCCAAAGTAGTTCAATATTTTTTTTAAGAAAAAAATAAATAAAAAGAAAATGTATAAAAAAAACCTCTAGTATGGCAAGGTGACTTTGCACTGACAACAGTTGATCGAGTCAGCATTCTTTCACATATCTGGCTTCTTTCTGCTCAGCTCTCTAAAAGAGGGTGATGCATTGGTAATAAAAGTCAGATTAATTCCTGCAAAAACAGATTCTCTTGAGGTGTTGAATTCAGCATTAGAAAGAACTTTGAAAGTGGCATGAGTTGGTTAGATTATAGTGATTACAAAACCTGTCCTTAAATTAATCCACCTCTAATCCTTCCTTACTGATGCTAAATTTAGTGGAACAGCAGCTCTTGTTCAAACACCACACATGACTTCAAAGTAAATTAAAACAAACTTCTAAAAGTGTGCTGCATGTTCCAAAGTACTATAGTGCTGCAAGACACTTTATTGACAATGAACAAAACTGTTAAGTTTGTCAAGTTTTTCATGTACTACAAGAACACAGAATTTAGCTAAAATCTGCAACCACGGCTAATGGCTACCCCTTTTCTAAACTTCTTTAAACTCTAATTGATCCCCAAGAGTATACATACAAGTCTTAAGTCTCAGCATCACGCTTTGATGTGAAGGGTAATTGCAAGGAGGGGCTATGGTTGCACTCGAATTTTTGTGTGTATGAGCGTCTGTACATGGTAAGTGCTAAAAACAGAGATTTGTCTTTGATAGATGCGATTTAAAAAAAACAGTAAGTAAGGCCATACCATGTTCTAACATTCTCTTCTGTTCAGCACACTCTTTTTCCAATGTCATGGGGAACTAAGCAGGGGCTTGTTTTGAAGTAAATATAAGTTTCAGTTATTTTAGAAAGTGACATTCAAAATATTATATACAAAAAAAAAGTACACGGCTAATAATCCAAATGCAATCTTACTTTTTTTAAATTATATTTGCACAATCAAACATATGAATGCTTCATAGAATGTGTGTTCATTTTGTGCTGGATGACCTCCCCCCACTATTTTCTTATTGCTATTGACAAAATGTCAAGCTGAGATACATTTTGCTATTATTTTATAACCCATTTTTACTTTACCACACATATTACTGATTTCTTTTCAACATTTACTGCTAAATCTTTAAACTCATGCAAGATTGGATAGAGACTGTAAACCAGAAATGGTTTGGTGGTCTGCAGTATGCACCATTGTCGGCTCTAGTATGTACTGGTAAATAATCAAGGACCTATACTCAATAGCCATTTGCAAAGGGTGGAGCGCAACAGTAAATTTACAGGGAAGCTCAAAACAGCACCAGCTGGACAACCAAATGGGTTGCAACAGCTTCTTGAAATGTGCCCTCCACTGAGGCTCAAGAATACATTCACTGAATAAGATTTAAACTAATATTTAATTTCCAGGACTTTGTTGAGAGTTAATTACTATGTACTGTGAGGAATTGCTCAAATAAGAATGAGATGTAATGGCAGTTGCTATGATAGTAATGGCTCTATATGATCCTATCTTATTCTTTAAAGCATTCTTCCCTGTTGTTGTTTCATTCATGAATGTTTCAGTAATCTCACCTCTTTTTGAGTTCAAAGCCCAACCAACATAGTGTCACCCCTTTTTGTACACAACAAACTCAAATTGCTTTCACTACACAGCTGATTATGATTCCAGCAACTACTTCCCTCCTTAGCACACCAGCAGAGGTGCGTCCTTGGAGCAATGTTGGACACATGCTTCTTTAGAATGCTAATGTCATCTCCCCTCATCTGTTTGAAACAAATGTTTTAAGATGTTGTCTCGACAGACAGCAGAGTATGTCTCACCAGTGTGATAGTGTAGAAGTAGGTCCTGTCTGTGGTTACCGACGCTCATGGGGCTAAATGTTACAGTCACCTGCACACTTTCCCCCACAGCCAAACTCCCAGAGGAAGGTGTCACAGAGAAAGGGCTGCAAAATAATAATGTTAGATACAACACACTAAAATCCTGTACTAAATCTGACTTTTTAATTGAGCTGTAACTGACTCGTTGGTGTGTAGCTGGAAGTTGGCTTTGCTGTTTCCAGTGTTGCGCACAAGACAAGTTTTCTCTGTTGTTGCTTTCACGGGGCAGACAGGTAAAAGGAACTCATCGCAAAAGTCAAGGATGGCACGGGGTCCAATGGCAACAATTGGGATCTCAAAATGCTCCCTCTCAGTGACACAGACCAGATGATGTTGATAGTCCTGGACATAGACAACATATTACAAATGTGTGTCTATGTGATCTAATGTAGTAGACTGACTACAGTACACATTAAACACACTTGCAATAGTTTCAGAATGTTACCCCTGATTTAGAGATGCTAGATTTCAGTTTGAGCTTGCTTCTCAGTTTAGTTTCTTACAGTATCAGTCAGGTATGGATAAACAATATTATGGTGTAACCTAATGCTTGGCCTTTGACCCTTTAATTTACGACTCTTGATACGAATGCTGTCTTAACCTTAATCAACAAACATAAATGTAACGATTTTGGTCTGTTTGTAAATAATTAATCATTTTTAGCCTATTTCAATTATTTTCTTTTCCTGCAGACAGTAAATATACCTTGTTGTCCTGTGGGGTGAATAAAACAGTATAACTTGCTGACATTCCTGGTGCAACTTTGCCACTTGTACACTCTGGGCCAACAACATGGAAGTATTCTGACTCCTGTAGCTCCAGCTTCACATATCTCGAGACCTTCAGAAGATAGAGACTGCATCAGCAAAACGCACACAAGCAGATACATACACCACTGATAATTTATTCATCATCTCAAGACAGTGTCTTATAGAAATGGCAAAGATAAATCTTCCTCCATCCATTTTGACTTTTTTCGTCAAGATGTTTAAAAGTTTATTCAACATGCAGCCTTTAAACACACTGATGAGCATCCACAGACATTCAATTTTAACACATAAGCAATTATTATTGCCTTCACTCAAAACAAAGAAATCATAACAAATTTTCCATGCACATACCTTGTCTCTATTAAAAAACTGCAGAGGCAACTTGTATGTCTCTCCAGGAGTGAAGTTTTGGAAAACAAGCTTAGCTGGATATGGTTGCAAAAGTGCCTGATCCAGGAAAAGATACATGCATCACAATTAACACAATTAAATAAACACAATTAACACAATTAAATAAACTTTTTTTTATCATGAAAATATTGGTAATTGTAAAAACAATTCAAACTAAAACTCAAAGCACCATGCACACAGTAACACTTGCCCTCAGTCCGTCACTTAGTGGCAGCTGAGTCAGCAGCTTTGATACAGTATAATGACCTCTGAATAATCTTTATGCAGGAGGAATACATTTGAATGAATAATGAGTATGGTGAAGTACTTTCTTTTTAATGACTTTATAATGTATTTATTACTATTATCATTATTATAAATCATTATTATTATACGCCCGTTGTAACACGGGACGTATTATGGTATGGCGCTGTCCGTCCGTCTGTCCGTCTGTCCGTCCTTCTGTCCGTCTGTGGACACTTCAAAGCTTTGAGAACAACCCACATTCTCTGCTTCTTTGAGCTTTGACACATTAAAGCTTTGTAGTGTCTTTAAGTTCTGTTGCTGCAATCTGATTGGTGGAATTCCGATTCTAGAATGTGATGATGTCATACTCATACTCCTACTGCAAGAGCCAGATTTCCCTATTGATTATCCGTCCGTCTGTCTGTCCGTCTGTCCGTCTGTCCGTCTGTCCGTCTGTCCGTCTGTCCGTCTGTCCGTCTGTCCGTCTGTCCGTCTGTCCGTCTGTCTGTGGACAATTTCTTGTCCGCGCTCTAACTCCACAACCGTCTCACCTAGGAATGTCAAACTTCCAAACTGCACCAACAATTCATCTTTAACTAGGTTTGACAAATTCTAACTTAATTCTACAATAATTCAAAGTACGGGCGTATTTTGCCCCGCTGGCGGAGCTCTTGTTAATATTGGAGATTGTTTTAACTTATTTACTTTATGAAAAGGTGTGTAGGTCTTCATGGTGTTGGCCAGGCGCTCCTCAGTTGATTGTAACATTTCCTGTGAGTAAGTCGTTGGGGTCATCTAGAAGACAAATAAATAGAGAGTTAGTGGTACGAAAAAAGGAATATCAGACTAGACATACACGTAACATAAGGATCATCATATCATCATCATTATCATCATCATCATCAAGAACACAAGGGTCTGAAAATTTGCAGTAGGTCACTGGCACAACGAAGCACTGCACTCACATATCAAATCCAGTTGGTTCAGAGTAAAATGACTTCTTCTATACTAGGGACATTTTCAAATAGTGACAATGTAATCAATGCATTGTGAGTTAGAAGCTGATACCTTTGTAACTTTCTCTTTATCCTTCAAGACTATTTTGGGATTTAAAGACACTTTTGTTTTTATCATCTCTTTATTTGATGGGATCTGTATGGCTGACATCTTTCATGCCTTATATGCTTCTTTTACCTGCAGAAACACAAATGTAGAGAGTCCAGTTAAAACCCATCGCTTTTAGATTCGTCATAGTCCTCCATCACAACACTGGTCCCAAGACAAGACTCTATAACCATGTACCAATCCGAGAGCTGCAGCCTTCGGAGCCTTCGTAGGACCCGGTCTTCGCAGCCTTCGCAGCCTTCGGAGGCTGCAGCTCTCGAACTGGAACACTGTTTATGCAGTTATTTGTCGTAACCTAGACTACATAAAATGCTAGACCGTTTTGCCGTTTTTGAATACAACTTTAACAGGCTAAAACTGTTACGGGTACGTTATTCTCATTACACTGTCGATGTAGCATTAAATTAGTTAGAAGACGAAGTTCGTCAGAACTGAAAAAGCAGCTTGGATGATTTGACTAAATAAACTTTTGTCCAGTTGGCAAATTGTATCCTCTCCTTCGCCACGTTAAATTAGTTAATTATAAACTCTGTTTAGGCATAAACTAATTTGTTAATTAACTTAACGCTAATGTATTTAGCATCATGGTCATTCCTCCTTCTACTCTTTCACGCTTTAAAACGACTAGTCACGACTAAGGTAAATGTTTAGATAGCTGTGTTAATCCTAGATTTGTTAGAAAGAAAAAAAAGAAGTGTTTTACCGTTATTCTCGCGGTTATTGTGGTTATAATGGGACTCATACATCTCAATAGCGAACTAGACTATACCCAGTTGTGGTCTGTTGCCCTGGCAACCAAAGCACTATCTACCAACCTGTTTTCTGATTGGCCACGACAACTGGCGCAGCTCGGCTGGCCTACCTGTTTTTATACGCCCGTTGTGTAAGACGGGACGTATTATGGTATGGCGCTGTCCGTCCGTCTGTCCGTCTGTGGACACTTCAAACCTTTGAAGTCTTTGAAGCTTTGTCTTCATGAAAGATCTGAACTCTCTTCTCAAATGTTCTGCTGCTGAAAGCGAGAACAACCCACATTCTCTGCTTCTTTGAGCTTTGACACATTAAAGCTTTGTAGTGTCTTTAAGTTCTGTTGCTGCAATCTGATTGGTAGAATTCCGATTCTAGAATTCTATATACAGAACAAAGACTGACTTGTTGGGATTGGCTCAAGGTTTATAGCTGCTGTTTCAATGTGTTACTGAGCTTGGACCTTTGTCTCTTTTTATATTGCATATTTACAGATGACCAGCTAACTTCATCCATCCATCCATCCATCCATCTTCTCCCGCTTAATCCAGCTGGGTCGCGGGGGCAGCTAACTTCATTTAATCATAAAATCGAGTTATTGTTTCAGTGGGTGGTTTATTAGCCTACATGACAGTCATATGACAATGAAATTACACATAAATCTGTTAATAATTTAAACACAGACTTCTGATGTATCACGTTAACACACACATAATTCTATATACAATAATTCAAAGTACGGGCGTATTTTGCCCCGCTGGCGGAGCTCTTGTTGTGGTTATAATGGGACTCATACATCTCAATAGCGAACTAGACTGTACCCAGTTGTGGTCTGTTGCCCTGGCAACCAAAGCACTATCTACCAACCTGTTTTCTGATTGGCCACGACAACTGGCGCAGGTCGGCTGGCCTACCTGTTTTTCAAGTAAGCTGTGTCTGGCTGTCTGAAAGGGAAAATGTGTTTCATTAAGCCTAGAATCACGGGCATGTGATTAATGCCTGGAGAAGTGTTTGGAATCTATAAAGATGACTACACAAAGCTTTTAGACATTTTTTAAAATTATTATTTGTAACCTCTTTCTTGCGAGATTAGATTTAGACAATCTTTATTGAGGAAAATTAATTGAAGACAGTAGCTCACACGTCAAAATCTATTAAAATAACAAAGAAAAAAATATAAATGGTAATGATAAGGAATTTGTGAGGTAATAATAAGGAATTTGTGAGGGGAAACATCTGATATGCCTGCACATTCGCCGAAGCAATGTGCGCATTTCTCAAAAAAAAAATAAAGAGAAATCGGAATTATCATATAATTAAGCAACGAAAAACATATGGCCAGAAGAACCAACTAAATGTTTAGACTGGACATGTTGTCTGAAGAGTCTGTCCACAGCCCAGTGAGGAAGCAAGATCGTGGTGCACTGGAGTTGGAGCGCAAGGGTGCAGCACAGGGTACAACAGAGGCCCAGGGCTCCACAGTTTCTAAATTTCCTATGTCCCGACTAGGCAATTAGGCCTATAATTCATGTTTTAATGGCCTAACGATAATCAATGGTAAGGATGTGGGGGGAAATACATAAGCAATAACTTAAGAATGGAATGAAATAGATTTTTGTAGTAATAAACATGTTGAGGACTTTTTCCCATTGAAAAGATATCATTTTGCTAATCACAATAACAACCGAAACTCAGAGATATAGAGAATGGGGGGGGGGCTTTATTGTCATTCAGATACAAGTGC
The DNA here is from genome assembly GCA_034769755.1 of Odontamblyopus lacepedii. Taxonomy (NCBI): domain Eukaryota; kingdom Metazoa; phylum Chordata; class Actinopteri; order Gobiiformes; family Gobiidae; genus Odontamblyopus; species Odontamblyopus lacepedii. Next base: position 29,257,394 of record CM068348.1, on the reverse strand, counting down.
ACACAGAATTTCGTCGCATAACCTATGTGGTCTGCACAGGCATTGGAAATATATAGATTATGTTTGAAATGTATTTTAGCCAAAATATGTGTAGCCTTAAGAAGCATCTTGAACTAAAGTTTCTCTGACTACAGGCTGTTTCAGCCTGTTTCCCCTGCTATCTGAGTCAGAGAACGGCTGACTGAGCAGTCCATTCTGCTAGGAAATAGGATTTGTCCACTTCAAAGAGACCGGCACCCCCAATCCACGCCCACGCGCTCAGCGCGCGGTGACGCCACCACGCAGCAAAATTTCAACTGTCCTGAAACGCGGATTTACATCAACCACTGAACTACTGTTCACTGGGGACGGGGAGCTTCTGTGGTAAACTAAACTAAAGACCTATCAGGGAGTGTTGCTTGTCTCCGGAGATGGAAGCGCCCTCCCCTCAGAGCAGGTAGGTGATGATGCTAACTTTAGTCCACGGACCCAGGCGCATTTAACGCTAACAGGCGGGTGAGCCCAAGGTTGCCCTGTAGCCCCACCATATCATATCATGTCAACAGAACTAGCGTTAGCAAAGCAGAAAATGAAAGTTGTCTGAAATGTAGGGTACCTGTGGCAGACAAATACCTTACACGTTAACAAAATATTCGAACGTGAGGCGTCTTTGGCTAGCCTACCTGACATTAGCTTGTTAATCTGTTCACAAACAAACCAGCCCTCTGTAATAACCTCGTCCATGTTTAATGTTCAATCCAGTTTTTCAGCATTCATGTTTGCCTTTGAGCTGTAGCAGCAAGTTAAATCTCCTGCGCTGCATTGTTTGTGCTCGTCAAAAAACTTTCCAGGCTTGTCTTTATTTTCGGGTCAAGAGGGCTTCGAGTTCTCAGCAGTACCACGGACAGCTCCGAGCAACAGCCACTAACTCCAGCTAACGTCCTTATTCTGGAAGAAAATCCTCTTCTCTTACATAAGGTTATGTAAGAGCGTAACACAAAGCCTTTAAACATTTGAAGTAACGTGTTATTGTACTCAGCCAACTATTGCACAAACAGATCTTATTATGCACACCTTTTGTATTGGTAAATGTTTTGTACTAACCATATTTTGAAAGTATTCTATTTCTATTGATAGTTTTGCCTGAAAAGTATTCACTTTTGTTGACTGTGTCTTTGGGTTTATGATAAACTTACAAGATTGATGGATTAGCTATTAAAACTGAGACTGTAGTTATACATTGGCCACTGTATTTTGCAATTTTCCATCTAAATTCTACTCTTACATGGTGATCCTGGTGCCACTGACACCTGAGGATCTAAAGAGCAGCCACTGGAAGTGACAGCTGCCACAGAAATGTCACTTCCCCATACAGTAAATTAAAACTAACCAGTTTGATTGGTTTTTGTTCTAATCCAGACTAATTAAATTGTCATTTATACATACTGGCCTAAAACAGAGTACACACCCAGTTTTCCTTGCTCTATATCTACTTTTTGACTGATGGAATTAAATTAAATAAATCATTATAATAATAGTATTTTCCAGCTACATGTTGCAAATTGTACCCAAATTCTCTGCTTTAGGAAATATTTTTTACCATGTTTAGACTCCGAATTGAAACATGTTAACGTGTAATAATAACAATGTTTTCTTTCATTAGTTTTGAAGAGTACAAAGAAACAGCAGAGTGGTTGTTGAGCCGAACAAAGTTACGTCCAGCAGTGGCCATCATCTGTGGGTCTGGTTTGGGTGGTCTGGCTGACAGACTGGAGGGCAGTGTAACAATCAAATATGAAGACATCCCTCGATTTCCTACTAGCACTGGTATAGTAATTCCTTTACTCAAATGTGTGTCCAGTTACAAAAAAGTACACTAACTATATTTCTATGATCTTATGGCTTTTTCTCATCTATATAGTCCAAGGTCATGCCGGTAAGCTAGTTTTTGGAAGACTTGTGGGACATGATTGTGTGTGCATGCAGGGGAGATTTCATTTCTATGAAGGCTACAGTATACACACGGTAAGAGTCATTCTATATTGTTATTCAATGTGTGTAAAATAATGATGAGCCAACATACATGAACATTCTCACATAGACCGTGGCTCCCTCTTTTCTGCATCACTCAAGAAAAAATTAAAACTAAAACACAAATAATTTAGCTCCATAAAATGCTTCTTTATGAAAGAAAAATATATGTTGTAAAATGATGATATGCATTGTTTCATGTTTTATTTATTTTACACTGCTGAAATGTAAAACCAGACTGACTATATGACAACTGTGTGATCTGTATGCCGCTGCTTGCCTCAGATTCAGTGTCACTTCAGATTGTTCTGCTTTTTGGATTCGAAAGTCCCTTTATACAGAACAAAGACTGACTTGTTGGGATTGGCTCAAGGTTTATAGCTGCTGTTTCAATGTGTTACTGAGCTTGGACCTTTGTCTCTTTTTATATTGCATATTTACAGATGACCAGCTAACTTCATTTAATCATAAAATCGAGTTATTGTTTCAGTGGGTGGTTTATTACATGACAGTCATATGACAATGAAATTACACATAAATCTGTTAATAATTTAAACACAGACTTCTGATGTATCACGTTAACACACACATAAGAATGTATCACAAGAGTGTAACACAAAATGGCATCTCAATGTAAGTAATTGTGAAATAAAATATAAAGTCTGTGAATGTTTCAAAATGTTATTATTTAATGTTATGATTGATTTTATTTTATTTCCATCATACAAAAAGAAGGATGTAGAGCCAGGAAAACTGGGCGTGTTCTGTTTTTACAGCATGTATAAAACATTTTTCATTAGTCTAGATTAGAACTTTTTCTAGATATATTATTGCATTGATTTAAACTCCCAAGCCATGGCACATGTAAACTAGCACCAAATATAAGTGAAAATGTAACAGTAAAATGACTTCCCTTTCTTACATCGCAGTGATCTTGATTTAAATTGCCGTTTTCTCCAGGTGTCATACCCCATACGTGTCTTCTCTCTGCTGGGAGTGAAAACCCTGATTGTGACAAATGCAGCAGGAGGACTCAACGACAGCTACAGGGTTGGAGATATTATGATCATTAAAGATCACATTAACATGCCAGGCTTTGCAGGACAAAATCCATTGTCTGGACCAAATGATGAAAGGTTTCTTTTTATTTCATTGATATATTTTAGTGTATTGTAATCAGTGGCCATTGAACTGTATTGAAATGTTTCTTTCCTTCTGTAGGTTTGGAGTGCGATTCCCCTGCATGTCAGATGCTTATGATCGTGATCTGAGGCTCAAATTGAGGTCTACAGCTGAAGCCATGGGGGCAGCCCACTTCCTTCAAGAAGGTGTTTACTGCATGGTGGCTGGACCCTCATTCGAGACCATTGCAGAGTGCAAATTTATACAGACACTGGGGGCTGATGCTGTTGGTAAGTATAATTTAAACACCATGTGTTGAATCAATTGCATATTCCAGTTACAGTATAAAAATAAATGCATCCATATTCACTTTAGTTATTAGAATTGTATAGGGAATATGAAAGTGTAATTTACCATGGACATTAGTAGTAGAATATAATTAATTAGGCTGATACTACCTAAAGCAAAAATAGAACAGAACTTAAAATAATGTATATAATAATGTATATATTTTGTATTAGGCATGAGCACAGTCCCTGAGGTGCTGGTGGCCCGTCACTGTGGCCTGCGTGTCCTGGGAATGTCTCTTATCACAAACAAGGTGGTAAGAGACTATGACAGCAAAGAAAAGGCTAATCATGAGGAAGTCCTTCAAGCCACCCAGAAACAGACCAAGCTCCTTCAAGATCTTGTCTGTGGAGTCCTCAAGATGTAATGTAAACCCCACATCAACAAGAGTGCAGTCATGTTGAAACCCCAACTGCAGAGAACAGGGTACAATAAATAAATTAAATAAATATAAATAAATCAATAAATCAAATAAATCAACTTAATATTTTGGGCCAAAAACACAATAAAAAAGCACAAAAACAACACGAGTACATTAAACACTAAAAGCTTAAATTATTCTAACATTTAAAAACATAAAAAAAAATAAAGTATAATATATTTTATATTAAAAGATTTATTTTAAATGTGTGAAACTATAATTGTGTGAAAAAACACTTCAACTGGATAAAAGTTTGTGGACACCTATGAGTCCTGTAACCATCATGTAGTCACTTTAGTATTCAAAAAGCGCTGGAGAGCTGCCCTTTATGATACTGAATATTGAGGTTGTACCAGGGATTGACTAGGATTGACAGATGTTTGAACAAAGCTGCACACACACTGAGAGACCACTGCACTGTATGTGACAGGAATTATTATTATATGTACTGTACATGGGCCTTCCCACTTCTCTCTCTGCGCTGCTGTGGGCCCCCTGCCAAGGCCCCTTGAGTGTCTTATTCATTAGCACTGCAAAAGAAACCAAACCCTAGATCAGCAGTGTGCTTCCTAAAACATCTGAAACATGGTGCTTGTATCGTTCAGTTGGCTGCACTCTCTTTTGTTACATTTCACAAAATGTTTGTGCTGTCAGTCCACATTGGTCAGGCAGGTCAAGTTGTACCAAACTGAACGAAATAGCATACATATATTTTTTAATGGTTGAAAGTATTTTACATTTTTTGGCTCCAAAGTTCTTAAACAGACTGCTTAAAGGCTGTATTCTCTTCATGACACAGGCGTTGATATATTCAGGCTTGGGACTTGATGTAAACAGGCTTGTGCCTCCTTCTGAACCATACATGGAAATCTAAAACTGGCAATGACAAGATTATTTCTTTTGCTTGGTCAAAGAGTCTTTATACATCTTAAAGTCTTGAAAATCATGTCATCTTGGGCTTCTCAGATAATTGTATGTAGCATAGAATATTTTATTTGTTTGCCAGTAAAATTAATAACAAGGGAGTTGTTTTTTTCATTTGACAAAACTGCTACAAATTGAACAACTAATCTTTGGAAAATGTAGACACCTCTTACGTTCTTCATAACTCTATGCAGGTTTGTTCAGCTGCTACAGTAAATGCTGATATGCTCCATGCAATATAGTTGTGTATGAATAGACTTCAAATGCTGCTACCAATAAAAATCATGCTGATGAAATTACAGTGCTGTTTTTTCCATGGACGAGTGGAACTGTGAAATATGTGAGCTTTATCTATACACCTTGAAGGCCTATCCCAAACTTCAATCAATATGGAGGTGGTGAGGTCAAGGTGAGGAGTAGTTTATTATAGTTCCAACATAATGAAAAAAAGAGAGATTTCTCCATGAGAATGAGATGAAGTGGAAATGGTTCTTCTCTTCTTGGCTTCTCTGCGTTACATAATTCATCTACGTACAACCCACTGTGGAGCTAAAATATTCATACAAATGAAGAGACTCAAGCCACAACAACAGCACAGCATACACCTATTAGGTTTAGGAGCATATTTACAAAAGCTGACAAAACATTCCTGATGGGTCAGTGGAAGAGCAGTGTTCTAATTTTAACCTCTATATTTTGTTCCTTATATTATTACTTAAACAGATTGGGCATGGAAATGGCAAAATACATCATAAAAACACAATTAACATCCCTGTTAATATACCCACAAAACATTGTATGTATTGTTGAAAATACACTTTCATTTAAACACAAATTGCATTATTATGTTCAGCCTCCACATAGGGGAACAGAGGCTTTGTTTTATTCAGATATTACTAAGAATAGCTGCACGCTCTAGAGTTCAGAAATGTGAATATTGAATTGTAGCTGGTTGTAAATTATTTAAACTGGAGCTATATGAAAAGTATATATATATATATATATATATATATATATATATATATATATATATATATATATATATATATATATATATATATATATTTTTTTTTTTTTTTTTTTATTAACTGACATATCATTGGAAATGAAGATGTGCTTCTTTTGGGAAGGAAAATAGGATTAGACAAACCAGCATGAGGGTTAAAGAAGAGAGAGTCATGACAGACCAAAATGTGTTTTATGTGCATTCCTTTTTTTTCCCAGATTGAATCGCAAATAGGGCTACAATATTTAACAGAGATGGGGTAATATACAGATAATATACAGATAATATACAGACTTGTAACAAAGAAAATTAAACCGCTTATAGGTTCAAATTTTGTGGAATTTTCCTTAAGATATTCCAAAAGAAAATACCATGGAATCAATAAGACTCAAGCGTGCAAGTAATCCATTTGGGAACATGGCATAATTAAATGCTAGAAGCTAGAAGCACAAAGAGTAGTGAATTTTGGTACAGAAAGACAAAATATTTATGTATGTTGTACTGATACTTTGCACCTGATGTCATCAACATTCGCTGGGGGTTTGAAACTAACTGAAAGCACTACTCTGTTAGAAGCGCTCTTACTCAAGTTAGGCTTTAATCTGATCTTTATTTTAGCACAATCGGGTCAGAAAGAGCTGACTTGGTTGGAACTAGCAGGTGTTCTCACACATAAAATTACAGTCACTACTGCTAGCTAGTAGGACCATGTACACGCTCCTGAAAATGTGTTTAAATCAATTCTGTATTTTTTCTTGAGTTTTAAGACGATCTTATAACTTTTTTGTCTCAGTTTGCTAATGTGTGTATTATGTCACCATGGTAACTGATTACTAATGAACAGAATAGAAATTTATTATAGACCAACGCCAGCATGATATCATTGCAAAGTATCAACAGTCTGATAGAAGTCACATTTTTTACCTGTTACTATCAAATAAGTAGGAATTCTATGGACAATCAAACAGCAAAAGAGTCATCAAATAGCACTGATACTGGACAGCCATTTGACTGGGAGACAGGGGAATAAGATAAGAGTGACTAAAGTGAGTAGGAGAGTGAAGTGTATTTGAGTCGGCAGTCCCCACAGGCTGGCGACAATCCTTATCTCTAATGTAATGTTGAGCTATCTATTGTCAGTGTGCCAGCAGAGCCCAGCGCCTGCTATTGATTATTACAGGGTGAAAAGGGAAGCTGAGGAAATGGAGGAACAGGAACAGGTCTGCTGAGTACACAGTGCTAAACAACATCAGAGTTGGACAATGTTTGAAGCTGCACAATGACTACAGACCTGATATCATGTACTGTCATGTAGTTCTCGGAGGGGCTGTAGTTAGCGAATGTGAGTGGTACAAGCAGGAGGAGAAGGGTTTGGTAGAACGTCTCTGCTGACATTCACACGCTGTTCCCAGAGAGAGAGCTGCCAGCAGTGTGTCAGCACTCTAGCAGCAGCGCAATGGAGGGTAAATCTGGAAAATTACTGCCCCACCTCTGTGTAAATGGGACAGATATGTTCAACAGTGTATTAAGATGAATAGGATACCCGCTTATACATACACATCAGTGATTTTTAAAAATATTTTTAAACTGCACAAATGGTCTTTTTTCTCCATCTGCCACTGAAAATGATTGCTTCCCAGTGTGGTAATGTGCACAACACTCAAATGGGATAGTGGCATCGAGTGGTATAGTCATATGAGCTTCCATAAACACTCTTATCCAAGCTGACAGAATACAAAGTGTGCATCAAATCTTCACATTAACATTTTAAACACTAATGTTAGATTAGTGGTCATAATCAGAGGTTTAGTACAATATATTGGGCTCACCTCTTGAAGCACCTGCTCTACATGTTCTGTGCATGATACTGGAGAATTTGTGCCCCTTCCTGCTCTGGACCCTGGGTAAATGAGTATACTTTACTCCCTCCCATGATGCCCTGCAGAATGTCTGTCTGGTGCGGTTGTTCACTCAGTTGATGTACACTAACTGTCATGGCTGAACAGGACACATATACTGTATAGGGCAGAGCTGTGCCCTCTCCCATCATTCCTCAGTGTTACCTGAGCAGTGGTTCTCTGAGCATGACTCAGATGCAGTTGGCTGACTTGTATTCGTCCTCTGTGCCCTGGTCTCAGAGGAGGCTGACACACTGCACTTCACCAGGGAGAACACGCCCTAAAGTGCCCATGCGTTACTATACAGTTTATTATTGCACTAGCTCTGTTTGGTATACCAGCTGCTGATACAGCAATCTCCTCACACTGAAGTAATGGAAACCTATGCACTGCTGGCATCAAATTTATGCCAGAAGGATGTGAATAAAGTCCCTTTGAAGATGGATGACTAGAGGAAGCACACAATGATAATAAACACTACATCAGTAACACAGCTGCTGTGACTTGGTGCACTCCAAACATACACTGAGATGAGACACATCATAGTGTGTTACATATTCAATTAAAGCACATACATTTTTCACCATTTTTAAAATTGAAAACCATGTGTTCAGCCACTGCTGATGTTTTTCTAACTGCTTGAAATAGCCATAGACATACTGTTTGCACACATCATCTTACATAGGCTAGGCCTAACCAATAATAATTCATAATTCAAATAATTACCAGACAAGAACAAAACATATTGTCTGTATTAGAAATGGAAGACTTAGAACAAGGCAAAATTTAAAAGGAAAATTCTAAGAACTAGAAACAACTTGTGTACGATGGCCTTACAACTGAAGGATAGGCTACTTGCTCCTTATGCTATGGCTTGTGGGAAATGTGTTTAGCGCTAGTGAAGTTGCTGGCCCAGCATGCAGCATTTATTAGTGTATGACTGGTGCTAACAAAATCTCATAGCTATTAATGTGTACTGAAAAGAGCCTAGAGATTTAAATCTGCTGCAAGATTGAACACACATGTCCTTTCTTAATTCTCTTCCACATGCACGTGAAAGATCAGAATCTACAGTGAGTGCCTCTGCAAATGTGTGAATTACGACAAACCCACACTTTACAGCCTTGTGCCTTTCTACAAATGGATGTTAATGGGCTTGTCATTATGTGATTAAGTAGCCTTCTCAGTCACTGCATGCGCCGAATCTCCATACACATGTTGACCAAGATGCAGCACTGATGATGTAACAATAAGAGAACTGCATCCACTCCCAGGGTCCACTGCAGTGCCCAAGATGTCCTATCACACCAGCACATCACACACATACTTGTGCGGGACGCTGACTCAGATGGACCTCCTCGATGGCAGAGCGCCGCCAGTGGCAGCGTAGCCGCATTACGGCTCGTGCGCGCGGGTTTAAAAGGCGCCGTGGAGCGCGCCGGTGCCACAGTGTGTTGAGGGGTGTGTTTTGAGCGCAGTGAGACTCTGCTAAAAGTTGGGATTTCGCGTTGTGTGACCCGCAGCATCCTTCTGGCAGCATCATGGCAAACAAAGCACAGCAGCCTCCTCACCTGCACCTGGCCGAGGTCACTGCGTCCCAGTTCCTCGACATCTGGAAGCACTTTGACGCCGACGGTAAGAGTTACTATTCAGCCAGAAAAGTTTGACTGCTACCATTTGAATGATTTTATAGGCAACTCTTATACAATTAAATTTTACATTGGCATAAATGGCAAATAGATGGGGGGGAAAAACATTAAAGTGTAGGCTAAAACTTTGGCTTAGAAATCTAGGCTATACAATAAATGAAATGTTATTATGTAGACCTACTTTTGATATTTGTAATTACTTTTTTCATAACTACGAGTCAGTTAGTCGTTTTACAAACAATATTTTTTATATCTTCATCGTTTATTGCATTTTAGCGTATGCAAGGTTTGTCAAAGAGGTCGAAGAAGAAAAAAAAACGCCCCAGTCGGACGTTTCTAAAATGAATATTTGATGTGGACCACTCCCGATAGCGCGCGTGCATTAACGCGTTTTGAACTTTTATTTCCCGCTTTGAGTGGTAGGCAGCTCTTTCTCAATGTGATGCTTTTATGAACCCTGCAGCTTTGCAATTAAGTTAGACCATTAGCCTACACGTGATAGTCCTGGCAGTTAATATGAGAATACACATGTATGCACTGTACTGGCAAATCACTATCATATTCACATCCACATCATCATTAGAGGAGGAGGAGGGGCTTTGATAAAAATTGTGTTATTTTATCAATCAATTAGAGATTTCATTAGTGCTGTGCTCTGGGCTGAGCGATCCTATAATCTGTGGATCTCGCGCAGTGAGTGGCGGTGAATGACTGCAGCGTCCATTGATACTCGTTTGCAATCAAAGGAGCTTTCAACATCTGCAGCCTGTCAAGTGGAGCCTCTCTCACAGCGAGGCCAGAGGAAAAGATTTCCGTGCAGAATTAGTCCATTAGTGCATACGCTACACCTAACTGACTGGATGGCATTAAAAGGAACACAAGGGGCGATCAACTTACTCAGTTGTCTTTTATACTCAATACTGCTTTGGGATACCTCTATGATATTGCACAAACACTGGACCTATCTTATAAATAATTTTGCAGTGGATGGTGATGCGATGAGTTTTAAGTGATTACAAAATTCCTAGAAGATCTCAGTTTTGGCAACCACCAAGCAATTTTTCCTTGTCATTTATCAAGTACTGACTCTTTTAATGTTCATTTGCTTTTATTTGTAATGAAAACTGCAGTGTCTGCGAATTTGTAACGAAACTGCTGTGACCTGGAATAGTCCACTTTCACCATAAATTAAGGTTCACAAAACTGCCAAAACGTCTCTTCTTTTGTCTTGTATTTGAATATTTCAACAAACTTTAAAGTTTAGTTGTCATCTTCAGGGATGTAAGAATATAATCAGCAAACGTCAATCTGAAAAGGTTAACCTAAAACTAATTAGCAATCTCACTTAGTATGCTACACAATCAGTCAGATTGTCAGATTGCTTGAGCAAGGGTGAGCTCAAGTCTCTATTTAAATTCTGCAGTGTAATCATTAATATGTCAAAGTTGTATTGCAGTCAAGTTCCCAAGGTGTCTGTAATACCACACCAGCCAAGATGTGGAGTACATGTATGTTCTGCCTATTTGCACACAATGCCTTCTGGGAATTCATGTTATGTGTGTTTTCTGATGCTGAATCTATTCCACAGAGAAATCAAGCAGGAATGATGAGTGAAGAAGGCTGTGACAAAGAATAATATGCACCACCACAGTTGTTATTGCCCTTTACAGTTTGCGATTCTGTTGTGTTTTACATAAATGCTTTTACATATTGTGGGCTGGGCCACTTTGCAAACCAAAGTTAATCATCAAATTTGACTGGCGAATTTGATTTGTACTCCTATAGTGTTCATTACTGGGAGTGTCCTAGGCTTAGGAAGAGATGGAGAACAGGGCTATATGCTGAAAATGAATAAACATGTTGAGTTGCGGGTAAAAATACTCCTGAGGTATTACAGCCCTACTGATGAAACTCTGTATTCCCCGGTTGGCTCAGAACCAAATCTCATCTGGATTGCATCTTTCACAGCTCCCTGCACATTGTGTCCCTCTCATCTCTCTTCTTTTATGTCAGCACGTACAGACCACTTTGTACCTCTCAATAAAAAAATAAAAAAATGATATAATATAATTTTATGGCTAATTATAACACATTCACATTCTATCCACTATGACCTGGCGCTGGATGGAAATTAGTGCTTCACTTGTGTGCCCTCAGTGCAGAATATTTGAATAGGCTGTTTTGAAAGGCAAATGTAAATAGATTTTAAATACTTTGTTAAACATACTAGCCAACGTACGGAGATTGATTCTTACATTAGACGACTCTCCTGTCTTAAAATGCATGGTCTGTTTTATGAGTCCCTTGTGCCGCTGTGCGTGCCTTTAGTGCTGTGTTGCTACGGGACTAAAAGAAAGTGGCATTTGATGACTTGTAACTTTTAACTTACACTTTAAAGCTATATAGTGTTTAAACATCACAATGTCAACAATCTACCTGTCATTTTGGTTCTTTTAAGCAATTAATAAAATCATTAATTTCCTCAAGAAAACACTAAACTTTTTCCAGTTTCGCTACATGTTGTGGAACATTGTGTAAACAAATAGTATCTAAATGGTCATTCACTGTTGTTTTAACAAAATAGAGATAAGATAGCGCTTTTCTAGTAACAAATTAAGGTCTACATAACATCCTTCCAGCAGATCTCAGCAGTATTTTACATATATCACTGCATCAGGTTTTTACTGTATATGTGATTACAAGCCAAAATCTCTCCAGGCAGCTATAATATGGCTCAAGCCTGGATGAAGAGGGTTTCATCAGTTTGAGCATTTGGCTTAAAAACAAATGACTAAGTAAATCTTTAATGACTGAGTGGACTCTATGAGGGAGTAGTAAAACATACCAGAGTAGATTAGAATCTGACAACATTCTTCTTCTGAAAATATGACTTTATACAAATCTGTCATTTCCTGGAGTATTTTTACCTACTTCTTACAGGCATTTGAATATTACTTACAGTTGTTTTTTTTGTCAGGCTTGGGACTGGCATAGCAGTGCATGTGACCCCTTAGAGCTGCGTTAGTTAGTCAGCTTAAAGTCACAATGTTCAATTGAAAAGAGCACTGTGTCATCTTTTGGTGGTGGGTCTGCCACCTACTTGTCTTCATGGAGTTGGTTTTGCGTTGCCTGGAATGTTCCATGGTATGACATTAAATGTATCCATCTAGCAGTTATTCGCTATAGGTGTTTCTATTGCTCAAATATACAATAATTCTGTGAATAGGGGCGACTCTCCACAGATCAGATAGTAATGTAGTATAGCGCAGTAACGTTCTTGTCTCCCTCATCATAGATAAGTTTAATCTATATTGTAGAACACTCTAGACAAAGCAATAACATCTCCATGGAGACAAGCAGGTGGCGGACTCTACTAGAAATGTTAAGCAGTGCACCTTTAATATTGCAATTACAATTAATACTCTATATAACAGCATAATGCCATGAGTATTTTGCCTGTATGCCAACCCTGTGTGGGATAAATATATTTGCTTTCACATCTGTCTCAGAACAGCTCAGCAGATGCTCCTTACTGCACAAACATAATGGAACACCGCATCCATTGGCACATCCATTGAACTATATGACAACAACCGTGCATAATATATTCATAAATCTATTTTTACTGTCATTTTATGCAATTTGCCTTGTAGTTAATCACATCTCACTCTGTTAAGCAGGCCGTTTCTCTGCAGAGTGCTAAATGTCAATAAGGCCCAGAGGAGAGAGCGGGGCTTGATGCACTGTCCCGCACACAGTACCACTTTCACACACAAATATTCCAAAGATAGACCAAAGCTGCTGATAGAGAGATGGGGGGAGAGAAGGAAGAGAGGGACAGAGATGACAAGAGAAGACAGCATGCGAGTTGAGGAAGTGGGATGCCATGATAATCTTAGTTAGTGTTTAATGAGCTAGTTCTGCCTTCCAGGGTTCTATTGAAGCAGTAGTCACATCGTTTGGAGCCATCTGTCTGGCCCGATGAGTTGTGCGGACTGATGGGAAATTGGCACAGCTTCACAAAGTACCTGTGTAAAGCGGCCTCTCTCATTTGTCCCCTGAATAAGCAGTGTCAGAGCAGTGGATCACCGCTAGGAACATTAAAGCACCACAGGAACTTTAGAGGAAGGGCAAACCAAGCTGCAGATAAGTATTAGAGGCGTCAAGAGAATTGGAATTTATTTAGTATGTGCGCAATATGTGAAGACAGTGGATAGCAATACAGTAAACAAATTGTCTTCTTTAAGGTACTGTATATTCTTAAGAGCTTAATAAATGTGTTGAGTGAGCTTATTCAATTGTTAAAGTGCACTGCAGTCTGGTTGGAACCATGTAGATGTCCATTATGTGGCAAAGGCATGAATTTGAAGTTAATGAACAAGCTAAAAGGACTCCCAACACCAGAAGAAATAAAACCATACATTTATATAATTGTGTTCATGAAAATCTTCATTTGAATGAAGATTTTCAATTATTCCACACCATAAAAAAACACTCCAACCGAGGGATCATGCCTTAAATCAAGATAAAAACAGACCAGAGGCTGCTATCCAGACACAGCAGACTGCCATGTTTTTACAAAAGCTCAGAAGTTATTATTTTAAACAAGGTTCTGTCAAATGAATAAATATTTGCCTTACTCTGCCCTACTTACTGAAATATCTTCTTCCTAAACCGCCACTGTTGCCTTTGTTTGGTTTCCTTTTTTTGTGTCCTTCCAAATATGGGAATGTGACATCACCTTCCCTGCTAAAAAATAGAAACAGTTTTTTCCTGTCTAACCTCCTGCAGTCCTTTAGTAGTGATCAGTTTCCACTGCACCAGTCAATAGTTGGATCTATTAGAACATGGGGAGGAGGACAGTTACTGGTAAAAGGCTCATGTTTGGATCAATACAATGTCACGCTTTGATCCGGGTGTGACTCCATGAGCACACGAGTTTTATGCATGTCAGCAGTATTAAACAAAGGCAATGATATATGTTATCTTTTCATGGTGCTCTGTGTTCCAGGTAATGGCTACATTGAAGGCAAGGAACTGGAGAACTTCTTCAGGGAGCTGGAGATTGCACGGAGAGGGGCAGGAGTGGTAAGTCCTCGAATGCAAAAATGTATCTACATCAAGTTATCATGTAAATGAACATATTTCTGTCCAAAATATTATTAGAGTGAAATGGGCATAACAGATATATTGTGTGACTATAAAAGCCAAATCATAATGGATGTTGGATAAAGACTGGTTTGGCCACATTAGCCTTGTTTTTACATTAGCCCAAGTTTATTTCCTGATTATCAATTATGTCACATAAAAACTACCTACAGTCAAACTTGTATATGAGTGAGCAAAATGAGAAAGTGAACTTCTTCTTCAGGACCCTACAAACCCCACCTTCAGAGAAAAGATGAAGGAGTTCATGCAGAAGTTCGACAAGAACAAAGATGGACGCATTGAGATGTCAGAGGTCAGTATCCCTGTTCACATCTGTGCTAGTTTGTAATATACACGAGTTTCAGATTCATATATAAAGGTAACATCTTGAAGATCATGAAGATTTTCACCTTTCAAAATATTTTTTTTGTTTTAAATTGTTAATTGCTATGACAACTGTCCTAATTTTTCATCATTAGTAGTATATTTTAGTCATTGGCTCATTTCTATATTGTATATTGAAGTTCAATCTACATAAATTGAAAAGAAAAAACAAACAAACTAAAAACTGCTAAAAAGTAAGAATTTCATGGGTTCTATGTAGCTATACAGGGTCAATGATTTCCTTAGAGTATTTCTGGCTTTGTACGTGTTGAGTTTAACTACAAGTTAACAGAAAACCCACAGCACGAGGAGCATGTGAAGCATGAGGTCTATATTTTGCGAGGCGAGAAAAATCAAAGAGCTGACAAAATGTGAGACCAAAGTCAATACTCCAGTCGATTACATAAATGCAGCCTTTATGAAACTCTCCAGAGTCAATTTTGGGCGCAACTTCCCACCATTTTATTGTTCTTTTGCCTGAGATCTTCAAAGACATTAATTCACTACACAAGCTCAAACGCCCACAATGACTTAAAACTTTTCTGAGGTTATGTTGCTATATTATTCATGCATAAGTTCGAAGGACTAAAGACAAAACGCTTTATCTCTCCATTGCCGCCATCTTGTGTTTTCACACCGCTTCCATTTGCCTGTCACTTGTCTCCACAGCTGGCCCAGATTCTGCCCACTGAAGAGAACTTCCTGCTCTGCTTCAGACAGTTTGTCAGCTCCAGTGCTGAGTTCATGGCGGTAAGAATGCAATGATGAGAGGCCATAAGCTGCCTGAGAAATGTTTTGTTTGATCAAATTAATCTTCTTGTATGCATAATGTAAGAATAGCGTAAGCGTAAGGGCCCATATTACTATTATATTACTATTATCTTCTGATCTGTGTTATAACGTTGTTTCCCATCACAAACATTCCTGGAGTTGTGCTTTGTTTCATTCACACATATTTAAAACAAATCCTGATTTTTAGACTGAGTTCTTCTCTCCAACAGAAAACACTTCTATCTTGTTATGTGGTAATACAGGAAATGCTCCACTGTGTTTTTAAACTCCATACACCCTCAGTAAAATCATTATAATAATTCAGCCCTGGAACAGAGCATTTTGAGTTTTGGAGATGTAGACAGAGTAATAATAAAGGGCTACTCAAACATGTATGAAGTAAACAAAACACAATTCCAGGTATGTTTTTGAGGAGGCAACTTTATAACATCACTAAAAGCTCACAAGAGTCAATTTTGTGTAATATAGGAACTAAAAACGTAACATTTTCCTCCAAATAGAAGTATTCCATACAAAGCAATATCAGTGCAGTTTGTGGCAGAACTTTGAATTACCTGTCACATCAAGGACACTTCAGGTAAAAAAAAAGTCCAAACACGACCTGCTGAATAGTATTTAATATCAAAGACATGTAAACCGTTCCACGTAAACACTTTCTGAGGTTATATTTTGCCCTTGACAAAAATAATGGGGGCACACTTACATTTTATCCAAAAACACTATATTCAACATTTTGTGATTCAAAACATCATCATGACAGCATTATAATGGTATACCTGCACTGTAATCCCTTAAACCAAGAACTACGCAGTGTGACAGGCATCACATTGTAGCAGAGTCAAGATTGACAGCGTGACAAGTTGCTGCAAAAGTCAAAAATTGCATGTGATAACTCTTCAGAACCTTTACAATAATAGAGTACGAGATTAATCCAACACGAGTTTATGTGCAGGCTACAGACGTCTGGTTCAAATAGAAAAGAATGTCAGTGCGCATTCCAATATGCACTGACAAAATAAGTATTTATCACGGGGCTTTCGGGCAACTCACACAAACAAGCACAACAAGCAGTGACGTGACAGCATTATTGTAGACCTGCTATTCTCTCACAACAGCTTATCCAGATGAAAATGTTGAATGAGGTTGTAACTAACTTTAGCACAGTGTCCTTTAATAATGAATGGCAGAATAGGCGTAAGAAAAAGCCCAGAGCAGAAAGTCTGTTAGAAGCAATGAAAGCTACAAGCTGGGGGGAGTCATTTATTTCACTAAATACCTCACAAAGATAAGGAAAATGGCAGATTTCATGTTAGATGTGCTCCAACAGTAACGCTGACAATTAGAAACCAATTACGCCCATGGGCTGCCACTGTCACTGTAGTGTAAGGATGAAGGAGAGAGAGAGATAGTGGGAAAGAGAAGAGAAAGAAGGAGACTTCGGAGTAAGCAGAAACACAACAGTGGTAGATTAAATTGTGATGGGCTGTTAAAAGTCACAGAGAGTCTGATAACATAGATTAATCGGTCATTGTTTCAAGGGTTGGTTGGGTTAGCGGCTTGTTGGTGAGGAAAGGTTTTTGAAAGGGTTAGAATGAGGAAGCTTCTATTTCCAGAGTCATATATAATGAATAACAACCTAGCTACTCTCTACAGAAGGATTGGTGGAGGGGGTTGGGGTAGTGGGGGCATCCATCTTTGATAAGGAGCCCTTCTTTGGACAGAGACAGCTGTGAGATTAAAACATTAAAATGACTTCCACTGGTGTGTGCAGACCAGTGTGTAGTGGTGGACTTGGTCATTGAGGTCAAGCAAGACAATTGTTTCAGGGGGAAAATCCATTAATGTACTGTATCAATAGGAGAAAGAGAATTCACTGGGTTTAACCTTTTGCTTTCATTATTTCCTTTTGCAGGCATGGAGGCGGTATGATACAGATCGCAGTGGTTACATTGAGGCAAATGAGTTGAAGGTAAGGATATAATACTTAATACTTCTAAATTAAAATAATACTTGATTTTAAATAAGACTGTAGACTGCAGTGTGATTTGTGCAAAGTTTAATCAAGCATGACTAAAATGCCTGTTTTGTTTGCTGTTAACTTACACTCATTTATTTGTTCTTTTTTCCATCACTTTACAAAACAACAGAATGACAACCCCTGAATGTATCATTTTAATCACATTGCTTTAGGCTGTTTCATTTTGTAATAGTTTGTGTTTTACAATTCTCCTCACTGTAATCAACATACTCTGGTGTGTCACTATTGATTGCTTTGTTCATATGTTCATTTGACATAATTTCATTATATTATATTATGTTAATCATATTCTACTTGTTAAATTGCCCTGTATCAATAAAAAAAGAAAGAATGAAATTATGCTTGGGTACTGAATGCTTATCCTGCAGATTCCTCCAGCAGAAAATTCTTTCCAGAGAAACTCAACAAGTACTTCACTATTTTTACAATATCTAAAATGTATTTGTTAATCTCAGGTTAAGTGCTTAGTGCACTGAATGGGTATTGTACTATATAACTCTATCTAGCCACTTTTTCCCTTATGCAGTACATAGCAAACAGCTAAAATGTCTCAAAATGTAATCAAACTCGCATGATATAAACATTTAATTTAACTTGCCTTGTAATAAACATGGTTTTGGCTTTGAACTAGTGCCTTGCATCAGACTCCCCAGTGATGGAGTGTTTTTTAAAGTGGTGGTCTCAGGTCCCCAAAGCATTGAAAAGGGCACAAATGTCCTCCACTTCCTCTAATTTTAGGAGGATTGTGACCCTACAGCCATGTTAAAAGGTGCAGTCATTACGCCTCATGCCCTTGTTGTTGTGAAATCACACTGGTTTCCGCTTGGAGAGGTGCAGTGGAGAATAACTCAGGTGTGTCTGTGGCAGAGCTCTGGAAAGCTGCACCTGACAAGACGGCAGCAGATGAGCTGCGCCATCACTGACTCAGAGATGTCATTAGGATATGGGGCTCCAGAGAGATGTACAATCAAGGGGATAGGCTGGATTTCAGAGTTGGCAAATGGGCCTATTCAAATTTCTAAGCCTGCAATGTAATAATACAGGATACACTACATAATCCAATGACAAGTCAATACCAATCAACAGAAATGTACCTCTGAGAGGGATAAAGAAGTAAAATCCATGTTACATAGTCACTTAATATTTTGAGTAAAATTGAGTATAATTGAGTAAACGTTATAGGTACATTTAACGCAGATCAGATGTGGTACATTTTACTTTAGTTGGTCATTACAGCAAACCATCTGTTGACCTGCTAGTTGTTTTCAAATAAACGTGACTTTTAAATTAGTTCCCCGTCTTGATACAACTATTTAACCAGACCTGAATACAATAACTAGCATTTGTGTTATTAGATGTAGCTCACTAAAGTTTAAGTGGTAGTTATGTTGTAGTTTCATAATAATAATTATTAACTTAAGATCCTGACTGGTAAAGAACCATGGTCTGTTGTTTGCAGATCCAGTTAATTTGTTTTCCTATAATAAACATGAATAGATAAACCTCTAAATGATGCGTAATGTTATGCTTCAACTGGAATCTGCCAGAAAATTAGGAGATTAAGTCCAGCATGTGAAATGACAAAATGTGCTTTTGGCAATAACAAAGAACAAAGACTGAAAAGGCTCATGTCCCGATTTGTTCCTCACACAGTACTCTCTCTCCTCAGGGCTTCCTCTCAGACCTTCTGCAGAAGGCCAACAGACACTATGATGACCAGAAGCTCCAGGAGTACACACAGACTATTGTAAGCACCACACTCAAGCATGTCAGAGGAGTGTAAGCTTTCTACAGTTTTGGTGCCTGGGTCAGCTCAGTGACCCCTCAAGCTCTTCACTGTTCACTGCTCAGATATGGTCACAGCTGCGGCTCACTCCACTAGCCCCAGAAAAGCCAAAATGAGTTCTTCTTTAAGATTCACTTGGTTTCCACTGCAAGAGTTTCTTGTGCTACAATGCAGATGTTCAACCTACTTTTCTTTTAGACAAGCTGACTTGAGAGTTACAGCTGATACACGTTGTGAATGTGTGTGGCAAGTAGGGCTGGGCGGTATACCGTTTGAACCGGTATACCGGTAATTTTTATTTTTATGATATGAATTTTTTATTTACCGCCATACCGTGTGTGCGCGCATATGTCGGCAACACAGAGCGGCGGAATGTCGCACAGCGGTAGATTGAGCGGGGGCTGTTTTTCAGTGTTACACCAAACAAGCCAACAAGCCAGGTAAGGATAGCGAGTTGAGTAGAAAGTAAAATCTGCATCTTCTCCCCAATCTCTGCGTAACGTTGGCACTGCAGCACAAAACACTACACAGACGTCCCTGGTAGGCGCGTTTGCTAAAAGGGACCGTCTGTGTAGTGTTAGGTGCGTTTGGTAAAGGGACCGTCTGTGTAGTGTTAGGCGCGTTTGCTAAAGGGACCGTCTGTGTAGTGTTTTGTGACACGGGCGAGAGCGCGGGTGCGCGGAGCCGCGCACTCCGTCTAAAGGGACCGTCTATGACAAGAAAAGCAAACGTTGGAATGATATTACCAACTCTATCACACTCCACTTAGCCAAAGACAAAAATACCGTTAAATACCGTGATACCGTGATAATTTAAAAAAATACCGTGATAACAATTTTTGGTCATACCGCCCAGCTCTAGTGGCAAGTGTACATTATGATTTGATTAGTTCATTTCCTCCTGTGGGCTCACCACCTGCAGAGGGGTTCATAGGGGGGGTCAGGTGCTATGAGGATTGGGCAGCAAGCTGCCCCCGCAACCCAGCCGGATTAAGCGGGAGAAGATGGATGGATGGATAGTTCATTTGCAAAAGTGTAGTAATATTTTCAAAACCAAAATCTATTTTACTGCTACCAAAATATAATTCCATCCCTTCTTGATAGAATCCACTATACATTATTGTCATTGCTAATATCTCTAGAAGATGGTAACAAAGAATACTGTCAAACTGTCAATTTTTCAAAACCGAAATATCTGTTTTGGCTATTGAACTCTCCAAACTGAATACAGGATACATGATCACTATGCTGCAATGTTTTTTATTATGAACTATGTCTCGTACCACCTAAATGTAGCCCCTCACTTTCTAATCTAAAACTGACCACATTTTTCCACATTTTGTTCCTCTCTTCCTGTTGCTGTCGTAGCTGAAAATGTTTGATCTGAATGGAGATGGGAAGCTGGGCCTGTCTGAGATGGCAAGGTAACACTGATCTCTTTCAAACGGTGAATTCTGAGCTCCATTTTATGTCCACTGTTGCAACATGGCTATGCTTCTCTCTCTCTCAGGCTGCTCCCTGTTCAGGAGAATTTCCTGCTCAAATTCCAGGTAAAGCCCCAGCTGTAGAGTCCAAAAGCTAGTTCTAATTAATGTCTCATGTGGCCATTAATTTCTACTTTAATTTTACAGGGCGTGAAGTTGACTGCTGAGCAATTCAATGCCATTTTCAATTATTATGACAAGGTAGGTCTTTCGTGTTACACACAAAAATGAAATAGCTACCAGGCCTAGTAAAATTTATAAGATTTAGAGGATTACCCCCAAATCTGTCTCTACATAATCAAAACAATAACATAATCCGAGGTCAACAAAACTTTCATTTGTAATATACGTGACCTTTTCATTTATAAAAGCTTAGTTCAGTAGTGACTATTTAGGGCTAAGAGGCAAAAAAATATTAATCTGTACAACAGAAGTGATAGCATTGCATAGAGGGAGAAATGTGGTACTCTGGAGGTAGCCTATGGTTGTTTCCGTGACTTTGTTTAATGAATATACAAATTTCCTGTTTTGTATAGGAGCTCTAGGGAAATGACAGGAGCTTGCACACCTGTCCCTTTGTAAACAGCCCTAAGTAGTTTGCAGCCGCTCATTATTAAATAGCATTGTTATTATTCCACATTAGCCGGGTTTAGCACCAACTGAAGAAAAACATGTGGACAGAAATTCTCTACTATTTTACACCTGATATTTTTACTCTTTAATTTATACTTGGCTATATGTAAAAGACATAACTTTTGGCAAATGATCATTACTTGTAGCTTACAGACATGGAGGCTGCAGATAAAGTTGCACTATGTAACTTTTTGGTTGGGGCTTGTCACAGCCTGTTCCCTCCCGTCAAATCTCAGACGTTAAGCAAGGTCTCTGAGCAAGGTTGCCTCTCCACAGATCTGAACTGTAACTTTGGTTACAGGTGGGTTGGTCTCCATGATGCTAGAAGGGTTTAATGCCATACTGTGATATATTATATATATATTTCAGGCAAGCAAACATTTACATGGAGAAAAACAGGTGGCAGACCCTCCACCAGAAAAGTTATACAGTGCATGTTTAATCACGTAAAGCACATTAAAGTTGCAGTTTGATAACAAAAAAGAGATATTTTCATTTCTGGATTTTAAGCTTTTTACAATCTAATTTATTTGATATGTTAAGGATACATGCTTCCAGGCTTTGGTTGTCTGACCCAAATGCATGATATGATATTCAAAGCAAGGTTTTATATTTCAACATTTGACACTATCCATGTTCTATAGTGAAAATGATACTTGTGGTTTGTGAAGTGCTGCATTCATTTTGTATTCATAGCTTACACAATACAGAATGGGGCGTGTATGTATCTATAATGATGAGTTTTGTCACTTTGTTCAAGACTAAAAAAGTACAAAGCTCATAGGACCAAAGGGCAAACTGTGTACAGCCTTGAAAATGTTTGAATACAACATGGTGCAGGGATTTCTCCAGACTTAAAAAAAAAAACTGCACAGACTTGTTTCATCCAAAAAAGGGAAGCAAATAGATCCTCACTTTATTTTACAATTGAGAGGAGATTTGTTCAAAATAAAACTGGCAAGCATCTCAACACAGCAGTTATCTGGAGACTGGACCTAGATGAAGATATTTTTGTGCCAACTGCTGATGGAGCATCTCCAATGAGCTGGACTTGTTTTATGGCCCAGACCCTAACCACTATCTGGAGACCACTGATCTATTAATTAGCAAAGTATCTCCTCATGGACTTCCTTTTGTGAATGGGGAGGGTTTATCATCTACTACCACTATGGCCACTAAAGAAATGCCATCACTTTTTGAATAAAGTTTAGTTTCACTTTAAATAAAAAAGAAGTAATTTGACTTTTTTGTTACAGGATGGGAATGGCTACATCGATGAGCAGGAGTTGGATGCGCTGCTACGAGACCTATACCAGACAAACAACAAGGTGGGTTAAGGTGAAGAATTGTTTAAAAGCAGCGTGTGTTGTTAAGTATTGATTGTAAAAAAAAAAAAACAAAAAAAAAAAGGGTTGTTTTGACTTCTGAATACTTGACACATAATAATGGTGATTTCTGGAAGTCTATTCCTTTGGTTTATTGGCAAATGTCCCTGTTGCTAGACTGTAGAATTTTATTTCCTCATTATGGCTCAATGGTGTAAAGATGCAAAATCACTACCCCTGACCTGTCCTGATATCTACAGGAGGTGGATGCCAAGAACCTGACAGGCTACAAACAGAGCATCATGGCCCTGTCTGACGGGGGGAAGCTGTACCGCAGTGAGCTGGAGATTGTCCTGTGCAGGGAGCCCATGATGTGACTTTTCTCTGTCTTCTTGCAAATCCTCATTTGTTTCTCTGCCTGCCCAACCCTGCCCTGCCCTCCTAAAACCACCTCCAGCAGCCTGGAAACATAAACCAGGTGCATGTGCCAAGCACACTCTGCTCCTCTGACCTAGTTTCCCTGACATAATATGAAGGAATGAAAAGTGCACTATGAGCACACTGCAGCTCATCCCCACTTCACTTTCAATTATCGAACCATGAGCAGTTAAATACTTCTAGTTCCTGTTGACCCCTGGGCCATCAGTGATTTGCCTGGCTCGCAATTTCTACCATAAGCCCCTCATTCCAGAGAATCGACCTTTGAACCCTGACCTCTTAACCTGGCTTCATTCAGTCCCCTTGCTCTTGCATTAGCTACCATAAAATATAGTCAAGAGAAACTGCAAAACTGTGTTTGAATTTATCTTATTTATTATAACTGAGTTTTACACCTATATCATTTACATGTTTGTTTTTGGTTGATTCTGTCGATTGAAATCATAATAAAGTCTTATGATAAAAATTGTTTACTGAGCACTATTACTTTTAACCTAACTATGATAGTATTGCCAGATTTATTTAAAATATATTTTTGCACTATTTGAGGGTTCTAGTTGTTCCTGAAGATTGGATTTTTTTATTCCTTTCATGTATTTTGGCATTAGGGAGTCATATTACTGTCCACATCAAAACAACATATTGAACTTCTGAAGGCTTTAGTAAGGAATGTTAACAGGTTTTCTGCTTAATATTTCACTTTTAAACTTGAGATGGCTGAGTATGGGTGATTTTATAACAACCAGGGAAAGATGAATGAAAAGGGGCCAGTTAAGGGGAGCTCTCAGCGCATAGACTTTGTTTATTCCTGACACACTGATTGCATATTGTGCACTGCTCTGTGGCAGATCAGAGTAATAGTGGCTGCTTTGCCTTGGCACAGGCTTCGACAGCTTCATTTGCAGCTTGATGTCTTTTTCCCAGTTGCATAATGGAAATGACAGGAGAAACAAGTGGAGCGATATTGCTGATGCAGCACTGTGAGGCATACCCTGTGTGTGAAATGAGCCCCTGCTCTCTTATTCACAGTGTGTGGATACAACTGCACATCACAAAGGCTACTCTAAATATAATACATTTAAATTTACTCATGTTTCCCATCATATGATAATTCAGTCATGCCACTTACAGTAGGGAAATACCATGTCACAAAGCTAGAGGGGATCAGGATAACATCTGTGTGTTATACTCAATAAACCATGGTTCAGTGGGAGAAATAAAAGCAGTAAATATCTTAAAGGGGTTAGTTTCAGACTGTGAGATATTTGTTCTCCTTAACTCTATACTGTAAAATTATACAGTGTGAATATTACCCTAAAGCAGGGTGGGCATTTTTCCAAGAAATTAATGTTGATATATTAGTCTTCTTTATTATCCTCATGACCATGTTGAGACACTATTGCATCCACCAAAATGTGCTGTCAAGTACAAATATACCAAATATATTACCCTCACCTATGGTCATGAGCTCTGGGTAATGACCGAAAGAACGAGATCGCGGATACAAGCGGCCGAAATGAGTTTCCTCCGCAGAGTGGCCGGGCGCTCCCTTAGAGATAGGGTGAGGAGCTCGGTCACACGGGAGGAGCTCGGAGTAGAGTCGCTGCTCCTCCACGTTGAGAGGAGCCAGCTGAGGTGGTTCGGGCATCTGGTCCGGATGCCTCCTGGACGCCTCCCTCGGGAGGTGTTCCGGGCATGTCCCACCGGTAGGAGGCCCCGGGGAAGACCCAGGACACGCTGGAGGGACTATGTCTCTCGGCTGGCCTGGGAACGCCTCGGGGTCCGTCCGGAGGAGCTGGAGGAAGTGGCTGGGGAGAAGGAAGCTTGGGAGCCCCTGCTTAGACTGCTGCCCCCGCGACCCGGCCCCGGATAAGCGGAAGAAGATGGATGGATGGATATTACAGCAGTGTTTCCCAGTGAGAGATTAACCAGGGGGTACCTGGAATGAATAATTATGTGAATAAAAAATGCAATTAGTAAAATTGGTAAAGTTCACATCATCTTGAACATTTAAGACAATTTTGGACAAAACAGGGAAATATAATTGCAATAATTAAAAAATATATTACTATAGTAAACAGATTTCTTTGCCTCCTACCCAAGTTAGGAGGTACTTGGAGTGTGAGACAAAATAACTTGGGGGATACTCAAGACAAAATGGTTCTTCCCACCATTTTTTGATGACACTACACAATTGCTTTGTTTTCAGATTTTGCAGTCTTTTAATTGCCCTGCTGCAGTAGATCAGAGTTTTCAATAAAAATAAGAAGGAACTCCCAAAATATACTTATGACTTGGATCCGGACATTTTGTTTCTGCTGAGACAGTTGGACAGGACATGATATATCTAGTAGAGCCCTTGTAATTGAGTTGACATGCTTTTAAAGGGATCTGAATAATACAACAAGTGCCTGCACACACACACGCACGCACGCACACACACACACACGCACACACACACGCACACACACACGCGCACGCACACACACGCACACACACACACGCACACACACACACACACACACACACACACACACACGCACGCACGCACACACACACACACACACACACACACACTTGCATCAATTAATCAAAAGCAACACAATCTTCCAATGGCATGCAGGAACACTGGGAAAACAAGGGGATCCCTGAATGGGAGAAAGAAGAAGTGACTTGTGGTGAGTTCACACTGATGCCTGAAGAGCATGTCTATAAAAAGCAAACTTCTATAGCTAGATCTCTATGCGTAGCTATGTCATTTGCTGTATATTGTCAATTTGTGAGACCTGTCGACAAAAAAAAAATTGAAGATATTTTTCATTGTCAACAAGATGGCACATGCATTTCCTATTTTAAGAGTGTCCTTGCTGCATCACAAATACCAGGGTTCTTGCATCCTTTGGTAAGTGCAGTACAACATAGCAACCTGCATCTCCCCATCTAGCTCTGACAATGTTGGATCTTTAATTACTGTTTAGTCGAGTAGAGAGAGCAGCCATCACAGTCAGGCCCTGAAACAGAGCATAGAGAGGATTAAACGCATTGGTGTGGGGAAAAATGTCTAAAGGCACAACTTCATTTAAAGTGAGACATAATTGATTTCTGGATAAAAACCATCTAATTAAAGATTTGCTAAGAGCATGGGTTATATGTCTGGACAAATGCTGGTGGGAAGAGTGGTGCTTGAAGTGCTGATCAGTATGGCACTCAGACCTATTTTTATGAATATGGTATAGGACCATTTTTATTGTTAGTTATGTCATATGTGAGGACATGTCCAGAACATGCATTCATTGAATAATGTAAGTCAAAGCAATTATTTAAAAAAAAATAAAAAACTTTAAAAGTCCAGTATAGTCCTGATGAATTTAAGGTTAAAGATAAGTTAATGGCCCCTTTCATAATATTCAATACGTTGTATAATTTTTGTACAGATTGTACTTTCCTGTATCTTTCTTTTAACGGCATTGCATCTTTATATTTAATTGTAGGCAATTCTCATATTTTTGCCTATTAGACTCAGATGGCCTGATCGGTGAAGTGTGCAGTCTTACACTTATCAAACTCTTATCTAAAAATGGCATATGGGACATAAACATGGTCAACAATTACATTGCAATTATTAATATTTTATTTGCTACAGTTACAAATGTGTGTAAAATCCCTCAGTCATCCAAGTAGAATCCATGGCAAAAGGAGAAATTTAGGAGAAGTTTAATAAACTTTTGTCCAGTTGACAAATTTCTACTTTTGCTACAGTTATAAATGTGTAACCTACAGAAGCTGCTGAGAGGTCAGTGGGAGCATGAGCGGGACATTCAAGGCAAACCATTGACAAGCAATTGGCACACATACACCACCATAAAAGTGTATCTTTAATAGTGTAGATGTAACAACTTCAGTTTGAATTGTTTCTTAATTGTGTCTGTTCATATAAAAAGTGTGTAATAGTCTGAGTGGACATGACTCTTTTTATGTCATGTGTTGTATAAGAAAGAAGAGCATCTAGAACAGGGGTGCCCAAACTTTTTTCATCTAGGGCCATATATTAAAACACAGAGCAGCGTGAGGGCCGATCGAGGGTCATAGACTGGAGGTCAAAACAGGGAGTAATTAAAAACTGTGCATTTATAACAGGTTTAAATGACCCTCCAGTCCTTTGTTCATGCTTAGACCCTCAAAAGGACAAACTACATTTGCTTGATCAAGGTAGATTTCAAAAACATGCAGTAAAAAGTACTGCTTGTGGTAGTATGGGCCAATTCACCTGGAAGCCCTAGGGCCAAAAACAACTGGTCCGAGGGCCACATTTGGCCCCCGGGCCATAGTTTGGACATGCCTGATCTAGAATAACATGAGGATGCTAATGTGATGAGGTTATAATATCACTGCTGATGTAGCATACTACACACAGCATACAAACAGCCATAATTTATTCATTGACAAAAAGAACTCTGTTCATTTATTGATGCATTTTATAAATATAGCTGACAGAAATTAAATAAGTGATGATGAATATGAGAAATGGATGCCTCAGCCCACATTCTGGGGTATGCCTTGCTAACAATGAACCCTAAACAAGAATAGACAATGTAATCCCTCATTCGTCCATGAGTGGTCCAATGTAGAGGTTTCAGTGTAGTCATCCAGACAGTTTTTGCAATGACGACATTTCAGCTCCAATCCAGAACCCATTCTCAATTAATAGTACTGGTTTGAGACCCAAGGATTTATACTACACTTAGAAGACCTGTCCCTTAAGAGAGGAGTGTTTTGCTCAAGAACACCATGACAGAACTTTGTCCAATCAGGAACAATCTTCCTCTGTCCTACAGGTTGGGAATTACTGATCTAACTACAGAGCGAATGCCATCCCTGTGTGCCTAAGATCATCAGTAAGTCCTGAACATCCTCACCTGTCTGGAATTATACAACTTTTTCACATTATAATCATACAGTTGTTCAACAAAATTATGACTTGAATTCATTTTATATGTCATGGTTTTTGTCGTCATTTTATTTATGTGTCTGTACTATCCAAGTACTTAGGAAAACCCTTATGAATGTGACATAATTTCATCCTGTATCAAAGCAGCTCTCAACACCATCTAGAGGTGCAAACTGATATGACAACTAACTGACGTTTCCATCACAGGTTAATAGACCATGACAGTTTGGCTAATTATATTCATCTAGCTCAGGCATGTCTAAACTATGGCCTGGTGGCCAAATGTGGCCTTCAGACCAAATTCTTTTGGCCCTCAGGCTTACAGGTGAATTGGCCCATAGTAGTACTTTTTATTGCATGTTTTTGAACTCTACCTTGATTAAGTAGATTTTGTGTGTCCTTTTGAGGGTCTAAGAATGAAAAAAGGTCTGGAGAGTCATTCAAACCTGTTATAAATGCACATATTTGAGTTACTCACTGTTTTGACCACCAGTCTATGACCCTCGTTCAGCCCTCACACTGGTCTGTGTTTTAATATGTGGCCCTTGATGAAAAAAATTTGGACACCCCTGATCTAGATGCACCAATTGGCATTATGATGATGAGGTTTTTGTATTTTTAAGGTTAAATTCAGTCCCTTTTCACAAACATTCAATGTCAACAACATTATTTTTTAGCAAAGAGCTGCAAATTTATGATAGCATGCACACAAGATGCGGTTAGTGATTCTATAATTTCTCAGTGAGTCTCTATGGCCCACTAATGTTTATTCCATACCACAAAGTAGAAATAGCCCAGGAAGGACATTTGAAAGGGGATCCTTTGGGGAACATGGGAAAGGAAGTTCATATGATGATCAATAATTCCATTTCAAGTTGCAGATAAAGCTTCAGTTTGAGTAAATAATTGTGTTGGATTTCAGTAGCTGCATTAATGCAATTAGCAGTTAGCTGTAATCACAAAGTATGCCACATTCTCACCCTCACTCTTCTGTTGCAAATATTATAGACATCTGTAGTGCTGTAGTGGTAAAACTGGAGTTCTCTCTCCCTCTGCTCGGACACAATTTGTAATCCATGACACCTTTTTTGTGCACAATGGCACAATGGATCTTATGCTGATGCTTGCCAATCCGTATTATACTGTTCCTAACCCATAATTTAGTCTCCCACTGTATCACAGAAACCAGAAATTAACTGACCTGGATCTGAAGGTGACTATCTGTTTCTCTCCAGCTCTAAAAGCTTTAAAAGATTTCTGGACTGTGGAGATTGCCAGAAGAACCATCTGTATGCTTAGCTCTATCAGCTGTGCAGCCTACTCTCTCTGCACTTTCATTTAAACTTTAACATGTGGTAATACACTGAAAGCAAAAGCAAACTTCCTGTTTTCATTTTGTATTGTGACGTTACAGGTTGACCCATGAAACTGTGAGAAGCACCTGCTTCATGGTATCAGGAGTAGGAAATTTTCACAAACCAAGTAGTTTGAGCTAGGTAATTTCTTCCTAGACCGCTTCCCTTCAGCTCTCTGGACCCTGGAGCTGATCAATAAGATAAGATTGATAGAGTCTTGTGTTCTGCAAGCAGCAGCAAGCAAGTTTTAACTCAAAAGAGCTACAAGATCTACAGCTTTTCCCCTACAAAGAAACCAGATGACTGGAGTAAATTCAGAGAAACTAGCCATAACAAGACACAAATTAAGACACTGCTTAAACAATCAATCAATAATGACTTTCTCCACAGAAAGAATAGGAATGATGTTGATGTTGTTTGAGTATTTATCTGTAAATGTCAAGTGAATATTTTTATTTGTGTAAAAAATGTTTAAATGTGTTAATAATGCACATGTGAGATCACAGACCTCTCCTCATACCCCACTCAACTTTAGCAGAGTTACACTCATTTCTCCACCTCATTGGTTTAGCCTTGTCCTGCTAAAACTTAAGTACCGGTAGGTGGTTACAGATATACGGATATAGACTGTTATCACTGAGGAGACTGTTATCACTGAGGAGAACCCAAGCAGTTCAAGGAAACAATCTTCAACAGATCTGTTCAACTCAGACCTATGACCAGAGAGGACAAAGAAACAGGGAGACAGAGTAGCTCCTCATCTTCTCTGCTGGACAACTTTGTGCCTGTCTTGTGACATGTTTTTATCCAAATTACTTTAGCTGATCTGACCGAAAGCAAAACTTTCATATTTTTCTAAATGTAAATATTTCGGCATCAGCCTGATGCTGCCAGAGCCTGGAGTTATTGTTCAGATCATGTGGCCTCTACCTGTCTCAGCTCATTTGATTTTTCAGACCTGATGCCCTGAGGACTTCAGACCTACAAACCATTGTACGTCTGGACTAAAATCTCCACTCTTCTGGTCATATGCGCACACCTCACAGAATGGCTTAACTGACCAATTTAGACTCAACACATAACACATAAATTGCACCTATAATCTCCAATCTTTAGACACCAGTCTAGAGTAGCCTACACTAATTTGCATTTTGTGTGCTGTCTGATTAACTTTGGTCAATAAATATTCATAAACCACATTTTTCTTTGGTGAATACTAATGTTGTTTCCAGATATGGGTTACTGATATAGACAAGAATTTACAGTCAGAACAATTGTTTAATTAATTATTAAGTAATTAACTTAGATAATTGATTATACTGGATCGATATTTCTCAACATTTGCTAAGTGGTTCCCCAAAACTCTACTTCTAGTACACAAAGGCCTCACAAAGGCCAAAGTCGTTAATATCAATTACTCCCTTTAATACTACAATGGTATTATATGTCTTTGTACCTTTTTCAGTGGGTTTAAGTATTGCTGGGGACATTTCATTGATTTAAATAAATTTAACTATAGTGACAACTTGTCTGCCTAACCTTAAACTCAAATTAAACTAATTTAAATTATGTGCATCTTCATAGGGGCTCACTGTACGTTCAGATGTGTCAAATAGGAATATAACAATAACTGAAATATTGTGATATCGTATTGTCAAAGATCTCACAATAATATCGTGGACCATCATAATATATCAAATCACAACTCTCTTTGCTTAAATTAATAGTTATGGTGCAGAAATAGCTTTAAAAAACAGAGGGAACTACATAGACCATGATCCTTTCCTCCGTTTCAGTGCAGACTACATGAAGAAATAACTGTTCTAAGCACTTTTAAATCTTAATTCTTTGGTTTAAGTCTTGTGAAGGCAATTTTAAAGGAAAAAATTGCATATTCACAGTTTTGTGAGCTTCCACAAAATAGGCCTATTGCAATAAATATCGTACCATGAGATGTAGGCTATTGTGAAAATATTGTACAGAGATTTGGATATTGTTACATCCCTAATGACAATAATTGTTGTACCAAATGACTGGTCAAAGCATTTTATAATGTCAATTGTTATTATGTATAATATCATAATATCTTGAGCCTCCCCACTATATCGTGAGTTTTCCCACGATATCGCAATAAATATCGTACCGAGGTTCATAACATAACGGTATTGCATTGTGAGACTTGGATATCGTAGACTGCTGTGTAATCACCACAATTGAACAAGGATAACTTCTTCAATAGTCACACTAAACTAGCGAAACAAAGCGAAAGTTTTCTAATGGACAGTTGGCCAATTGTTTTATCTGCACTTCTCCACAGTATGGAATTAAATGTATCAAGTAGGTATTATGCATTTATTTGTTTTGTTGTTCATAAATAACTTAATGTATTCATTGGTCCTTCACTTGAAAAGGAATGTAGTGCATCTTTGCGTTTGCGATTAGGATTAGCCTCCACGTGTGACCTACATAGCCTACCCCCAGTTCAAGCCTGACGTGAGAAGTAGGCCATTGCTTTGTTAATCTTCAGTAATCTTATTTTATTTATTATTCAAAGATGATCAAAATATCAACAATAAAGCGAACCACACTCTAAAACGTCTAGCTAGACGATAGTCCCGTCAGAGGTGTACAGAGCCCTCTGCCGGAGAGTCTGTGTCACAACTACAGCCTGCAGCTGTAAACAGCATCTCTGCTATGCCCGCACCCCTATGAACTAACATCAAGGACCATGACGTCCACCCTCCTGTGGGCTCACCACCTGCAGAGGGGTTCATAGGGGGGGGGGCTTGGCTTGGTCTGCGGCTTTAGAGAACCAACACACTTACCTTGGTACGAATGGCGCTGTTTGAAGATTTCCAAGTCACGCACCCAACCTTTCGTAAACTGAACGTGAGCGTCCAAAGAATTCCGAAACTGATTATCGGTATAAGCACTCACTCCGCATACTAAATACGCCACAATATCTGAAAATATGACTGTAGGTAAGTCGTCGGAGTCTCGCGTCCAATGTTTTGCCGGTATCTCGTAAGGATCCATATCGCCGATCAAGCAAATTTTTTCCATATACCGTCTCCTTGCGTCCGGTAGGAGTTTGTTCATGTACAGACCATCTCTTCCACTAGTGGTAAACTAAACAAAACTATACTAAACTGCAGCTACTACTTTAACTTGCCCATTCAGTTCTTCGTGCATTCAAAAATGGCGGCACGCATTGTTTACGTCCCAGAATGCACTGCGCAGCCCACTTCCGTTCCCATTCCCTATTGCACATCCATTGCTATTTATTTGAAAGGTTTATTTCACTCAAAATGTACAAATTTAATATACACTATGCCATAGTGTATATTTCCATAGTGACTATGGAAATGCATAGTAAGTGATGTGGGTTTATGCCCTGTAATTGCCAGGAGCTGTTTCCATGGCACCAGTGATTGCACATTTTTTTGGTTTTAGGGCAATAGGGATATTTTTAGTTTACTTACAGACCTGACATTTTGTCCTTTTGTAGGTAAGGCCCTAAATGAAGCTTTTTGTGTGTGTGTCTCAAAAGTTGTTTATATATGTTTGTTGTATGATTTGTATGAAATGGAATTTTGTTTTCTTTTTTTTTTTTTCATTTGTATTTCTGGTCCTTTAGCTTTTGTTACAGCTATATGACAGAACTAGCCTACAGCATGCAGATTGTGAAATAACAGGTTGTATTGAAAAAAGGATGTATAATGTCTCATTAGGGAGTGAAAGAGGGGTTTTACTAGCAAAATAAAGAACAAAAACTCCAGATGATGACAAATGTCCTGAAACTGGTCTTGAAGGGTTACAAGGCCCCAATTATGCTATTTTCTGATCCATGTTATAATGTGGTTTCCTCATTAAAAACATACTTGGAGTTGTGTTTAGTTTCATTCACACAAAACCAACCATCTTGTGATGGGAAGTTCTCCACCGTGGTTTTTAAACTCCATATACTGTCACTAGAATCATTTGGGTAATTTCTATCCTGCCCATCTCTGAACAAAAGCTAAAAGGTAGCTGAAAACTAACACTACGTGATATCACATGGTGGAACAGAGTATTTTGAGCTTTGGAGATGTAGGCAGAGTAATAATAAAGGGTTACTAAAACGTGTGAATGAAACAAAACACAACTTCAGTTATGTTTCTGAGGAGGTAACAATATTCTAACATGGCTTAAAGTTCACAAGAGTCCATTTTGTGTAATTGAACCTTTAAACATAATATCAAAACCAGGCCCTAACCTTAACCGTCACCCTACAACCCAATAAAAGTGGGAACATAGAGCTAATCACTCTCTATGACCTCAGCCTGTAGTTTTTGATAAACTATTGTCATTGACTGTGCTTTTAAGGTGTAGATTGGAGAAGCATTAACAGGTCAGTTGAAGAATTGAGACAACTACCAGTAGTTCAAGACAGTGGCCTCAGCTGCTTGATCAACAATGTGGGAATCAACGTAGTGGCAGATTTTTAAAGTATTACTACTGAGAAAATTATGGAGAATTTTCAGACTAATGCTGTGGCTCCTCTGATGACCACAAATTTGTTTAATAGTCTATTGCTTCTAATGAGACTAAAAAGATAAGAACTTGACTATCTCACTGTGGAGAATTTTACGCTAATTGTAAATCATTTCTCTTAAAGCTTTTTAACAGTATATTGTGTATTAAAAATAGAGATACAGCTTATAACTGTAGTGGGGATACCTTTATTTATTTATTTGTGTATGTATGTATGTATGTATGTATGTTTATTAAATATGGGATAGTGCACATTAATCAGCATGTGTTAGTACAGCATGTAAATATGCCTGAGTTAGCCGTGCAGGCTAATATTCATCCGTAGTCCCATTGGCAGGTTGATGGCAAGACAAAATGACATAATAACATTCAGTCCATCACACATGACAAACACATTAAAGATCAGTGAATATTAATAGTAAACATATTAGGAAAATGGGAACATGCACATAGATTAAAGACAATAGACACAAATCACACTCATACAACAAGACAGACATTTGCTGTGATGTTAAAAGACATACAGATTGTTCAGGATGTTCACATGTCTGATTGTTCAGAAGCCGCTGTTTCACAGATCTACTAAAGCTATGAATGGAGGTCATGTTCCTTATTTCTGTGGGGACCAGATTCCAGGAGTGTGCGGCACAAACTGAAAAGGCCGACTGTTCAAATGAAGTCTTCATTCACTTCATGCTACAGTTTTGACTAAAGTAGGTCTTGTATCATTTTTTAAAGTCCCCACTGAGTCTGTCTGCAGATACTGAGAGTATGTCTACAGTCCTGGGAGGGCTGACAGACAAGCAATTACCTTGGTGACTGAGTACATGCATGTACTTTGCTGTATGGTAGAAAAAGTTTCAATGGACAATGTAATAAAAGGTAATTAGTGTTGTAGAAGTTTTCAGCTCGTCCAAGAAAGGGTGGAAGTAAAAGGCTGGATGTCTTAAGTAGGAGAAGTTTAAGATGAAAACTTCTCTAACAATTAGCAGTTGTGAAGGAATGGGACTGACTGATCATACTTGATACTAAAAACTTTGCTTCATTTTTGTTTTTTAGTTGTAAGGGTATCATCATTGTTACAATTATGTTGTATATGTAAGTGTATGCAAATTTAAAATAATAATGTTTTAGAAATGAAAATGTGAAAAACATTGACTTGAAGAT
The DNA here is from genome assembly GCA_034769755.1 of Odontamblyopus lacepedii. NCBI lineage: Eukaryota > Metazoa > Chordata > Actinopteri > Gobiiformes > Gobiidae > Odontamblyopus > Odontamblyopus lacepedii. The sequence goes on along the minus strand of CM068348.1, from coordinate 29,221,986 downwards.
GTTCACCTTCTTTCAAAATTGCAAATTACATTTACATGTAATTATGTGTCTCATCGCAAACAAATTCACACTTAACTAATGATTAGTTAAGATAACTAGTTATAATTTAGCTTTTTTTTAAACTTTATAGCAGATTTTTGTGGTCAATGTTACTAATTTACTATAAATAATAATAATAACTATTAAAGAAGTTGTTCTTGGAAAATAGTTCAGACTGCTGTTGCTTTGCTTCATTAAAGAGTGTGACATGTATGTCAGTAAAAATACCACTGTTACTGTTAGATATTAATATTTATCTGTTATATCAAAAACTAAGATTTCAGTAAGATGCACGGTGAGCTCACTTGAGCCTTATTCAAATGTAATCTAACCAGTTTGGCTATGAAAGCAGGTCAGGGGACAGAGATCCTATGCATACAAAGGTGTAGTCACACAGAAGAACCAAGTACAGAAGAGGAATGCAAGTTGGAAGAGTAGGAAACTCTTTGGTTACTTGTTAAAAAAAATGTCTGATATTTGGCTTTCATCAAAGGTAAATGGCTTTTAACCATTGCTGTGCTGTGTTTGTAAATGCATATCAATGAAATTGTGTACTTGTGCAGCATTGCATACTAGTGACTGCTTCTGGAGGCTAATGTGGTATGAAGATGGACTACCCTCCTTACTGGATTTTTAAGCTTTCAGATGGGGGGATGATATTACCAGTGAAGTATGCCCTGTTGGTCATTGCTGTTGCCTTTCTTCTTGGGACCCTTAGCATCTTGGCATGGCAGACCTGCAGATACTGTGTTCATATACATACATGTGAGAATGGTTGGCATTGGCATCACTGGAAAAATTATAATTATTAGTATGAATACTAATTGTGTAAAACTTCAGCCCTGGTAATAGGTGATTATTCACCATCTGAAGACAAGAATCCAGAACAACAGTGTAGTGAGGTAAGTTAATTTTGTCTTAATTATTTATTCAAAGAGAGATGGGAAGAAAACAAAATGTTTTTGAGTCAATTCTCAAAGTTTGAAATACTGAAATAAATATACAAATAGGTTACTGAAAGCATAAACAATATTTTCAGTATTTGTGTATTTTAGCCTTTCAGATTTATGGATATAAAGTACTTGGCTTTAAGTTTCTGACCATACAGTGAATACTTTTCATATTTTTTTTCACCGTAAAATAAAAGGCAACATACCATCAGAATAATGGAGTTACAGTAGTAAACTCGATTTAGGTTAGGTAAATGTTGTGATTACTTTGTTCAGTTATGCAAACAATATTCAGGATGCAACCTATATATTTAAATTTGGCACAATCAAAAAGCACACAAAAGTGTCAAGAAAAAACAATAGTGCTATGAGTTGGCTTTTTGCTGTAATCTGTTGCCTCAGGAAAACCATCAGATGATGAACAATAATGGCTTGTGTTAAAGGCAAGAGTGTTTGTGTGTGTATTATAGGTCGATGCTGACAGGTTCAGTCTGTCTTGTACAACACTTTCCGCTTCAGAGTACAGTCAACTAAATGGGGACATGGAGGAAGAGCTAGTCAAGGTAATAATACAAGTCTGTTTAAATCTATCATGCTTCTTGAAATAAATATGCTTACATATGCTGAAAATTTAGAACAGCAAAACTAGCATAAAAAAACAATTTTCCAGGTTGGGGGATTGCTGCGGTTCTCTGTGCATTATGACCACATACAGTCACATGTAGTAGTAACCATTTTGCAACTTGAGGGTCTTCAGCCACACTGGCATAGCAGCAACTTTCAAGTTTTTGTCAAGCTTCTACTATTGTGGGACAAATCACAAGGTGGTGAGATGGAGGTTTATCAAGACATTAAGGTACTTGGATAGAAAAATCTGCAAGTGTACTGTTTCTTGCTTAGGTTGAAGTAAACAGGTATCACATGATTGTTATTTTCTGTTCAAGGATCTACAAAAAGCATGTATCATGTGGACAGTTATCCAGGAGTGGAGGTCTCGCATTGTCAGAGGCAGCTCCTGCCCTGTTTTTGGTGACCAGTTCAGCAGTGTACTGCAAGAAGATATAAGGCCTCATCTCATCACACTCAAGATGGAGGTACTTCAGTAAACAGAGTAGAGTAGATATAGATACATTCTTTGATTTTATGATTCATTTTGCCTCTCTTTGTGCCTAGGTGAGACACATTAATACATTTTCCAAACATAAAGCTCTAGGGGAGGTAAGAGTACCTTTTAAAGAACTGAACATATCAACTCCTCTTGAACTACAAAGAGAACTACAAGTTCCCCAAAAGGTTAAATAACTTGTAAATCCTTAGTTAATGTCTTATTGTTCACATTTTAGAATAGTAACAGCAATACTCATTCATTCTTGTTGTGATAACAGGATCTTGTTGGGGAACTTCTTCTGTCTTTAAATTTTTTACCAACATTACAGAGACTTGAAATAGGACTTTTAAAGGTGAAGGTGGCCACTATTAACACCTCTTCAACCACAGGTAATTGCGCAACATTAGTTTGTGTAATTGTTGGCATGAAGTTTAGTATTATATGAAGTGATATGCCACCATCTATCCCACAGCTCTTTCTGCTAGAATCAGTGTTATGTGCAACCAATACTGGCAGAAGTCACAAAAATCCTCTGTGGTGGCTCATAGCTTTGTGACGGTCTTCAATGAAGTCTTCCACTTCCCGCTGTCAGAAGTCCCTGTGGTGCAATGTAAAATTGCAGTGTCGATCTTTCAGAAGGAAATAATGAAAAGAAAGTCACCTAAACGTCTTATTGGACAAGTGATTTTGGGGAAGGACAAAACATTTGAGGACAAGCACTGGACTCATATGATGCGTTCAGCCCGCCAACCTGTGGCTTTATGGCATGCAATACTATTATAGCTTTTATGTGCATCATGGGAAGTCCAGAGGAAGATCAGGTTTGAAATATATTATCTGAATGTCTCTGTTCACTCTTAATTTCAGTCTTATGTCTGTCCCATCAAAAATAGATATTTATAATAATAAAATATAGCAAATTCAACAGGCTGAACGGGGTGAAGGCAGAAAAAAGATTTTAATTGAGGTCGTTCCTTTGTTCCATGTTTTATGATGTGGTGATCCTGAGAATTCTATTTTATGCTGTAATATAAAAAAGGTTATGGTTTTCTAATGGAAATTTGAATGCCTCTAATGTCCGAAATCAAATAATCTCTCTACTCGAATGTACAAGACTTGGCCTTGCCATTTATAGTCCGTTATATTTCACCTATTTTTGAATTTATTGGACTACCATATGTAATGGCCTAATGTATTATAGCTTCATGATTTCAAATGTATCTACTTTTTTACTTTTTACAGTGCTATGCCTGCTTCACTGTTAATATTATACATGAAATATTTTTCGTTGGTATAATTCTCTTGATGTCTATTAACGCTCATTTCTGTCATGTCATGGCAACCTAATGCAATTAGGCCTTTGAATTTTTTAACAATGTAAATGTGAATGTATGTGTTGTAGTACTTAGCTTTAAGATTCATGCGATGAGGCACTAAAAGAAATTTATTTTATGTGTTGTGTCTGTTTGTTTATTACTGTGGACTTGGAATAATAAATACTCAGACAGAAAAAATAAATAAATATTAAAAATAATTTATTGTTTCAACTCATATTTTATGAATAGAAACAGCATCATTCATTAAAAGTTACTCAGCAGCTTCTTTGTTCTGGGAACAAAAACAAGATATGTATCAAAAAATGTATAAAATTAAAATTATTTTTTATCTAAGGAATACCCTACCTTTCCAGAGTCACGGCTCTTGGCTCTCAGCTTGTTAACCTGGGACTCTGCAATGTCGGCACGCTCCTCAGCCTCTTCCAGCTCATGCTGAACCTTTCTGCACTTGGACAGATGCACATTGGCCTGCTCCTCCTGCAGCACATGTTTATAACATAGTTTAGCAATGCTGTATGGATACATATTTTGAAATATATATATATGTGTTAAATGTTGTGCACTTACAGCTTCCTCAGCCTGCCTCTTGTAGGCCTTCACCTTGAGCTGCAGCTTATCAACCAGATCCTGGAGTCTGGTGACGTTTTTCTTGTCCTCCTCAGTCTTAACCACAGATTCAATAGTTAGGATTTAAGGATAAAATGAGATAGGAATAAATTGCTGTTTATGTATTTTGCTTACAAACCTGGTAAGTGAGCTCCTTGACTCTCCTCTCATATTTGCGCACACCCTTAACAGCATCTGCGCCACGTCTCTGTTCATTTTCAACCTCTGTCTCAAGCTCACGCACCTTTGGAAAGTATGATTTATAGTATTTACATTTTTGTTGAAATATTGATTGCAGTAACATTTTGATTTGGTTTTCACAGTATTAGTCTTACCCTGGACTCCAGTTTCTGGAGCTGCTTCTTGCCACCCTTCATGGCCAGGTTCTCAGCTTCATCCAGACGGTGCTGCAGGTCCTTGACAGCAACTTCCAGATTCTTCTTCATCCTCTCCAAATGAGCACTGGTATCCTGCTCCTTCTTCAGCTCCTCAGCCATCATGGCAGCCTGGTAAACACATTAAGTTGTAATCACTGAAGTATAAATTAGAACAAGACCGAAAAAAATGAAAAACCTACATCAGTGATCGCCTTCTTGGCCTTCTCCTCAGCATTTCTTGCTTCCTGGACAGTGTCATCAACTTCACTCTGGATCTGAACCAGGTCAGCCTCAAGCTTCTTCTTGGTGTTCAGCAAGCTAGTGTTCTATACAGTGAGAAAGAAAAGATATATAATGAACCTCAAGATGACATTATTGTTATATATATCAATGTAAAAATATCACTCATTTATGTAAATGTGAAATATTGAACCTGAGAGTGCAGAAGTCCAACACGCTCGCTGGCATCAACCAGCTCCTGTTCAGCGATTTTGCGACCTCTCTCTGTCTGCTCCAGAGCAGCCCTGAGTTCTTCAATTTCAGCCACCATCAGGCCATTTCTGCGCTCAACCATAGCAGCCTGTTCTTTGAGGTCTTCCTGAGCTCTGACTGCATCATCAAGGTGCAGTTGGGCATCCTGATGGGATTAGAGTGTATATGTAAATCAGTGTAGCTGGATTATAACAACATGGCCACCCTAAAACAAATGGCTGACAATACCTTGAGCTGTGCCTGCACATTTCTCAGCTGTTTCTGGGACTCAGATGCCTGGCGATTGGCATGGCTCAGCTGAATCTCCATCTCATTCAAGTCTCCCTCCATCTTCTTCTTGATTCTGAGGGCATCATTTCTGCTTCTGACCTCAGAGTCCAGGGTGCCTTGCATGGAGTCAGTGACCCTCTGGCTGTTCCTCTTAATCTGCTCAATTTCCTCATCTTTCTCTGCCAGCTTCCTGTCAATCTCACCCTTCACTTGGTTAAGTTCCAATTGGACGCGGAGGATCTTAGACTCTTCATGTTCAAGAGTTCCCTGAAAATGTCAAAAAGTAGTTTAGAACTTTTCTTCCTATATGTTTACAGATTTAGAACTACATTTTTGTGATTCATATATTTCTTACCTCAGCTTCCTCAAGGGCAGTCTGGATTTCGGCCTTCTCTGTCTCAACCTGCTTCTTGGCCTTCTCCAATTCATGGATGCTCTTGCCAGTCTCACCAATCTGCTCAGTCAAGTCAGAGATCTCCTCTGTTGGGGAATCAAATCTTTATTGTTAAAAATCGTAACTGTAGATGTAAATAAAAATGGTAAGGCACAGGTAAACACTCACGCTGCAAGTTCTTGTTTTCACGCTTCATGGTCTCCAGCTGGTCAAGAGCTTCCTCATAGGAGTTCTTCATCTTGAAAAGCTCAGTTCCCAGTGAGCGAGCCTCTTTCTGAGCTCCCTCAAGCTCTGCCTGACCCTCCTCGAATTTCTGCTTCCATTCAGCCAAGACCTACATTTCATAATTTATAAATGCAGATGGTGAGTTAAAGTATCACAACAATAGACAATTTGGTCAGACAAAAGTAGAATCTGTACCTTGTCAAAGTTCCTCTGCTTCTTGTCAAGGTTGGCAGCCAGACCATTAGCTCTCTCCACATCAATCATGAGATCCTCCACCTCACTCTGCAGCCTCTGTTTGGTCTTCTCCAGAGAAGCACACTTGGAGTTGACAGCCTCAATCTGCTCCTCAGCCTCCTGGAGGCGCTGGGCGAGCTTTTTCCTTTAAAAGTACCAGTGATGAGTAAACGTGACAAATCCACAAGGGTGTTGTGCCACAGTTTTTAAACTCACTTGGCTTCCTCAAGCTCCTCAGTTCTTTGGATAGCATCAGTTTCATACTTGGTTCTCCACTGAGCTACTTCGCTGTTGGCCTTAGACATGCCACGCTGAAGTTCAGCCTTGGCCTCCTGCTCCTCTTCAAACTGTTCCCTGAGCAGATCGCAGTCATGACGGGCAGACTGAAGTCCATGGGCAAGGGCGTTCTTAGCCTGTGGGAACAGTTAACATCACTGAAGTGTGCTGGGATAAGGCTGTGATACCTGAATTCCCCCCTCGGGGAATCAGTAAAGTATTTATCTATCATCTGTGTATCTATGATGCTTCATAATACATGTAATATGTGTGTTTCATACCTTAACCTCCTCTTCAATCTGCCTCTTGAGCTCCTCAATCTGCTGTGTGAAGGCCTGCTTGCCTCTGGTCAGCTGAGAGACCAGGGCTTCCTTCTCCTCAATTTGGCGGCCAAACTCACCTTAGATGTAAAATACTGGTTAGAAGACTAATACTTCGCTAGTCAAATTTTGTACTTGAGATTTATCTTACCATTCTCTGTGAGGAGGCGAGCTTTCTGGGCACCCAGGTCATTGATTTGGCGAATGTTTTCATCATTCTTGGTCTTCAGTTCACTAAGTTGGTCCTCAAGAGTACGGCACATCTTTTCCAGATTTCCCTAAACATTTCATTGTAAGTTAGTATGAGTAGTTTTCATTATATGATGTCTGTTCACATAGTAACAATCATCACCTTAGCTTTAGCCACAGCCTCCATGTTGCTGGAGAGATCATCAATCTCCATTTTGTATTCACTCTTTTCCTTCTCAAGCTTCTGCTTGACACGCTGGAGGTTATCGATCTGCTCTCCCAGCTCAGCAACACTGTCAGCCTGCTTCTTGCGCAGAGCAGCAGCTGTGGCTTCATGCTGCAGAGTGGACTCCTCAAGGTCACGACGGAGCTTCTGGAACTCAGCCTCACGCTTTTTGTTCAGCTCAATCTGAGCAGAAGTGGCACCGCCAGCCTCCTCCAGCCTCTCACTGATCTCCTCAAGCTCCCTGGACAGATCGGCTCTCTGCTTCTCAACCTTGGCACGGGCAGCACGCTCAGCCTCAATCTCTTCCTCCAGCTCCTCAATACGAGCCTGGATATAAAAGATCAAAACGCTCACAATTGTTCTATTGTTATGACACAATGCACACATTAGCCACATATGTATGCAGATGGTCTAAAAACTCAAGAAAAAAAATGTACACAGCACATTTTCTGGAGCCTGTGATTAGTACAAGATGATCATTTGAAAAGAATTGTTACCTGAAGTTCCTTAATCTTCTTCTGAAGCTGAGCTCCCAGAGACTGCTCATCCTCAATCTTACTGAGAAGCTGGCTGATCTCAAAGTCTTTCCTGAGGGGGAAGAATTAGAAAAAATTATTGTCAGTTTGTTTTTAATTTAACCAGAGTGATGGAATATGTGCACTCATTCTTACTTCTTCAGTTTCTCCTCAGACTGCTGCTTGTCATTCTCAAGATCCATGATGGATTCTTGGGCCAGTTTCAGGTCACCCTCCAGCTTTCTCTTAGCTCTTTCCAGGTCCATACGCAGCTTCTTCTCCTGCTCCAAAGACCCTTCAAGCTGAGGAAAAAGAATTGAATGCAATCATTATTCAAGCTTTTTGCCAATAAATAGATTGGGTTAGTAGATTTAAACATACATCATCAACTTGCTGCTCAAGCTTGGTCTTGGCCTTTGTAAGAGTGTTGACTTTATCCTCCTCAGCCTGCAAGTCATCCAGGGTCTGCTGGTGAGCCTCCTGGAGAGCTTTCTTCTCCTTAGTCAGCTTGGCGATGCTCTCATCCTGAGAGGCCATCTCTTCAGTCAGGTTCTTCACCTGTTAGTTTTTAAAATTATGATAAGAAATCATATATGTTCATGAAGTGTGTGTCTGATTTGTGGAATAAATTGGTCAAACCTTGTTCTCAGTGGCATGCTTCTCCTTCTCCACTTTGGCCAAGGTAAGCTCCAGATCATCAATATCCTTCTTAAGCTCAGAGCATTCATCCTCCAACTTCCTTTTCTTGGCTGTGAGCTCAGCATTGATCTCTTCTTCATCCTCAAGTCTCTCAGTTGTCTCCTTCAGTTTGGCTTCCAGCTGAATCTTGCTTTTGATGAGACCCTCGCACCTCTCCTCAGCATCTGACAGATTCTCAGATTCCTGAAGGACCAAAGTATTGTTTTTAGTGTATTGTTTCATTTGTGGACAAGCTCATTTGATGCTGTCTGCTTGACTACTCACAGAGGCCACTTGGAGCTGCAGATCGTTCTTCTCCTGCAGAAGAGATACCATCTTCTCCTCAAGTTCCTTCTTCTTGGCCAGAGCAGCAGCCAAGTCAGCGGTCATCTTCCCATAGTTCTCCTTCATCTGTGCAAGCTCCTTCTCAGTCTCAGCACTCTTCAGAAGGGGCTTGATCTTGTAGTACACCTTCATCCATGGCCAATGTTTGACATTCATGAATGAGCGGACATTGTACTGGATGGTATAGATGGCATCTCTGAACAATAAAACAAATAATATTATTTTAAAAACTTCTAACAGTCTTTTAGAGTTATAGTAGTGGTAGTTATATTTGACATGCCTTCTCTCCATCATCTTCACAAACTCCCTTCTCATGAGGTATCCACGGCACAAAGCCTGTGTCATGGTGACAAGAGTTGCAAGTTTTTCATCTCTCATCTCCTCAAGAGTACCCAGCAGACCAGCCTTGAAGAACACCTGTAACATAGTGTGAAACAAACATATTACATTGCAACCTGGCAATCCTTAAATAAGTGCCTTAAAAGATATTTTTTAAAGTTCTTACCTTGGTGTGCCCGAATCTGTACTGATCATGATCAACATCAATGGATCCCAGCAGCTTCTCAGAAGCCTTCTTGTTGTCAATGAACTGACCCTCAGGGATAACACTGGCATTCAGCACCTTGTATCTGTTTGGGGGAATGCGTGTTTAATATTTCATTAAAGGAACACCTCTTTTCTTACATCTACAAAGTTTAGTGATACCTCTGTTTGAAGTCACCATACAGGATTCTGCTAGGGAAACCCTTTCTGCAGATTCTGATACCCTCCAGTACACCATTGCACCTAAGCTGGTGGATAACCAGGAAGTTCTCCATCAGACCTGGAAAAATAAGGACATAATAATGAGCAGAAAATAATAAGAACATCAGTTGTTATAGCATTATAGTTTATACCTGGAGTCTTGGACTCATTGGGAATCAGGCAACGCACAAAGTGAGGATGAGTGCTTCTCAAGTTAGTCATCAGCTTGCCCAAGTTCTCCTAAAACCCCAAATATAAACAATTAAACAAAAAACAAAGCAACATACAAACTTCAATTTATTTTTCTATATGAATTTTTACTCCTGAACTGTGAGGACACAGTCTGCATAGAACCACCCTTCTTCTTGCCTCCCTTGCCTCCCTTACCACCAGCCTCTGTTAATAGAAAATACAAAACATAATATAATTTATTCAGTTTTACAAGTAATATCAAACCATTCTTGTGTGCAATTAACAGTTAGCATACCCTCAACAACTGGAGGATACAGAACTGACAGGAGTTTGACTGAAGACTTCTGGTACAGCTGCACAACAGACTCGTTCAGTGGGTCCTTGTTCTTGTCCAGCCAGCCACTGATGTTGTAGTCCACAGTACCGGCATAGTGAACCAGGGAGAAGTGGGCCTCAGCCTTGCCCTTTGCTGGCTTGGGCTTCTCAAATGCTCTGCTCTTGCCAAGATGCTGATCATACAGCTTGTTCTTGAAGGTTGTATCAGAGGCTTTGGGGAACATGCACTCCTCCTCAAGGATGGCGAAGATGCCCATGGGCTAGAGAGAAGTCAAGAAAAATGCATTTAGACAATTAATAACTTTTCCATTGTTGTTGTTCAAAGCCAATAGCCTACCTTCTCAATCAGCTCAATGCAAGCAGCCAAGTCCATACCGAAATCAATGAACTCCCAGATGATACCCTCCTTCTTGTACTCCTCTTGCTCCAGGACGAACATGTGGTGGTTGAAGAACTGTTGCAGTTTCTCATTGGTGAAGTTAATGCACAGCTGCTCCATGCTGTTGAACTGTCAAAACAAATAATTCATATGAACACCCACACTTAACTATGGTTTTACATGTCAGATATGAGCTTACATCAAAGATTTCAAAGCCAGCAATGTCCAAGACACCAATGAAGTAGTTTCTCTGTTGCTTGGTGTCCAACATCTGGTTGATACGGACAACCATCCACAAGAACATCCTCTCATAGATGGACTTGGCCAGGGCAGTGACAGCATTCAGCACCTAAAAGAACTTAGAGTTAGGCAACTCTTTTTACACCATGGCAACACTGTTTGCCAATGAAATGTTCACTTTACCTGAGGCACAGTCTGTCCCTTGGTGACGTACTCATTTCCGACCTTGACTCTGGGGTAGCACAAAGCCTTAAGCATGTCAGCAGAGTTCAGACCCAACAGGTAAGCAACCTTGTCAGCATCTGTAAAAGTATTCATATGTTGTGTTCATCATGCACAGTGAAACAGTATTTACCGGTAATACCAATTCAGAAAACAAAAGCTTTTCTTACCCTCTGTGCCATCGGGCTCAGCCTGCTCCTCACGCTGCTTCTGCTTGAACTTCATGTTGCCGTGGTGGAGGACAGCACCAGTCATTTTGTAGATGCTCATCTTCTCCTCACCGGTGAAGCCCAGGATGTCAATGGCATTCTGGTTTCAAGAAATTCCCATAATTATCTCTCAACATATGCAGCTCTTATATATATAAGTACATCATTACTTACATCAGTGGCTTCCAGCTCAACTTTGTCATCAATGCTAGCAACAGTGATTTGTCCCATGCTGCACATAGGGAAGTCGTATGGGTTGGTTGTGATGAGAGACATTTCTGCAAAAAGAGAGTATTTTTGATTTCTCATTAAAAAAAAACACACACACACACACACAATATTAACACTTTATCTGGATCTTCTGCCTACCAATGAGCTCAGGCTTGTGGTTGGTCATCATCTGGTAGAAGATGTGGTAGCCTCTCTCATCGGGAAGCTGGAATGTCACTCTAGACTTCTCCAGCAGATCTGTAAGTGTTGGGAACTCGTTAAAAACACAATTAATTAATTTTACAGTATAACAGCAAGATCCTACTTACAGGTTTCAATGTCAGCACTAGCCAGTTTACCAGTTGTGCCGAAATGAATTCTGATGAATTTACCCTATTTGATTAAAATGAAAGTTTAAAAAAATATGTTCCTACAAATCTTCAATCAACATTGATTGAGATTGAAGATTGAAGATTGATTTGTATATTAGAATACTTTTGTATAATAGAATACTTACAAAACGAGAGGAGTTGTCATTTCTCACAGTCTTGGCATTACCATAGGCCTCTAGCAGAGGGTTGGCTGCAATAATCTGGTCCTCCAGGGAACCCTATAGAGAAAATTATTGTTGCATTTGAAATTTTATATTTCAGATTTGACCTGATTTAGTGTTACATAAATTAAAACCAAAACTAACCTGCATCTTTCCAGGGGCATCCTTCTTCTTGTCTCCACCAACGGAGATTGTGGCAAAGTACTGGATGACACGCTTGGTGTTCACAGTCTTTCCAGCACCAGATTCTCCACTGGGGATGAAAAGGACTTGTAAGAATCATGTGTGAAGCTAACTAAGAATTAAGCACAGAAACAAATGAGAAACTTACGTGATCAAGACAGACTGGTTCTCCCTATCTGTTAAAATACAAAGCAAAATATATATGAATAAATATAGATTTGAATATAAAGTTAAAATGAATAATTCTTTTGTTCTTATCAATAGGCGTACCAGTAAGCATGAACTGATAAGCGTTGTCAGAGACGGAGAAGATGTGGGGTGGAGCCTCCATACGCTTCTTGCCTCTGTAGGCACTCACAACTTCAGAATCATACACTGGCAGCCACTTGTAGGGGTTGACAGTGGCACAGAACAGCCCAGAGTAGGTCTGAAGAAATGTCCACACAAACATTAATTTAAGCTTTTCTTAATACTGTACTTATATGTTAGAACCTTTTAAATAAAATCTGTCTTACGTAGATCATCCATGCTGCATAACGCTCTTTGAGGTTATAAAGCACAGAGGCTTCATTGAGGTGGGTCATCATGGCCATGTCCTCAATTTTGTCGAACTTAGGAGGGTTCATGGGAGAGACGTCATCTTCTTTAACTGTCCTCTCCTATGATAGAGTGTGTGTCAATAGGGAACTTTTTTTCTGGTTTTGCGTTCATTATTATTTTACAATGTTTAAAATGCACACACCTCCTGAGTGTCCAAGACCTTGACAGTGACTTTGCCACCATCCTTCTTGATGATGGTTGCCTTGAGGTACAACTCCTTGACATCAGCCACATAGCAGGCAGTCTTGGCATCAAAGGGCTTGCTCTGAGCCTCAATTCTCTCCTTCTCTGGCTTACGGAGGTAAATGGCGGCTTTGCCATAAACGGCCATCTCCGCGTCCGTACTCATGATTGCGGTTGTTGTCTGCTTGAACAAAATACGCTATTAACCAACTTGAAATAGGAAGTGAACTTATCTTAGTTCAGTACCCTGCTTTAGACTCTCATTATAAGATATAGATTGCAAATAGACTGTCATATCTCAGAATATTTTTGAATGAACAGTCATGAATAAAAATAAGTTCACAACACAAATGACAACAGATCATGCTCTTATCTCAGCATTTAAAGAAAGTGTATGTAGCCTGCCCTCTTACTGTTTAAAAAAAAGATATTGCAGTGTCAACTGAACCTGGGTTACCAGTGCCTAACCTGCATAGAGAGGACACACAAGTTTTTCTTATTCTCAGTAGGGCAAAAAGGCCATGCCTCATGTGAAAGCTCAACTTCACGATAGTATAGCAGCTCAGTGGTGACTGCTCGCACACTGATTAATAACTGGCTGTAGGTGCTGCTGTGGTGAGGATTTAGAGAGTAGAAATTTTACATTTAATTCAACAGTGTTTCAGCATTGAAATTGCCAAGCCAAATGACACTCATTCTGTTTTTAATAGATAATTGTTGTGAGAAATAAATGGGACATCATGTCCAATGTTTTTTGTAATTAGAAAACAAATCAGCATTAGAATTGTTAACAGTAAAAGCTATATTTGATTTTTACCTCGTATCTCGGGACACAGATAGTTTTCAAGTTTTTAAGTCAAGGTTATGAAATTTTAAGTCAAAATCTTCCATACAGTTCCTTTTACAGTACATATTTTGTCATGTTTTGCTATGTAATATAAATATAGTTAAATATTCTTCATACCTGACCCTTGACTGCGCTGAGATGATGTAAAGTTCCTTAATTCTGTAAATAATAAAATAATAGCTTAATATGCAAAAACTTCAAGCATTGTGTGACACTGTCTACATCTAAACAAACAGAGAGGAAAGGCTTACCAGCTGTCTCCAAGTGGCCGGCAGTGAAGGTTGTGTTCTTGCTGCCTCCTTATATTCAATCGGGAGTGCTGACACGCCTCAAGTTAAAAATGGTCCTCATACCAAATGAGGTGTGTATTATAGTTAAAGGTGGCATCTTTTCAAACATTTATATTCTAAATGTTCAATAAAATTAATAAAATCATGCTTTTTATGCTTAGTGTTTTGTATTATTAAAAATGTTTTTACTCAGTTGGAGATCTTACTGTCTCAATTACTATATATAATATTGTCTTATACAGCTTTATAGGTAGCTTGTATAACAGATCAAGTTTCATTGAGTTTTATGACTGTAACTGCAACTCTCTGAAACCTTTATGACTTTCCAGGCTATTTTCTGCGTTCTGCTACCATGCCAATATGCAGTGTAATGCTCATTACTGGCCACATGTGTGTTCAAGCTAAAAGTTTTGACAAAAATGTACCTAATATTGTATGCTGGATGTATGTGGTTTTAGAAGACAGGGGACTGCTTTAATATTTCAATTATATCTTGAAAAAGTTTTTACTTATTTGGTGGCTGAGGAATACCAGGACAGGCATTACAATGTTTATGTCAATGTATAGTTATAGGTTTAGTGATTAAAAGGTTTATTAATGGAACATTCTTGGAATCTAACTATTAAACCTCCAGCTGCTCACCCACTTAACACTTTATTTAGGAGTAAGGATAGACCACCTGTTGAGTGTTGTTTCCCATTGTTTTTTCACATGGTGTTCTCCTTGTTAAAGCCAGACTCTTAATTAAGCATCATTCTTATTTTATTCCACTAACACAATTTTGTCTTATTGTAAGGTAAGGTAAGGTAAGGTAACTGTATTCATATAGTGCTTTTCACTGACACATGTCCCCAAAGACGCTGGGGCAGACTGACAGAAGCGCGGATGCCAATCGATGCCATCGGTCCCTCCAACCACTACCATCACTCACACACAATTAATGTGAAGAAGAATACAGTGCATGAATGCAATGAATACAGTACATGTTTAAACTTTATGACACACTATGTATCCTAGCACACCATATGTACCATTGTACCATTGGAATTATATAATATTAAAATTCAACTTAAATGGTTATGTTTCAGTGAAAAAATGCATGTCTCTATAATGGTGAATTATGTGTTATAACAAGAGTTTTGTGCACCTGAATAGGTGACAGGCAAATGTTTAAAAATGATCTGAATAGCACCAGGACATGGTAACTAATATTTCAAAAAAAGAGCTCATTGAACAACAGCTCTCCTTATGATCAAAAGCATGTTGATTCGTTCAAATGGTTCAGACAAATAAAAGTAATATACTTCTTTAAACATCAAATGTTTGATTTTTGAAAGACTCCTGGTGTTTGTTTAGCCTCAAAAGTACATTTTTCCTTCACATCTTTCCATGAGTCTACATTCTGTAGATTCTCAAATTCATAATAAATCACAGAAAATGTAATAAAAGTGGAAAGAAACACCACAAATTGATGAATGATGAAGATGTTATAACACCTGCAGATAAAGGCGGGGACTACAATTGTAACTTACATGTTGTTGTGTAACTAGGTCCGAATTTGAATTCTTGTGTTCCAAAAATTCAACCATGTGTTTTCTACACGTTTCCAAAAATCCATAAGCACTTGCATTGTGTCACAGATTAGTTAACTTTTAACCTCGTTATCAGAATATGTTGACTTGTCTTTATTAAACCACACAATATACAATCTGTCAGCAGGATTCAACAGACTTTATTTATGTTATTAACAAAATACCACAATATAGGACTTTTCTGATGGTAAGAACAGGCTCAGTAGGTGGGGTTATAGAATGTCTTTGTTTTTTTTTAATTTTTGTATAATGATTGCAGTGTTGAACCAGATTCTATGCTTCTATTTGACAGTTCTATAAAATCTATGTTCATGTTTAAGATAGACTGTTACATAGTGCCCTCAATAAACTTGCTGTGTGTTCTTTGAAGAGAGGAATCACCTGTGGCAGAAGAGCTTTTGCCTAGTAGGCAAAAGTTAAACATGGGACACTTACCATTTATAGTATGTGTGTGACAACTGGTGCTTGTGACATAAGGTGGGGTGGTTGTATTTACAGCACATCTTGTGTTTCATGTCAAGTAAAGAGACATTCGGAAATTAATTATATAGCAAAGACTTGAATATAATCAATTAAACACACTCTTGTACACTTAATTACTGGTTACAGCTATCACTATCACGATGCTATCACTGTCTACTGTTTCCTATTATGTATCATTTATGTTTCTGTGTTCAATCACTTAGATGTCAATATAAAAAATCATTCATTTTAATTTGTTTCAATTAAAAAAAGTATGTGAGTAGATATGGTATATGGCTGTGCTATTCACACTCATGCCAACCCATTAATACTGGCAGTGCGTGCATAGTTTCAATCCATGTTTGGATTTAGGCCGAACACAGCAGTGTAAATGCCAGTCTTTTTATGGCTGAAGACCAAGGGAGGTGTCAAAATGCATAGCATGCAGTGATCATTTTCCAATAGACAGACTAATAAATAAATACATATAAATATAAATCTCAATTTAAAAAAGGCCAGATAGCAATGTAGAGTTGAATTTAAAGATTTATTGCAATAGTTGTCATATCATTAAATGCAAAGCATTATTCAGCGGATTCTTTTCCCTGCAAGAGAAATATGATCAGTTACATGCAGTTTATTTTGTATTTATTAATGATAAAAGCTACAGTGTGTATTAATCATACAATATACTAAAAAATTTACATATTATTTACCTTTCCAGAGTCACGGCTCTTGGCTCTCAGCTTGTTAACCTGGGACTCTGCAATGTCGGCACGCTCCTCAGCCTCTTCCAGCTCATGCTGAACCTTTCTGCACTTGGACAGATGCACATTGGCCTGCTCCTCCTGCAGCACATGTTTATAACATAGTTTAGCAATGCTGTATGGATACATATTTTGGAATATATATATATATATATATATATATATATATATATATATATATATATGTGTGTGTGTGTTAAATGTTGTGCACTTACAGCTTCCTCAGCCTGCCTCTTGTAGGCCTTCACCTTGAGCTGCAGCTTATCAACCAGATCCTGGAGTCTGGTGATGTTTTTCTTGTCCTCCTCAGTCTTAACCACAGATTCAATAGTTAGGATTTAAGGATAAAATGAGATAGGAATAAATTGCTGTTTATGTATTTTGCTTACAAACCTGGTAAGTGAGCTCCTTGACTCTCCTCTCATATTTGCGCACACCCTTAACAGCATCTGCTCCACGTCTCTGTTCATTTTCAACCTCTGTCTCAAGCTCACGCACCTTTGGAAAGTATGATTTATAGTATTTACATTTTTGTTGAAATATTGATTGCAGTAACATTTTGATTTGGTTTTCACAGTATTAGTCTTACCCTGGACTCCAGTTTCTGGAGCTGCTTCTTGCCACCCTTCATGGCCAGGTTCTCAGCTTCATCCAGACGGTGCTGCAGGTCCTTGACAGCAACTTCCAGATTCTTCTTCATCCTCTCCAAATGAGCACTGGTATCCTGCTCCTTCTTCAGCTCCTCAGCCATCATGGCAGCCTGGTAAACACATTAAGGTGTAATCATTGTAGTATAAATAAGAACAAGACCAAAAAAATGGCAAAGCAAAACCTACATCAGTGATTGCCTTCTTGGCCTTCTCCTCAGCATTTCTTGCTTCCTGAACAGTGTCATCAACTTCACTCTGGATCTGAACCAGGTCAGTTTCAAGCTTCTTCTTGGTGTTCAGCAAGCTAGTGTTCTATACAGTGAGAAAGAAAAGATATATAA
Source organism: Odontamblyopus lacepedii (assembly GCA_034769755.1). Classification (NCBI taxonomy): domain Eukaryota; kingdom Metazoa; phylum Chordata; class Actinopteri; order Gobiiformes; family Gobiidae; genus Odontamblyopus; species Odontamblyopus lacepedii. Next base: position 29,204,405 of record CM068348.1, on the reverse strand, counting down.
TGAACCTCAAGATGACATTATTGTTATATATATCAATGTAAAAATATCACTCATTTATGTAAATGTGAAATATTGAACCTGAGAGTGCAGAAGTCCAACACGCTCGCTGGCATCAACCAGCTCCTGTTCAGCGATTTTGCGACCTCTCTCTGTCTGCTCCAGAGCAGCCCTGAGTTCTTCAATTTCAGCCACCATCAGGCCATTTCTGCGCTCAACCATAGCAGCCTGTTCTTTGAGGTCTTCCTGAGCTCTGACTGCATCATCAAGGTGCAGTTGGGCATCCTGATGGGATTAGAGTGTATATGTAAATCAGTGTAGCTGGATTATAACAACATGGCCACCCTAAAACAAATGGCTGACAATACCTTGAGCTGTGCCTGCACATTTCTCAGCTGTTTCTGGGACTCAGCAGCCTGGCGATTGGCATGGCTCAGTTGAATCTCCATCTCATTCAAGTCTCCCTCCATCTTCTTCTTGATTCTGAGGGCATCATTTCTGCTTCTGACCTCAGAGTCCAGGGTGCCTTGCATGGAGTCAGTGACCCTCTGGCTGTTCCTCTTAATCTGCTCAATTTCCTCATCTTTCTCTGCCAGCTTCCTGTCAATCTCACCCTTCACTTGGTTAAGTTCCAATTGGACGCGGAGGATCTTAGACTCTTCATGTTCAAGAGTTCCCTGAAAATGTCAAAAAGTAGTTCAGAACTTTTCTTCCTATACGTTTACAGATTTAGAACTACATTTTTGTGATTCATATATTTCTTACCTCAGCTTCCTCAAGGGCAGTCTGGATTTCGGCCTTCTCTGTCTCAACCTGCTTCTTGGCCTTCTCCAATTCATGGATGCTCTTGCCAGTCTCACCAATCTGCTCAGTCAAGTCAGAGATCTCCTCTGTTGGGGAATCAAATCTTTATTGTTAAAAATCGTAACTGTAGATGTAAATAAAAATGGTAAGGCACAGGTAAACACTCACGCTGCAAGTTCTTGTTTTCACGCTTCATGGTCTCCAGCTGGTCAAGAGCTTCCTCATAGGAGTTCTTCATCTTGAAAAGCTCAGTTCCCAGTGAGCGAGCCTCTTTCTGAGCTCCCTCAAGCTCTGCCTGACCCTCCTCGAATTTCTGCTTCCATTCAGCCAAGACCTACATTTCATAATTTATAAATGCAGATGGTGAGTTAAAGTATCACAACAATAGACAATTTGGTCAGACAAAAGTAGAATCTGTACCTTGTCAAAGTTCCTCTGCTTCTTGTCAAGGTTGGCAGCCAGACCATTAGCTCTCTCCACATCAATCATGAGATCCTCCACCTCACTCTGCAGCCTCTGTTTGGTCTTCTCCAGAGAAGCACACTTGGAGTTGACAGCCTCAATCTGCTCCTCAGCCTCCTGGAGGCGCTGGGCGAGCTTTTTCCTTTAAAAGTACCAGTGATGAGTAAACGTGACAAATCCACAAGGGTGTTGTGCCACAGTTTTTAAACTCACTTGGCTTCCTCAAGCTCCTCAGTTCTTTGGATAGCATCAGTTTCATACTTGGTTCTCCACTGAGCTACTTCGCTGTTGGCCTTAGACATGCCACGCTGAAGTTCAGCCTTGGCCTCCTGCTCCTCTTCAAACTGTTCCCTGAGCAGATCGCAGTCATGACGGGCAGACTGAAGTCCATGGGCAAGGGCGTTCTTAGCCTGTGGGAACAGTTAACATCACTGAAGTGTGCTGGGATAAGGCTGTGATACCTGAATTCCCCCTCGGGAATCAGTAAAGTATTTATCTATCATCTGTGTATCTATGATGCTTCATAATACATGTAATATGTGTGTTTCATACCTTAACCTCCTCTTCAATCTGCCTCTTGAGCTCCTCAATCTGCTGTGTGAAGGCCTGCTTGCCTCTGGTCAGCTGAGAGACCAGGGCTTCCTTCTCCTCAATTTGGCGGCCAAACTCACCTTAGATGTAAAATACTGGTTAGAAGACTAATACTTCGCTAGTCAAATTTTGTACTTGAGATTTATCTTACCATTCTCTGTGAGGAGGCGAGCTTTCTGGGCACCCAGGTCATTGATTTGGCGAATGTTTTCATCATTCTTGGTCTTCAGTTCACTAAGTTGGTCCTCAAGAGTACGGCACATCTTTTCCAGATTTCCCTAAACATTTCATTGTAAGTTAGTATGAGTAGTTTTCATTATATGATGTCTGTTCACATAGTAACAATCATCACCTTAGCTTTAGCCACAGCCTCCATGTTGCTGGAGAGATCATCAATCTCCATTTTGTATTCACTCTTTTCCTTCTCAAGCTTCTGCTTGACACGCTGGAGGTTATCGATCTGCTCTCCCAGCTCAGCAACACTGTCAGCCTGCTTCTTGCGCAGAGCAGCAGCTGTGGCTTCATGCTGCAGAGTGGACTCCTCAAGGTCACGACGGAGCTTCTGGAACTCAGCCTCACGCTTTTTGTTCAGCTCAATCTGAGCAGAAGTGGCACCGCCAGCCTCCTCCAGCCTCTCACTGATCTCCTCAAGCTCCCTGGACAGATCGGCTCTCTGCTTCTCAACCTTGGCACGGGCAGCACGCTCAGCCTCAATCTCTTCCTCCAGCTCCTCAATACGAGCCTGGATATAAAAGATCAAAACGCTCACAATTGTTCTATTGTTATGACACAATGCACACATTAGCCACATATGTATGCAGATGGTCTAAAAACTCAAGAAAAAAAATGTACACAGCACATTTTCTGGAGCCTGTGATTAGTACAAGATGATCATTTGAAAAGAATTGTTACCTGAAGTTCCTTAATCTTCTTCTGAAGCTGAGCTCCCAGAGACTGCTCATCCTCAATCTTACTGAGAAGCTGGCTGATCTCAAAGTCTTTCCTGAGGGGGAAGAATTAGAAAAAATCATTGTCAGTTGGTTTTTAATTTAACCAGAGTGATGGAATATGTGCACTCATTCTTACTTCTTCAGTTTCTCCTCAGACTGCTGCTTGTCATTCTCAAGATCCATGATGGATTCTTGGGCCAGTTTCAGGTCACCCTCCAGCTTTCTCTTAGCTCTTTCCAGGTCCATACGCAGCTTCTTCTCCTGCTCCAAAGACCCTTCAAGCTGAGGAAAAAGAATTGAATGCAATCATTATTCAAGCTTTTTGCCAATAAATAGATTGGGTTAGTAGATTTAAACATACATCATCAACTTGCTGCTCAAGCTTGGTCTTGGCCTTTGTAAGAGTGTTGACTTTATCCTCCTCAGCCTGCAAGTCGTCCAGGGTCTGCTGGTGAGCCTCCTGGAGAGCTTTCTTCTCCTTAGTCAGCTTGGCGATGCTCTCATCCTGAGAGGCCATCTCTTCAGTCAGGTTCTTCACCTGTTGGTTTTTAAAATTATGATAAGAAATCATATATGTTCATGAAGTGTGTGTCTGATTTGTGGAATAAATTGGTCAAACCTTGTTCTCAGTGGCATGCTTCTCCTTCTCCACTTTGGCCAAGGTAAGCTCCAGATCATCAATATCCTTCTTAAGCTCAGAGCATTCATCCTCCAACTTCCTTTTCTTGGCTGTGAGCTCAGCATTGATCTCTTCTTCATCCTCCAGTCTCTCAGTTGTCTCCTTCAGTTTGGCTTCCAGCTGAATCTTGCTTTTGATGAGACCCTCGCACCTCTCCTCAGCATCTGACAGATTCTCAGATTCCTGAAGGACCAACGTATTTTTTTTAGTGTATTGTTTCATTTGTGGACAAGCTCATTTGATGCTGTCTGCTTGACTACTCACAGAGGCCACTTGGAGCTGCAGATCGTTCTTCTCCTGCAGAAGAGATACCATCTTCTCCTCAAGTTCCTTCTTCTTGGCCAGAGCAGCAGCCAAGTCAGTGGTCATCTTCTCATAGTTCTCCTTCATCTGTGCAAGCTCCTTCTCAGTCTCAGCACTCTTCAGGAGGGGCTTGATCTTGTAGTACACCTTCATCCATGGCCAATGTTTGACATTCATGAATGAGCGGACATTGTACTGGATGGTATAGATGGCATCTCTGAACAATAAAACAAATAATATTATTTTAAAAACTTCTAACAGTCTTTTAGAGTTATAGTAGTGGTAGTTATATTTGACATGCCTTCTCTCAGTCATCTTCACAAACTCCCTTCTCATGAGGTATCCACGGCACAAAGCCTGTGTCATGGTGACAAGAGCTGCAAGTTTTTCATCTCTCATCTCCTCAAGAGTACCCAGCAGACCAGCCTTGAAGAACACCTGTAACATAGTGTGAAACAAACATATTACATTGCAACCTGGCAATCCTTAAATAAGTGCCTTAAAAGATATTTTTTAAAGTTCTTACCTTGGTGTGCCCGAATCTGTACTGATCATGATCAACATCAATGGATCCCAGCAGCTTCTCAGAAGCCTTCTTGTTGTCAATGAACTGACCCTCAGGGATAACACTGGCATTCAGCACCTTGTATCTGTTTGGGGGAATGCGTGTTTAATATTTCATTAAAGGAACACCTCTTTTCTTACATCTACAAAGTTTAGTGATACCTCTGTTTGAAGTCAGCATACAGGATTCTGCTAGGGAAACCCTTTCTGCAGATTCTGATACCCTCCAGTACACCATTGCACCTAAGCTGGTGGATAACCAGGAAGTTCTCCATCAGACCTGGAAAAATAAGGACATAATAATGAGCAGAAAATAATAAGAACATCAGTTGTTATAGCATTATAGTTTATACCTGGAGTCTTGGACTCATTGGGAATCAGGCAACGCACAAAGTGAGGATGAGTGCTTCTCAAGTTAGTCATCAGCTTGCCCAAGTTCTCCTAAAACCCCAAATATAAACAATTAAACAAAAAACAAAGCAACATACAAACTTCAATTTATTTTTCTATATGAATTTTTACCCTGAACTGTGAGGACACAGTCTGCATAGAACCACCCTTCTTCTTGCCTCCCTTGCCTCCCTTACCACCAGCCTCTGTTAATAGAAAATACAAAACATAATATAATTTATTCAGTTTTACAAGTAATATCAAACCATTCTTGTGTGCAATTAACAGTTAGCATACCCTCAACAACTGGAGGATACAGAACTGACAGGAGTTTGACTGAAGACTTCTGGTACAGCTGCACAACAGACTCGTTCAGTGGGTCCTTGTTCTTGTCCAGCCAGCCACTGATGTTGTAGTCCACAGTACCGGCATAGTGAACCAGGGAGAAGTGGGCCTCAGCCTTGCCCTTTGCTGGCTTGGGCTTCTCAAATGCTCTGCTCTTGCCAAGATGCTGATCATACAGCTTGTTCTTGAAGGTTGTATCAGAGGCTTTGGGGAACATGCACTCCTCCTCAAGGATGGCGAAGATGCCCATGGGCTAGAGAGAAGTCAAGAAAAATGCATTTAGACAATTAATAACTTTTCCATTGTTGTTGTTCAAAGCCAATAGCCTACCTTCTCAATCAGCTCAATGCAAGCAGCCAAGTCCATACCGAAATCAATGAACTCCCAGATGATACCCTCCTTCTTGTACTCCTCTTGCTCCAGGACGAACATGTGGTGGTTGAAGAACTGTTGCAGTTTCTCATTGGTGAAGTTAATGCACAGCTGCTCCATGCTGTTGAACTGTCAAAACAAATAATTCATATGAACACCCACACTTAACTATGGTTTTACATGTCAGATATGAGCTTACATCAAAGATTTCAAAGCCAGCAATGTCCAAGACACCAATGAAGAAGTTTCTCTGTTGCTTGGTGTCCAACATCTGGTTGATACGGACAACCATCCACAAGAACATCCTCTCATAGATGGACTTGGCCAGGGCAGGGACAGCATTCAGCACCTAAAAGAACTTAGAGTTAGGAAACTCTTTTTACACCATGGTAACACTGTTTGCCAATGAAATGTTCACTTTACCTGAGGCACAGTCTGTCCCTTGGTGACGTACTCATTTCCGACCTTGACTCTGGGGTAGCACAAAGCCTTAAGCATGTCAGCAGAGTTCAGACCCAACAGGTAAGCAACTTTGTCAGCATCTGTAAAAGTATTCATATGTTGTGTTCATCATGCACAGTGAAACAGTATTTACCGGTAATACCAATTCAGAAAACAAAAGCTTTTCTTACCCTCTGTGCCATCGGGCTCAGCCTGCTCCTCACGCTGCTTCTGCTTGAACTTCATGTTGCCGTGGTGGAGGACAGCACCAGTCATTTTGTAGATGCTCATCTTCTCCTCATTGGTGAAGCCCAGGATGTCAATGGCATTCTGGTTTCAAGAAGTTCCCATAATTATCTCTCAACATATGCAGCTCTTATACATATAATTACATCATTACTTACATCAGTGGCTTCCAGCTCAACTTTGTCATCAATGCTAGCAACAGTGATTTGTCCCATGCTGCACATAGGGAAGTCGTATGGGTTGGTTGTGATGAGAGACATTTCTGTAAAACAGAGAAAAAAATGAATTTTTGAGTGCCCAGAAAAGTAAAATTGCACATACAATTGCATATACACACAAACTGAGTGATCACATAGATATAAGGCCACATGGTAATATAAAAGAAAAAAATATGATTTAATGTTAATTTAATTAAGTCACATTCTATTGTCTAAATAAAGAGGGTTTTTATCATCCTGGTATCAGTATCAGTATTGACTTGATTCTTTTGTATCAAAATTTTTAAAAATTGTATCGTGACAACAACCTACCAATGAGCTCAGGCTTGTGGTTGGTCATCATCTGGTAGAAGATGTGGTAGCCTCTCTCATCGGAAAGCTGGAATGTCACTCTAGACTTCTCCAGCAGATCTGTAAGTGTTGGGAAGTTTGTCAAATAAAACAATTCATAATTTTACATCCAAGTATAACAGCAAGATCCTACTTACAGGTTTCAATGTCAGCACTAGCCAGTTTACCAGTTGTGCCGAAATGAATTCTGATGAATTTACCCTATTTGATTAAAATGAAAGTTTAAAAAAATATGTTCCTACAAATCTTCAATCAACATTGATTGAGATTGAAGATTGAAGATTGATTTGTATATTAGAATACTTTTGTATAATAGAATACTTACAAAACGAGAGGAGTTGTCATTTCTCACAGTCTTGGCATTACCATAGGCCTCTAGCAGAGGGTTGGCTGCAATAATCTGGTCCTCCAGGGAACCCTATAGAGAAAATTATTGTTGCATTTGAAATTTTATATTTCAGATTTGACCTGATTTAGTGTTACATAAATTAAAACCAAAACTAACCTGCATCTTTCCAGGGGCAGCATCCTTCTTCTTGTCTCCACCAACGGAGATTGTGGCAAAGTACTGGATGACACGCTTGGTGTTCACAGTCTTTCCAGCACCAGATTCTCCACTGGGGATGAAAAGGACTTGTAAGAATCATGTGTGAAGCTAACTAAGAATTAAGCACAGAAACAAATGAGAAACTTACGTGATCAAGACAGACTGGTTCTCCCTATCTGTTAAAATACAAAGCAAAATATATATGAATAAATATAGATTTGAATATAAAGTTAAAATGAATAAGTCTTTTGTTCTTATCAATAGGCGTACCAGTAAGCATGTACTGATAAGCGTTGTCAGAGACGGAGAAGATGTGGGGTGGAGCCTCCATGCGCTTCTTGCCTCTGTAGGCACTCACAACTTCCTGGTCGTACACTGGCAGCCACTTGTAGGGGTTGACAGTGGCACAGAACAGCCCAGAGTAGGTCTGAAGAAATGTCCACACAAACATTAATTTAAGCTTTTCTTAATACTGTACTTATATGTTAGAACCTTTTAAATAAAATCTGTCTTACGTAGATCATCCATGCTGCATAACGCTCTTTGAGGTTATAAAGCACAGAGGCTTCATTGAGGTGGGTCATCATGGCCATGTCCTCAATTTTGTCGAACTTAGGAGGGTTCATGGGAGAGACGTCATCTTCTTTAACTGTCCTCTCCTATGATAGAGTGTGTGTCAGTTGGGAATTGTTTTTTTTTTGTCTGTTGAGTTCATTACTATTTTAAAATATATTTAAAATACACTGACCTCCTGAGTGTCCAAGACCTTGACAGTGACTTTGGCACCATCCTTTTTGATAATAGTTCCCTTGAGGTACAACTCCTTGGCATCAGCCACATAGCAGGCAGTCTTGGCATCAAAGGGCTTGTTCTGAGCCTCAATTCTCTCCTTCTCTGGCTTACGGAGGTAAATGGCGGCTTTGCCATAAACGGCCATCTCCGCGTCCGTACTCATGGTGGCGGTTTAGTTCTGCAAAATAAAGTATTTGTACTGATTGGTTGTTATCATGAGTAAAATTGCAATTGTACTAATTAGTAATTTGGCGTGGAAATTTAGCTATGGATGAATGGGGAAAAAAACATGTAAAATTGACTGTCCAAATGATCACACTCAACCTCTTCTCCTGACAGAATGCTGATGTGCCGGATCTGAAAACTTGGCTTCAAAATATCTGTGTCTACCAATGCCTTTCCCTTTTCAAGTCCCCCCTAAAGACTGCTTTCTCCTTGGCTTTTAACTCGGTTGGGGGGTTGACTATGTACCATTTGTTGTTTGTTTTGCTTTCTGGTAAATTTGTTTGCAGCATTTTGGTCGACTGTGCTGTAGTGAGTGTGTGTACAGAAAAGTTATCAGTATAGATTTTTATTCAAATAACCTTTTAGATAAGTGCCATCTCATGTGTAGGAAATGGTTAAATAGAACCTGATTCTCTAAACACAGTGCATGATGTATGTTGCAAAAGTTTTTAAAAGAAGGTCTTTAGTGTCATTATTAACATGTGTCAGTGTTATCATTTCTACTTACCTTAAACCTTTATCTATGTGAAAAGAATATTGTATTCTCTGGGCCTGTTGGATACAGTAAATTAGTAGTTAATCATTAAGTATTTTGTTAAGTCCTGAAATAGTACAATAGTATATTTACTTAAATAAAACTCTGAATAAAATAATGTCCAAGTTGGAGCTGGAGTTGAACTTACCACAAGCAGGAACAGTTCTTCAGCCACACACTCTGAGGGCCCTTTCAGACCCCTTATATTATGTCCAGTGTGCTTACAAAGCACGGCTCAAACATGACCACATGCCATATTAGGCTTGGGAGATACTGGAGTACAGTGGCAAGAGGAATATTTGTCCTCTTCTAAATTTAGGCTATAGATGTAGTTCTCAGAGTTCTTTTTCATATTTCTTTTCTATTATACATTTACATATAGCTACTGATTATTAATCATGCTTTATTAAATTTGATGATAAAATAATAAAATTCACATCGTAATTGATATAGACAGGGCTGTAATTCTGTTGCTGAAAATTAAAATACATAAAAAAAATAATTTTGTTAATTTGTGAGCATGGTGATGCACTTCGTCTAATCGATGCTTGTTAAATGTATGGTCAACGAAAAGTGTGCTCATTTGTCAACACTAGTATGTTTTATGGCCCGTTTTAACGATACATTTATGTTTCAATACTTTCATTCCTGTCACGGCTTACAGACATGGGTACACACTAAATTTGGGAGGAGGCTTGTTACACTTTGTAATGGGATAGGTCACAGAAACATGTACTGGAGGAGGTGTGTGGTGTCTACGCACGATGGTACAAGACTAGAGATTCTTGACATCCACATTCGTGCTTACTTTCACTTCGTCCACCTTTGGAAACTTCTATTTGCGTCGATGATAAATGGCAGTGTGCCGCTTGCATCCAGAGTCTTTCTAAACGAAGATGCTCATGCGTTCAGCGACTTTGAGCATCACTCATAATCAGAACATGATTTGGTTTATTTTATTCATGACACATAACTGTATAAATACATGATAAACCATGTATCAGGGGTTCGTCTTAAATGCATAGACTGGCGATACAGGATAGGCTGTGCCGAAACGAAACTAAAACAAAAAAAATAGGCAAATTAAGCGACCATGAGTTTCGTTTTTAGTTTTGCCAAAACTCTGTGTAGGGCTACTGGTGAGTGCATTTAATTTTTTTCCTTTCTATAGGCCTATTAACTGTCACTACTACCCCAATGTTCGTAGATGTGTACTTAAAAGTTCAGGCTTAGATTGTAATACATTTTTGCACCTCGCACAAAGACGCACAAAGGCATTATAAAGACGCAATTCGGCATAACAGCTAGGAAGGCACAGACATGTCGGTAACACACGTTTCAAAATTCACCATCAGGTCAGGATTCCTGTGAATATTCATTGTTTTTGTGTGCAGCTTGTGCAGTTTAAAATGGAGGAGGAACCTGATCCTGCTGTGGAAAATGCCAAAATTGTCTTAGATCAGGAGTACTCTGAGCTCTTGCACATCCTGACCAAGCAGCCATCTACGACTCTTGAAAAATTATATGCACCAATTAATTCCAGTGCAGGGCCGATTAGTACCGTCAGCCCCACTGGTTCTCCTGTAGCAATGGTAAAAGATTTATTGGACTACTACAGCACCGCAGATTCTTCACTCTGCTGCGACTTTCTCCAGCGCATATGCTTGTTATGTGAGAACATCCCTATGTGGCTGGAATCAAGGCTCATGTCTGTGTCTGGAAATCCAACCAGTAAGTGCTAACAAGTTAATTGCACACAGTGTATTTATTTGAATGTCTGAGTGATACTATATCAACTATTTTTAACAATTGAGCATTTCCTCAACTAACTAAAGTGGGCAGTCTTAAAGGCTTAACAGATCTTTACTCTTTTACAAATCTTATTTAATATTTTGACTACATGATTAAAAGAGGTCTCTTATCTCTTATTACAGTGGGTTTATAGCAGGTAAGACAATGCAGCCTTTGTTCCACAGAGTGTTGCCAAGCTTCAAAAAGCAAAAGCACAACATACAGAAAATGCAGCACAGTATCACATAGTTCACTGAGTAAAAAAAAATATTTAAAGTGAAACTGGAACAACTCTTACAAGATCTGAGCTATTGGTTAATTTCTCTCCTGCCTCAGAAATCCCCTTTAATCCCCATTACATCAAAAACAGAACTAGACACTGATATTTGTTAATGCTTAATAAAAGTAATATAGTAATAGTTGTAAAATTTAACTGTGTGCTAAACCTATGACCTGCTTGTTTCCTCCCAGATGTTTGTGGCATTTCCAGACTACATGTAACAGAGTCTTCAGAGAAGCAGATAATTAAAAGACCCCGCATTGGTATATAGTAATATATAATTTTTCCCATCATTCTGAACGTTGAGTTTGTGAGGCTGAGACCGGGTGACATTAATATATCTACATCTTGTAAATAGTAGAGATTTTATTACTTTGAATAAGTCTATTTAAACCAGTTTATACAGCTGTCGCCATGAAAGTGATTGAGCTGTCATTACCCTGTAATGTGGTACTGCAGTGGTAAAAGAAGCATGCTAACAACATTTATTAGGGGCATTAGATTACAAGTGTAAGCCTCTCTCATGCAGAGTCTCTCTGGTCTTAAATATACTGGTTCAACTACACTTGCATTTTAAAAAGGTTGATTGCTGTAATAACCTGTGGATACTTTTATTGAAAAAAAAAAACTAAAATACTTGCCCAGGCTTTGCTGTGGTAAGGAGTCAGTCTCAATGGTAGACTGTTGCTCTTAAGTCCTTTATATCAAGCACCTTTGATGATTTAAAACATACGTTTGCTAATGCATACCTAAAGCTAAACATATGAACAATGTGACTGTTATTTAAATGCAGATCCTTGGGCTCAGTTTATTACTTCAGTAAAAGGTTTGTTGAGGATGAGGTGGGAAGCCATGAGGAAGCATCTGGTGATGGATGTGGAACTGGATCAGGTGTGGGTCAGGGTGAGGAAAGTGAACAGAGGCAGAGACCGACTGGACCAAACCCCTGGCAGAACACCTGGTATCTTATAATTTTAAATTCATGTACTGCAATTTTCCTCTTATATTGAATAAAGAAAAATATACTTATTTATGAATTAAACCTTTGACAGATACTGATGTGGAGTGTGGGTTTCCAGAGGCTAGAGTAACTCTTGACACCTTCCTTCAAAACAGTATGGGAAAAGTCACTATTTTATATGGACCACAGGGATCAGGAAAAACTGTTCTTATGTCTCGTTTGGGAGACCTATGGGCATGTGATTTGGTAACTTCACTACACACATCTCAGTATACACACATTTTAATGTCAGTTCTGGGTGGATAACTTTTTTTTTTTCCTTTCAGGGGCATATCCCTTCTTCCCATTTATTTGTTCTGCTTGAATTCCGCCACTTGAATTTGCTGTCCCAAACCCTGTCCTTTTATGATCTGCTGTTCCAGTATTATCCATCTCCACAAGGAGAAGAAAATGAGAAGGTTTGATTTAAGCATCATTGACTTTAAAATATACAGTATTTTAAAGTGTTTTACCAGCAGTGTTGCTGTATTCTTCAAGAACTCTTCTGTCTCTGCTCCTGTCTTTTAAACACATTTGATATGTTCAGGAGCTTGTCATTTTGAAAAAAAATTAGGGCAGGAAATTAAAGCAGGGAGTACAACACCTTTCATTTATTCAAGTGACTTAATTATTTTAAAAAAATATGTCTGCACAGATAGCCATTGTGGACTACCTCATGTCTAATCCAGAGCAAAGTTGTTGGGTTCTGGATGGCTATGATGAATTTCAATGTAATCTTGACGAAAGAGGCCTCAACAATGCCCAGTTGGACCCCAGAAGCCCCCGACCTGTGTCCGAGCTGATTGCAGCCTTGTTACATGGGCACATTCTTCCAGGCTGCACAGTAGTTTTCACCTGTCGCGTGCGTGAGGCCACAGATTTAGAACGCAGAGGAGAGAAAGTGGCGGAACTTCTTTCATGGAAACACTATAAAATTAAGGAGTATGTAGATAAATACTTTGAAATCAAAGGTAAAGCTGTGCAGTACTCATACTATGTTTGTTCTCATCATTTTTGCCTTCCTAATGAAAATGTTATCTGTCAAGGTAAAATTGTTGCTGGGAAGTATGCAACAAAACTCCTCTTCTCAAACAAACACCTTGTTGCCATGTCGTCCATCCCTGCACTCTGCAATATCTCCTGCATTTGCTTAGAATACTTACTTCATGAAATACAACAAAGTGGTGTGGACAAAGCAGATGTACAGAAACACAAAGAAGATGTGCAGCCTGTCCCTCAGATGCCCTCCACTCTCACCACTGTTTACCTCACAAGTATTGGAACATTTCTTAGCCACTGTTTCAATCAAGAAGCAATGAGTGCTGAAGTAAGGCTCTCACAAAGGTCTGTACCAAGCATCAATCATTGATCTATACACTATATATTAGTGTTGCATATTCATGATGTATGAACTAAAAGCATTCTTTTTGTTCTTTAAGAACTATTCTCCCATTGACAAGTCTGGTGAGTCACTATAAGTCTGAGCTGAGTGGACTGGCTGAATTGGCCTGGAATGGTTTAGAGACAGGAAAAATCTTATTTCTTGAAGAGGAGATTCCTTACAGAATCTTAAATTTTTCTGTAATGGCAGGGTTCATTTCAGAGGTAAATATAGCTTACTGGAACACCAGTACTGGATGAAAAGATGAATACAATAAACAAAATAAAGTTTTAAGAGTTTTTCTCATTTTCAGACTGATTTGAAGCAGAATGGAATTCTTGTTACTGCATACTGCTTTGTACATCTCACTGTACAAGAATTTCTTTCAGCGCTCAAAATAATGACTAGTGCTGATGACAAAGAGCTCAGAAACTGGTAAGAAACTATAGGCTTCAATTAAATGCTTATTAAATGGAAATGTACATTAAAATTACACTCCATTTACAACTTACATATAAATGCAATTTTAGTCAGTTTATGTGAGTATAACTGTATCAGTAACATACTGTTCTAGGAATAACTTAGGTCTGTAAGTAATATGAGTTCTGAAGACGTGTGCCTGAGTCTCCCTAAATGGAGGGTCAGAAGTGTTGATGTTGGCAGATGGTCAATTTGTCATTTTTTAGTGTGAGGGGGTTGGGCTGAGTTTGAAGGGGGGTTCACATGCCAATTCCCAACTTTCATGCAATTACAGCATAGAAACTCCAAAGATGTTACTATCCTGTCAATCTGACAGAAATTTGTTATTTTTAGGCTCAGTCTAAAAACCCGCTGGCCTAGCAAGTTTGGCCAGAAGACAGTCTTCAACAACTCCCTCCACCGGTTTCTGTCTGGTTTGGCCTCACCTCACTGTTCAGCTGTCCTTACACTTCTGACCAAAGAGGATCACACTTATGTCCAAAAACGTCAGGAAACGGTCAGAAAATTGCTCAAACAAATGTGTCACTCTCAGATGACTGGACCAAAGGTAAAATGATTGCTGCTACAAAGGAACATGAGAAAAACTTGTTGGAAAGAAGCATCTGGAGTAGCCTGCATGATTGTGAATGAAAAGCCTACCCACATTGACATCACAAAGTATCTTTGTCAAGACACAGTGCAAGTTCCGGTGGCTGCTGCTGTTAAAAAAAATGTGAAAAATTCATTTTTCACATTATGAAAACTCTTCCGGATGCTTCTTACTGACTAAGCTATTCATGTATTTAGTCTGTCCTGTTTTGAACCACTCACCTTTCCTATGTGCTATGTGGTCATTAATGACTGAATAATTAAATGAAAAAATAAAATAAATAAAAAATTTGCTTAATACAAAATAGCTTTCTTTGTAGGTGTTGGAGCTTTGCCACTGTGTTCAGGAAAGCCAGGACACACAACTTTCCAAACAGCTCCTGAGTGTGAAACCCAAACTAGACCTGCACAACATTACATTGTCACCTGATGATTTTGATGCTCTGGCATTTGTGGTGAACTCCAGTGAGGAGAGAAATATTGCTTTAGATTTTCAAGCATGTTCAATTGAACTAGAAGATTTGGACCTCTTATCCCAATGTCATTCAATTGCCAACCTCAGGTATGGTTTGTGAAAATCCTTATCCATACACATTTTCTTTCCTCAAAGTGTCTGTTTACTTGGCCTGGTTAAAAGAATGTTTATAGATTGTTAAAATGTCCTGTTTCATTGCTCTATCTGCAGAGTTGTTAAGCTGAGCATGTAACTACTTTGACCTCACATTCTTTAGATATCGAGATGCCACATGACATCCATTAGATTAACTGTTACAATAGCTCTGTGCCGTGTTGGGTCCCTGTGGTTTACATGATCTGCTCAAATGTTAAACGTTATGTGAATGCTATATGCCTTAAAGTGTAGGCTTCATTTTGACATGTTATATCATGAGCATGCAATGCTTTGGGTGACTCTTAAATTTTTTAAGTGACTATTTAAATGAATACTATTTTAGTGATGCAGTACACTTATATTTTTGGTTTTGTCAGTTTCCACAGCCGCAAGTATGAAGACAGCTTTGCTGAGAAATTATCCACAATTTTGCCTAAACTTACTTCTTTGAAAAAACTCAGGTTATTTAAGTATTCATTTACATTAATTTATAATCAATCTGCCTATTCACATTAAAGTGATATCTTCTCATTTCTTCTTAAGTTTCTGTGATGCACGCATGACTGCAGTAGGTGCAGCTCATTTGGCTTCTGCTTTACCAAAGTGTCCACGCATTGCTGAAATAAAGTAACCTGTTTATATAAATTATAAAATAATAAAACTACAATAACGTTAGTTTTGAGCTATTGCTGATTTTTGTTAAATTGTTCACTGTTTGCTTTGCAGTCTCAAAGGCAACAATCTTAGAGATGATGGGACTAAACATATCACCGATATCCTACCTAAGCTCCCACAGCTTTCCTTTGTAAAGTAAGAAAATGTCTGTAAGTATAAAGTCCATGTAAAATTAACCTTCCTTTTACCATATATGTGATCTGTACAGTCTTGGCCAAAACAACACAAGTCTACAAGCAGCAGTCTGTTTGACAAAGGAAATATCTTCAATGAACGTCCACCGTATTTATATCCAGTGTGTGTTCTGTCTCTATTATTAAAATTATGTTAATTTGCTTTAATTCTTTCTCCCCTTTTTTCAAGTGGTAACAAAGAAGAGCTAACGGTGACCTTTGACTCGAACCATGACAGGAATAGGTGTGTGGTCTAGCAGAAGTATGCAATGCTTACGATTACAGTTTTAAAATATCTAATGTTTTATTTCTTTCTGGGCAGTCATAAAGTTGATCCTGGGGCAGAGATCAGGTGAGGCAAAGGTTCATGATAATTTTCAGAAGAAATTCAAGGTTTAAAATTATCATTATCATGTGCATTTATGTAACACATCAGCCTTATTCCTCTAGTTTATTAAAACAGAAGTGGAATAAATCTGAGATAGAAAAACTTGCAGAGTCACTCACACAATACCCTTCAATATCTATTCTCAAGTAAGTAACAAATTTAATATGTTATGTCTAAGATGTTTAAATTGTCTTTGTACGTTTTATTTGTAGATTGTCTGGTCAGTGGAAAATAGAAACCTTAAAGGTGCTTGTAGATTTCTTGCCAAAGTTTCACATCACTGAAAAGATAATGTAAGTTGAAGAACAAAGTTGTTATAGTATTTCATCGTCACAGTTTTTTTGATATAGAGATGTGGCACTGATGAGAATCAATTTGTTTGCAACAACTGTCATCATTGGACCTCACGATGGCCCTGTATAACCCCGTCAAATGTTTATTTTCAGTTTGAATGGTTGCTGCTCCTCAATGGAAGCTGTGCTTGTTCTCACCTCACTCATGTCTCAGTGCACTGCTGTCAGTGAGATTCACATTAGGTACGACATTTCACGTGTAAAGTTGTTCATCACAGTTGTCGACTTTTACCATTAAATAAGTTACAATTACTAACTTGTGCCATTTTTTTAGGCAAAAAAGCCCCTCTCAAGCCACAATTGTTTTTGGTGCTGGTAGTGTGTCTAAATCATTAAGGTTTGTATCCAACTCATATTTTATCTACTGGAGTGGAATGAAGAAGCAGACATGAGCTGAAATATAAATAGACAAAAATCAATGTTAATGTTATTTATTTACTTTTGCATCTCCTAAAAAAAAAAAAGTCTCTGCAGCAGCTGTCAAGTCAGGAGGAAGTTCTTTATGACAATTATCGGATCAGTCTAGATTAAAATATTTGATTAGTCAAGATTAAAATATAAATAAATCAAATGCACAGAATAATTATGATGACAAAAGTCTTTACGCTAGATTTTTTAAAATTATAAAAACATTTTTGTGTGAATGGTGAGCTGAATGTGCTGCATATTGCTTCTTTTTTAGTACAGAGGAGCTGAGAATATTCAGGTATTTTAAGTCCCACAGTAGTCAATTAATTGCACTTTTTTTTATCAAATATTCCAGTGGCCTTAAATGACTTCTTACCAATATTATAGGGTCAACAACAGCAGCTTTAAACCAGGAGATGTGACTGCACTATGTAACATGCTGATCCCATGTCATGCATTTTTGGAGTTGGAGTAAGGATACATGCCAAAACAACTGTAGAAAATGGAATGATTATTAACTATTAACCATGTATTATTTTGCTACAGCTTGTCTCACAGCCAACTGAGCAATGACACAATTCAGAACTTAGCTGAAGTCCTGCCAAAGATGTCTTCCCTTAAGATGCTCAAGTAAGGATGTTAAAATGTTAATGTTATTTTGTAGCATCAGGTGTTTTATGATGGACTGATAGACATTTTATTGTCCCCAATGGGAAATTCTTTTTCACAGACACTGTCTAACATAGATACAAACAATAAACACAAATAGACACAGAGCAAAAACACACACACACATGCCGATGAGGATCTAAATTGCTGTTGACTAATGATCCAATGTTATCATAGTCTTATTACATAAATGGGGTTTTGGTTGTTCATGTGATTTGTGATTTGTCATTCTCAAAGGAAAGTCACATTGCTTTCATGTTTAATAGCCTTCTATAAATATTTGTAACCATTCAAGAATGAGCACTTCCGACAGGTGCAAGTAGTCCCATCTCTCTAGAAATACTTAAGGCCGTCTTGTCACAGAAGGAGAAAGAGGAATGTCTCCTGTCCTAAATATGGCTTCCACAATAACAGGTGGTGGAGGAACATTTCTGTGTCGCTTGGGGCATTTGGTTTCTCATGTCACAGCCAGTGTATAAAGCCAGCATATGCGTCCTCTCAGAGTTGAGGCACCTCGCAGCCTTACACATGAAGAACAGTTGTTTAAATGTCAAAGTCAATAAATAACTCACTTTCTCCTCTTGAGGTATTAGGAGTGGGTTCATGTTCTCCATTTTGTAAAATTTAATTTCTCCTCCTGAATAGCTTACACAATAGATAATTTGATCCAAAAGTGAGAGACTGGGGAACTGCAGTTCTCCGAAGCCCAGAATTTAAATGTTATGCTGTTGCATAAGCTGACCCTTTTTAAGAGGCATTACTGTTGATGTCATGTAATGGTAGTTTTCAAGTTAACAGCTACCTTTTACCTGTAGTTAAGTAGAGATGGGCAATTCCAGGGCTGACATTACCTCTATGGTAACAGGATTCATTTGTAACTAACTATATATATTCTCCATAGTCTACACATTAGGAGCAATTGCAACAAAAATCTTTTATCATTACATAAATTAATCACACATTTCTTTCTTTGAACCAGGTTGAATGGCTGCATTGTATCCACAACTGGAGCTCTGATTTTAGTGAAAGGAATCACTGACTGTGAGCGAGTGAAATCTGTGCAGCTCAGGTATTTCCATTTTACTTAATAGTTATTTATTTTATATTCTTTCTGTCAGTACATTGATCAACTCAGATTGAAATACAGTTTACAGAATGAGTCCAGAGTCATTTTTGACAAAACGAAGCCAGACAAATTCAGTTGCCGGTAAAATAACATCAAATTGTGGGTGAAATGGTTTAATAATTTACAGTTTGCAACAATTAAACTTGTGTTCATTGGCACAGGTTCAGCTATTTTAGTCTGGACGGGGACAGCTTGGGGAGGCTGTTAGAGGCCCTGCAGACTGGACCTCAACTGTCTGAACTGGAGTATGTGGTGTAGTATTAATTCACAACATTTATTATGCTCAAATAAACACTGATGATGATGATGATGATGATGATGATGATGATGATGATGATGATGAACATATTGTTTGCTCATATTAAATTAAATTGTATTCTTCTCTTATAGTTTATCAAGCAACAAACTGGATGATAAAGTCATTAAACATTTTGTGAACAACCTGCAGGGGCTAAAAGTCAATAACTATATAAAGTTAGATATCTTAATATTAACAGTATTGCACAATGTTATTCTTTGGATACACAACACTAAATAATAATACATGCATATATTTATTTTCTTCACAGTTTGAGCAATAATGATTTGAAGGAGCAGGGAATGTTAGATGTGTCTAACACGCTGTCCTCATGTGACAATGTTTCAGCTGTAGAGGTGTGGTGAGTGTCATACTTGTTTGTGAATCATTTTTGTATGTTTTTGGCTCATTCTCTCATTCTCATTCATCTTAAAATTGTCAACAGCCTGGCAGAAGACTCAAAGTGCCTCATCTGGTTTACTCAGTGCAAAAAGCAGCAGAAATGTCTAAGGTGGAACATTGGGAGCAGTCATTGTTTCATATACATACAATCTCTAGACATGTGTGTATAGGTCTGTCACGATAACACATTTTGAAGTGTGATATATTGCTGAAGAAATTATAGACGATAAATGATAATATTGAAACTAATTTATGCCACTGACACAATCCAAGTGCAAATTTAAACCACAAAAACAATTCAAATTCTACAATATTTTCAAAAAAACATGACCTGCAATAAATAAACAGCAGAATGAAATACTTTAGCACTTAGTTTAATGAGTCAGAAGCATAGACCGTATATGCTTCTGACCGTATATGCTTTGAATTAATAACGTCTGACCAGTGTCTATGGTCAGAAGTTATTAATTCAATCTTTTACATCTCATCATACAGCCAAAAAATAACCAAACATTTCCCCTCAGTGCAAAGAAAATGTACATACGGTAAATACTGGCCCCCAAAAGCAAATTGTTCAGTTCACTCATGTCACATATTGAACGATAAGTTGATATTATAATTAGCGTGACAGGCCTGTCTTGTGTTGCATAAAAAATGTTGTACTGTGATTTTTGTGTACAACTCTGTTTGGTATCAGGATCACCGGGGCAACTCTGACTCCTGTCCACCAAAAGCAGTTAGTCAAGATTATGTCCAGTTGTCAACTTCCTATCAAACTAGAGTAAATTCTGTTTAATTCCTTTGAGCTTTAATTCAGTTTAATTCCTTTGAGCTTTACACAATTTGTTTGCTCATTAAAATTGTATTTTCAGGATGAAGAACTGTTTTTCACACTGTGTTGAGTGTGAAGACTTTGTTGAAATGTTTGACAGCAGCTGTGCCGGATGCACTGTAACGTAAGTTAAAACTACTGAGGGCTTTATCCATAATTAAAGGTGCACTGTGTCACTTCTCTGGTGGAGGGCCCAGCACTTGCTTGTCTCCATGGAGCTGTTCCTAAAATGTTCCACAGTATGGCCATTAATATAAGAATCTCCATAGAGAGTTGCAAGCCAAATTCCAGGTTAGATTTGTGGAGAGGCGACCCCAGTAATAAGTGATGCTTTTTAAGATATTTTTGAGCACTTAAACACTTGTAAAAACAATGAAAGACAGATTAGTTAAATACCATACTGTGCACAATTTAAACCAAAGCACTAATATCTCCATGGAGACAAACAGGTTGTGGACCCTCTCCAGAAAAGTTAAATGAACTTAAATGAAACCTCTTAAATGATCTTTTGTTTCCAGTATTGAGGAGTCCTGGATCAGATCAGAGGGAGCTGTGCGACTACTCTGTTATTGTCTGGAGCATAACAAGAACATAACCTCAGTCAGGTAGAACAAACACACAAAAGAGAATACTAACATTTAAAGTGACTAATCCACCTGCTTGCTTTTAGGATACACCAGAACACATTGTGCCTGAATTTGGAGAATCCTAACAACCCTACCCAGTGTTCACTTTGGTATTCTTTTATTTACTATATATTAATGTGCAATTGAAAATCCTGCTCTCTCACCTCTAGATTAGTGTGCTGATTAACTTTTTTACATCTCTTTTATTCATACTGGTAGTGAGCCTAAAAACAGTGAAGAACGCATGTATGTAGTATCATTTTTCACCAGTAGATAGTGCTAATTTGTGAACTTCAAAATCATCAACAATCTATTTGTTTGTCTGTATTCAATGCAGTTTGTTGTATCAGTGAGAAACATTATTATTTCTTGTTTTCCCTGAAATAGTAACATCCTTCCACTCCTTCATTTGAGCGTGGTGAATTGTGGAATAGAGGGAGGACATCTTGCACTCATGAAGGATACTCTGCAGAGATGTGTTCACCTGACTGAGTTAAAGTCAGTAAAGTGTATTTGGAATTATGTAATATTATGATTTTTGTATTTGCTCAATATTTGTTTTTATTTTAATTTTTTCATTTTCAGTTTATCACAAAACAACCTTGGTAAAACAGGGGCTGTGTTTCTCTGTTCTGTTATCTCCTCATTGCCAAAGCTGGCTTCCTTAAGGTAACATTCTTTCCCTTTGATTTTTGTGTTGGTTTTGTTTTGTAAAAATGTTTTTGGCTCTAAACGGTTTGTCTTAAACACAGTGTTGACAAAGACAGCTATGCACATTTTGCTGAAATACTTTGTAAGTCCTTGTTGCAGTGTAATGAACTTCAGTATTTGAGGTAATTTAATTATCAGTGTCATTGTAATTGTGTCGTAATTGTATTTCTTACATATAAATTGTTCCCTTAGTCTTTCAGGTTATGTGATAAGTGAGATTACAGCTCAAACGATTACCAAAGTGTTACCCGGTCTTAAATCACTAAAGTAAGTGTTTTAAAGGCAAAACTACATGATTCCCAGTATATCCTAGTATAATTGAAGTTTGTTGTAGTTTGTCAGACTGTTCCTGGTTAAATTCTGGAGGACTGTGGCTCATCAGAAGTTTGGCACATTGTGAACACCTCGAGGAACTTTGGTAACCCCAGTACACACATTTTATTTATTTATGGTTCAATATTTCATGCCTTTAGGATGATACTCTTTGTCGCACATATTCAATTATTGTAATTTTGGTAGATTTTGTTGTCCAAATACACATAAATGCAACAAAAAAACTATTCAGTTTCTGGGTCTCAGCATGAACCAACACCATTCCCTGCATGCCATTGTCAGGATCTCAAAATAGTTTGTCCTTCTTTTCATTGACCGCACAAATGTCAAAACTCACAGTAAAACTAAGTTTAAAACTGTAGACAGCTTTAGAGTTAACAGGTTTGTAGTCCTCCATAGAAAAGACAAGGTCATCCACATGAACTTACTCAAACTGTAGCCTATACTTGATCTTATCTTGTACAATTACCTTCTGTAACTTTATGATTCATTGAATAAATATTTTTGTTTGCATTTTTAGTTTGAATTGTGTGCAGCTTGATCAAGAAAGTAAAATGTGCCTGGTCCAGTCAATACCAAGAATCCAAACATTACGTCGCCTCCAGTAAGTTGTTTTTATTTAATCCTTAGCATCACATCTTATGAATGGTGAGAGATTTACTATTTCACTGTCAGTCTCATGTATGCATGCTGGCACAATTACTGTGTTTGTTTATAGTAGGCGTCTTACTCTCTAATCATCTATTTTTGATTCCTGCATGAGATGCTTTTGCCCACACACACAGTGATCATATTGCAGCTACCGTATCTGCCGTTTATCATACCTTCTTGTCAACAGCTCTTCTTGAGTGAAATAAAATTATAGCCCTTGATCTCAGGGGTCACATTTCTACATACAGAAGTGTAGTAATTAAATTCATATCCCCTCTGTCTCTGATGACAGTGTCTGGCAATGACACTACATAACTGTAATATCACTGCTGCTTAACCGCATATAAAAGTCGTATTATCAGCTGGCGGAGGCAGTACATAAATTATTTCAAAATGAGGTGTTGATCTAAGTGGGACTGGAATAGGCCCTGTAGTGGCTTTTCGGCTATTTGTATTATCAACCACGAATAAGGCGGGAGTGAGGGGTGTTTGAAAGCACACGTGTGTCTTTTTATTTTTATTATTTTATTCTATTGCAATACATCCATCCATCCATCTTCTCCCGCTTAATCCGGCTGGGTCGCGGGGGCAGCTTGCTGCCCAATACTCATAGCACCTGACCCCCCCTATGAACCCCTCTGCAGGTGGTGAACCCACAGGAGGGTGGACAACATGGTCCTTGATGTTAGTTCATAGGGGTGCGGGCATGTTTTAGGCAATTAGGTCTATTGCAATACATTAAACTGAAAATAAGGTCAGTACTTTTTCGCGATTTCTGCTGTTTTCACTGCAGGCTTAGTAATGTACCTACATCATCAAGCGTGTTCGATGTCCTTGCTGCTATGATAGATCTTGTACACTTGGAGGAATTGAAGTGAGTCTGAAAACAAGCTTTAATAAATTGTCAGGTTATAAGTACTGTAGTAATTCCAGTGTTGTTTTCAGAATGAACAGCTGGAAAATGCTTGACAGTGAAGTAGAGCTGTTAGTGAAGCTTATCCCTCTCTGGACAAATCTTCAAAACATCAGGTGGGCTTACATACACTTTGTGTGTGTCTGTGACCTGTGAGTCCTGACAGTTTTGGTAATATACATGTGACATTAGCAAAAATATGATGATAGTTTAAGATAAAGATAAAGTATATTTTGTGGTGTTCTTTTCTGCTGCAACAGTTATTCCTCTTACATTGACATTTCCAAAAATATTTCACATTTATAAGAAATTTGTTTCTGGAACCAGGAAGTGGGCGGTCACTGTTGAGCTCCATAATTTTCCTACTTAGTATATTTGTTCTATTATCCAGACATCTGATTGTCTCTTTTCATATTGAATTGATTACTGAAATGTCATGATAAAATAATACACATTCTTTCTTTTTTTACAGTTTGTCCCAAACTCTTTCCAATGACCAATCAGGAAACAAACTGCTGGAAGCTTTAAAGAACTGCACTCATCTGAAGGAGCTGCAGTAAGAATGATTTGCTGCTTATATTTACTTATAGTGGCACTATAGCATTTTATTGTGGAGGGTCAGAAACCATGAACATAAACAAAAGCTTATCTTTCTGCATGGAGATAAGTCGGTGACACCAACTATTTTTTAGCCATTGAAACTTTGCTATTGTTACCGATATCCTGGGGTTGTGATGCTAACTATAGGCACTGCTCCGTCTGGAGCTCTGTAACTAAGTTAGCCTTTAATCTGAGCTTTGTTTTAACACAATCTGACCAAAAAGAACTGCTGGAACAGGAGAGCTGATTTTTAATTGTTAAACATGTGCATCTCAAATAACTTTATGGTCACAAGACAGTTACCATTAGCCAGTAGTTTTTCAGTTAGTCACTTTCACTGTTTTTGTGTAAAAACTCCTAAACAGGACCATGAACGCTCGTATTGATCACGGACTCCTGAAAATGTGGTGGTTAAATCTGTTTTGTGTTTGAGTTTTCAGACAACCTTAAAACTGTTGAGACGTGTTTGTTATTGTGTGCATTGTGTGACTATGGTAACTTATGACCATTCTGTCATAGACATACAGGCAGAACACCCCCAGCATGATGTCACTGCAGAGTATCAATAAAAAAGATGCTTATAATTGAATAAATGTAAGATAGGTTTAAAGCTATACCATGGAACATTCCAGGCAAAGTAGCATCTCCATGAAACAAGCATGTCCACCAACTTACATTATGCACCTTTAATTATATTTTTATGCTATCAATTTTGTATTACTCCACAGGATATCTCAAAACCATCTGAGCGACCTTTCTGCAGCTAGAATGGCTCTTGTTTTCCCATCACTGACCCACTTGTGTGTGATTGAGTAAGTCATTGTGTTTATTTTATAGCATCATCTGTATAAATATTCAAACTTTTTCTTTTATTCATTTTTAGTATTTCAGAAAATAACATTGGCCCTAAAGGTTCAGTGGATCTGGCTAAAGCGATATCCAGTTTAAAGAACCTTATCAAGATTAAGTAAGACTGTTGTGTAGTTTGTTTGTTTTGTTTTTTCTGGTGACCTTAAGTATTGATACACAGTGCTCCTCCTCTTTCGTGTTCTATTGTTAGTTTGACCGCTGTTGGAACATCAGAGCTTTGTGCTACTGTTGCTAGCCTGGCAAACTGTCCCCAGATACAGGATGTGAGGTAAAACTTCAGATATAATTGATAAAATTGCATCATGTTTAATTATTTTTTATTTACCAGTTGATTTTGACTTTCTAGTATGGGGTGGAACAGTTGTGGTGACGATGTAGCCCAGGCTTTGGTCAGAGTGCTGCATGTTTGCCAAAGTTTGGAAAAAATAGAGTAAGCTCAGTCAACATGGATCTTGTGTTATCATCCTCTGCGTCCTAGTATACAACCAGAATTCATACATATGCTATAGAATCCACTTACAAATCAATAAGATTAAATATGTAAAATATTAAGTGAAAAAATAAGAATGTTTTTCCGCAGTTTGGAGTGTAACCGTGTGAGTCTTGTTGGTGCTGAGGCCCTACTTGAAGCTTTGCACTTTTGTCCTGCACTGGAGATAATCAGGTTAAAGAATATTGACAGAGTTTTTTTGTGTTTATTTATTGACTGGTAGTTAAAAGTTTGATCTATCCTCTTCCAGGTTGTGGAAAAACAGAGTATCATCCACTGATGCAGAGAAGCTCAGTAAGAAAGACAGAAGGCTCAGTTTCTCCTCAACCTAAATTCGACCTGATATTATTACAATGGAGTGTTTTCTACGGTTTGCATATGTGACAATACATAATTATGGGTCTATTTTTTCGGAATAAGATTTTTCTACTAATTGCACTATGTTTTAGATATTAGTACCACAACATTTAAAACCTCAAAACACACAAAAACATAATTAATTAATTAATTAATTATTATTATTATTATTTTATTTTTATTTTTATTTTTATTTTTATTTTTATTTTTATTTTTATTTTTATTTTTATTTTTATTTTTATTTTATTTATTTTTTTTACATTTATTTACTTGAAGTTTGAGCTAAGTTTACACAGACTTTGAATGTAAAAAGTGAAGAAGAATGCACTTTGTTCTATTTTTGTATTTATTTGTGTCTATTTCTATTTTCTTATTTGCTGTGGAATTAAATTTTCATTTCTCTTGAAAGGCATTTTAAGATGTACTTTGCACTTTGCTGTTCTGTTCTGTTCTGTCTTCTCATCAGGAGTAAACACTTTGCATCTCCAATGACATGTTTCATGCCAGTAAAAGTTCTAAATTATAATATTTATAACTTACTGTAACTTAGATCTGTAACCATAAACATGTCACACATCTAAATACATCTAAATGCCAAAACTAAAATTGCTTTCTGGCAGATCCTAGTGGCTGAGAGTGATGATGCCACTGCCTCAAAGAAACAACAACAACACCTTTATTAAATGTTTTCTATAGAGACAAGTTTTTAACATTCAAAAATACCTTGATTTTTGACGACATCAAATGGTCTTGCCACAAGGAGGCGTTAGTGGCATTTTCAAAAACCAAGTAGAAGACTACACAGTATGAATGCTTTATTATTATTATTAGTCTAAGCATTATAGCTCTCTTCAGCATCGAATCTTAATAACTACAGATTGAGACACTTTGATGGACAATGGACATTTTATACTTTCTAAAAATCGAAATAAAAATCTTTTACTTTGAAAAATCTTTTACTTTGAAGGTGTACTTCCGATGAGTTAGCGCTCGTGCGCGCTCGTGCGCGCTCGTGCGCGCTTTACGCCTGATCCAACCGCCGCCGCGCGCACAGGGAAGAGTTCCATCACCGGGGATGATTTACAGCCGCACACTGTTGCGTTTGCCAGGTTATTGTGGATAAAATGGCAGAAACAAATTGTATTTTTTCGATCTCGTACAAAAAATAATTTCTGGGATTGTTTCTTTGGCCAGTGCGCACAAAAGTTTTTTTTTTTAAAAGAAAGAAATCTACTAAAGGAGAAGTTGTTCGTCGTTTATTTAGTGAAGTGAGTATACCTTTTTGATGATTCATATTGAATACTTGACGACATACAACATATGCACTCATTGTGTTTTTTTTTATTTTTTTATTGATTTTGGAACTACAAGTACCTAGGCAAGTTGATTTGTATTTGTAAAATGAAAAATAAAGCCTTTATGATTCTATATTGTTAGAACATAAATTGTTGACTAAATACAATCGACAGCATCACAATTTTTTTTTAAACTCCTCAATTTCCACCCCATATTTGACTCGACTATCCACTAAATGATTGTTTATGCTCTATTTGGGATGAATATGACAGGCAGGACATGTAATTAATTAGACTTAATGACTGTGTTCAAAGTCTGCTGTTATAAGGGGACAGCAGCATGTTGCTCTGCTCGTCTATCAGTCACACTTAACTAATCCGTGCGTCTGTTGAACCCTGCAGAGAGGTGACAGGTGTGACAAACCTGGAGTGTACATATCTATTCAAATCGCTCATGTGAACAACCTGGACTCAATGTATTTTGTGGAAACGTCTAAATAAACAAACAGCACCTACATGTCCAGCCTTAATAGGTCTAATACTGGTATGTAATGTCTTTATTAATACTAAATCACAAAAATTACTACCATTTCCTCCAGTGACATGATAATAATGGTGTGAAAAAGTGAATCTGGGCAGAATTAGTACAATTTTCTTTACCTGAGGCTTATGGTTTTTGTTATTGTCAAAGCACCTATGAGTGGATACATTAAAATACCCCTGTGAATGAATGGGTGAGTGAATGAAAACATCTTAGTGTTTTGAGCCCTACAGTGTGACATCACGGGGCAGATTGGGAGGAGTATGCGTTGGTTATGACACATTAGTATCTTAGCAACAGTCAGCATCCTTTAACACAGCTTCAACTGCAAACCTCTTTTACTAACACTGCTTGTTTGTCCTTGAGTCCTCAGGGACCATTTTATATACAGACAATTACAGTATGTACCAGATATATGATTTGAAAACCACAATCTCATACACTGATTTGTTGGTGGTTTTGAGTATCCCTGGACGTTTATCATTCAGTATATGAAAGCTGGAGCTATATTTTTGGGGTCAGTATTTATTGTGTGTACATTTTCTTTGCACTACTGGGAAATTTGTGGGTATTTTTAGTCTATATGATAAAATTTAAGCCGTAAAAGGTAACTTCTATTATAGATTCATTACAGATGCAAACTAAGTGCTATAGTGTTTAATTTGGCTATTTATCTATTGCTGCTCAAGGTGTTTTAACAATATTGTAGAATTACAATAATTTTTGTATTTTTTCAATATTGTCTTTTTTTTTTTCTTTTTTTTTAGCAATATATTGTACTTTTGTTAAATTTGTTATTGTGACAGGTCTGGATCTTAACCAACTTTAAGATTCAGTGTCATTATAAGTGACTTAAATGTGAATGTGGATGAGTACTTTTCTCACACAACAAAACCTGGACTTTCCAGGCTGTTAAAAATCCATACAAGGCTGATGTTTTACTGTGGTGATTTCATGAGATGTAAAGGAGGGTTTTGCAGTTATTATTCTTATTATTTCTCCAAACAATCCCGAAAGTGTAATCATAAAATAATGACATACTATTAAATTTGAAATTAAATTGTGTTTTTAATTATATGGGTGCGCTGTTATAATTATTTCAACACTGGCTCAATACACTTTTACATACATTTTTTCCATAATTGGGCATTTTTACTAAGAAGTCATCTTTAAATATGCTTTTAGTTGATCAATGTAACAAATGATTTCTTTTAATAGCTTTTTTGTTAGAGATTGACCAATATGGGTTTTTTCATGGCCAATACTGATTGTTTAGAAAATGAAGAAACTGAATATATTTTTGCCAATATTATTGGGCCAATATGTAGACCGATTTTTATTATTTTTGCCAAATTATGCCATTTTTTATTAATGACAAACTCACCTACAGTGCCTTCTTACCACAAACCTTCAACAGAACAGGGTAGTCACGCTTGGAGCAGTCATCTAAGTGTTCAAATAAAGTTTTGTGTACTCTTTAGGCAGCAGGTTAGTCAAATTATTGGCCTGTGCTGAAAATTTAAGGCCAATAGCTGAATCGCTAAAAAGTGCAAATACCGATATATCAGTCGAAACTATGGCCCGGGGACCAAATGCGGCCCTCAAACCCTCTGCTGAAATGGCCCCAATAAGCATTTACTTTTTACAGCACATTTGAGTAATTCTACCACTAAAATGTCAATAACATCACATTGTATTGTGTGCATTATATTAATGTTCAAAGATTTAAAATACATCCATCTGAATGATCCACTATAGTGACCAGCATTCTGTTTCCCTTTGCTTCAAATAGGTTTCAATATGTGGCTCTCTTTGAACACCCCTGGTCTATATGTACAGTGCATGTTGTATGTTTTCTCTTAGGACTGTTCAGTGTGAAAACCATGGCCTACACTCTGGGCTCCACCACTGACGGTCAGACCCGTGTGGGCCCTCAGCACTGTGTCACACGGGTGGAGATGTCTGTCACTGCCACCAGCCTTTTGGACCGAGATGTAGCCTCCAAATCGGACCCCTTCTGCGTCCTATTCCATGAGGTGGATGGGAACTGGGTAGAGGTAAGACTGCCACTGAAATACCACACTGCCAAAACTAAAATCTAGTCAAGTTCATATTACTTGAATTAAAGTAAAGTAAAAGTATCTGCCAGTGAAACCAGACTTTTTGAAAATATGAAAATACATCTTGCTGCATTTAGAGGTACATTGTTTAACTTTGCGGGTAGATGATCTGCCACCTGCTTGTCTAAATGGTATTACTTTGAAACATTTCACAGTGTAGCATTAAACTTATCCATCTACCACTTTCAGTTATGCTTGTTTTTATTGCTCAAACAACATGCACACCTACAGTCAGCGGGCCATCCTCCGCACAGATCTGACCAGTATCTTCATCTGGTGGCATCTCCTGCTTGTTTCCATGGAGATAGTTAAGTTTAATACCATGTTCTTATTTAAAGTCATTTTAAATGACCTAGATATTGATTTTTGCAGTGCAGGAAATGGTTAAAGCAAAAGGGTAGACCAGCTTTGTCTAAAATGGATCCAACGCAGTGGAGAGTCAAGCAGAACAGTTTGATAATGTTTTTCTTTTTTATCAGCATGTGTCTTCCTGTTGCGGTACAGAACAGGTTTTCAGACAGTGGTCCAGGGTTTGGAGGTCTTGAAGACTGAAAATATATGTGGTGGGATTCAAGGTTTCTATTCCCAATGGCAATATTGTCTTTGTAGTTGTTACTTTGAATGTGGTGCCTGTTTTGAGTTGGATCCAAACACATGAAGTCTTGACCATCTGGCATAAGCCTGTGCATGCTGGGCTCAGTAAATTGGCATAACAGTTGAGAGTCATAATGTGCTGCGTATTACTTCATTAAAGGGAGATATTATATTATTTTACCGCGTTATAACCGTGTTCCCTCAGAATCAGATCACTCTAAAGTTATATTTCGATGGATTCATACATACATGAATACTGCCATTGGCTTGCATGTGAGGTTTAAGTGCTCAGAAACGTTGGCTTTGACCTGCAACCTATCACCACCCACAAAATTCAAACTCCAGATCAATAAGGCCACAGTATATAATATTTTAGCCAAAAAGTGGCTAAAATATGTAATTTCAGTTGTATTTATTGCACTGAAAAACATACACCCTTATTTGTCAGTGGGCTTGCATCTCTACCAACCTGACTCTTATTTAGCCTGAAGGAGGGCTTCTTGTTTCCATGGGACTGTTGTTATAATCTTCCACAAATGGCATAAACATATTTATTGAGACTGTTTCAAAGTATGACTTTAACTTTCTGTTTCCTTGGATTCATGCAGGTCATGTGCTACCTCCAGATATTTAGATTCTATTACTTTAAAAAACCTTGGTACGATGAAATGCAATGATGAAGAGATGGTGCCGGTCAGTGGTGCAGTTTTGATCAGGAAGTCAGTGAACCCGATTCTATTATTTTAGATCAATATTGTGTTTCACAATGAACAAAAAATGTAAAATAATGATCGATGCATTCCATAATTTAACAAAGTATCAAAAAAGCGTTATATAAGTTTGATGTATTATTATTAATACTAAGGACCCCTCCAAAAGCATGTCTTCTGTGAAGACATCTCGCAAAGAGGTATAATTATGATGACAATTTATGTAGCACAAAAGAGTGGTACATTGATATATGAACAAGGAGTCTGAAGGACAATGCTGATCATGCTCATTTTAAATTGGCCATTGAAGTGTATTAATACTGTGCAGTGACATCATTATGGGGGGTTCTACATGTACCTGTATTGACAGAATGTTCAGTAATTATCATGGAGACACAATGCACACATTAGCAAACAGACAAAAAAGTTTTAAGATCGTCTAACAACTCATGAAAAAATACCAAATGGATTTAAACAGCTCATTTTCAGGAGTCTGTGATCAATTCTGTTTAGGTGTTTGCTGTTCAACAAAAAGGTGACAGTGACTACCGGTAACTGAAAAACGATTGGCAAATCTAACTAGCTTATGACTGTAATTTTATGTGTGAGAAACTTGTTTCAAAACACAAATCATCTCACTTGCTGTAGTTCCAGCTAAATCAGTTATTTCTGGTCAGTTTGTGTTAAAACAAAGCTCAGATTAAAGTCTAACTTGAGTAACAGCTTCTAACAGAGTAGTGCTTTCCATTAGCGTCACACAGAGAATGTTGATGACATCAGCTGCAAAGTATCAACAGGGCCATAGGGCCACAATATACTTGAAAATGATCCTGATTGGATTTCATGACGTGGTGTATTAAAATTAAAATACAAAATACTTAAACGCCCAGTATATTTGCAAGGTTTGTTTCTCAATATGCTCACTGAGAGAAAAGGAGCAATCAACTGACAACTGTAAATGACTCACCGATGTGATTTTGTGTACCCTCCTGCCCTCCTCTGGCGCTCACAGCCTCTCCTCTCGTCTTACTTCCAAACAAGGACACCACTCAGATCGGAAACAGTCCCACCTCAAACCAAGAGGCGCTACTGCATTTACAAGAACTGCAAATCTATCAAGCTTGTGGATGCTAAAATCTGATCATCAGATTGTTGTTATAACCTGCAAATAAGGCTGAGAAATTAATCAAATTTGAATTGTCATTTCTAATTGTCAGTGATATGCTATGGTCTTTTTAATCGAGAGGTCAAAAGCCAGTCCTTTCTCTGTTCAGACTTTGAGGGAATAAAGGTCTTGTCTTGTTTACATTCATGAAATTAATACTCAAAGCCATTTTTATTTTGTTTTTGATAAGAAAAAATAAAATAAAAAATCCAGATTGAACAACATGAGGAAAGAACACGTGATTCATTTTTTGACCATGTCACCCAGCCCTACGTACCTGACCAGCCAGAACCAAACGCTTCGACAAAATTTTACAAAGATTAGAGGATCGGGAGCTGTATCCTGTCTCCCTGATTTCAGAGGGCGTCATTGACAGGCAGGTTAATCAGTCAGAGAGACACATGGTCTGTTAGCGTCAAAAACAAACTTGGCTGCATTCACATAAAGGGGAAAAATAACATAAACTGAGAAACCTTGTGGATTTTCTCAGAATCAACAATCAAAGCACCAAACTATTACTTATTTCAGGTAAAAGAAGGTATATATTTTGTTCTAAATGTTATGAGAATTTTGGAGAGGAGATGTTTTCTGCAGTTGAGAGACACTTTATACAAATTAGCAGCTGTGGTTGGACTGTCTCAAGTTTGGACGGAGGATTTTCACTTCTGGATTCAAATAGAATGTGGCTGGTCATGCAAGAGTGCTACCTGCAAAGATATGAAACTTTTCAAAGCATGAATTAGATGGCTTTGGTCGTGCAGTTTTGTTATAATTTGATGTAATAGTTTCTTTTTTGAGAACAGCACAGGAAAAGGAAAACTGCTCTTGTAGCCGAAGCCGAGGTTGGTGTAGGCTGCTGCAGGTCCACAGGGCAGGCTGTATGCTGTGTCTGTGTGTGTAGGCGAGTGCCTCGGGTTGGGAGCGCTGACGGTCAGAAGAGCACGGGCCTTCAATGTTAAACTGCACTTGGTTTCTATGGCAACGGGAGGGGAAACAAAAGCTTAGTGCTGCGAGAGTGAGGGAAGGACGGAGGAGGAGTTGCAAGACATGAAACCTTTTATTTTCGTAAATAATCTCACACGCAGTTTATGTCAGTTTCACCAAGCTCTTCTGTTTGTTCCCTTCTTTTTAGTATTTGCCTTCTTTTTTAGTATTTTATATCTTGTATCAGAGCATTGTCAGCGCATTCTCCTTGTGCTAGTCCCAAGCATGGAAAAACGGAGATGGTTACTTGAGGATTCTAGTTTCCAAAGATGAATGCTGTTGTTGTGTCCTTGGGAAAGACACTTTGCCCCTAGTGTCTGTGTACACCGGTGTGTGTGAATGGTTCCTTGTTGTGGAGTGCTTATAGGTGGAAAAGCGCTATATAAAAATGTGATCATTTAACAAGCGAAGACTTCAAGTTCAGGCTACATCTGAACATCTCCTCAGCAGTATTGTTTTGTCCTTATGACCCCATACACACTCTTGTCACTCTGTCTATATTTGTGCTGTGAGATGGAGGTGTGAGCAGCAGCTGGCTCCATAAGGGGGAATGGGGCACACAAGAGGAGGCTGTACGAGGTGTGAAAATGACACAAAGAAGGAGGTAAAAACCCTGTGAGAATGATGGACGGTCCCAGGTCCATGAAGAGGCCACAGCCATGGCAGCCCACCAGGAGTGGATCTCAACTATGCAAATGACGTGGCATAGTGACTAATCAGGCCATTTTCTAAATCCTTTGATTCTCTCTTTCTTGCGAGTTCCAAATCCTGAAGCTAATCTCTGCCTCGCTGAAGACTCTGATGTAGCACTAATGTCTGAACTTGTAGGATGTTTCTTAAGTTAGAATTGGTCAAACTCATTTGGGTGGTAACAGACTAAGAGTAAATATTTTGTCTGTCATGGTCAGCAAGCTCTGTTGTTTCAATTTAATGAACAAAATCACAGGGCACAAACATAGACCATATATATGAGTGGATATAGCTAACGCATTAGCCGCCGCGTGCCAAATAGGAAGTGCTCCAGGAGGCTCCAATTGACTCCCATTGGGATCTTGTGGCTCCTCTGTAACTGCTGCAGTGAGCCTCATCATTTTGGTCTTAAACTGTTCATATCAACCTGCTCTGATTTTCACTATTTTGTCCGTCACAAAAATCAAAATCATAACACAGATCCCGGCTCCAGATTGGCTCCTGTAACCATGAGCATCACGAGCCTCATTTGAGCAGCACTGAACACTGTGGGTGACGTCACACTCGCTTAGTTCACTTTTTTATACGGTCTATGGGCACAAACTACAGAGTGGAAATAAGAACATAGAACAAATGGAAAAATAATGAATAAAGTAGTTTTCTGGGTCAGTATTTTCAGTTTTGATGGTTATCCAAAACAAACTTTTTTAGAGGCTGGATTTACACTGACCAGGTCTTGGCTAAATAAACCAGGCTGTGGACGGGGCTTAGTCACACGCAGCCACAGAGACTAGTCATTAAAATGACATTTTGGAATCATCTACCGGTAATAGTGATTTTATGGACAAGGGTCCAATGAGATTTGTTATTTCTCTTTTAAACTCAAGATTCAATTAATAGAGCACATTTTACACAGTCCCAGGGCCTTAGCAATTGAGAAAAAGTGAAACATAACCACTAATTTGAGAAATACTTGCAAATCAGACCATTTTTAACAAAGTTCAAACTAAGGTCTTCACAGAATGAGACTCCATGAAGATCGTATATTTAGGTCTCAGCTGAGAATAATGTATTGTAACTTCTTTGGTGCCTTTGGTGATGGAATGAACTTCTATAGAAATGCATCAATTTGCTACTTGCAAATTAGAGTTTTGATTTTATTACACTTAATGTTTCAGCTCCATCAGACTTACAACTGTGTGCATAAGTTTTAAAGCCAATTACAGTCCTGTGTTTTGCCCTCACTGCTCCCACACACAGCTCTGTCTGTGGACTGGCCGGTAAATGAACATTATCATATGTAGTACGTCCAAGCAGGGCCTCCTTACAATTATATATGCAATGAAATACATCAGATGAAACAGCTGTATTCTCTACAGAGTTTTCTGATAATATTACTTTGGGTGCGCTAAATTGATTTTTTTTTCTTCCAGTTTGCTTATATAACTCTAGGACCTTCTTCTGTCTCACATTTGCACCAATATGTTTTTATTTGCAGCTTGGCCGAACTGAAACAGCTGTGAACAACCTAAACCCAGTGTTTGGAAAGAAGTTCCAGGTGGATTATCACTTTGAGGAGATCCAGAAACTGCGCTTTGCCATATTTGATGAAGACAAGTGCGCCACACAGCTCTACGAGCACGACTTCCTCGGGGAGTTTATCTGCAATCTGGGAGTGGTACAGCACAGTATTATTCTAATGTCTATAATATCACTATAAAAGTTTATAAAATTCACTCTGACTGCTCAAGAAGAACATAAACTAATGTTTAACTGATATAGTTTTTTTATGGCTGATACTATTGTTTAGAATCCAGAGTGACTGATGGCCGATAAACTGCTGATATTTTTGGGCCGATATATATGGCCGATTTCAGACAGCAGTGTATCACATTTAGTACAACTCCTTCCTTCTTAATAAGAGTTAAAATAAAGCTGTATGTGTATTTTTAGGCAGCAAATCAACCAAAACAAAATATCAGCCTGTGCTGGAGTTTTAAGACTGACAGCGGATACACTAACAAGTCAGAATATCGGTCTATCTCTATCTAATGTTACACTACACATTTAATTGGAAAGGAGAGGATTAATATTGCATTTGGGCCCCAAGTCTGTGTCACAACTACCGGCTACTTGCAGGTTTTGCCTTGGTTTTACGATACCCTTTGGATGTTCAGTAATGGTTTAAGATGTTGTTTCAGTCCTGCATGTTTCACTAATGTTGCATATGTTTCCCCTTCAGAATAATGATCAGTTCCATCTTGTTACATCAGTAAACATCAGTAAAAATCTAAGAAATGCTCCATGTTGTTAAGGTCCATCCCATCATCACAGTCAATTTGCAAACTAGCAGTGGTTTGTTTTAGTTTATTTACACTGATCATCCCCCCAGTGCCCACATTTAAATAATTAAAGCTTTTGTTATCCTCCAGATTGTGTCAAATAAGAAGCTACACAGACCACTAATTTTGGCCAATGGGAAACCCGCTGGCAAAGGGTCCATTACGGTGAGCTTAATTCACAGCATTATATTTTAACAGCTGCTGTAACATTACACGAGGTGGTTGGTGGTACGTTGATATGTGTGATGATGGCCTTACCGCGCTGTCCATCACTGTTGCTCCTGATGCTCTTGCTATTGCCTGTAGATGCCACTGTTTTTGTTGCTGCTAATGTTGTGCGATAATGTTATTTTAGATAACAGCTCAGGAGCTGTCTGACAACAGAATCATCACTTTAACCCTGAGTGGGCGAAAACTGGATAAGAAGGTAGGCTTTTAGACCCTACATACACTTCTGCACATTAACACACATACCTGCCCACACACAGCCCAGCTATAGTACATGTGATCACACTTTTCACCTGTGTTGCCAACCAATAGGACGTGAGGTGTATGAAAAATAACTGGAAAACAACTTGTGTAGGATTCATTTATTTTTGGTCAAACTCAAGTGGAAGCTACAGATCTATCGAGAAAATAGAAATGAAAGGTTGAAAGTCATTGTGTTTTCTTTGTCTAAACCAAAACATCTATCTATCTATCTATCTATCTATCTATCTATATAACTATAATAAAAACAGTATTCGAATAATGTGTTCTTTCCCTACATCTGAGGATCCAATATTTTGAGATAAAATTTGTGTATTAAAGGCACTGAAAATCAAAAAAATAATCTGGGTCTTAAACAAATCATGATAAGGAACAACATTTGTGGATTTTCTTTTTGGATGTTTATTTCAAAACTTACTAGTTATTCTCCTATACTGTTAATGCATAGTATTGAGTAATGAGCAATGATTGTCTATTGTTTGTTTATGTCGTTGTTTTTAAATGTGTGTTATGTAACTTTTTGGTTGGGGTTGTGTCACCTGCTAATTCTATTAAATTACAGGTGGTTTTATTGCTCAAATTCATTCATAGAAAAAAAGCATTCTGACTATGAGCGGGGTTCGCTCTCTACAGATCTGACCTGTAAAACTTGGTCTGATTTGGTTTAGAAAGGTTTAATACCATCCTCTGTAACAGTCCAGCCAAAGCAATGGCATCTCTGTGAAGAAAAGAATTTGCTGGACCCTCCACGAGAAAGTTACGCAATGGACCTGTCTCATGGTGCACTTTGAGCATTTTACATTTTGTTTTTTTAAGTACAAATGGCGAATAAACTAACCTAAACCTATACTGTCCATACATTCAGCCTCTCACTTATTTTTGCAGGATTTTTTTGGCAAGTCAGACCCATACCTGGAGTTTCAAAAGCAGGGAGAAGACGGCAAGTGGATGCTGGTGCACAGGACAGAGGTGAGTTATGCATCCTGATAACTGTCATTACTGTCGACCATGAGCTGTCGTTGTCATCCAAACTGCTCCTTAAACACAATGGCTGCTCCTGTTGGCAGCGCTCAAGGTGATTTACAGGTGCAGGGATACTGGTGAGGTTACTGCGCTACACACTGTTTACCTGTACTCAAAGGTGCCAATTTGTGTGTAATTTAGGTAATAAAGAACACTTTAGACCCCTCGTGGAAGTCCTTCACTGTGCCTCTTATCTCTCTGTGCAACGGCGATGTGCATAGAAACATAAAGGTAAGTGTAATATTGAAAGTAGAGTGACATAAAAGGAAAAAGGGGCTAATGTATCTTGTGTGTGTGTATGACAGGTTTTGTGTTATGACTACGATAACGACGGGGGACATGACTTTATTGGAGAGTTTCAGACGACTGTTGCCAAGATGAGTGAAGCCCAGAATGGAGTGGAGGTACAAGTCAGACTCATATGAACCAGTAGATTTGAATGTGCCAACAGAAGTCATGTTCTCATCTCAAAACATATTCATCCGTCTCTTTCTCATTATGTTTTTCTTTGCATAATGCTGCTTTTATAATATAGTTTATGGGCAGAAAACACAATTTATTCATTTACAAGAATAAAGTGGTGCGCCCCAACTTCCAAAAACATCTGCATGATTAACAATCAAAAATATAATGTATGTGAGAGAGATTTCGAAATACTAAAGGTCCTATATGATGCAAAATTGACTCTTGTGAGCTTTAAGCCATGTTATAATGTTGTTCCCTTATCAAAAACATGTGTAGATTTCCAAAGCTCAAGATGATGTGTTGCACACTGTGATGTCATGAAGCAGTAGTTTTCAAGTTAACAGCTTTTCAACTTTAACCTTTAGTTCAGAAGAGACAGGCAATTCCAAGGCTGAAATTATCCAAATGATTCTAGTGAAGGTGTATGGAGTTTAAAGACAGTGGAGCACTCCCTGTATTACCACTCGACATCACAAGTGTTTCTGTTTGAGAGAAGAACCCATCCTAAATAAGCAGGATTTGTGTGTTAGACATGTGTGAATGAAACAAAACTCAAGTTATGTTTGTGATGAAGAAATATTATAACATAGATAAAAATAGAAAATAGCATAATACAATTATACATTATACATTACACAAGCAGCCTCTTGCCTATCTGTACCATCAGATCCTTTTGCTCACAAATGCCAGTGTAAATTTGTTAATGTTCGAGACTCCAAAGTTCTATTTTAGTACAAATTAAAAGAATATCTTCCCTTTATGCAACATTAATTTGCAGTCCAAACCCTCTCATTCCTGGTGCCAGCACTGAAACTGGAATAATTGTGGGTCTAATTGCATAACAGCCTTTTTAATACATCGTAACCACAGAAGACTTCCTGGGTCATGTTGGGTAATTAATAAACACCCAATGGATTTCTCGTGTTTGCCCTGGCCTTTTTTGCTTGGGTAAAGGCACAATATCAGTCCCCCTCATTTAGAAGTAACTTTGTGTTTGAGTGTGCATCTGTGCATACATGATTCATTCCTGAAACAGAATTTCTGCCAAATCCGCCTTGTTCCTGCGCAGTGTTTCTTCATGTGTGCTAATGATGTTGGTGAAAAACAGGCGAGTAACCCGTAGAGGGGGATGAGAGGGGGATGGAGAGAGTGTGGAGAAGAGGATCAGAACATGGGAGGTGTATTAGGGAGGTCTTTAGCTGAGCTGCGTAACTCTACAAGATGTTTTGAGCTACCTGTCAGCGTGCTCCGCCTGGCTTTGATCACGACTGTTACTGTGTAAGGTGTATCCACTGCGTTTCCATACATTTTAATGGATAGCTGCTTGGGGCATTACTGCACTATATGTTTAACTGTATAATAATAAGTGTTAATATAGAAAAGTCTTCACATTTACATGAGCATAATTAATAAATGTGTGTCCTACTGTTTTTCCACACACCTTAATGGATAGAAAACTGCAAGTATAAAAAAAGTAATTTTCATATTTACATGATAAAAAATGATCATAATTTTTATAATAAATAAATTACGACAACTCAGTGTATCTGAACACGTGCCTTTGATTATCTTGAATTCCACATATTCACAGTAATTTCGCTCATAGACCGAACAGACATTATTACATTACACATTTTCTGATGTATGTTATAATGTTTCCTCATCACAAACACACCTCGAGTTGTGTTTTGTTTCATTCACACATGTTTAACACACAAATTCTACATATTTAGGATGAGTTCTTCTCTCACACAGAAAACTCTCTGTTCCACCCTGTGATGTCATGTGATAATACAGGAAGTGCTCCACTGTGTTTTTAAAATCTATATACCTGGATTTTTTTTACAAGGTGGCGCAGAGCATTTTGTACTTTGGATATGTAGACAGACTAACTTGTTATTCAAACTTGTGAATAAAACAAAACCCCAACACATGTTTTTGAGGAAGTAACTACATTAGAACATGGCTTAAGGCTCACAAAAGTAAATTTTGGTAATATGGAATCTTTAACTTTTTTTTTTTTTTTTTTTAACAATTTTCTGTCTTAAAATGGTTTTGTACTATACATTTATTAAACCAGTCTTTTATAAAATATTTTAAAGCGGTCCCACCAACTATGACATTTAAGTATCCCTCCTCTATTTTAATTTAAACATGTCATAACTTAACTTCATAAAGTTGCTAGTGACTGCAGTTTAGATGTAATGCTATCACACTGAACTTATTGTAGGAGCGTTACACCATCTCATTTCACCCATGTGTTTTCTTTGCTGTCTACAGGTGGAGTTTGACTGTATTAATCCTAAAAAACAGAAGAAGAAGAAAAGCTATAAAAATTCTGGGATTATTATTGTCAAATCATGCAAGGTGAGCAGAAATCTTTAACTATTACATACTGATCATGCAAAAACCTTTATATTGAAGAATAGTATTAATTTCTCAAAGTTAAAACTACATCATGTAACTTTTCTGCTGGTCTGCATGGATTTGTTATTGCTTTTCCTGGATTCTAACACAGGATGCCATTAAACATATAGATCTTACATTTGTTGAATTACAGTTTTTTTTTTTACTTCCGATACTGACTTTGCTACTATATACTGCTCAAAATGTGTTATTTATCTCTCTGTTAAACAGCTTTGCATTAATAAAAGTTAAAATATTATGAGACTTTCTTGGCAACTACGGCCAGTAAATAGTCCTATTACATCAATTTATGTGTCCAACCAAGATATTAGCAATTATATATATATTATATTGTGCACCTTTAACCATCAAGGTTAAGGCAAAGTTTGAACTATTCAGGGCCCCATCTATTATGTTGTAAAATGCAAAGCGATTTTTCAAAGCCTCCAGCACTGATTGTACTTACCCCGTTTTATTCTGTTTTGAGGTCCTTTTGCTCCCAAACTCAATGAGCTCTGATTAGCCAGCAAGACCTCCCTGATCCATTCAGTCGTTTTTTCTGTCCCTGCACTTGTAATGGCCAAGTGTGCTCAAATATAGAACAATTATGACGTCATGTAACAAAATCATGAAAAATCCCACTGAGACTCCAGAGAACTGTAGCTCGGAATAAAGCTGTTATACTCGGCTGTAGTGAACGAATCTAAAGTTTTTCCTGTATTTATGTAGTTATATTATTCATATTTCTGAGTCTTTTCACACACGCACATTTATTTACATGTAGTATATAAGGCTTACAGTGTACATTAAGAAGAATAGTAAAACAAAAAAGTCTTCTTCCCATTCAGTCTTCTGATTGAAAGAACATTATATCTATATTCACATTTGAAAGTTGACAAATTATACAACGTGAATAGGTGCTTGGTGAAAATTACAGTCTTTTTCAAAATTAACATTAGCTTTGTCCCAAAAAGTGATTGTAATCAATACTGAAACTATAGTACCGGTATTAGAGAGAAGTATCAAGTAGAGAAACTACTAGTAATAATAATGTTTTGTATCTTTTAATAAAATACAGATTATTTTTATTACTGTGGTAAAGTGATATCTATGTTTGAAATGTACATTATTTGTACACCGCCAGTTGAAAGTTTGGAGACAGTTTTTGATTTGCGGTTCTTCCTTTTTTTCATGGTTATTTACACTGTAAATTCTCACTGAACCATCAAAACTATGAACGGACACATATGGAATATAGCAAACAAAAAATAAACTCAAAATAATTCAATTTTTTTTTTTTTTTATTAAAAAATAGCGCCTCGTTGCTTCAATCACTGTTTTGCACTTTTGACATTTCTTGAGCCTGACATGGCAAAGCTGTGAAGTGAAACTCATGTGAATCATCATGAAGTTCATTGAGAGAAGGACAGGAGTTTGAAGCAGTTCACAAAGCAAAGGGAAAAAACACATTTAGTTGAGTTAACTTTTTTCCTTTGCTACATAATTCCATATATCTTGCACCGTACATTTGATGTCATCTGTGTTTATATGAAATGTAGAAAGTGTTAAACTTAAAGGTCCACTGTGTAACTTTCTGGTGGCAAATTTACAGGCAAAGTTACAGGTCAGATCTATGGAGAGGTGAGCTCACTGTCGGAATGCCTATTGTTTGTAGTATTTTTGAGCAGTAAAACACCTGAAGGTGAGTTTAATGTCACATTGTGAAACCTTTCAGGCAAAACAAAACTATATCCCAAGAAACAAGCTTGTGGTCCCTACCAGAAAAGTTACACAGTGCAAAAAAAAAAAAAAAACATTGAATGTTTTAAGTTACCCTGAATACATTTGTGTGTATAACTGATACTTCTTTATCTTTCATCATGGTCTGTCATTTCCACTGTCTTACACACATAGAAATACCAGGACAGTGACATTTGCAACACATGCACTAGAGAGCTTAATGTGCTAATTATATTTGTGTGCTGCCAGCGGGGATTAGTCAAATGACAGTAGAATCCATGCTAAACATTCATTGTAACTGGAATGGAAATTGTGTTAGAATAAGATTCCAGCTGGACTCTACTGCTGGAATGATACGTCTAGTGGTGGTGTTACTATAAAATTACTGACTTGCTATAGAATAAGGATGGGACATAAAAGGGCCCATATTACGCTATTTTTATTATGTTGTTTCCTCATCACAAACATACCTGGAGTCATGATTTGTTTCATTCACACATGTTTAACACACAAGCCTGCATATTTAGGCTGGTGTCAGTTTCAGTTCTTCTCTCAAACTAACACCACTTTGTGATGTCATGTGGCAATACACTCTGTTTTAAACTGCATACACCTTCGCTAGAGTCATCTTGATCATTTCAACCCTGGAAATTCAAAGCTCTACTGAAATAAAGGTAAAAGGTAGCTGTTAACTTGAACACTACCACCGCATGACATCACAAGGTGAAACGCAAGCTGGAAGGTGGAGTATTTTGAGCGTGTACAGAGGACTGGGCGGCGAACAGCTGCCCCCACGACCCAACCGGATAAAGTGGAAGAAGATGGATTATTTATACCCATAAAACTGTCAGAAACTTTAAAGGTGCACTGCACAACTTTTCTGGTGGAGGGTCCTTAGTATAATAATTATAGTGATATTATTGTTAATTGCAATTATTTTTACCATGACAATAGTGACACCAAATTTCAATATCGTCCCATGCCTTCTGTATACAGATATGAATATAGTTGTGAAAAGACTTGGACACACGCAGAAGGTACCAGTGTCTAACTCTGTATTTTGTGCCCGCTTTTAGATAACAAGAGACTACACCTTCCTGGATTACATACTGGGCGGCTGCCAGCTCATGTTCACAGTGAGTATGACATTAGCATGGCTTTCTTCTCTACCTCAGCGTCGATACCATAATGAGATACATGTTGCTGTAGCATACTGTGCCCGCTAAAAACAGATAGGAAACAGCTCTATTTGCATCTGCCAGGGTTAGACTTGGCTCACGATCATTTGCATAAAGGAGATGGAACTGCAAGAAGGAGATGTGAGAAAGACTGTTGGGAAATGTTGTGCATAAATTGTGAGTATTTATATAATAAGTGAAGATTCAAGGACATCGAGATGATTTAAATAGAGAAAATACTAGCTTGTTGTTAGGGTGATTTGTGTGTGGTGCTCTAAATAGATATTCTATGCAAATGGTATTGAGTAAAATTGTAAAGAATATTGATTTGTTTTAATGCGTGTATCAAAAGATCCATCTGTGGAAAATACTTGACCCAGTGTACAGCCACATTAAAAAAATCATACAGTTGTTGCTTTATCATGATAAAATCTACATTGTTTTAAATTTTCTGCATTATGGAATAAACTTCAGTTATTACACATTGAGAAGATCATTACAAAGTACGGGGGTACTTTTTTCTCTACATGAAATTACACTCCCAGTCAAAAGTTTGGACACACCCTCTCAATCAATGTTTTTTCTCTTTATATTTACGACTTTCTACATTTTGTATACATACAGAAGATCTCAAATATATGAAGCAAGATAAATGCTTCATGTGGAAGTTTTTTTTTCTAAATATTTTTCGACAAAGCAAAGGGGTGGCTACTTTGAGGATTTTATATAAATTATAAAATGATAAAATGATAATAAAATGATTATATATAAAAGAGTTATTTAACATTTTTCTTTGCAACATAATGCCATATATATTGCTTCATATATTTGATGTCTTCTGTGTGTATACAAAATGTAGAAAGTAGTAAAAATAAAGGGACAGAAAACAATGAACGAGATGGTGTGTCCAAACTTTTGAC
Organism: Odontamblyopus lacepedii; assembly: GCA_034769755.1. Lineage (NCBI taxonomy): Eukaryota > Metazoa > Chordata > Actinopteri > Gobiiformes > Gobiidae > Odontamblyopus > Odontamblyopus lacepedii. Next base: position 29,159,926 of record CM068348.1, on the reverse strand, counting down.
TGGTAGTGTATATTATCACAAAATAAATCAACAGAGAAAATGAGTTGTACTTTAGTGAACAGGGATAGGATGGAAATATCATGGTAACTGAAAGCAGATCAGTTCATTTTACCGTCACTGTTTCCATTAATGATACTTTGCAGTGACATCACGCTGGGGGTGTGCTACCTGCCCCCCTTAAGAGTTACCATGGTGACACAATGCACCTTGTCAAAAAAGTTTTAACATTGTCTGAAAACTCAGTGTGTGATGTGTGAGAGACTTTCAGAGCAGCTAAATCAGTTCTTTATGGTCAGATTGTGTTAAAATAAAGCTCAGATTAAAGTCTAATAAGGCCTCAGACAGAGCAGTGCCTACAGTTAGCATCACACGCAGGCCGGGTACTGTGTCTTGTCAAAGCACATTAAAAAGCCTACTGTGATCCAAATCTAACCTCCAACCTTCTGATTAGTGGGCGCATGCTCTACCACTGAGTCTCATTTTGTTATAATCCTCAATATGTAATTAATAGGGAGTATTACATCATGTGAATTATTTCAAATTAGATTACTTTTTGTTTTCATCTAGCAGAGCCATTTGTAACCAACTGCTTTGTTAGATGGAAACAAAAAGTAATTTGAAGAAAAGAAGATCACACGAACCCTTTTGGAATACTGAAAATTAGGTTTTATTATTACATGATGAAGTGGCAATTTTATTATCGTAGCTCACATTTTTAAACACTTGTCGAGCCTGGTGGCAAGATTCTGAAATTAAATTGCTTTTCTTACTCTATATCTAAGTGCAAGAATGGTCTGCTGCATGTATGTTAGGGTTGCTGTTGGAATGAGTTGTGTAGCTTTTCTGAGCCTGTCAAATGCTTCTCTCCATTGAGATGCTTTGTCTGAAATGTTTCTCAGTATGGCATTAAACCTCTCTATTTTCATGGAGACCAAACCAGACCAAGTTACAGGTCAGATCTGTGGAGAGGCGACCCTGCATACCTGCATATCCTGGGTATTTTTGAGCAGTAAAACCACCTGTATGTGTGTGTGTTCATACATGTACGGTAGAGCAGTGGCATATCCATGGAAACAAGCAGGTGATGGACCCCCAACCAAAAAGTTAGATAGTGCACCTTTAAGGGTAAATAACATAAGTGACGAAAATTATAAATATAAGAGTCTGAAAATCTTTCTAATTTATTTATCTTGTGTTGGAGGAACTCAGTGTCCCTGGTGTGGTCACACTTTTGGAGCTGAGAAAGTGTGAGGGTGCGATGCTTAATAATAGCTTCACAAACAATAGACTGGCTTTCTTATATAGGCAGTCTCAAGACCACTGGCACAGGACAGTGCTGTCAGTGCAGTCAGCATCAATGTACACTGTCTAGACACATCCAGACACCAGGAAATGTGCAGATGTGAGCAGACTTTTCACCTACAGACTCTGGTAATGGAGTTTGGGGATGCATCATTGTGCAGCACTGCCTGTTCAATAAGACACCGGTGCTTCACAAGGTTGTATGGGCTGCACTGCACACGCGTGTAGGAGATAGTTCAGTGGTTAGAAAGTGGGCTTTGTTGTCTTAACATAATGTAGATCAAAATGACAGACAGAATTGCTGGGTTTCAGATGCCATCATAGGCCTAGATTATTTAATAAAATGGGGGGAAGCTAAGTGAAGATAGTTGGAATGCAGATTTTTGTTGTAATACAGTGAGTTCTTCGGTCTAGTCACTAATAAAAATGATCAGCTTCAACATTTCTGATTTTATTTTATCCGTTATAAAATATCACTAGGACAGACTGACCCATCTCATCTGGGAGTACTATGTCATCACAATCCAGAATCTGAAAAATACCAATAAGAAAAGGCTTCTAATGTTTGTGAAATATGTTGATGTTTGTTGAATATCCTCAGACTACTACATGTCTGTAGGTATACCAGGAGTTCAGGAGTACCTTTTGTTTGCCCACCACATTTACAGTATTATTCTTCTCTGGAGTTTCATGATGACAAAATTAAACTTTCTGAACTAGTAGAATCAGGTAGAACCATATTTCACAGCAGCTGGTGGGTCAAGGTTTATGGGAATTATATAAGACTATGGGAGCTTTAAATCTGTTGCCAAAGGTGGGGTCTATTTTAGGTGTATTGTAACAGTACAATGTATGTGTGTATTTTGACACATATGCAGGCACTGAATATATTTTTTGCAGGACATGTGGTTGAACCCCACAGCGCCCACATGTGTCTTGGGTATATGTGGTGTATGTTTGCTGTTGTAAAAGGTAACGTAGTCATTATGTGGAGCACTCATCTGCCTGGAGGCCTGACCGAGCCGAGCGCAGAGGTGCTTTCACTCGTGTTGAGCTGTCAGGGAGAGAATGCTCCTCAGGCCAGACTAAAGCCACAGTGAAATCCCGGGCAAAGCACACAAACAGCCACAAGAGAATCGAGGATACAAAGAAAGTGTAATGAAGCTGTGGTGCACATGAAGGGCTGTTTTCTTGTTGGCATTGATTGTGCTGTGATAAGATTAAGATAATAGTGTAAGTAGCCAATTTTAAGTTGAATGAGTATTTCTTGAGGCATGCAAATCTTTAGATTAGGCAGACTGTAAAGGCAAGCTTAATGCAGTTTAAAGGTGCACTGTGTAACTTGTCTGTTCCACATGTATAAACTTAAGAATCTCCATGGAGACTTGCAAGCCAAATTACAAGTTAGATTTGTGGAGAGGCGACCCGCACAGAAAGAATTCATGTTTTTAACCAAAACATTAACATCTCCATGGAGATAAACAGGTTGTGAACCCCATCCAGAAAAGTTACACAGTGCACCTTTAAAATGGTACTTGTTTGCTGTAATAGTCAGTGTCATATCTATGATTGCACGGAATATCCAGGAAAGTCCAGTGTTTCCCAATAATAGAGGAGACTATGGTTGCCCCACATTTTGGCCCCACAGTCTAAAAATAACCTGAACCAAAAAACAAATTATACTTTATGCATGTAGTATTGTCTTAAACATATAGAAGTAACTATATTTTATCTATATTTAGGCATGGGTTTATCAGTAAAGCCAAAAAGTCACATTATTCTCCATATATCATACTGAATAAAATCATTCAAATATGGATCGGTCCCATAACCTTGTGGGAAACACTGAAGTTATTAAAGACATAACAGATCTAAAGGAATGTTGATAGAAAAAGTCCCCACATAACAACTGGGTTTTCAGATTTGATTAAGAAAGGTGATTCAGAAGCACCATCAGCCAAAAGCACCAGATCCTCTCAAACATGAGCTGTTCACTGTAGTGTGTGGACAGTAATCATACAAGTGGAACATACTGTCTGAGAGGTAGAAGTTTGATACAGATCTTCATTCATAAAATCAAACTGTAGTTGATATTATTGTTGATGGGAAAGATACATTTTAGCGACTGGACATCAATGGTTAGTGGCTCAGATGTTAGATCAGAGGTCAATTCCCACTCGGATCAAGTTCTGTCGTTGTGCCCTTTAGGCAAGACACTTCACCCACATTGCCTGTATGTTGTATAAAAGTGGTGCATTACAGATGGTGCAGATTGGCAGTGGCTACAATCGTAGTTTACCTTAACTGTGAGCATGGAGTGAGTGAATAATGACTACAGTTTAGTGCTGAGAGTCTTTGACAGGCATTAAAGTGTAAGACAATTATTATTCATGGTTAACTTGCAGAATGAATGAGTATTAACAGTATTATTTTTCATGATTAGTTATTACATCACTGCATTTTGTTTCCAATATCTCAACTATTTGGCAACGAGCAGCATTTTATTACTTTGGTTTTGCCTTTTCTCACCAATGAAATTTAAGGCAGATTGCCTAAATCCATGCTGCTCCCTTCCTAATCTTGTCACAGACTGACTCTGGCTTGGGTACACACACACACCTAAGACTGTCTTAACACAGATGCATCCTCTGCCTCCTGTTTCCTCTCATTTGCATATACATACATTCTCAACACATATAATGCCTTCTCCACTCTCACACAAATCCATTCTTTGTGCTTTTATCTTTCTTTTGCAAACAACACCCGTGTTAAAGGCGTGTAAATATTTTCAGGTTTTGGACATGTCTCATAAAGGTGCTCAATCTTGAATCCATCTACTTGTACATGTTGTCTCTTCTGTATTGGATACAGTGGAAGTCATATAAAATGCCCCACACAGATAGAAGAAAAGAAAAATTGGGTGCGGTGTTCAATCAGACTTACGACTCTAATCCTAATCTCCACCAAGGGAAAGTCTCTTCTTAGGGCTGCACGAGCTGGAGGAAGAGCTCCAGATCATGCTGCACCCACTGATACAAAGCAACATGAGCGGTGGTGTTTGCAGAAGAGTCCTTTATGATGACTTATACTATTATTCACATCCTGGGCCTGATATAATTTAGAGCTACGTAAAGAATATGTGCTCATAAGGGGAATAGGCCTGTCAGGTTTCAACAGAGATGTACTGTGTGACGTCCCCAACCCCCTCAAGAACAAACCATCTCTACAAGACCTCAGCAGGAGATTTACCAGGCATTTACAGTTTTTTTTTACCATTATAATGTTTATCTTTAGTTCGGTAGAGATTGGCAATTTCCAAGGCTAAAATGATTCAAATGATTCTAGTGAAGGTGTATAAAGTTTAAAAACACAGTGGAATGCTTCCTCTATTGCCACATGACATCACAAGGTGGGACCGAGTGCTTTCTGTTTGAGAGAATACCTCAGTCTAAATCTGCAGGGTTAGGGTTAGGTCAAAACTCCAGGTATATGATGGGTAAACTACATTAACACAGATATCAGAAAATAGTGTAATATAGGCCCTTTAAGCCTTTAAATAATCCCCAAAACATAAAAAGGACACAAATATCGGCACTGAAAATACACACATACATAGGCTACATACATACATACATACATACATACATACATACATGCATACATACATGCATATATACTGTATATAAAGCAAAATTATTGTAGGTTTGAAAAGCAATTTTTCTTAGTACTTCCTGCCACTGTACAAAGACGTAGACCTCTTCTATGATTAAACAGTGATTGTGAAGATTTTGAGACATTTAGGCAGATTAATTATAAAATCCAAAAATAAATGACGTTGCAGCTGGAATCTTCTTCATCGTCTGTGAGGATGTGAAAATGGATTGTCTGATCACGGCCCATTTTGTTTAAAGGGCCTATATTAGACTAAGTTCTGATCTGTTATGATGTTGTTTCCTCATCAAAAATACACCTGCAGTTTTGTTTTGTTTCATTTACACGTTACATGAGTAAACCTGGTTTATTAGTCTGATTTATTAGTCTGTGTACATCTCCAAAGCTCAAAATGCTCTGGTCCACCTTGTGATGCCAAGTCATGTCAACTGTGTTTTAAACTCCATACAACTTCACTACAATCATTTGGATACTTTCAGCCCTGAATTTTCCAATCTGTGCTGAACAAAATTTAAAACGTATATGTTAACTTGAAAACTACCACTTCATGACATCACAAGATCAAATGGATCATTTTGAGCTTTTCAGATATAGACAGACTAATAAAGGGTCACTCAAACATGTGTGAATGAAACTTTACAGGCAGCAACAACATAACATGGCTTTAAGCTTACAAGAATCCATTTTGTGTAATATGGGATCTTTAAGCTACTATGCTAACTTTACCTACCATTAATAAATACAACAACATAAAAACTGTAAAGCAAAAATGATAACTCCCTGTGTGTCTGATTTAACTGTTTGTTTTTTCCTGCTAAAACACACACATGCACATATCCAGCACAGTATCAGCCTGAATCTGTCACCTTGGATACATCTGTCCATCACTCCTGCACCTCCTGCTGCTTTACACTCCCCATCTCCACTCGATGTGTACATACATTTTATAAACATTTAAACTACCTAAGCCTGTCACGATAATTCATTAAATATCAAATTATTCTTCATTGTTCATTTTTGGGACTCAATATTTATCGTGTAGTTTTTCTTTGAGATTTTTGTTTTCTGTAATATGATAAGATCTGAGCAGTACAGTGTAGAATAAATAACTTATTGGTTTCTTCTGCTATTTATTTATTGCATCTTAAAGGTGCACTGTGTAACTTTTCAGGTGGAGGATCTGCCATCTGCTTATCTCTATAGAGATGTTATTGCTCTGCCTGGAATGTTCCATAGTTGGCATTAAATTTAATTAACTTGCATTTTTTCAATTACCGCTGTTTTTATTGCTCAACAATACCTTGAACAACAGACATTGTTACTGTGAGCAGGCTTGCCTCTCCACAGATCGGACATGTAACTTGGCCTTGAGGCATCAACCGCTTCTCACCATGGAAATAATTGGTGCTTAATGCTATATTGTGGCACATTCCAGGCAAAACAATAAGATGAATAAGATCAACCCAAAAAAGTTACATAGTGCACCTTTAATTATACTGTATATTTAAAAATAGCTTTACTGGGTTTATTCTGCTGTGTCAGTGGCATAAAGTGATATATTGCGCTTTGTTATCATGACAGTTCGAAACCTATCCCACTTCTTTGCTATTTTATTTTGGATTTCACTTTTCTTGGTCATTGAAATGGAGTAGAATATGTTTCTTTAATACAGTCTGGGCACCCACAAAAGGGGGGTGTTTGGCTACGTCTTCACTGATAGGGGGTAGGCAGTGTGCATGGGTCGGGCTCTTGTCACCACAGAAAAGTGCCCGAGGAAAGGGCTGTCACTCCTAATCTTGTATTGTGTTGGCTGTGTGACTTTTTGTGTGAACGTGTTGGAGGCCTCCAGAAGATGATTATTATTACACACTGTATGCTTTCACAGTGTATCCCTGTGGTCATTTGGGTTAAAAAATACTCCTCTTGTGCTTTCAGGATACTTTCGTCATTGTGAAAGGACAGTGTACAGTATTGCCTTGTGTTTTGTTGGTAAATGTGGTATAATAAGCAGTAACTATTGTCATCAATAATCCCTGGAGGTCTGAAGCTAACTGAAAGCACTACTCTGTTCGAAGCTCTGTGACTCAAATTAGACTTAATCTGATTTTTAGTTTAACACAATCTGAGCGTAAAGAGCTGACTTGGTTGGAGCTACAACAGCTGAAATGATTTGTGTGCTAAAGTTTTCGCACATAAAATTACAGTCACAAGCTAGCTAGTATTAGCCAACTGTTTTTCAATTACTCACAATCCCCTTTTTTGTTGAAATTAACACAAAAATTTGTTGTTTAAATCCATTTTGTATTTTTAAACATGTTTGCCTGTCTTTGTTAATATGCGTGAATTGTGTCACCATGGTAACTGCTGAACATTCCACCAATAGAGATACATGTAGAACACCTCAGCTTGATGTCACAAAACTATCAATATAACCATAGTGTTTTTAGTTTTTTGATATACAAGCCAGAAATTAATTCTCAACACACTGCAGGAGTATTGTATGGTGAAAACACTGTTCCAGCTCCTGTCATGTGTTAATAATACAGGAAGTGCTCCATTGTGTTTTTAAACTCCATACATCTTCACAAGAATATGAAAAATTTCAGCCCTGGAATTACCCATCTCTATTGAACGAAAGGTAAAAGCAGCAGTTAACTTGAAAAGTATACCACTTCATGACATCACAAGGTGGAACAGAGCATTTTGAGCTTTGAAGATGCAGACAGATTTATTCAAACATGCATGTGAATGAAACAAAACACAACACCAGGTATGTTTTTGATAAGGTAACATTATAACATGGATAAAAGTTCACAAGAATCAATTTTGTGTAATATGGGACTTTTAAACATCTGGAGAGATTTGGTTGGTAATGAAAGAAACTTAAATGTATGTTTATTGTATTTGTCTTTTCAGGTTGGCATAGACTTCACAGCTTCCAATGGAAACCCTTGTGAGCCCTCATCCCTCCATTATATCAATCCACTTGGCAGCAACGAGTACCTAGCAGCGATTCTGGCTGTAGGACAGATCATACAAGACTATGACACGTATGTACGACCAGGCTCTTCTTTACATGGTTAAAGTTGACATTACAATCTTCTGTTCTTTCTGTTCAAAAATCTTATAAAATTCAGACATAACCTAAACTATGGCTTGAATTTTGTTTTGTTCTCCTCCATACATGTGTTAAAGAATGACTGTAGTAGTTTGGCATAAAGGACATAGAAAAAAACACTTACTTACTTACTTGCTTACTTTAATATAATTGTAAATATATTTTCTTTTGCTATGTTTGTTTGTATGTTGCTGCTGTTGTTGTCTTCCTGTAAAGGATTGCCTTCTAAATCCTGCAGAAGGTATTTGGGGAAAAAAGCAGGTTTAACTAACATCCTAATCTGTTGTCATGGTTTCCTTGCAGTGACAAAATGTTTCCTGCGCTGGGTTTCGGCGCCAAACTCCCACCAGACTGGAAGGTATGTGCGTGTGGTGGTTGTGGATGCTGATAGGTGCGTGCATGTGCCAGACAGATTCAACGCTTATAGGCTGTGGTGTGTGTGAGGTGCGGGAAGCGAGCCCTAACTGTACACACACTGAAACCCAAGTATTATACATGCATATTCACATGATTACGCAACTGTCAACCCATCTGTGTTGCCATGGCAGTGTGCGGATGAAAAGGACAAAGGAGAGTGGTACACAGAGGGTGGGAGGCTGCGTGTGGGAGAGATGGACAGTATTTTCTAAATATTTTGCTCAGAATGTTGAATGATGGACCTCATGACGATTCTCTTGTTTTGTAGGTCTCACATGAGTTTGCCATAAACTTTAACCCCACCAACCCCTTCTGCTCAGGTGAGTGTGGAGTTTCACCAATGCACAAGACAAATAAACCACACAGATCTTGTACCTTTTCAGGTAGAGGCTTCCTCATCTGCTTGTATTCGTGCAGATGTTGTTGCTTTTCTTAATATGGCATTAAACTTAAAGGGCCCATATTATCTCTGTGTTATAACGCCGTTTCCATCATAAACATACGGCGTTGTGTTTTGTTTCATTCACACACATTTAACACACACACCCTGCATATTTAGGCTTCTCACAAATAGAAAACACTCCAGTTCAACACTGTGATATCCTGTGGTAATACAGGAAGTGCTCCACAGTGTTTTTAAATTCCATACACTTTCACTAGAATAAGATGACATCACAAGGTGGAACAGAGCATTTTGAGCTTTGGAGATGTAGACAGACGAATAATAAAGTGTTACTCAAACATGCAAGGATGAAGAAAGAAGAGAATAAAGAATAGTTTTGTGTGAAATGTCTTGTGTAAAAAACATGTACATTCTCCAGAGATTAGTTACAGTAGAAGCTTCCAGTGACTTCATATTTAAAAGTAATAATTTAATGTTTTATTTTCAGCCACTCTTTCCTGTCGCATTAGTAGATTGAGTCTAAAAACATAATCACATTAACGTAAGTACACAGTGTGCTTTCTCCATCTTAACTGATCTAAGTTGTGTGCTGTGTTTTAACAAACCACTTGTTATTATGTGCTTGCTCTTAATACAGCACTAACATTTGTGTAGGCAGTAGCAAATGCATTTATTGACAAGCACACTCGAAAGGAAATATACTTTTTTATCTTGTCAGAAGAAGGTACTTTTAGACATTCCCATGCATTCACAACCCCAAGCTAAAGACCCATCTCTACTTGTACAGCGCATCTTTATTAAACATCTGCCTACACAAGTGCCCTCTCTCCAAGGTTACTCCACGAGCTATCTTCAAAAAGCCGGGGAGAACATTGCAGCATTCTCTATTCAAAAGGCCAACTCAGCCTGCAGTGCTCTTCAGAGATCCAGACCAAACAATAACTACTGATTTGAAGGAATGTTTATTAAGCTTAGAAAGTTCAAACTAGTATTATACAATGTTCTGTATTTTCTCTATGTTATAATGTTTCCTCATCACAAACATAACTAGAGTTGTGTTTCGTTTCATTCACACAAGTTTAACACACAAACCCTGCATATTTAGGCTGAGATCTACTCTCAAGCAGAAAACACTCAGTTCTACCTTGTGATGTCATGTGGTAATACAGGAAGTGCTCCACTGTGTTTTTACACTCCATACACCTCACTAGAATCAGTCCTGGAATTGACCATTTCTACTCAAGATAAAAGGCTGTTAAATTGAGAACTCCCACTACATAACATCTCAATGTGGAACAGAGCATTCTGAGCTTTGGAGATGTAGACAGACGAATACTAAAGGATTACTCAAACATATGGGCATGAAACAAAACACAACTCCAGGTATGTTTTTGAGGAGCTAACAAAGCTTAAAGCTCACAAGAGTCAATTTTGCGTAATATAGGAACATTATATACAGTTAGCGCTTCTACACAGTCTGGCAGATCTTATGTAACTACAGCTAACAAATATGATGTCATTTCTTTTATTATAAATTGTTTCTAGGTGTGGAAGGTATCGCACAGGCGTACTCAGCCTGCCTGCCTCACATCCGTTTCTATGGACCCACCAACTTCGCTCCAATTATCAACCATGTAGCACGCTTTGCTGCCCAGGCCCTTCAGCAAGAGAAAGCAGCGGTAGGTGACACACATGCTTTATGTGATTTTACATGCTGTAGTAGCGAAGGCAAGCCTGCATTTCAATGAGAGTCTCTCTTGTCAGACTATACTCCCTCTTCTCCTATGATCCTCAGCTCTGGAATATTTTATTTCCATGGGTCAGATCAGGTTTGCCCGATAAATGTAAAATATATGAAGGAGAATTATAGCCTGTTTCAAATAGGATTCTTACATAGTGCAATCTGCAAATGCAGTTGCTTCACTTGTGCATTCTTAATTGAAGCTGCCAATGAAAAAAAGCACAGTGTAAAATATCAGCTCATATCTTAGTCATAGAATCATCAAAATGATTTTTGTTGTTTTTGGTCTGAAGCACGAGCAGGCATCTGGCATATTGTGGTATAAGGTAATAGGGACTCAGGGATCTGGTGTAATTTCATTAAAATATAATGGGCCTGTGTCGACAAGTCTTCCTCAGTTTGCTTTTCATACCCAAACATTTATTTGCCATTTGTACCACAGCAAGGATTTTTCTCACCTTGCTTCTGCTGGAGTCACAAATGAGAAATCCAGGCCAGTGCTTGGCTGCTTACAGACTGCCGCCTTATGTGTAATCACTGAAAATTCTCTGTGTCAACTCCTCTAAATGTGTCACTTGGGGACAGAAATAAGCCAAGTACAAAGTATCAGCTGCAAGCTGTAAATTTTATTACGGTTTCGTGGATATATATATACAATTACTGGGGCGCATGAAAAAAAATGCAGTATCTTTTTACATATTGAAAACATAAAGCCCAACATTATCTTAGACAATACTAGTAGCTTACACACCTGTCCAACTTTGACCCTATTCTCTGTGATCTCCTTGGAGGCTGTGACATGTTCCCTGCCTTACTGTTCAGAAGCTACAGTAGTTGGGTATCATTATGCTCCCACGGGGCTTTTTGTCCCTAATTGTATCCTGTCACCCACTGAGAACAAAACACACAAGTAAATTTTAAAAAGCGTTCACTTCAGTGTGAGCTGTGTCTTTGTCTGTGGGAGAAACTCAGTCTGGTTTTATTATGTTATGGGTGATCAGACAAGATGAAGTTTGACATGTGACAGCCTCAGTGTCAGTGCTCGGGCCTCATATGGCTGTAGTACTTCCATGTGCTTTGTGTGTGGGAGTAGGTGGAGGCACTGTAGGTTGTGGCTCAGTCTGGTGTTGAACTGCAGATAATGAGAACCTGCAACTCTCCCTGCACTGGCCCACAGCTGTGTGTCTGTCTCTGAGAATGATCCTCTAATGAGCATTGCTGTTAGCACATTAAAAGGACAGGCTTCAGAGCCCACCCACTGTGTCTGTGTGTACAGAGGAAGGGAGCTTTTGTTCAAAGTAGTCACCTTGTCTGTGCCTATCACACAAAATTCTGTGGCAAAATCACAACTTTTTTACTGTTTGCTTGGTGTGCAGTGTGGTTTAGTTTTGTCCTATTCAGTTTCTCCTTTTGTGGGATTAGAATTATTTACAATTAATATGCTTAATACTTGGCACTGGCTGGTGTATTGGGCTGTTTCATCTTCTGATTAATGTCGTAGGTGAATATAAAGCTTGGGTAGGTTTGTTGTGGATTATGCACAATATCAGGATGTACTGCAGATTCTTAAAGTTCTAGTAGTTTAAGTGTAATGTCTAAATCTAATGTCTAAGTCTTCTCAAAGTTAATCCACACTTGTTGCATTGTCTCCTGTGCAGCAGTACTTCACGCTCCTCATCATCACAGACGGGGTAATCAGTGACATGGACGAGACTCGGGACGCCATCGTCCAGGCGTCCAAACTGCCCATGTCCATCATCATCATCGGCGTGGGAAACGCAGACTTCGCCGCCATGGAGTTCTTGGATGGAGACGCCAGTGTCCTGAGGTCCAGCACAGGAGAGGAGGCCGTCCGGGACATCGTGCAATTTGTCCCTTTTAGAGATTTCCGCAATGTGAGTCCTAATTGGAATTTTTCCTTCTCCAACTTTCAAAAGTTTAGAAAATTGTTAATGGCCTTACTTACTTACCTGTAGGCAGTAGCCTATGAGTACTCCACCACAGTTGTACATTTGCATAATAAACAGATGGGGAGGTGTTTTGGGTGATTTGCTACTCTCAGGTTAATGACACCGTCCTTGTTACATTCATTTAGTGCACTCTGTGTGGGCAGGCAGTGGGCGCACTTGTTGGCATGAGTCCAGTCTGTTGGTGGGAGGGCGAGAGACAGCAGCACACAGCAGAGCTGACAGCACGGAGCTCCTTAATGAGAGCTGCTAAAAATCTCCTGTAACTCTTTCAACACTAAAATTCAGTTGCTCTACACAAGCAACTGTTGGACTGTGCCTTTCATTCATACATGTGTGTAATACAGTCCCCACAGGGGACAGTACCATGTCCCATGCTCATGTCTGATGGAACAATAGTGCTGCTCTGACTGAGAAGTGTCAGCTTAAACATTACTGATACGGTGAAGTTTTTATGAATGGAGAATTTCAGAGCATATACTTATGACTCTAAAAAGCCATAATGATGCAGTAATGAAGTCTATTTAAAAGAGTTTTGAACATTACCTCACCTAATTTTACAGTGAGGTACAACTAGCAAATTTTCTGACCAGGAGCCTCTAACCAGGCCATAATGCTCTGTCTCTGTCTTCCATTCAGGCTCCAAAGGAGACTCTGGCTAAGTCAGTCCTGGCCGAGCTGCCTCAGCAAGTCACCCAGTACTTCAAACAGAGAAATCTCCCACCCGCCAATCCTGCACCTGAGTGAGGCTGCACCGAGCACTGTCCCCTGTACATTATCTCAGAATATGTAGTTGTTGTTCAGTGAAACAGTTCTGAATGACATGTGTAAGTCAAGTTGTGGACTGAGCACTGAAGCAAGCCCTGTTGTTTGGTTAATATCTAGTGTGAATTTCTTTGCAGCACCTTGCAGACACTGCCAGCAGACTTATGCAGGAAGAACACTGGCCTTTTTATGAAACGGATGGATTTAGGATGGAGTTAGTTTGCCTCATGCATGCGTGTGTCTGTGAGTCGATCCTGTGAAATTGTCAAGTTCCCCTTTCACTGAAGTAAATCAGTGAATGATGCGCTGCTGAGGTCTTTAGGTCCTTCAGCATGAGTGTGTAAATTCACAAGAAGAGCTGTTTATTCATGAAGACCAACAACTCTTAAGATTTTGGAGGGGAAAATTAAAGTTGTAGAGAATGCTGTAGCAGCACAAGTCTCTTAAAAGCTGTTTAACATGGGACTATGATGCCAGATTTAGCAAAATCCTTGTCTATCCAGATTCCCGTTTCTCTTGCATGTTGCCAGTATTGTATTATTTACAATTATGAGAGCATGAATCCTTTATTTTATGAAGTAGTTGTCTATATTTAGATTTTGTAAATATATTCATGCAATTCTGCTGAAAGACCAGTATTAACAGTGTCAGAGTATTCCTGTCAGCAGAGATCCTAATATGCATATTTATTGAATGTACATTTATGATACTGTTTTGGTCTGTTTCTAATGTACTTTTTATGCAGTGCTAAATAGTGTGCTATAATGGTACTGTGTCTTATTGTGCACCCGTGTGCAAACTGTGGCCAATTTTATAAAGTTGTATCTTTGTCCACACTCAGGTTAAATTAAACTGAATTTACATGTTAATTGCAATCTGTGTTGTACGTATACAGACAGGAATCGAAAGCCCTTCTGCTAAAATGCATCAGAACACATTCACAATAGGCAAGTGTGGACGAAAACCATTCACACTTCACTGTGTGGCTTAAAGAGATAACCAGTCCCTTCCTGGGCAATGCAAGTCATTTACTCTAGGCTCACAAAAATTCCCTGTTCCCATTGTGTTTTTCTCTTGTAAATAAACTGTTTATTTTTCTCCATTTCTGCACTGCTCGTTGGTCCTGTTCGAGCTTTAGTCTGATGTGAGATCTTCTTTTGTTTGGTATATCATTTGTTGTCATAGCAACTCCTCCCAGTGCCCGTGTTACTTGGCTTCATCTTTCACATGAACCAAGAAACTAAAGCAATCCCAAAGCAGTCAAACTTACTGAACTTATTGCTGCCCAGACATCCAGTGAATGAAATGTGTGACAGATTTCCATGTAGGCTTTTTATCTCTCTGTGTCTCACCTTGAAGATGTTCTGTCTTATTGTGGCTCCAGGTGCGGGTTTTTCATGAAGACTGTATTTATTCAGATCAAGTCACATTCACCAGGTTAATTTTAAGGTCTTTTGTCTGGTCGTCACTGATGGATGACAAACTTTTACAGATTGAAAAAACTGCTGAGTAATGCCTAATCTACATCGTCTATTGTAAATGATGCAAATTTTCTGTACAATTATAGTACAAGTGGTATTTTATATGGGTGGCAAAATATATTATTATCCAGTCAAGATAATCCTAGAAGTGCGAATCAGTAGGTTGACACAAATGCTAAGAATATTTGAATTAAGTTAAGAATATAGGATTTAAAAGTAATCTTATTTAATTAAGTTCTGATGTAAACAACTTTTTTTTAACTCAGTCAAATTGTGACACACTATAATTCCCACTCTTAGCATTTCATAATTTTATGTGACTATATCACTGTAAAAATCATAATAGGATTTCAAAATATGGTCTGGGTCTGGAACTGCAACTTTCTCAGCTCTTAAATATATAGCCAAAAATAACCGTTTCAAATCTAGTTTCTTTATCAAATGTAACTTTGGGCCATACAGAGTGAGGTAAAGTACTTTATTCACGTGCTCCAATGAAAAAGCAGAGCAGCACAGAACTGAACATTTTTCAATCACCGATAAGTCACACAACCAGCACTTTACACAGGTTTCTGGGAGGTACAGGGGTTGGTTCCTGTCAGGGCTTGCTCTTGCTCTCCTCTCCTAAAAAGACGCATGACAGTGTAAGCAGTCTCCTCCAATGCGCCATAGCTGTCAATCACATCGCTCTGCCAATAGTACAGCCTACGGCCACTGCGGCTCAGGGTGGGACGAGGAGAGGGAGATGGAGGGGAAGGGGCGGGCGCTCGTCAGGAAAGGCAGCGCGGGATTGGCTGCCGGTTTAAACTGCGACGCATGTGATTGAGGGAAGGATGGAGGTGGATGGGTGGAGGCGTCACGTTTGAGTGCCACAATCAAAAAAGCACAAATAGAAAAAGCACAGGTTCAGTTTGGCTATTAAGTCAGTTCACGTCACAGCTTGTTATAGGAGGATTCACTGGGAGCAAACATTAACAGTCACAATATATTATCTGAATATGCATGTATATGTAACAGGTATTCTGTGCATCTATCTGTATGCCCTGGTTTGCCGGGGGTACGGAGACATGATTACATCCACGCTACCTTCGCTGTCTGAGCTGCTGTCAGAGTCACTGCTGCCCGAGTAATTGCAGAGTCCAGGTAGGACACCCACGCAGACAGCAGCAGAGGGCAGGTGCACCACACCCCGGGGGGGTCCCTGGGGGGTGGAGGGGGCTCTAGATGTGGGTCCTTGTGGCCGCTCAGCTCCTCTGGTTTCTCCAGGTGATTCTCGCTCCTGCTCTGAACAGCACAACACATAAAACCCTTATACTGACGACACTAAGGGTGTGTGGACAATTCACATACCAACAAAAGTTGGACTAAACTGGGACTGAACTCTTAACTCTGATCTAAACCAGGACGTGAACAGGACCAAACAAAGTTTACATCAGGTCAAGTCTGTCAGTTTAAGAACGTGGAAAAAAGGGTATGTGATCATTTTAATATATGCAGCATTGTAAATATTTCTCCACCCTTGACACCTCCCATCACACCCTGGCTCCAGCCCACCTGCGTGTGTGTCTCCCATTCCTGTTGTTGTTGAACTTGCATTTTCCACCTTCTGTTTTTTACTACTGTCTGATGACTGTGAGGAACTGCAAGGAGATAATATAAAAAAGATGAAAAGCCATCATAATCTTCTGAAACATGTAGAAATGTGACTTAAAAGAGACATCATTCTAATGCCTTAATGTTTCCATCATTGCAGCTGTACCTGCGCCTCTTGACAGCTCCTGCTAGTAAATGGGCCTGGGACAAGTGGCTGGTTCGCTGCTCTCCTGCAGATTGTTTAGATGTTGTCTTCTTTTCAGGTTCTCTGCGGGTTTCAGCTGCTGAATGCTTTGCAATAGCACTGTGCTAAACAGTTAAGGCACACATGCACAACACAACATGAGAGTTTAAAAGGAGATGAACTGGTAGCTCGAATTAGGATTCAAGTGAACAGTGACACACTTGTGAACGGCTAGAAAAAGCACAAGAATGACACAGATTAGGTCTAAAACAAGAAAAGGGTTAGACGAGGACTCGGGGGGCATGAAGTAGGACAGAAGCGGAGAAAGGGAGATGGGAGTTCAAAACCACAGAACATGTCCAAATTAGAGCAGTGTCAGATATAAGTCAACAGCCCCCAGGTTTCTGTGCATTAACTAACACCTGCACCTCTCTGAGCAGGCTTAAGCTCACTGTCACTGTAGTTACCAGCCTCTGATACAGTTTCCACGACAACCCTTTTTCTGTTTCATCTGCAAACGAGCCTGTCTATCACAATGTTGACAGAGCGACCGCTGAACAGCTATACCCGAACTGTACATCTTGTCCATTTCACAGGGGAGAAAGCTTGTTATTCATCATTACAGTCTCTCATAGACAGATTACCTCAACATACAAATGGGTAACAAGACCATAGACCCATTGCCAGAGACATCTTTGAAAAAAGCAATTGTACTGGATAAATAAAAGTAAAATAAATAAAATATGACATTTGTTCACAATATGTCAATTACACAGGAACTACTCTTATCACCAACAGCTGGTAGTGTTGTGATAGTCTGTATGCAAGGTGCAGAGGGAGTTGGGAGTAAATTTGCCAGCACAGGCAAAGCTGCTTATCATGAGTCAACCACAGAGACCCGTATTAGCACTAGCTAAAAAACAAACAAAAAAAAAAACTTTTTTTTCTATGCATATTTTCCACAAAGTAGCTCAGACAAGAAACATTTCATCTACAGCTTTTACCCTGTAAATCTGGTAGCAATTGATGTGACTGAATTGACTGATTTGATTTTAACCACCAAATGTAGTAACAAGTGGCATATCAGAGAAAAGGTAAAGTAAGGTACATTTTATTGTCCCCTTAGGGAAATCTGTCCTCTGTATTTGACCCACCCTTCGATGTCCTGTGAACTATGGGCGCCGCAGTGCAGCGCTCGGGGACCCATCTCCGTGATCTTGAGCTAAGCTTGGTCATGGCCCACCTGAGCTGGAGGATTTTACTCATGGTTCATGTTTGGGGTTGATGGGGGAAACTGGAGGAAACCCACACAGCCACCGAGAGAAACATGCAAAGTAACTGCACAGAAAGGCCCTGGCGAACCTTCTTGCTGTGAGGCGAAAATGCTAAATGATTTAATCGCATGTATGCTGCAGCCTAAACCTCTGTAGTGGAATTTACATTCTGTTATATGTGTTGCATTTGTAGCCATTAAGCAATAACTGTCTATACTGATATATCAAACCTTTAAAATTTATAGCAAGGCTCACAAATTGAAGAAATGTTGTAGTAAAGTTCACTAAATACATTTTTCCAAAAATGAGCAGAATGTCTCTTCGTCTTCTTAAACACTTAATTTTAAGACCCAGACCTACACAGAAGCTGAAAACACATTTTAGCGCATTTAGTCAGTGAGTGATGGGGAGTAATTAAAATGGTAATTTCTCTAAACAACATGTGGATGAAAGGATATTCTGTATTCCTGCAGTTCTAGCTTCTCTTCATCCCTCCGTCGCTTCTCAACAAGGCTCTGTTGCCGGGAGACCTCGTCCAGGAAGCTGGTCTCGTCCTCGTCCAATCCCCTCACCATGTTCTCTGTAACCATGGAAACACACATGCTCAACACATGGGGCAAACTATGACATCTTTCTAAAACAAAAAATAATCCATACGCCTCTGTGACCTGAGTCTAAAAAAAACAAGCATGTTCACAATAAAGTGGAGCTGCCTCGCTCTTTAAAGAGTCTGTTCAAAATTGTAGACAGTAGCTCAATAGAAATAATGATACATATTTCATAGCATTGATTCAGAAAAATGGACACTAATATATTTTAAGATAAAACATCAAAAAGTTAACCCAGAAAGTGCAAAAAAGGGGTAAACATATTATTAAATACTGCTTTTACTGCTCTACATTGATCATCTGGTAGTTATGGTCTGTATAAAGAATGATGGATTTAGAGACCAGACTGTGCTTCAGGCAAAAGAAGACTTAAAGCTCATCAGTGTCTTTAAAAGTTATTATTTAGAAACTCACTAAATTTGAACTGCTCCTCAAATTCTTCTTGTTTCTTGTCTTTCTGCTCCTGTAGCCGTTCAAATAGAGAGCGAGGGTCATACACCTCCTCTGGTGCCTCTGAGGAAAACAAATGCACAAATACACTTAAAAAAGACTGCGGAAGAAGAACTATTAAGAGCTATTGTTTTACCTTCTGGGTCATCAGGTTTTCGCACTTTCTCCCATTCCTCTTGCCTCTTTTTTCTTCTTTCATCAAGTTCCGACTCGGACACAAATTTCCTGCTCAGGTCCACACCATCAGCCATGAAAACGGTCTTTTCTGTTTAAAAAGTGCATAAAGCTCTGAATCTGACATTTGAGGTAGAATTCTGATAGCTCTATAGGAAATAACTTGGAAGAGCTGATAAACTGTTTGAAATTTCTCTTCTCTTTTTCCAATGCTTCAACATAATACACATTTGTTATCTTTTAAATATACATTTAACATTAGCTTTGCATTTCAAGTCACTATTTTCTGTTGTTCAATAACATGGAATGCACTGCCCTCTTGTGGTCAACATGATCTATTGCACATTTAGGTTACGCACAATCCCAAATATATTCAAGTTCAACTGCACTCTATCACTCTATTCCTCATTAAATGCATAATATTTCTATTGTTAATTATCGCCTCTTGTTAATGAGTGTAAACCATTTCGGTATTTAACAGCGGTTTATGTTAGCAAAAGATAGCAATATTTATTAAAAGAGTATTCCACCTTTCGCAACACTTGTCTCAAATAAGATGCACATTTTGTTTCGGTAAACGCTCAAGCCACGGCCAAATATAGAGTTAAGGCCCAATAGCAGCACAGTCAATGGTAACAGACAGTTATCCAGCGCCACCAGTGCCTCCATTGACTCTGCACTGGAGCAGCTCGTCACAAGCGCAACTAACAAGGACCAGTTTGGTATTTGAAATAAATGACACCGACGCTAACCTTCACACTGTAATATTAGATCAAGTTTTGGAAACATACGACTTACTTTAATCTAGCTCAGATAGTCAGACTAGGTTCTGGAGCTGCAAAAACACCAATGACGTCGGGTGTCACACTGAAATGGATTTGCCCTGCCGAGGAATCGAATGTCAAGTACAATGGTTCCGCTTTTGACAACGCTTCTTTTCGTAGATTTTTTTATTCGTGTATATTACATTATATTTTATTAATGTATGCATTAATGTTCTTACTTATTTATTTATATACTGGACATTATGCATCTACAGGCAAATTCAAAAGACTTGAGTTAACACATTTAATAAAATGTTGCAAAAGTAATTTATTAGAAAATGTGTGTATACCAAAAAGTAATCACCAAAGGTATCCAAAGGAAGAGAGACACAGCCAATAGGGAACTAAATATTTGCACGAAACTAACATCCTACTATAGAATATCAAAAAATATAGTTATATGAATTACCAAATATATGCATAAGAAAAAACATGTATGCATCTTATTTTCAGTTTGATCAAAAAGTACAAATATAAATTTGAATTAGCTTTCAATACTAATACAAATCTAAAATGCATTAAAAATGTCGCACAATCATAGGATTGTATTTCTTTCTGACAACCAAAGTGGCAACTCCCTTCACATCCTTCAGTCGATCTGAATCAAAGTCAATCATGAGTTTCCTCACTCCGGTCCTCACAGGCGTAAAGGACAACTTCACAGACACCTTCTGGCCTGGAGCTATGTCGCTTCTGAAAATGACAAAGAACAAAGTTGATATAAATAAAGTAAATATGCATTAAGCCTATAAGGAACATGCTTCAGCCCTTACTTCACACTGGCTTCAGTGGCAGCCAGAAGACCAGCTCCTTCCACTGTGAAGACTCCTCCTTTCAGTGGCACAGGCAAAGGATTTGTGAAAGAGATCATACAGGTCACTGGCTCAAATAACACAGCTTTACCAGGGACCTAAAAATTAATATACAATGATTAAAAACATTTCATTTATTTTTTGACATTTACTAATGAAATTACTGACAAATGATGTAGGAAGGCTGTACTTACTTGAACCAGGAGCTCAGGCTTGCTCAGTGGGAGGTTTGCTGTCTTCATGATGGTCTCATTTTGCCCGGGCACTTCCAGGAACGCTTTCAATCCGATCAGGTAATGGTCAGAAACACACCTCGCATAGTCATCATAGCGCAAACGCAGAACTTCTCTGTGGACTAAAGAACAAGAGACTAATGAGTCGCCTAAAACATAACAAAGATTGAAGAAACAACATCATAATGCAGCTTTAGTTATGATTTCATTGCATCGATTAAACAAACATGTAAAATCTGAACTGAAGTTACTGAAGTCCCTCACCTTTGCCAGCATGGAGAGAGATGCTGACTTTCTGTCTCTGGCACTCCCCCTGGTGGATGGAATTGTAAGTCATCGCTATAGCCAGGACTGTCAGCTGTGCTTGAACTTCTTTAACGCCGCCATTCTTCACCTATTGACAAATTAGTATGTGTTTTATTGGACTAAAAATGTACAAATGACAAGTTGTAATTAGATAACTTTAAATTCATTTAATTTACCTCAGTTATGACATCAAAGTCTGTCCCAAACACAGGATTTGTATGTTTGATGGTCAGCTCCAGATTTTCAAGTCCAGTGTTTTCATTAGTTGGTACGAGAGTTCGTCGTCCGGCTTTATTAAAAGCATCTCTCTCTTGGATGGAACCTATAAGGATAGTTAGTTAAAATGATTAAATACTAGAAAATATTATAGATTAACCAAAGCTTTCTAAATGTATTTTACTAACCCTCTGGGTATTTGTAATTTTGAGTCACATCCTTTCTCTGGTCACTCCAAACACTTTTTGTGCTGATATACATTCCCACAGATCTCTCATCCACTCTGACCTATTATAATACTGATGTTAATATTACATCTTTGCAAACAAAAGCAAGAATTATCAGGTGACATTACCTTTTGTTTTTGACCATCACTGTGAACTATCCACTCCACAATATCTGCATTTACTTCGGCAAATATGAATGGAGCGTCATACTTCACTGACAGGTCTCCCTCTTTTATGGCTGCCACTGGACATGGGCCACAGCAAAACGTTCCTAAATATATACAGAACAGTGTTGATATGCATAAAGGACACATACCAAACATAGCATAAAAATAATCTCAAAGTGCACTATGTAATTTTTCTGGCAGAGGGTCTGCCTACATTTTTGTCTCAATGATGATGTAATTGCTCTACCCAAAACCCTCTAAAGTTACACAATTCATCTTTAAATATCTTTCTAATCAGATTTAATGAACAGTAACACATTTGAGAGTGTACCTTCACTCAGCTCCTGGGGGGTTGGGTCCAGGACTTGCCAGCCATCATTTCCTTTGGGCAGATCTCTTCTGTTCATCCAGCACTCTACCCAGCAGTGAAAGTTCCTAAAATTATCACATTTATTGAGAGAAAAATTAGGGCAAATGTTGTCATAAGAAAAGACAGGAAAACCTTCATTTGTACCACAAATGGGGAAATTGGGCACCACCTTTGCACAGTCAGTCCTCTCAGTCAGAGTCTGTAACATCTGGAATAACATCCCTCACACAATAAGAGAATCTCCCACATACAAAACTTTCAAAACCCAACTAAAACACTGGCTCAAAACTAACCAACACTGTACCCACTAGAGTTGTTTGGACCTCATTACATATACGTATGTAGCATGTGTCATGATTGTCCGAACAGTTGTATTGTATTTCTATTGTTGTTGTTGTTGGGCGGTGCATGCATACATAAACGTATGTAGGCACATAAACGTATGTAGGCACATAAGCGTATGTAGGCACATATGCGTATGTAGGTACATATGCGTATGTAGGCACATATGCGTATGTGGGCACATATGCGTATGCGGGCACATGCGTATGCGGGCACATATACGTATGCGGGCACATATGCGTATGCGGGCACATGCGTATGCGGGCACATATACGTATGCGGGCACATATGCGTATGCGGGCACATATACGTATGCGGGCACATATGCGTATGCGGGCACATATGCGTATGCGGGCACATATACGTATGCAGGCACATATATGTATGTAGGCACCGCATGTTTATCCTGTAATTATAATTGCGACCACCACTTGTATATGTACCAAAAAATGAATGTATGTCCTACTGCACCTTGTTATTTATTAGCTATTTATATATTTATATTGAAACAGTAGCACTTTAAACATACAAAAGCACTTTATTATCCACTTGCTCTTTATAGATAAGTACCAGAGCACCCATTGTGTGTAACTGTAATATTTGAATGTTGTGAGGGATTGTAACAGTTTATGTTGTCCGTCTTGTAAGTAACCTGCCAAGGGACTATGAATGTAAATTAGCTGTATGCTAACTTGGGCACATTTACTCTTGTCTTCATGTGTTCATTAATGTGCACTGTCCCTTTTAAATAAATAAAATAAACAAATAAATCCCAGTCATGGTATTTACAATAACACTGTAGTGTAAATGTAAAGGATGTCCTACCAGCAGCTGTCCTGTTTGCCTTGGTCTATTCTCTCCTTTCTTTCATTGTAAAGGACATCGAAACAGAGGTTTCCATCAACGTCATGAGCAGAGTTAAAGTTAGTAATGACACGTGTGGGGATGCCAAGACAACGCAACACTGAAAAGACAAGATCAGTTTAGACTTACATTTAATACAACATATTTTCCAGTTCAATTGATTAAAGGTCCTATATTACAAAAATTGACTCTTGATCTTGAGCTTTAAGCCATGTTATAATGTTGTTACCTCCTCAAAAACATTGAACACACATGTTGAAGTAACTCTTTATTATTAGTCTGTCTACATCTCCAAAGCTGAAAATGCTCTGTCCCACCTTGTGATGTGATGTAGTGGTAGTTTTCAAGTTAAATGCTACTTTTTACGTTTAGTTGAGTAAAGACTGGTTGAAATCATCCAAATGACTCTAGTGAAAGTGTATGGAGTTTAAAAACACAGTGGAGCATTTCCAGTATTACCACAACACATCACATGTTGTTTGAGCGAAGAGTCTAAATATGCAGGGTTTGCATGTTAAACGTGTGTGAATGAAACAAAACACAACTGCGGGTATGTTTGCGATGAGGAAACAATATTATAACATAGATCAGAAAATAAATAATATGGGCCCTTTAATAATGTACTTTTTAATGACTGTGACACGAGAATACTGAATGGTTATCTCACCTGTGCATGCCACTGCAGCAAACACCCAGCACTGTCCATACTTGACTGCTCTTGCCCCGGCCTTGCTCCACTTCTGGAGAATAGACACACTGCCCGTCCAGTGACTGGGTGAGACCCCATCTGTGTAGGGCTCCTGCCAGCGGCCGCTTAACACCCCTTTGTCACCATTGGAATTAATCTGCAGCAAACAAAATACCAACAGTTTAAGACACTGATAAGGCAATATAGAGTGCAACGTGTTAGAATCAGAGTCAGGGTTCAGGGTTTTACAATGACTTCAATGAAGTAATCTCCTGTATCTAGCTGAGCTATATTTTTATTACTATATTTCTATACTTTACTTTTACTTGTACATATACATTTTATAATTATGCCTTATTTGACAACGGTCGCTTGCTATTTTTGCTACTTAAATTTATTAAATTTATTATTACCATTTATATTTTTGCTATTTGTTATTATATTTACTGTGACGTGTGAACTACTGTGTCCAAATAGTTTCTCTTGTGGATCAATAAAGTTTGTCTAAGTCTAAGTAAATAGAAAAAAACATTCATTCATAACTTAAAGCCAAATATAACACTCTTTGTTAGTTTGTTTGGCTTTATCTTGAGCTGGGCTGGACCAGAATAATATATCCTACCATGGCACTGATGATCCTGCTGATGTAGACTGGATCTCCTCTCCTCTCATTGTCCAGTCGATAGTTCTTTTGTGATTCATTTGAGTTGTCCAGGATCTCAAAGCAGATGTCCATAATGTAGTCTTCAAACTGAAAAGCACGTAATATGTAAAACAAAGGAGAACTGTTCCTGGCCCCTTTCAGTACTTAGCTGTCATTCTGCCATCCTGTCTTCCCCTACACTTTGTCAGTACACTGTGAGGAGACCAGCCCTTGCTTGTGTGGTTGGGTTACATTTTAACACCCCTGGTCCACAAGTCTCAGCTGTCCCACTGCCTGAGTGACCTTATTGACACAAAGTCCTCGTCTGGCTAATTTGTCCTTGTGTGTTTCTTACCTGTCCATAATTCCAGTGAAGTTGGTTGATGTAATCGTTGGATCCCATGTATATGACCCCATTTTCATTCATTATATACTCCTGCAACAGGCTCTCATCAGAGAGATACACCTCATCATCTAAAATCACAACATAAAAATCACATTATATATGCAGATTTTTCCTTCATTGTTGTGTCTTCAATGTATCTTATTTTTGTACATTTTTTTCCTTACAGAGAAAGAGTGTCTATGGACAGACTATGCACTGGGACAGTTATCCACTGTTCTGTTCTGATAAATTACCGTGTCTTTAATTAGCAATGACTGTCAATGAATTTCTAACTTTTTCAGCTCTAGTTGTGAAGTTGTGCGCAGGGCAAGTTTGGCAATATTGAGCTGTACAGAATAAATTTAAATTGACATGAATGTAAATATAACATGAAACAACTCTTACCCTTGCACCATGGATTAAACAGTAAATGGAACTTGATTTTGTCTGTTTTCTCTATAATGTAGCCTTCAGGAGACATCAGCAGCACGACCAGAGTGTACTGTCCAATAATAGCGTCCGCTGGGCTGTGGAGAGTCAGCAGGACCTCATCCTGGACTCCCTGGTGGTCGAACCACCACCTCTCTCCAGCTCCTGGGTCTTTCTGGACTTTGATCAGAGTCTTGTCTTTTTTACCTTTAAAAACAACTCAAATTATTATTCGACATCAAACATTAAAGACAATTTACAGATGACAAGTAATCAGAACCACTGAACATAACTCAGTTCACTAAGTTTCATCTCTCATTTCCGGTGGTGATAAGCATATAAGAGATATGTAAACTCTTCAGATGAGGAACCTTGTCTAGATGAACGTCAATGTATTATTTTTCAACTTTAAGGAAGGTCATGACCTATTACTAAATATAAATTTTAAATGATGTATATATATATAAATATAAATATAATTTTCCATGATGACAGGCAACAATAAGTTCACTAAATGGCCTATTTTATTCTTAAAGCTCTGTATAACCCTAAATCCATTATAACAATCTATGAGTCAGGAATTAAGAGTTATAAAATAAAGAGTTGTAAAAAGTAAGAAATTAGAAATGTTTAACTATCAAAGTCTAAACATTTCTATAAAACATAGAATGTATATAGAACTCACTAAGTCAAATAAAGCTGTAAAAACTCTTTGGTATAGTATAGGTATAGCATATGCACATCAAAATAAACTGCTTAAGTATTTGAATGAGAAAATCAGTAGCTAATATTGTTATTTCACTGCTTTGATACTCACCCACATGCAGCTCCAGTTCCAGGTAATGTTTGGGGGGCAGAAGTTCAGAATACTGCAGAGTTACAGAGAAGGGTTGTCCTCTGCGAACGATCAAACGCTCCCTGTCAATCTCTCTGGTGCGGTGGATCAGGTTGTTTTCATCACTCCTCTCATCCACTTCTGTAATCACACCTGAAATAACAGGCAACATCTGAGAGGTAAGGACTGCCTTTGCTGTTTGCAGTAATAATGCTGTTTTGTCTACTCTGCTCTGTTCACACAATCTCCTTTTATTAGTATTAGGAATCAGGATGGGCTCTGTCTCACCCAACTGTTAAATCCCACATCAGCTCATAAACATTGGGCCTACATTTCTGAAATAAACTTGGTGGTTGCAAACACGTAGCAAAGAATACAGGATATTTTAATCTTAAAGTCTTTTTTTTCAATACTTTCATTTCAAATGTGGTGATATTTGTATACAAATTAAGACAAGCATCAGATTCAAAATTCTAGCAGCAGTGATTGGAGTGACAGTGGAGTTGATGTATAAAATCAAAGAAAGATTACATGCAGTGTTAAAATATCAAACTTGTTGAATGTGTCTAGTTCTAGTTGATGCATACATATAGCTCATACATTCATAATACATTTATATTATTTCTGTATAAATAAATCTGATAGACACTCACGGTTGCGTCGACTGGCCATATTTCCACGTCTTGGAATACTGTTTCTGTAACTGCCTGGAGTTCTGCTTTCCCATCACTTGGTTTATCACATATATACTGGATGAGCCTCCCTCCCACAGTGACTTTTGACCTTTGTGACTAAAGACCTGAGTCTGTGTTTGCTGTTCCTCATCCTGACACACTGCCCTGCTGTTTTTTTATGTGTCAAAGAGAAAATGAGCATCCCAGATTGCAACAGGATATACAAGACAGGACACAGTACTATTTCCATGGAGCATAATGGCTGTTTGAGTGGAAAATAACTTTGTAAACTTTAGACAAGATATAATTTATTTGTATTGTTGCAGGTGAATGAAAACACTATGTATTTGACATTAAAGTAATTGTGATAGTGTTATTAATAGAATAGTTTTTTGTTGTTTAATAATTAAAAAAGCTTGAATGAAAATTATTATTATTAAATTAAGTTATTAATATTCTTTTACTTATATTGATGTTATCTGACATAGCCTCTCTTCAATCATATTTCTTTATTTCCTACTCACAGTAAACAATAGCAGTCTGTAATTGTAATCTTGACAACAGTGACAACTTAACAACAGTGTATTTCTCCTAATAATCAGACAAGAGGTGAGGGACAGATTTAAAATAAAATTTAAAAAAAATCTCTGATTAAATAGACAAAAATAACCAAGTTCATATTTGCTTTTGCTTTTATGGACATGCCTGCAGGCCTGACTGGAAATAGG
Organism: Odontamblyopus lacepedii; assembly: GCA_034769755.1. NCBI lineage: Eukaryota > Metazoa > Chordata > Actinopteri > Gobiiformes > Gobiidae > Odontamblyopus > Odontamblyopus lacepedii. The sequence goes on along the minus strand of CM068348.1, from coordinate 29,132,034 downwards.
TTTGAATCAGGGCCAAAGCTGAGAAATGTTTAGACGGTAGTTTTTCGGGAACTGACACGTCAGTGTCAGTAGAATGACACAGACGAACAAAAGTAAGGGCATCTTATTGATACTTGCAGCTGATGTCATCAACATTCCCTGGGGGTGTGACGCTAACTGTTGGCACTGCTTTGTCTGAGGCTTTGATAGAATTTTATCTGAGCTTTATTTCAACACAGTCTGACCAAAGAACTGAATTAGCTGGAACTACAACAGGTGAGTTAATTTGTGCTGTTAAAGACGTTCCTCTCAAATAACTTTTCTTTGCGGTTTTATGCTGTCAATCATAGTAGAAAGATAGATGGTAGGTTTATTATCTCATTAAAATATATTCAAAAACATATAAGGTAAGATATTAGCATCATATTTCACTTTACTTATATTGTACAACAGGCCTAAGTTCTTATAAACTGCCCATGTAGCCTACATTTTCCAATATATTACCTTCTATGTAAAAGCACAAAAGCACAATTTCATCATTTAAGGGGGCAATAAACTATTGAAGCATATTCTGTTGAAGGAGCAGATCCAAAAAATGATAACCCAAACTGCTGGGTCAAAATAACCCAGAGTTGTGTTGGTCCAATAGTGACCCAGCACTGGGTTTATTGATCAAATTATTAATTTCTTTATTGAGGTCAGGGATGTAAAACTATTAAAACCTGTTCTTTCTGACACTGGGTACGCACTGGACCTAGATGAGCATTCCTTTTCTGCAGCCCTTCCCATCTTGCACAAGACGGTGCCCTGGTGGGCTTGTTTTAATTCTGCAGGTACAGTGAGATTTTTATGAAGCATGAAGCACTAAATTAGTCTAATTTAGACTACTGTACAGTAGGCTAAATCAGTGCACAATCTACCTCAGTCAATTCTCAAGTCAAGGTTTCTTTTATTTCCATAGCTTACATATCTACATATCTGTCTATATAGATTTTAACACATACTGTACCTAGCGGAGATGCAGCCAGAAGGCCTGTTTTTCTAGATATTTTTAGCTATAAAACCACCTGTATTTGAATAAATGTAAAGGAAGAGCTGTTTAATATTATACCATGGAACATTCCAGACAAAGCAATAACATTTCCATGGAGACAAGAATTTATAATAAAAGGCACTGGCAAAAAAGATAATCAAATAAATTAAATCACCAAAATAAGCACATCCATACACACGCGCATGCACACACACACATGCACACACACATGCACACACACACACACACACACGCACACACACACACCCGCACACACGCACTCATACAATTTTTTTTCTCCATCAGAATTTAGATATCAAATTCAAATCCAAATTCAAATTTGGATCAGCTTCCAGGAGTGATATTAAGTAGTTTCAATGTCAAATTTTCTAAATTTGTTTAATATTAAAACTCCCTCTAAGCAGATGGCTACATCTCATTCAGGATCTTACAGTGTATTTCTTCACAAATATGACTTTCAAAGATCTCACAAATAGCCCATCCAAAAGCACAATGGTATCAACACGCCACCAAAATCCTTCCATTCAACAGAAGCCTATTGCAATACTATGAAGGTAAAAATATATAAGATAATAAGCTTAACATCAACCGTATTCTAGAGTAAACAACGTCATATTCAGAGTATTGATGTTTATTGAGAGTAGCATTGTAGTTGTTACAATAAATTAACATTTTAAGTATAAGTATATTTGCGCACAGAGCACACTACTCTGGTAGTGATGTAATGGTAAGTTATGATGAAATTAGATTATGTACAGCTAAAATTTGAGGCATCCTTGAGCTTGTATCCTTTTCATGGTACTGAATAACACAACCCACTCCAGCATCCAGCTCTTGTAATATGCTCCCCTTACCGGTTGGTCCCAAACTGGTTGTCAGAGTCTTTGGTCTGGGCCCCAGCATCACCAGTGAGGATGGCATCATCACCGGCACCAAACTGCCAACTGGTTAGGCACTTAAACATGACCGCAGCCAATCAAACCTTCGCTGCTGCAAACACAAGCTAATCCCTGAATAGGACGATTACTGTTGGGTGTTGGGGGAGAGACATATCTGGGGGAGATGCACTGACTAGGTTCAGAGTTCAGGTTCCATTTCCTCTCTCTTTCTCCCTGGTGATGTTGCTCAGTGGAGCAGACTCTGACACAGACTAAGCAGTTAAGTTTGAAGTTTAGTTAGTGAAATAGGGTGAGGAGCTCAGTCACATGGGAGGATCTTGGAGTAGAGCCACTGCTCTTACATGTCAAGAGGCGCCAGTTGAGGTGGCTCGGGCATCTGTTCTGGATACCCTGGGGGAAGTGTGTGTGGAGAGGGAAGTCTGGGAGTCGCTGCTTAGACTTCTGCCCCCGTGACCTGGCCCCGAATAAAACAGAAGAAAATGGATGGATGGGAATAGTTAACGTTAGCTCTAACCATTAAGCCCTGTTATTTGCCAGTGAGATAGTTACTAGAGCGAGTTTGTTCTTTTAAATTTGTCAGTATTGCCCCTTGAGTGTGTAACAATAAAATCAATAAAACTTTATGTGTGTTCGACATCCATCACTGCTGCACAAAACTCAAGATGAGGCCACGTGAACATGTCCCACTGACCTCCATTCATTTGTCTATAGGAAACTTCATGTGTTAGGTGGCACTCCTAAATCTCAGTGGAATTCCTCAAAACTTTGCAAAAGTCATGTTTATGTTAATTGGAACAAAATGTAATGCCAGCCAAATTGATATTTTGAAATAAAAAATTTCAATTCAAATTTTCAGCACCCTAATCTATAGTGAGGTGAAAAGCTGTTGACTGATTTTGTTTGTGTTGTTTTCAGAATGTATTCAGGATGCTCTTGTTACATGTCAGGAAGAATGTTGTAATACTAAGAAACCACTTCTGTTAAACTCATTGTTTGTATTATGGGTATGTCTATGACGGTATATCTGATAGTGTGCCAAATCTCAGAATGTGCAGGGATCAGGTTCTTTGTGCTCAGTGGTACCAGGTGAGATTATAGGCTAATGCAATAAAACAATATGGTTGTGTAACTTCCATGAAAAAGCTCAAAAGATGTTGTCACCCAACAGACATGGAAAAGTTGTGGAGCAGAGGTGAGTCATGAGCAGGTTCAACAGAATTTGCTTAGGTCATTGTATGAAAATGGCTTTGTGCAATTGGTGCATGCTCATATAAAATATAAGAAATGTTGCCCCTTTGTTGCAACATAAAAAGCATATTAGTAGTACTAGTAAGTCTAAGTAAGTCTACTTGTTTAACTGGTTTGTAGATAACAAAACCTCCTATCCTAAATCCCCACATCTTCTGATGGTACATGTATTACTAACATTACTATTTCATTACCAGTTTATTTTACAGTTGCAATTTAAATTAGTATTGTAAACAGTGGTTTGTATCATTTAGCATTACTGCATTAGGGCAGAATGGTGAAAATGCTCTCTGGTTCTAGTGACTCTGTATGAGAAAAGACTTTCATTTTGTTTGACTTTTGAGCATTTTACACATGTTCTTATTTAGTTATGTTATTGTTCCACACAAATAAACATATCTTTATTCTAAATTTAATATAATTATAAACTTGAGAATCTGAATCCACTAGAATTCTGAAGAGGAAATCCCTCCCATTAGTATCCTGTTTAATATACATGTTCACCTTTGTACCACTGAAGGCAAAGTCCTACACAAACAAGAGGCAGGACTTGCGTCAATAAAACCTGACCTTCTCTATTCTGTCACTGGCACTATTCAGTCAGCTTTTATAGAGGCAATTCAAGCACGTATGCATCATGTTTGTCTCCTTCTTCCTTCTGTGGCTCATCATTTGCTTTTTTATAATTCAATTCAAAAGTCGGAGACCAAAAAACTTTCCTCCTGGACCCACTACATTGCCGATGTTGGGAAACCTGCACAATTTGAGTTTAGACAATCCCCTGCAAGATTTTGAGAGGGTAAGGAATTACAAAGAAATAGTATAATGTTGTTGGTTTGAAATTATTCATCTATTTATTGTCTATATAGGTCTAGTACATGTTGCTCAAAACTATAAAATAATATGTAAAATAATTATTATTTGTGGTGGTGGCCCTGTGATATCTAGCACTCTTATTCGTTAATGATACATTGCTGTAACATCTTTGTTAATGTATAATTTATAAAGAAACCTCAAAGCATGTGTTTTGTAACCCCCAGCTGCGGAGGAAATATGGAAATGTCTACAGTCTGTACCTCGGATCTAAACCAATGGTGATGCTTTGTGGGGTGCAAGCCATAAAAGAGGCTCTGGTAAATAAAGCTGTAGAATTCGCTGGAAGACCCCAGGACATGTATGTCAATATCACAACTGAAAACAAAGGTACACAGAAAGATAAACTGAAAATGTGTATTGTGAAAACTGCAGATTAAATTCAGTTTGAATTTCCTTAGGAGTTATTCTGGCTGATTATGGCCCCAAATGGAAGGAGCATCGGCGTTTTGCACTTATGACACTAAGGAACTTTGGTCTTGGAAAGCAGTCAATGGAGGAGAGAATTCTGGGAGAATTACAGCACACATCTGCAGACTTAGAAAGAAGTATTGGTAAATGTGATAAGGATAAACTCCCACTAAGGTCAAGGACTATTTATGCTTATCAATACTGCGTCAAGGTAATCGGTACAAGCAGGTGGTTTATAACGGTCTAATGTGAATCTGATGTAATACACAGTACTCTTCTTTCTATCTTTTATCTTTCTGTTAGGACTGAGAATCACAAGGTCCCTCATGATTCGATACAATACACAATACATGGCTCACGATACAATATTATCATGAAAAGGGTGACATCTGTGATAATCTATAAATTACACATGATATACTGCAGATTTTTTAAGAACCAAGTACATTTTGGCGACAATATTTCTTTGTTAAACCACCACTTGTTAATATGAAATACATCTATTATACATCATCAAAAACAGTGACTATGTCAAATGTTTTGCATAAACAAGTTCCCTTTCACTAAATAAGAAACAGAATTGTAGTGTGGTCACAAAAAAATTCTAAAAGATACCCAAAAAATAATCTTGCTGATATATCGATACAGCAGCTCACAGTGAGGTTACTGTATCACCAAATTTGGTACAGTATTTTGCACAGCCCTGCTTTCTAACTTGCCTCATGTTTTCACTGTGACTTCTGCAGGTTCGACTCTGAGTCCTCAGTTGATGTTCCACAATGCTTCCTCCAACATCATCTGTCAGGTCCTGTTTGGGATGCGATTTGACTACAGCGATTGGAGTATGAAGGAGATCGTTCGCTGCTTCACTGAGAATGCCAAGTTAGCCAACGGACCCTGGGCTATGGTAAGTCTGAACATTCACATTAAATTGTATCTAATCTAAACCTAGGCAATAATCAAGGGGGAAACATGCATTTATGTTTCCTTTTTTATATTTTGACATGAATGGTGTTGTGGATTTTTAAATCTGAGGAGAATAAAACTGGAGAGAAGTTGTCTTAAATCAAAGAGTCTGGGTTTAGTAATTGTGCGCACAATTACAGAGAAAATGAAAACAAAGCCTATCTGTCCCTCAAGCAAAGTCCGTCTCTCCCTAATCTGATCCATGGCAAAACAAAACAGGCTTCTTACAGTCGACAAACGTCATAACATCAACATGAGGTAGAACATACTACAGCAGTGGTCCCCAACCCCCGGGCCAGGGACTGGTTGGTGGAGCAATTGGTACCGGGCCGCCGACCGCCAATGAAATAATTATTTCCGTTGTATTTATTATCTGAGTCTGAACAATCTTTTATTTGGAAAAATCTTTTCAAAACCCATCACACCCCCTAAAAAGGCTCTAACATTAGAAAAACTACACGATCTGGTTGTAAACAGGAAGGAAAAGAATTTGTATGAAACTGAGAAGTCCCGTTTGGAGGAGGCGGGCCAAAGCACGGCGCATCTGCACCGATGCCCCGCACGAGGCAAACACGAAACAAAGTCCGCATGTGGGGCAGGGCTTGATAAGCTTATGCTTCTCCCTGTTCCCTTTTGAACATGTGCACTTTAAGCTGATGATATGCAGGTTGCTCTGTACAAAAAAGAGCACTTGAAGTGAAATATTATTGTCATAATGACACATGTTTCAAAATAAATAAATAAATAAATAAATAAATAAATAAATAAATAAATAAATAAATAAACATACGGAGAATCCGCAACAAGGACCACGGACAACTTCTCTTCCCCGCGCCGCCACCACATCCACAAACACACGGAGGAGCAGCAGAATCCACACCCACCACGCAACACACACCCCCTGCCACTGGACCCCTCCCCACCAAAACCACTGCGGGACCCGCAAACAGAGCCGTGCAATGACGCCCTGTCCGTAACCGACAGGTGTGAACGCAGCAGGCAACAACGTCCGAGCATAGCACGGCCCAAAAGTCCCAGCACGAGTGTCCCGGGTACAACGGGAGTTGGGGCAGCAAACACAGTCTAACTGCAGATCACTGGACGTCCCTCAGTAATGAGAACTACCTCAGGGTCATAGCACATTATTTCACCCGCTATGTGACTGTTCTGTCCCCAGGTATTGTCTTGAAAAACCTGGTCCTTGACAAGTGCACTGACTGCGTGTCGATACCTAACATTTTTTTGCTCGTTTGCTTATATTGTAATGCACAACTGCATAGGCTTCTGCATATTGAAAATGTATATCTGTATTGCTCAACAATTCGGAGATGGGACCCCCGAATACTGACGAGTATTTCACACATGTATTCACCCCTTCCGCGGTAAAATTGTTAAGCATTGGCCGGTCAGGGGGGCCAAAAAGGTTGGGGAGCACTGTACTACAGTATATCTAAACAACCTTCAAACAGAGACTACTTGTCTGGTTCAACTGGGCAATGATCAAATTTGCCCCCACAGATCTCACCATTCTAAATGATGAGAATAAGCAAAGCAACATCTTGTTGTTTTGATACTGGATAAAGACAGAGCAGAGTGTCCTGTCCTGAGAACAGGAACAGCAGATTGCACCATCACATGTAGCAGGAATACAGAAACACTTTAGCAGTTGTTAGTTAACAGTTATCTAAACCCATAAAATACATTCTTTAGCTTAAAAGGATCTCAACAGAAAATAAAGTAAAACTTTTCCACCACAAATCAATTTTCAATTAACCAAAATAATCTTGACATCCCAACTCACAGCATTAATTTATCAATCTAACTATTCAGCACACTATATTTATTTATTTATTGCAGCTATACGACTCAATTCCCTGGATTCGTCACTTGCCTCTTCCCTTCAACAAGGCATTCACAAATATAGCAGTAAGTTCAAAATTTTTCATATCATTTAATCAGTTATGATGTCTGGTGAATACACTTTACACACACACATATTTGTAAATATGGTTTGTTGCACAGATTTGCCAAAGTATCGCTATTCCTTGGATTACTGAGCACAAGAGGACTAGAGTTGTAGGACAACCTCGGGACTTTGTGGACTGCTATCTGGATGAAGTGGAAAAGGTCAGTCAGTTTTTTGGTAAAATTACTTTTGTGAATTGCATTTTACAAAACTTAATCCCTTTAGATACTGATATTTTGAGTGAGCCCTCATAACCAGTACCTTTAGTTCTCTTTTGGCTTAGCTGTCAGTATATTAATATGGCTGCACAAAAGTAGAGTTGATGTTCTGTATGTAGCGGTGTTCTTACATGCTTACATTCTTACAGTTTTAGAAAATGTATTACACAACTGAACCTGCGTTGCCAGGGTCTTAACTTGCAAATAGAGGTCCCATAGAGTTGTTTTTTTCCGTCTCAGTATAATGACTGCATATACTGTGGGAGGAAAAGCGCTGGTTAATGATTAGCAGCAGGTACTGGGGTTGAGATTGTGAGATTACAGATCAGAGAGAGTCCTGAATTTCAGCATTCAAGCTGCTAACCCAAATTAAAGAGCTTTCACTCTGATTTTTTTGGATAATCATCTTGACAACTAAAACACTATATTATAACATTTAACTTTGCCATCATGTCCTCTGTTTTTGTAATTAAGAATAAATCAGAATTAGAGTTGTTATCAGTAAAAGGTATTTGATGTTAACATGTCTACCTCATATCTGGGGCCATAGATAAGTCATTTTTATGGAATAAAAAAATGATGCATACACTTCTGTTTAGTTGTTGTTACAGTTATAAGGTGTCAGTTTATTATTATATTTCTTTCTGCAGACCAAAGAAAATATATCTATTAGGGCCTATAGTGCTGCTTATTACCTTTTCCATTGGCCTTTAACACTTGACACATCATCACACTCAAAAAGATTTGCTGTTTTAGAGAAGTAATGATCCAGACTCGACTTTATCTGAAGACCTCCTCTCCATGTACTCCCTGGATCTTCACTTCGCTGGAACTGACACAACCTCCAACACCCTGCTGACTGGTTTTCTTTATCTCATGACGAACCCAGACATTCAGGGTATGTCTATGGCTATTGTGTAAGACAGATACAAAAAGTCTTTCTATCACCTGGTTTAACCTTTTGTTATATTTCAGAGCGGTGCCAGGCAGAGATAGACAGAGTTTTGGAGGGGAAAGAAAAAGCCTGTTTTGAGGATAGACACAACATGCCTTATGTACAGGTGGATGTGTATTTTAATTCAAATCTTTGCATACAATTTCATATGTTTTTGTATGGGTTCTTGACATTAATAATTAATATTTTAATCATTTTAATCCCTTTTAAACAGGCTGTGATCCATGAAATGCAAAGAGTAGCCAATACCGTCCCACTCAGTGTTTTCCACAACACAACTAAAGACACAGAGCTCATGGGATACACTATTCCTAAAGTAAGGATCCATTATTTATTTACATATTCTTTATTTAAAGGCTCCATGTGACACTATTTTCTGATCTATGTTATAATGTTGTTTCCTCATAGAAAACATACCTGGAGTTGTGTTTTGTTTCATTCACACATGTTTAACACACAAGCCCTGCTCTTTTCTCAAACACTCTGTACCACCTTGTGATGTCATGTGATAATACAGAAAGTGCTCCACTGTCTTTTTTAAACCCCATACACTTTCACTAGAATCATCTGGTTAATATCAGGCCTGGAATTAACAATTTCTATTGAACCAAAGGCGAAAGGTATCTGTTAACTTGAAAACTACTGCATGACATCACAAGGTGGAACAGAGCATTTCGAGCATGTGAGATGAAGAGTGACTAATAAACCAGAATTACTTAATAACATGTGAATGAAACAGTACACAACTTCGGTTAAATTGTCGATGAAGTAACAACATTGTGACATGACTTAAATGTCAGAGTAAATTTTGCGTAATATATATTTAATGTTTGATGAATTAATTTAATGTGTAATGGAATAATATAATGTGGATACTTACAGGGCACTATGATCATCCCTAACCTGTCGTCTGCGTTATGTGAGGAGGGTCAGTGGAAGTTTCCTCATGGCTTTCACCCTGAGAACTTCCTCAATGATCAGGGAGAGTTTGTGAAGCCAGAGGCCTTCATGCCCTTCTCTGCAGGTCTGTATGGCTCTAAACACTGCAGATTACTGCAGATACTATTGATTTACACAGATGTGGCTTCTATATTTGTCTGTTGGTTTGAATGCTCAGGTCCTCGGATGTGTCTGGGGGAGGGTCTGGCTCGAATGGAGCTCTTTCTCATCACAGTGACACTGCTCAGAAAGTTTAAGTTCATCTGGCCTGAGGACGCAGGAGAGCCTGACTACACTCCTGTTTATGGAGTCACGCTCACACCAAAACCATACCTCATGAAGGTGCAGCTCCGGGAAACGCACTGAGGAACCCATACCTAGCTCTTCTCAAAGTTTTTACTGTCTGTAGTTTTATTGTTGTATGTTTATTGGTTTATTTTAACCATATAAACTATATGCAAACACATTAATCTCAAGAAGAGATGCTTTACACCAGATTTAACTAAACCTAGTTTACATTTGCAATCCCCGGAGGTATCATTTATTGCTTTCATTGATTAGATTTCCATGAGTGCCATTAGTTGATGATGTCGTGTAAACATTTTCTGTGCTTTTACAATACTTGTGTTTCATGTAATACCCTCTAACAATATACATGTAAAGTGACGTATTCACTGAATTTTGCTGTGTATTTTGCTGAGTATTGCTGTTTTGGCCAAGACTCCCTTGGAAAAGATACCATAAAATCATTGTGAATGTCAGTTAAAGGTTAAATATATTATTTGTTTTTTGAAAGAAAAATCAAAGAGAAAATGTTAAGCACCAGTATGAAAGTTATTCACACAAAGTTTATATATGTAATATGTTTCAGAATGTAATATCCTCCTCTCCTCTCCTGCCTCTTATCTTTCCTGCTTTGTTTCTATGTCTCATCTTGTCTAATGTGTCTTATTTCTTGAGAGATTCTCTCCACTCTGCTCTCCAAAACTACATTAACTATGTATTCAATAAATTGATCTTTTAACAAAATTGACACTTTAACAAGACAAGCAGGGTCGGGCGAACCTGCGTGTTCTTCGGACACAGAGGATTTATCTATTTGGAACCAGGATTACGGGACTTTGGACACTGGATGGATTATGCTTGGACCTGATTTTCCAAAAACTCAAATACTGAGGCAGCTTTTCAAAGCCCCACTTGGCTGCCCGGAAATTGGAATGAAGGGCAGAGCTTCAAGTACTCAAACTTTGTGACTATGGGTCGGGGTCGTGGTCACTGACCACTGATGGACATGCTTGGACATGGTGGCTCTAAATCGCAATTTTTGGATAAAATCTGAAGGAAACTTGGAGTTCTGCATATGTAAACCTTAAGACCAAGAGACAATCAGAGCTGCTGCTTGACCCAAAACCAAAACATGACAAATCTTATCTACTGGCCTCCCCCAGCAGCCTTGACCCAGGCTGAGAGACAGGAGCAGGGAGGGTTCTCTTCTCCCTACACTTTCTTTACGCCCTCGCAGCTTCTTTGCCCCACCCAGCATGATGGGCGGGTCTGCTGTAGCCAGCGCCCCCTGGTTGTAGGATCTGGATACTGCCTATTGGACTGTCTCCACCTCCCTGACTCCTCCTCTCTGTTGCAATGTGGTGGCATAATGTCATATTATCTATACTGTGTTCTTTTTGTTGTTCTTCCTCTATTTTCCTTTTTTCTCTGTAGTAGTTAGTTATAGTTATTATAGTTACTATAGAGAGTTATAAAAAATAGTATAGAGATAGATAGAAAGAGTTGTGAAAGATATGTCATGATAGTAATCTCAAAGTTTCCTGTTTCAGTTAGCAGTAAATAAAGATAGTTATGTCACAGTTAGAATCACTTGTTTAGTTTAGCTTTATGTGGGATTGTCACAGATAGTCATCTCTAGACTCATCTGTTTATCTTAGATTTGTGGGGAGGTGGAAGAAATGTAGGAAATGTGGGATTGTTCTTTTTTAATCGCAGCGCTTTGTGTTGCATTTTTGTATGAAAAGAGCTCTATAAATAAAGTTTGACTAATTGATTGAATATGTTATTTGTGCTCAGTCAATCGTTCTTCTAAAGTCATATCCGAAAGAAGCCATTTCTGTATAATTAGCTCCATCTAGTGGACTTAAACCACAGACTGTATAAATGTATAAATATATATTACATATATATATATATATATATATATAGAGAGAGAGAGAGAGAGAGAGAGAGAGAGAGAGAGAGAGAGAGAGAGAGAGAGAGAGAGAGAGAGAGAGAGAGAGAGAGAGACTGTTTCGGTCCAGAGGGATAGTCAAGTTCAAGTGGTGTTTCAGTTTGTGATGAAATGTTTCATTCCCTTAAAGTGTTTCCTCTGAAAAGTCTCTAAGTATTTCCTTTGGAAGGCCTTCTGCCACATTTGCTGCCACAGATGATGTAAAGCCTGTAGCATCTCAGGCTAGCTCCATAGCCTCTTGCACAGTCTAATTTCAGTAAATCCAACAGTCTCTTTCTTGTGTCCTTTGAACTGCACATGTTGTACTTCTTAGACTTCTTAGTTGACTTCTTAGTTGATCAAAACTTCTTAGTTGATCAAAATCCAAAAGCTCCTTAGTGTGTGAGCCAGGTAGCCACAAAAGCAGCCATGGGAATGCAATAAATTAGTTAAAATTAGTTAAACGTAATTTTATTGTGTGGTATTAAGCCTCTTGTCACAACACATTAAATTCTCAAAACAGTTTTTTTAGTTGATTAAAAAACAAGAGTAATATTATTACTGCTGCACAACAGATCAGCTAAAACTGTGCTTTGTGAAGACTGTTGCAGAATACAGACTAAACAAGGACGGACAACTAAATTATAAAGTAGGTTAGCTTGCATGCTGTTTGCTTACCCTCTGTTAATCGATCGATGTGCTTGCTTTGTGCTTTTATGCCACATGCCAAAGTGCAAAAGTGACTCAAGTTTAACATTCAGGATCATGGTTCATTCAAGGGCAGTCTACACGCAGAGACATGTTTGCTTCAGCAGCTCTGTTTGTGGCGGTGGTCATCCTGCTGTATTTTGTATTATTTAGAACTGACTCAAATGTTAAAAACTTCCCTCCAGGTCCATGGCCACTGCCTCTGTTTGGAAATCTGCTGGAGCTCAACTTGGACAATCCTTTATCTGATCTACAAAGGGTAGAGTTGAACCATACTTTCAGAATTTGTGTCTTTTTCGCAGTTATAATAAATATCTTGTTCCTAGCTGGCCAAACGCTATGGGAGCATCTACTGTCTCTACATGGGGTCAAGGCCTGCAGTGGTCTTGAATGGTCTTCAGGCTATAAAGGAAGCTCTGGTTAGCAAATCAGGTGACTTCTCTGGTAGACCACAAGATCTCATGGTCAATCATGCTGTCACTGTCAAAGGTATTGTACTTACCTCTTTAAAATGACTATCATCCATCCATCCATCTTCTCCCGCTTAATCCAGCTGGGTCGCGGGGGCAGTTTGCTGCCTAATACTCATAGCACCTGACCCCCCCCCCATGAACCCCTCTGCAGGTGGTGAGCCCACAGGAGGATGACTATCATTATATACTTAATATTATAATATAATTTTTGCAATAATCACACATAGAACATAAAGCGCAATTCTTTCTGGAGTTGTGTGTAAAATACTAATATGGGTTTTAAGTAGTAAATAACTCCAAAATAATCACATTGTCTTCTATTGTGGAAAATAATTTACCTTTCAATAGTATTATTATGTGTATAACCTACATCTTCAACATCTTCATAACTGAATATGAATTAGGTTAATTAATATTTGCAGTCACTTTGAACATGAGTGGGACATTAAGGGTGTGTTCACACTTGCACAGACACAACTTCAAAACTGGGACTGATTTATTACTAAATTCAGAACCAATCATGAACTAGACCAGGACTAAACCAGGACAAGACCAAGACCAAATCAGGTTTGGCCTCTGGACTAGACCAGGCCCAAACAAGGACCCAATATTAAAATACTGCATTTCATTTTGGCAGGGGAGTCAACAGAGGGGGATAAAGGGGTCTATTGTCCAGGGTCCCAGGGTCTTAGGGGCCCAGAGTTGGACCCTTTTCCTATTAATTTATATTGAAGGGGGACCCATGTGAAGCTTCTTGCCCCCAAATTTCTGTCGATGAGGCTGCATTTTGGTGCACCTTCACATGAATGACATGCAGTGGTTAGTTGTTCTTAAAGGTGATGTTTTTTTCCCCAACGGACGCCCCAGGTGTGGTGTTGTCTGACTATGGGCCGGGCTGGAGGGAGCAGCGCCGCTTTGGTCTCATGACTCTGAGGAACTTTGGCTTCGGAAAACAGTCCATGGAGGACCGGATATTGCTGGAGACTGACCACATAGTCAAAGTCCTAGAGCAGAGCCTAGGTATGACTCAATACTGTAACAAGACACTGTAACTGATAAATGATTAAATGATATGCCAGGCAAGCTGAAACCTTTGTTTATTCTTCTAAGGGTCAGCCTATGTCTGTGTTAATGTAATTATCAGATAAAACAATAGACCCCAAGATGCTGTTCCACAATGCTGCCTCAAGTGTGATCTGCCAGGTCCTGTTTGCCAAACAGTACGATTATGAACATGAGTTCATGAAGTTTTTTGTTGGTCTTTTTCATGAATCCTCTAAAATAATAACGGCCGTTGGGGAATGGTGAGTTGTTGTAGGCCTACAGAAGGCAAAACCACCAGGATATGCTTTATAGTGCGTTCTTTTTTTGTCAATACAGATTTATGACTCATTCCCAATGTTGCGGGGTTTGCCATTACCCTTTAGGAAGGCATTTTCTCTGTTTAAGATATTTATTGCATATTTGTACTCAGTGTGATGGTTTTAGTGTTGGACATAATTATTATGATTATTATGATTTATATAATATGATATTATTTGACAGGATGCACATGAACGAAGAATGGAGATTTTAACTGAAAACAAAAATACAAGAATTCCAGGCAAACCTAGACATTTTATTGACAGCTACTTAGATGAAATAGAGAAGGTTTGTTTATGTTACTTTAAAAGTCCAACAAATGTAGGGTTTGTGATGATTTCTGTTAATGCCTCTTTATAAAAAGAGAGGTGAGATGAGCTCATCTTTCACTGAGGATCAGCTCTCTGCATTTCTCCTGGACCTGCACTTCGCTGGAACTGACACAACAGCCAACACACTGCTCAGCCCCTTCCTCTACCTCATGAACTACCGACAAGTGCAAGGTATGCACATTTATGGTGTGAGAAAGTACAAAGTAGGGGAACTCTGGCACGTTTGAAGCTAAAGTCCGTTGCTAGAGGTGGTCAAATACTATCAGAAGCCAAAAAACGGCACAGATCAGTGTTTTCTAGGCGGAAAGGAAAATGGCGGAAAATGTGGTAGTGAGAATGTCAAGACAAACTAGCGTAGTGATTTGGGCAAGTTCTTAACTTCCACATAAAACGCCAATTTGCACACTGAAGAACCTTAACGCCACTTTCTAACCCATCTTACACTGGAAACGTTATAGAACAATTTTGTAAGCCGCCATAGCCTTACCTTTGTTGATTTCCCACTGCACATTGCGAAAGTCCAAAAAACTCTAACGCTGATGTCGTTTCTAATCCCATTGATTTACAAGTGAATTATATTTTTTGAAAAACACTAAAAAAATACAGTCCCGAACCATTTTCTTTCAACAACTTTCAGTTTCTATTCTTCTTCACCGTCAGTAGTCAATCTTCTCTTGCTGCTTCTGGCGGCTACTAGCCGCTTGCTGCCGCTGGAGTTTGCAATCGAGTCTTTTGGGCTTTCGCAATGCGCAGTGGGAAATCGACAAAGGTAAATGTAAGGCTGCTTATAAAGCTGTTTTATAACATTTCCAGACCACTAATGAGTGAGCCAGGTATAGCGTTTTGTTTGTTAGACTTGTAGCTGTTGTAAGATGGGTTAGAAAGTGATGTTAATCCTCTTCTGTGCAAATTGGTGTTTTACGTGGAAGCTAAGAACTTGCCCAATTCACTATGGTAGTTTGTTGCCTTGACAGACTTACTGCCACAGTGAGATCTCTGCCTAGAAAACTCTGATCTGTGCCGGGTTTTTTTTTTTGCTTCTGACAGTATTTGACCACCTCTAGCAATGGACTTTAGCTTCAAATGTGCCGGAGTTCTCCTTTACATACCTGTGTTGATACAGGTTCTATATGAAGTAAAGAACCTAAACACTGTGTTTTTGGGCTTTGGACTGCTAGTTGAAACAGAACCATTTTGTGAGTTGTAATCTTTTAGAGGATTGTCAACAAGAGATTGATCGAGTTCTGGAGGGAAAGGTGCATGCTACCTTTGAAGACAGGCACCTGATGCCCTACACACAGGTAGGTATTCCACTAAGACCATTATTTAGGGATTTGCATGACATAGATAACAACACTTTTCTTGAAGGCTGTCATCCATGAGATTCAGCGCATTTCTGACACTACCTCTCTTGCTGTTTTTCATCAGACAACTAAAGACACTGACCTTATGGGATTTTTTATACCAAAGGTATAGTCACATAAGTGTGTTTAATGATTTGCCAACATGGTAAAAATCAGCAGTCTGTTACTGTTACTGTTACTAAAAAAAACAAAGCACTTGTGTTTGCTGTGTACAGAGCACTGTGATCATCCCTAACCTGCCGTCTGTGTTATGTGAGGAGGGTCAGTGGAAGTTTCCTCATGGCTTTCACCCTGAGAACCGCCTCAATGATCAGGGAGAGTTTGTGAAGCCAGAGGCCTTCATGCCCTTCTCTGCAGGTCTGTATGGCTCTAAACACTGCAGATTACTGCAGATACTATTGATTTACACAGATGTGGCTTCTATATTTGTCTGTTGGTTTGAATGCTCAGGTCCTCGGATGTGTCTGGGGGAGGGTCTGACTCGAATGGAGCTCTTTCAGTGACACTGCTCAGAAAGTTTAAGTTCATCTGGCCTGAGGGTGCAGGAGAGCCTGACTACACTCCATTGTTCGAGAGTACCCAAACCCCAAAGCCCTACCGCATGAAAGTTCAAATGAGGACAACTGACTGACAATGTTTACCCAATTCTGTGTGCATAATTCTGTGCTTTTAAAATATCCCGCCCAAATTCCCCAAAACTCAAAAGGACAAACTGGTTAAATAAAAAGTGAACAATAAAGTGTTCCCATGTGTGTCTATGTTCATAAGAAATCATATAAAATGACACTAAAACAGTGTAAACATATACAGGTCATATTAATACTTATCACATAATATAAAGACTTAAGGGGTCCTATCTGCACCTATCCTCTTTTGTGGCGGGGCTCTTTTACTGGTGTAACACTGGTGCATTGTTAAAGCGTTTGTGTGGACACAGTATTGTTGCACAGCTGATTGTCAGGGGGAGGCCAGTGTGGGGATGTGTGCTGACATGGGCCTTCTGTGGTCACATTCTGTTGGTTTTACTGGTGGCAGAGGGCAGAGAGGAACCCAAAACAAACTGAAAACTAAACTGAAATCATTAAGAAAGGCTTTCCTGACATGGGACAGAAGAAACAAGTTATTAACAAACCATCAGTGTATTGGCAAAACATGGACTAATTTTGGACACATTTCTTCTCACTTTCATTGGATCAGAGTGGTCGGATTATATTTTCATAATGCAGGAGTCTCCAGGTGCCATGGGTGTTGATGGCAGCTATGCCAGTAATGTCCCAGCTTTTCTGACCAAGCTGTGGACTCTTGTGGAGGATCCAGACACAAACCACCTCATCTGCTGGAGCGCTGTGAGTTACCATACTTATAATCAGAATGACTGGGGTATTTTGTTTTCAGGTTCTTACTTTGGTTGATATTTTGGAAAATATGTAGACTTTAAAGACGATTTTGAATTGCCTCTTAATTTACTTTTGACTGTTCTAGACTGGGACGAGTTTCCATGTCTTTGACCAAGGGCGCTTTGCCAAGGAGGTGTTGCCTAAATACTTCAAGCATAACAACATGGCGAGCTTTGTACGGCAGCTAAACATGTGTAAGAGAATTTGTGTGTTGCTTGAATCTGTACTCCTACTGTTTTTAAAGGGGCCATATTATGCTATTTTCTGATCTGTGTTATAATGTTGTTTCCACATCAAAAACATATCCAGAATAGCGTTCTGTTTCATTAACACACAAATCCTGCATATTTAGGCTGAGTTCTTCTTGCAAACTGAAAACACTTTTCCACTTTGTGATGTCAGTGCTCCACTGTGTTTTTAAACTTACATAACCTAGCAAACACCTTCACTGGAATCATTTGGTTGATTTCAGCTCTGGAATTATCAACCTCTACTGAACAAGAGGTAAAAGGTTGCTGTTAACTTGAAAACTACCGCTACATGACATCACAAGGTGGAACAGAGCATTTTGAGCTTTGGAGATGTAGACTGCCTAATTATAAACGATTACACAAACATGTGTGAATGAAACAAAACACAACTCCAGGTATGTTTTTGAATAACATTATAACATGGCTCTAAAGCTCACAAGAGTCAATTTAGCACAATATAAGGCCTTTAATATACACTCATCTTGTATGTGTGGACTAGATGGTTTCCGTAAGGTGGTCAACATTGAACAGAGTGGATTAGTGAAACCAGAGAGAGACGACACAGAGTTCCAGCACCTGTATTTCCTGCAGGGACATGAGCACATGTTGGAGCATATTAAGAGGAAGGTGAGGATAATGAGGCAGCTACTCAGATGAAATCACAACATTTTATAGGCCAGTATTATTTAATGCAGATACGGGGCAGCTAAAATTAATATTCTTCAAATGCTGATTTTTGTTGTAATATCGCATGGTCTTGGGTCTAGTGCATAATAGGAATGTAACAATAACTGAAATATTGTGACATCGTATTGTCAAAAGTCTCACAATAATATTGAGAGGTGTCACAATATATCAAAGTTCCTTTCTTTAAATGCATTGTTTTATAGTAGCAACAGCTAATAAACAAAGGGTACGACATACACTGTGATTCATTTCGGTGTAGACATGAAGAACTATGCTTTTTTTATTTTATTGGGATTATGGCAGGAATGATTCACACCAAAGTCTTGCCAAGGTATTCAGTTCTATTAGCCTTTCAAAAATATTGCAATAAATGTCATATTGAAATGAATATTGTGATAATATCTAGTACCGTGAGATTTGGATATCGTTACATCCCTAGTGAATAATAAAAATGATCAGGTTTCATATATGAGAATTTACCTTTCTGATATTTCATGGCAAAGCACAATGTAATTAATAGGAAAAAAAACTGTCTCTTGCCCCCATCTGGAAGTGTGACATTATCGCATTTTAGAATATGAAAAACACCAATTAAAAGCCGACTGTTTCAAACTGCTATTCTATAGGTGTCGATTGTGAAAAGCGAGGAAACTAAAGTGCGTCAAGAAGACCTGAGCAAACTACTGTATGAAGTCCAGCTCCTGAGGACACAGCAAGACAACATGGAGTGCCAGATGCAGGATATGAAACAGTGAGTGTGTGATAGCAGTTTCCATTTAGCCTTTCCTTTTTTAAGTTACAAAAGCATCATCTGCATCACCAAGTTTTTTTACATTTTAATTTCCTATAGCTTTTAATGTAATGTCAAAGGTGCAATATGTAACTTTTCTGGTGAAACTGTTTGCCTGCAATGTTCCACAGTATGGCATTAAACTCGTGTATTTCTTTGGAGGCAAGCTGGTAATGTCACCATGCCAAGTTACAGCTCAGATCCATGGAGAGGGGCTTACTCTAAGAATGCTAACAATAAAAACACCTTTATTTGAATAAATCCAAAATAAATGAGTTCACTGTTATATTATGGGACATTAACCTCACGTACATCCTGGACTCTCCACATGAAAAGTTACATATTGCACCTTAAAGTCCTATTTGTAAATCATGAAAACATATTAAAAATGTGAAGGATGGTGAGGAAAAGAATAGAATGACTGCTCATGTGTGTAGCTCCATGAAGATTTTTTTTTTCACAAAAGCAGATCTACTTTTGACTAACCCCACCTGCACTTTTCATTTGGTTTGTGTTTAAGTTAATTAACCCTGAGAACAAATGGTCCGGGGGCTGGACTGACATTTTCACTTCAGGCTTTTGTAGCTGAAAATAGCTGCATTGGGGCTTTTGTGCTGGCCAGGGGCTTTGTGCTCTCCATTGTGCGCTAATGAGAGGAGAACATTCACCTGCTCACCTGACTGACAACCATCACACGTGGGCTCACAGGAGGGGCCCCTGACTTACATTTAGGCCTTAACAGCCTCCTATCATCAATCTTGTACAACCTGACCCACTTTGTCATTTTTTGTTTCTAATATTGGTCTATCAGTGATTTATATATATATATATATATATATATAATTATATATATATATATATATATATATATATATATATATATATATATATATATATATATATATATATATATATATATATATATATATATATATATATATATATATATATATATATATATATATATATAATTATTTTTTTAATTTTATTTATTTATTTATTTTTAAATAAAGGTTCATTGTGTAACTTTTCTGGTGGAGGGCCCATCAAATGCTTTTCTCCATGGAGATGTTATTGCTTTGTCTGGAATGTTTCACAGTATGGTATTAAACCTTTCTATCTTCATGGAGGCTAAACCAGACCAAGTTACAGGTCAGATCTGTGGCTAGACAGTCCTGCATACAGTCAGAATGTCGAGCTATTAAACCACCTGTAATTGAATAAATGTAAGGCAGAGCTATTTAATGTCATACTGTGGAACATTCCAGGCAGAGCAATCACATATCACAGAAACAAACATGTGACGAACCCCCAACCAAAAAGATACGCAGGGCACCTTTAAATGTTTATTAATTCAGTATAATATATAATTGTTCAATGTGATTAAACATGATGCCCTTTGTCTTTGCTTGTAGGCAGAATGAGGTGCTGTGGAGAGAGGTTGTGTCACTGAGACAGAACCACACGCAGCAGCAAAAAGTCATGAACAAGGTCAGTCTAAGAAGAGTTTACTAACCAAAAGTGAGTAGACAGTGACAGTAGATCTACTGACTTTTTATTTTTACAGTGTTTGCTTTCAAAGTTTACACTGAATCATTCTAAATAGGGATGTCAAAAGTATAGATGCTCAGATAATAACCAATACTATAACAAGTATCAAAACCAGATACTGATTTGAGTAGTAGTTGAAAAAAAAAAACAGAAATAGTTAAGTTTGACCTTTCCTGAATTGTTTACAATATCAATTATTTTAATTTAATGTTGATGGTGGATTTATGTGAAGATTCCTGCTGATTCATGGTGAGCTTTTCTACATTCTAGCTGATCCAGTTTCTGTTCAGCCAGATGCAGCCCACCTCCCCCAGCACTGTGGGCCTGAAGAGAAAGCTGTGAGTGTACACACATCATGGTGCTATCATCAAAACTGAGACAAACAAGCAGCTGACGAACTGAACAATCTGACCATCCACAGAGCTGTGAATGGACCCGAGCGCTGAGTCAGAGAGTCTCACACAAACACAGTGATGACAGGAGCCGCTCTGGCCCCTGTGTGTGTGAGCGCGTGTGCGTGCGCGGGGCGCTTGTGTGCTGTTTCAGCCTTTTACTGTGTAACGCTGTATAACCAAGGCTGACAGTGGAAAGGAAGAAAGAATTGTAAAAAAAAAAAAAAAAAACACACACACATTTACTCATACTAAGACATATACCATATACCAAGAGATACAGAACCAAAATAAAAAATCTGTTATCGTTCATCTATAGAGACACCGTAACATTTTTGATTGTAAAATCACTTAAAATGAAAATGTTACTGTTTAAGAACAAATTTAGACTGATTAAAATATATGTTGTTTTAGGCCACTGATGTTGGATGATGGCTCTCCCAGCCCACCTGCCTCTAAATTCAGCCATACCCACCAAGTGGAACCTATGAACGAGTCTTTTTACATTCAGTCGGTGGGTTTTATATTATTATATTATGATTATATTGTATTTTTATATTGTGTATATATATATATTTTTTTTTAGCTTGACCTGGTTAGAAACATGTGTTTGAGAGGCATTTGCCATGGCTATAATTTGTAAAAGAAAACAAAACGAGATCGTGAGACTTAAAACTAGTTTTGAAATTGTAAGTGAACACTAGAGGGCAGCATTGGAGCATTTTTTTTTTTTACTGGAACTAACTCCATGATAACAGTAAATTAATTTGATAATGTTTTGTGGTACAACAATTAAACACTACATAGACAAACCGATTGTAATTTTTTTATTATATTGTAATAATAAATAAATAAATAACAATAAAAATGTTGTATTTGTGTTGAAGCCTTCCAGTGACAGTGCCTCATGCTCTGCCAGTGGGATGGCTGGAGGACCAATCATATCAGACGTCACTGAAATGTCCCAGACCCCAATGGCCCTGCACATGCAGACAGAGGACACAAGGTGGGTCACATCATGCTACAAATATACTGTACATACATACTTTTACAACACCGCTGTGTTTGTATGACTTTGTATGAGCTATATACTCTGCACTTTATGGATTTGAAAATAAGAGGTTTGTATTTAAAAGTAATTTTCCTTCTGACAGCATGAACATGAGCATATAATAACTAGGTCCTTTTCAGCTTCCTTCAGCCTCCCTGTTTGAATGTCTCCTCAGGGAGAAGTGCCTGATGCTGATAAAAGAGGAGCCATTGAGTCCAGGCGTGAGAGGAGGAGGAGGGGCCAAGGGGGGCAGTGTTGGAGCAGATGCTTCAGGCCTGAGCACATGTGAGGTTTGCCCCGCTGAGCCCCCTGTCCTGCCTGTGGCCCTGGTCCAGTCTGTTCTGGAGGGGAGGGGCTCTACTGGACCTGTGGGGGACAGAAGGAGTAAGAGAATGGCCTCAGAAAGGTAGGCCACTGCATGGAGCACAAGTCTATCTAGTATATGGGTGCAGTTATGTAATTTTATTTAATGAAAACAGATGTACAGTGACAAGTTTTTATTTGATAAAAACTGGGTATGCCTCTGAATTAATGTACGGTACATGTTTATTATAATAGGTGTGTTCATTCAAGAATTCCATGTCATATTTTCAGATGGAGGGAAGGGTCCTTTATGGGCAACTCACAGAAAGAAACCTCCAAACATAAAATCCACAGTTCACAATGTTGCCATATTAATTTTGCACCTTCTTTAAACTGACAATCACATCTTTGTGACTCAAGTAAATATTTCATCTTATTTGTGTTGACATTTCACTTTATGCAAGTTTTTGTTTCATCTAAAGAGCCCACGTTAATTTTTATTCTCAAGCAAATAAAAAAATAATTATTCAAATTAAAATTCATCCATACAATTCTGCCCTGCCCTGCCCTCCATCTCAGTTTGAAAATAAGAACTTTGTGATGTCACATGAACACAGCCTACATGTGTGATGTTTTAATCTGTTTAGAGGGGAGGTGTCAGAGGCAGCAGAGAATGTGGACATGAGCCTGGAGGAGCTGCAGCAGCTGCTGCTCAGGAACCACCAGCACAGCTCAGTGGAGGCTGGGACCAGTGCTGCTATAGATGTGGGTCTCATACTCTCCACATTCACACGTCCTTCTCTTACACACATTAGTCATACCAGTGCTCTGTCCTCTGTCTCACAGCCCTTCAGTCTCAGTCTACCTCTCACAGAGTGGAACTTCAGCGAGATGGACCCAAACCTCAAGTCTGTAAGTTATAATGAAATGCAGCACATTTATTAAGGGCCATAAACCATAAACAAGAGAAAAAAGAGGGTTTCCAGGTAAACACACTACTTGCTTAAAGCTTTAAAACTCCCTTGAGTAAATATTATGCCTCAGTGCATCCAACACCTTTGTATTATACAGAGGGTCATTTGGTAGACGGTATACTGTGCACTCAAAAAAATAATTTGTTGGGGGAACATAAAAAAATTATGGAAAGTATTTCCACCCAATTATAACGCGCTCATTTAGCAAGACATTGTTTTGTTGAGTGAATCATATAAATTATAGTTGTTCCTACCCCATTAAATCGGGTCACCCACACCTAAATCAAACATGTTGAACGAACATGTTAAAGTTACGATGGATTTGTTGAGTGACATCAATGTAAATATGCTAGGCTGACATAATGTGTTTTTGTTACTGTAACTTTATTATAAGAGGTGAAGCCAACATAATTTTTAAAGGTCTTTTCAACCTAATTATGGTTATGCATTCCACTGGCTTTATCGCAAAAGTACATTGCATACATACAAATGTATAGCAAATGTGCCTTCTAAATTCCATTTCAAATCAGATAAACTAGTACACAAAGAAAATACACTAAAGCCACAGCAAATGTTTCTTCATTTTTTATTACAATAAAGGTGCTTCAAAGCTTATGTCCTTGACAACTTTGTTAACTTAACAGAAAAGATTGTGGTGCTATGTGAACAATTCCATACAGTTCTGAAATAGTAACACTTCCACTCAAGAGTGATCCGAGTTCAATGAGGACCTTTGCCCCCTCCAAAATGACCGCATCCTCAAGCTCAAATGCAAAAAAAAAACACATGCGCACATTGTCCAAGCAGTCAAAACTAAACAGTGAGCATCAGTGTCAGGTTTTTGCATATCATGCTAAAATAGCATAACTTAATGATGTTCAACCACAAAACATAATTAGATATGGTAGATACTACATATTACACTTTGATTAATCAAGCAGACACACAATCTGGCTTTTTTGAGTGTGGTAAAATGTGACTGTATCACACTTGTATTCATGCACAAGGGCACATATACAAATCTGCCACAGATCACCTGTGACAAAATGTCTCCTTCCCTTAAAGCTTAAAAGGATAAAACTTGTGTAATTTGCCTTTGCTGTTTGTTGATATAAACAGCAGATCATCTGATTATGAGTCTTTTTTACTTAAGCGCAGTGACATTGAGAAGAGAACTCTACTGAACATAAGACTCACCATTTTTCTCTGTAATTGGAGGATTCTGCACTTTTCTTAACTCAACCCTGGCAGGTTCCTTGATCATAAACCACACATTCTGTACCATGTTGTCAAAGTCTTTCTTTAGATGCGCTCTCTAAAAATCCTCCATGAATCATCAATGAAATTGACTTAATAATAAAATAATTATATCAGAAATATGGTGATTAGTAACTTTCTTTTAGTAACTTATCTATATCTATAACTATAGAAATAAAATGTGTAGATGTCTAAATATCTCCAAACATAAGCACACTTTATGTAAACAGGCCAGATACAGTAGTATTACACATGATGGTATATATATATATATATTGTTTTAGTATTCTTTTTATTTTTACAGTACATGTTCCACAACCAGGAAGCTGAGGCATTTCCAGTCAATGACTGTGAGGAGCAGTGATCATAAGTTTTGTTATGGACTCTTTTTTGAGTTCAAAGGTATATTTATTAACTCAGAGCACATTCACTTCACCTTTGTGAGTATTTTATAATATAAGATGATTTTTTATTCCCTGTTTCCAGCTGCCATTCCTTCCATTCCTGCATAAACCCCATGGTCCTGCCAGGCTGTTTCATCATGGGGTTTGCATCTCATCAACACTAATGTTAAAATGGCCTATTCAAAATCATGGTTGGATTGCAGCAATGACTGTATGACCGTGGGTAATATTGGTATTCAAAACATAATTATCCACACATCTGATTCTCAGCCAAATGTATGCTGACAAAGCATCAGGGTTTTTGCACTTTACATTTTGTGAGAGGGAATTTCTACCTGTGAAGTTTTTTTCCATTACTAATCTGCTTTTTGGCACAAACAGAAGATAAATACTCTTTGTTGTATACAAAGTAAATTAGTTGTAGACATAGTGGCTACTGTATAAAGCATTACAAAATGTAGAGCATATATGTGTTTTAAAGGTGTTGATGCATAAAAATATAGCTCCTCAATTAATACAAAAACATGTACATGTGTTTCTATAGAGGTGCATTAGCATTTATTTCAGAAAAGAGCTCTTTACCAAGAGTCACCTGAAACTTCAATATGACCACATTTATGATATATGTATATACTGTGTGTAATATATAAATCAAATTTCATCCATCTAATGCACCTTTGCACAGCCTAACATGTAGCCAGTCCCCTTCTGTCTATGTGAGTGTGAATGTCACAAACAAAACCATAAACAGCATTGCATTTTTGCACATCTGTATAATAGTTAGTGCAATAGCAGATGCACAGATGTCTGTCATTATAGAGACTCCTGAGATATTTATTTCTTCTACCTTCTAGTTTAAAAAAGTTTTAAAATCCTAACTAACTCTGTGCACAAAACATCTTTCTGTCCTTGGCACAGTCAGACCCCACAGCTAACCATATAGTCAGTTATAGTAACTAGGATAATAAGAGAATGAAGTCTGTGGTTTTACAAGGCTACCTATACTGTGGCCATTTCTTCTATACAAGCCTTATAAGGCTAAGGATTATAAAATGTTAACGTTAATGTTAACAATGTTTGTAAAATCAATATGTGAACATACTTCTTCCCACTGGTTGCTGGCAACAGTTGAAAAGTGAACTTTTCAGTAATTACTTCAAGGGAAAGTGTTATTGTACAGACTGTACAGAACTGTGTGAATCAAATGAACATAAAGATGACCATAGGAATGTAGGAAGTAGAAATACACCACAGTAAGAGGCTCACCGTAGTCTGAGAGCTCTGCTCTTTACACCTGGTCTAACGCTGCACATAACTGTACCAGTATCAGTAATCACTTAAAATCTTGAACATCATTAATATAATGCATATGACACATTAAGCAATACAGTTTTATAAACCACATCATACATGCAATTAAGAAAAGAGTCATTTTCTCTCAGAACACGCTTTTTCAAACGCTAACTGTGGTGACATGAAATTGCACTAAGACTAAATAGAAAGTGGTTTGACATTTGATGGTATATGGTACATCGGCATTTATGAATGTTTCTTATGGTGGTGTGGGTGTGTTTTTTCCTATGAGTGACGCACAGTTGTGCTCTTCATTATTATGTTTTATCACTTTTAGAATTTGCACTTGAAATGAAGAGATGTGTGTACCAATGATATTTATGCTTGTCAAGAGTGCTCAGAAAAATGTATTGTTGTTCACTTCTAAAACAAATCTCTGCTGTAACAAATCCTGGCATTGCAAAAGCAGTGAACTCGACTCCAGATGCTTTTGTCAAAGGACCACTTGCTGCTAACACGTGAACATGTTTTCTCCAGAGTATTGTTACAGAGAGTCAAAAAATGAATTATATATTTACTATTATATTCAAAATAAAAAATAAATAAAAGTTTATCAAGTGGTTCATTGTTTACTTTTACTGTTTCAGGGACAATAGATCATCTGCTTTGTGTGTGCAGTGAATTATACACTATATATTTATTCAGGCTTTACGCGGGAAGGGCTTCCTCATGCAGCTCTGTTCTAACTACATTTCAGTGTATTTCACTTGCGAATGAGCCCTAATCTCAAACGCAATAGACCCCGACACATACATCACCTTTATATGATCCTTTCATGTGTCAGGTTGTCTGCTCCTCTGCTTGTTTCAGGGCTAGAAACACTCCTCTCCAGTTTCATCTCCATTAGAGCACATATCCATTTGCAAACGCTCCAAATTAGGTTCCAGACCTTTTAACCAGCTTCCACTGCATCGTGCTAGTGGTGAAATCACTTATTAAACCTCTCCTCTAACAGTGAGGTCAGAGAGGGTTATTTTTCTCATCACAGAGCTCTAGCCTGATATAACACACCAGTTTCCATTTCAGGGAAGTTTAAAATGAAAAACAAATATTGTTGAGGCATTAATGGTGTGTAAATAATTGATGCTGGTAAATTGTCTCAATGGGGCATTTACACAAAAAAGCGATTGTTTAAATAACACATTTAATAAATTGCTCTCATATTACATTGGATGTGTCATACTTATTTTCAAAAATATATATTATAAAGGTGCTATTGACATGACTTTTTCACTACATATTCCTATAAACCCAAATAATTCACACATGCAAAGAAACCTACCCATGGATGCCTACAAAAAAGAAAAGAGAAATGGAAGAGATGGATGGAAAAAGGCATGTAACACTAGGAAAAAATGCTTCAAGACTTCTTCCATGAGAAACTGGTCTTAGGCATAAACTTAGACTTTAACTTAATTGATCCTCAAGGGAAATTTTTTGGACACAGTAGCCAGGACTCACACACTCACATATATTATAATAACAAAGAGCAACCATATAAACTATAATAATAAATAATAACTATAAGAGCAAAAATAACAAGAGACTGGTGTCAAATAGGGCATAATTATATAAATGTATATTTATAATAAAAATAAAGAAATATAGTCATACAAATACAGTGCAAAGATGAAATAATAATTGACATGACATAGGGTTAATGAAGGTACATGGAGTTTAAAAACATTTACTATTTGAAAGAAGAACTCTAAATAGGCAGAGTTTGTGTGTTGAACATGTGTGAATGAAACAAAACTCCAGGTATGTTTTTGATGAAGAAACATCATTATAACTTAGACCATAAAATAGCATAAAATGGGCTTTTTAAGCATTATTACCCAAATTTAACATCTCAATATAAGCTAAAGTTCATATACTCTTAATTGTTGCCTCATACCATGCTGTTTAGCTTCCTCTATGTTATCTCTTTTTTGCTTTATAATTTTCCTGTATATTTTTTCATCTCCCTCATTCCCTGCTCGACTGCATTATTTAGGCTGAGTGCTGTTTGGAATAGCCCGCATCCTCCCAGTGTGCCTCTCCTCTTGCACTCATAGAGTAGCATCAGTCACAGCTCTCTAGTCACAGCTCTCTACAGTATTCTCTACACACACACACACACACACACACACACACACACACATGCACATACACATTCACACACACACAGTCTCATCAGCGACAGGCTTGTAGTTAGGCTACACACATGCACAAACTCATATATGCATCTTGCTTCCTTCTACACACACATTACCATTAGGGATATAATGATATCCAAATCTCTCAAAACAATATTTTCACAATATGTATCTCACGGTATGATATTTATTGCATTAATAAAAATTGAGAATATGCTACTTTTCTCTTGTCATAATCCAAATAATTAAGATTTAAAAGTGCTTAATAACAATTATTTCAGCATGTAGATTGGACTGAAACAGTGCAAAGGATCATGGCCTATATAGTTCTGTCTGTTTTTAGCTATTGCTGCACCAAGAAACATGTAATTCGATATATTGTGATGTCCCACAATATTATTGTGAGACATTTGACGATACGATATGACGATATTTCAGTTTTTGTTACATCCCTAGTTACCATCTCTCTCTCTAGCATAAACTCCACCTGCAGCCAGAGGAAGCACCAGGCTATAACAGAATAAGGCCTCTTTTATTTATAACTAACTACCAGTGGTGCAGAGCTGAGGCACTTTAGGAACAGCCTAACCGCTAACAGGGCCAGGGTAAGGAAAATGACGACACAGCCTGGCATAGTTAATCATGAGGCGAGCGAGAGGAAGCACAAAAATATACACACAGTGGTGGTGACATAGACATTTACTTTTTCTTCAGCTTTACATCAGGTGAATTATTCCATTTAATTGTGCATTGTGTAACTGTGGTGGAGGGTCCGCTATACCTGCTTATTGTCATAATAACTATTGTATTACTTTGCCAGAATGTTCCAGCATTCAACTTTTCTATCTCCATCGAGGCAAGAATGTCACCAGGCCAGGTTATGGGTCAGATATGTGAAGTGGCAAGCCAGTTCTTTTCCATGTATTTTTGAACAATAAAAACAAACATATTTGAATAAATATTTGATCAATAAGTTCAATGTGTGTTCATAGTGTGGAACATTCCTGGCAACCCTAACCCAGACAACATGCAGTGTAACCTTAACCTGAAAAGTTGCACAGTGCACCTTTAAGGTCAAATTATTGACGCCAAAAAGAGGTAATTCATGTTGTATTTGCAACAGAGTAATTAAAGGTTGTGCAGATTCAGCCATTAAAATTTTTTTTCCTATTAGTGTATTCATTAGTTCATAGGGGTACTAACTAACATCAAGGACCATGTTGTCCACCCTCCTGTGGGCTCACCACCTGCAGAGGGGTTCATAGGGGGGGTCAGGTGCTATGAGTATTGGGCAGCAAGCTGCCCCCGCGACCCAGCTGGATTAAGCGGGAGAAGATGGATGGATGGATGGATGGATAGTGTATTCATTAGCATTGTTAGCAAAATGCTTTGAGGACCTTAGCTGGCATCAATAACTAAATAACTAACTAATAAAATAACTACTAACCCACCTGGTCTAAATATGTACAATACAGTATATATAACCCTATATGTCAGCCTTCATGGTAATCACTGCTGGTTTCTATCCCATGTATAAAGTGGCTTAAATTTAAAAAGTGTGAAACTGATTCACTGGAGCTGGCAGAATGTTAAATGACATCTATTAACCCAAGACCAAAAATAAGTTTTCCAAACAAACAGAAGAGAACTCAGTGTTCTTAAGAAGTCATCTTAAACTGTAGCGGACGCCATGCTGATGTGACTGGGCCACTTGGGTTGAAACTCTCCTACATTTTTTATGTCTTCCTTTTATATGTGCATGAGTTGTGGTGACTGACTGTGGAAGCTGCTGACGTGTAATAAAACAAAAAGGTTGACATAAAACATTGACCACAATAACTATGATAAACAAATAGTTTATTAAGAAGATTCAAGCTTAGAACTACTTAATTAAAGGGTTACTTAGGATATCAATTAAGTACTTACATAATCTAAATCATGCTCAATAAATAACTTGTGCAATAGGAATTAAGCATTTGTTCATGCGTTATTAAAACTTTAGTTATTATAAAGTGCTGCAAAATCATATCTCAAAGTGACATATTAGTGTGTGGAAAAAGATGCTGCAGTGCATATAACCTTGGTGTATTTTGCGCATTACCTCCATCCAATTTGCTGTCACTTGAGAGATAATATCTTTTTTTTAACCTCAGCTCAAAACCCTTCTTTATCATCAGAGTTCAGCAGGGACACAACCTCTCAAACACACATCTATGAGCAGGCTATTTGGTGTTTGGAAGAATTAGACAGATGAATTAGTTTTACTGGCATTATCTTACTTTGTGTCAGTGGCATAAAGTATCTTCAGTATTATAGTTTATCGTAGTATTTTTCTGTAGTAATATATCATGATTCAAAATGTGTGACAGGCCTATATAGGACACATGCTCCACTTTTGGGGCATTTCAACATGTTTGGGGTAATGTGTCCACAGTCATGGAAGAAGTACTCAGTTTTGTTATTTCTGTAAAGTACAGATACCAGGGCAAAAAATACTCAAGTACAAGTTAAAGTATCACATGAAAAATCTACTTAAGTAAAAGTATTAAAGTATCTGTTTAAAAATGTACTGTAAAAGTAAAAAGTAAATGCGTTACGCTCAGATTTTGAGATCTAATAAAGCTTCACATGCAGTGATTTTGATATAAATTTGTGTTGAATTTCAATCAGCAGAAACAACTGAATCATTTTTTTAAATTTTTGTATATTTTTGTTTGCTCATACTAATGGCCTGATCTAAGCACTAGTACTAGCGTTAAGAAAGGGGCGTGTCCAGGTTGGGCTGTACTTTGCTGCTGGAGGCTGGAGTGGGACGGTACAAGTACATATATGGTGAAGGCATCTGAACCAGTCTGTTACCGCTGTGACATTTAAAAGAACTGCCCATGTGGGTAATTTCTGTAATGTCTTTGCCTCATTACAGGCAGGAAAGAGGGTGTCGGGAAAACTAATATATGGGTACAATAAAACAGCTCCGGAGCCCCACAATGCAAGTACGCACCAGTACAGGCACCAGGAATACAGAATTTTGGATGGGCAGTGACAGAAATGTCTGTGTTTGTGTTCTAAACACTTAGCGCGCACATGTGTCCCTCACGCACACACACCCCTGTAAGCCCATGCATGCGCACACACGTCAGCCTTTTTAGCTTTCTCTGCGTTCCTCATTTCATTTGCCTCCCATTATGCAGCAGACTAGTGTCTATCTCATGTGCTCCCCATCCCACTGCAGGCCTGCTGAGCGCTGTTCTCCTCCTGGTCGCACCCGCTCCCGCCTGTCCCGGCAGTCTGCTACCATGGACTCACCTGAGGTACGAGTGTCCACCACTGCTACTGCTGACCGCTCACATTCTCATCTCACTGGTGTCCTCTGCATTTGGTCCCACACAGGTGGATGTGTTGTGGATTATAGACTATATTTATTGTCATATAAATGTTTCTGATTTTATCGCTTTGCACATAGACATGGATTAAACCATTGACACACAGGGAGGGTAACTGCACGACCTGCATTTGCCCTGCACAAGGGACTGATATGTGACATGAGAGCACAGAGCAGGATGCACAGGTGTCTGTACAGAGCAATGCTCATGTGCACTATACGTCTCTTGAGCCGCTGTACAAAGCTCTACTGACCGCTACTGCCAAGAGAGCAGCACATATGAAACGTGTGTCTGCTCTGCTCCCATATCACAACCCCGAGCTGTCAAAGCATGCATGCTGATCTTTGACAGAGTCCGGCTGCTCTACGGCTCCATGTAGAGTTTTCTACGGTTCTGATGGTGGCTACTGGTGACAAACTTTATAAACCAGTGATTTTCAAATTGGGTGTCTGTAAGCCTTAAAGTAGGTAAAGACAGCTGAGCTTCCCCTTTCCCAAAATCCCATCCACCTGCCCTCCCCCACACAGGCCTTTGCAGTAAATGCATCTTTTGTGTTCCTGGGAATGATGAGTTTCATTCCCATGAACACATGGTCTTGTGTATCTTCCGAACGCATTGGTCAGATAGGTCCGCAGGCTCTGTCCTCCATGTGCTGGGGACGAGCAAAACCGGTGCCCAGTGGACTGGGTCTGGGCAATTCTGTGCTGTCCTCTGCACACTGGTTCCGTGTGGGGAAAGCGAGAATGCGCAGTGGACAATAGGTCCGGGTGGGTTGCTCCAATCCTTCGTGCTCGAAGACTGCAGCTGGTTCCAAGGTGGTGCAAAGCATCTGGCCAGAAGCCCGAATCTGGTTTGGTTCATTTGTTCTGAGCGGTCTGTCCTCCGCACTCTCTTCTCAGGCCAAGGCACCAAACCACTCCCCGCTCCAGATCATCCGAGCCAGGCCTGAACCAGAGCTGCTCCCGCTGGTTACATGATGTTGTGGCAGAGGTGCAGTCTTGGAACCCAACCAGGTGAAACCGGACATTAAATAATCAGGATCATATTTCCTACGTTTTTTGCGGTCTCCCTCCTTGCTGCTGATTTCTGTTGAGATAGAACCAAAAATGGTGCATTTTACAGCTAATACATGCACGCATAATTACTGATATCAATATCAATTGAAAACCTCTGTTATAAACTAACCAAAGCGGCACAATGGGAATAATTTGGTTACAAAATTAAATGAAGCTGGTGACAGAAAGGGTACAAGGATGTGAGGAAATCGGACATCGCAGCAACCACAGACAGGGTAAGAAAACACACTTTAGGACATTGCTGTAAGCAGCCTCATGTGAATGAGCAGCTTTTGTACAGATCCAGATCAAACCAAACTGTAGAGCAGTGCTGAGCCGATATAGGAAGTGGGCGAGGGGCTGGACTCTGCTGCGCGAGGGCATCCGGAGGGTGCACGAACATCCTGCACGGCACATGAACATGTTATGAATGTTAAGCATTTATCATCCTAATATATTTCCCAATAGAAGTCTTAAGCATGTTACACATTGTTTTCAGTGGACTAGTTTGATATTTATTTTTACGATTTTGGCAATTCACCAAAGGCGCCACACCACGCCCTTAGTCTGTTCACTCTACCCGATATTCAGGCACGGTTTAGAGCTCCACGCCCCACACTTGCACTACCACTAAGATCTGGGGTAACATCGGGCCCCATATGTATTGACAAAAAATATCCTCAGCCTTTTCAGCTGGTCTCAAACCATAATAAAGAAATCTTTTATTTTTCAATCATGAGCAGCATCTGTCTCACAGCTGAATGCCAGCAGCTGGATGACACACACGATAATATGTCTCTCTTTAGAGCTGTGTAGTAGCCTACGTGGCATAAGTACATTGGATCTATACAAGAATTAAACTATAACATACTTTTCAGATATTTATCCCATACTTTACTCGGCTTCCCCAACCCAAAGAAAATCATTATTTTGGGTTACATTTAGCTCTAAAGTAATACCACACTGTCCCAAATCAAACAAACTGTTTCAACTTGTGATGTCATGTGGTAATAAAGGAAGGGCTCCATCGTATTTTTAAACTCCATACACTTTGAAAAATAAAGGATTACTCAAACATGTGTGAATGAAACAAAACACAACTCTATTTTTGATAAGATAACATTCTAATATAGTCATGTTAGAATGTTGTCATCTCATCAAAAAAGCTCACAAGAGTCAATTTTGCACGATATGAGACTTTGTGCTATGTGCTTTCAGAAACTTGTATCAACCATCTCCACATAAAAATGAGTGAAGGAGGCACACAACAAGACTCTTGTACCCAGCTCACTCTCTGAGCCTTTGAGCTCCAAGTGTTTATGAGAATATACACAGATTCTGAAGTTGATGCTAACAGGACGTTTTTGCTCTAAAACAAGATAAATAAAGATGTTGTTTTTATTTGGCAGCAGACACTCTCTCCTCTGAACAACTAATACAGCGCCCCTAACAGCTTAATCAACATGATACTAAAAGCAATATCAAAATGAAACAAAACAAAATGCATATGGGGAGAATCCACTGTATCACAATATTCTTTAAGCATTTTGTAGATGTTGCAGATCAGGCACTAATAATAATAATATTTTCATCACTATTACTATAGGCAACACGGTGGCTGAGTGGCAACACTCAGGCCTCACAGCAAGAAGGTTGCGGGTCCGATCCCCGGGTCGCCTGGGCCTTTCTGTGTGGAGTTTGCATGTTCCTCCCCGTGTCCGGATGGGTTTCCTCCGGGTGCTCCGGTTTCCCCCATCAACCTAAAACATGCCCGCACCCCTATGAACTAACATCAAGGACCATAATGTCCACCCTCCTGTGGGCTCACCACCTGCAGAGGGGTTCATAGCGGGGGGTG
The DNA here is from genome assembly GCA_034769755.1 of Odontamblyopus lacepedii. NCBI lineage: Eukaryota > Metazoa > Chordata > Actinopteri > Gobiiformes > Gobiidae > Odontamblyopus > Odontamblyopus lacepedii. Next base: position 29,097,225 of record CM068348.1, on the reverse strand, counting down.
CCCCCGCGACCCAGCCGGATAAAGCAGGAGAAGATGGATGGACTATTACTATGTCCTGAGTCATGACAGAAGGCACATAATGCATTATACAGCATTCCAATATCCAAAAGTGGCATTTATACAATATCTCTGCAGGTGTACAGCACAAACTACCACTGTTTCAATATAAATACAGTAGATTTGGGCAGATACTATTATTTAAAGAAATGTTTGTGTTCAGCCCACATATTTCCAGTGTCTGAGTCAGGAAGCAGCAGTAGGTGTGTTGTTTTTGAAAGCCTACACAGAGCACTGACCTCTGGCTCTCAAGGGCTGGGTGCTTGTTATCACGGTTTCCCAACATATTAACTTTTAAAGAAAACATGACAAGAGCAAGATATTCTGACAACTTTTCACTCATTCAAAGAACATATAGGCCTAATAATAATGCTGGCCTGGTGCTTTTTCACGTAGGTCCAAACCCAGAACTGTTTCTTGTTTGTATGTCTGATAGGCTGTAAATAATGTATTTCAATGCTATGCTTTCCCTCTATATGGTCACAGAGAATAAATGATCTGTGACTTTGGAGTGCACTACAGAAACATGCAGAAGCTTCAGTGGTAGTTAGTTACAGCAGCATGTGGCTCCTATGTTCACAGATTGTAGCTGACTTCCTGCACCATTTACTTGGCCTAACTGCCATGTCACGCAGGGCATGGCGTCACGATGGTGTTTACAGGAAACAGCTGCCTCTGTTCTCTGTGAGGGCAGATGAGAGCCCCGATATCAACAATAAATAAACTATATCTTCCATAACATTTACAGATGTTGAGCTCCGAAACACACAAATCAGGATTCCTATTTTGGAGTTAGTGTTTAGCTTGTTTGTAAATGTTTAACATAGAACTGTTTAGCCTATTTGATTTTGACTGGCCAGGAGGCCTAGGCCATAGGCTAATCACAGGATCAACATAATATTTTAAAATCTTCAAATTCACCAATATTGAAGCAAAAAAGAGACAGTTGGTAAAAGAGAATTGTTCCACAAAGATTCATGTAGCATGCAGCAGCCCAAAGACAGAGAACAAGGTCATGTTATCCAATGAGTGACAGGACTGTAATGCAGCAAGTAGCCTATAGGCTTCTTGGCTGACGGCTGCTTGGCTACTTAAGAAAGATCAATGTTGTATTTATTAAGCACATTGTATAAAGGTGATGTTGAGACAAGAAGGCTATTGAATTTGACATGTCTATAGTCTGAAAATAAATTTAATATAATAGGCCAACAATCTTTTGTACAACAAAGATCACATTTTCCGAAGAGTTCTGAAAAATAAAAATATTTGTAATAGGCTGATGCTAATATAAAGGATGCACCTGTGTAGCCTAGTAGATTAGTGTTTTTCCAACTTTTCTTTGGTTGATAACATAGATTGTATACCAAATAAACAAAACCAAAACACATCTTCTCATTTAAACAACTGGTAGGTCCTATATGTGGTGTACCACTGTCTGATTCTTAATAGTTCGGGTGCTTTCTTTTTGGTGCAGATTTTTCCAGAACACAAAAAGAAGAAATTGAAAGGGCCTATGTGTGCTTTTTGAATCTCATTTCGTTTTGAGGTAGGACTTAGTTATTAGTTATTTAATTATTGTATTTGTTTTATTTTTTCTTCACTTGAGCATCAAATGATGACCCCATGGATCTATTACACAATCGTGTGAACCCAACAGGACAGTAAAGCTGCAGTAAAGCTGCAGTAAAGCCTGACACCAGCAGGCGGCGTCCCTGAGCGCGTTTAGCCCACGAGCCAACTTTTTCACTGCTGTGACGTCAGCGAGCTGCAACTGAACGAGCGGAGAACCGAGCAGAGCCCCAACCGGAGCGACCGGGAGGCGTACGCAGCGAGTCCCTGCCGCACCAAAGTCCACGCTGAGCTGGAAGCAAACGATGCTAGCGCTGCTCACTACCGCCCAATAGCACACACTACACACGAGTGGAAAACAACGGTAAACGTGATTTACCGACGGGAACACCACGGAGAGAAGGCGCACGGACGGACCGACTGACCAGCAGCAATCCACACCACGCCTGAAGAAACCAGCGCGCTGTCCGCCGTGTCTCACCGAGTGATTTAAATGCTTTAGCGGATCGTGAGGGCGAGAGGCTGCCCAGAGAGCCGCAGAGAGATAGCGGGCACACGAGGAGGAAATTACGCATAGAAAGACAGCGGGATTCGCCAGAGATTTGCGTTCACGCTCAAGATAAAGTGATTAATTGGTATTTTTCCCCGTGGACCCCGGTACCGCCAAGGCTATCAAGCTGTGTTCTCTAACCATGGGATGTACCCTGAGCGCAGAGGAGAGGGCGGCTCTGGACCGGAGCAAAGCCATCGAGAAAAACCTGAAGGAGGACGGTCTGACCGCGGCCAAAGATGTCAAACTGCTGCTGCTCGGTAAGAGACGCCTGCTCCCTTCTCCATCGCGGGCCCTGCTTCAATAAACCCCTCTTTATAGGTGTGGTGTGTGGGGGTGGGCTGCCATAAAATCAGACACGACTATGTTTTTACAGTAGTGACGAACTGAAATGCAGTTTGTGGTGAAGAGATTGTTCTCTGAGGGATGTTGGTTCCTTAACACACCCTGCTTTCATGTTACATCATTAGCAGCCATCAAACCGGAGGAGGAGGCATGTTGCAATATTCGACCAACCAAATTTTCTGTGTATGCTATAAAATCCCAAATCCTATCTACACCTAACAACTATTATGCTTATTTAAGTAACGTAAATATTATTCAGCCCAATAATGTAATATGATTGCAAATATAAGATCGAAAAATAGGGAATTGTTAGTTTCTTGTATAACCCAGTACTCGGTGTATTCAATAGTCTATTCTATTCTTCAAAACAGACACTTAACAAGGCCCTTGGTTAGAATCTCTGTGTAACTGCAGATCTGTGCATGAAAAATGGCAGCAATAGCAGGCCCTGCACAAGTGCTAAAGCATTGATTCATTGATTCCTAGTGGAAAATTACCTGTAAGCTTTTAATCTATATTACTAAATGGAATGAAGTAAGATCCTGGCGAACAGAAGAAAATGGTGTTGCGGTCACTCTCTCTGCATCTTAGTATCTCCACCCAGTGCTGCTTATTCACGTTGCTTTAAAGAGGCTGATTCTCCCTTTCTTTGCTCTCTACAACCCCCCTCTCTGTCTCCATCTTGCTCGCTCACGCAAACACACATGCAGCCTGTTTACATTGTCTTCTTGTCTCTTCTCCCCCAGGGGCTGGAGAGTCAGGGAAAAGCACCATCGTCAAACAGATGAAGTAAGTCTTAAATAATGCACGGTCTAATAACCCTTTAGTGTGGTTGTCTTTCATTTTCTCCTTTTTTGTATCTTTCTTTGGCGGCTTCAGTGTTAAGAGAACTAATTTGAAGCTTGCTGTGATTATCCATGTTTTTATCTTCAAACTATGTTTAGTGATCCCTTCCCCTGACCTCAACAGTAACTGGCCTTGTAAAACAGTTGGCCACGCTGTGCTTTCTTCCCCAGCCCATCAAACATGTGAGCCTGCTCCTAGCCTGACATCTAGATAAATGATGATTGGTTGTTCACTGATTGTCAGGACCCCTGGGAATTCATGGAATAATACGCCTGGGAAACATGGTAAATTATAGACCCAGGCAAAGTAATCTGGAATGTAATGTGATGCATAACATTTACAGTAAATACCCATGGCCCCTCGGTAGTAACAGCTCTCTAGAACTTGAAACATATATAATCAATAGAAGGAAATGTGACCATCATCAGTGAGTTCAGTGTATGTCAGTGTGGTGGTGACACTTGGGTGAACCAGAACAAACCCATTTGATTGACATGAGACACAGGGCGTATGTCTTTAGTAATTGTGGAGTGTGAGAAAGGTCAGTCAGTCAGTAGTTCATGCTGCTTCTAATGTTATTCTTGTGGACCACCCTTTTAATATTGTGACTGGCACTTAGTAGTATTAACTGGGGATAATACTAGTGATTGTTTTCCTTGTGATAAAAACAAGGAATTTTTGTCCCATTTCATTTGTATTTCACAGCATCTACATGTTACCTTTTTAGCTCGGTGCCTGCATGTTAATTTAAAGTAGAAAGAGCATTCTTTTTTCCCTGAATATTTAGTATTGAACTATAAAATTATTAGATACTTATTTTTTACATTTTTGTAAATGCCATATTGATCTTCAATGTCTTAAGAGTAACAAGTATTGACTTCCTGTTTGAAACTTGTTTGATAGGCCTCTCCTCTTTATAGTAGCATTTCAACACAGCAAGCAGCAAAGTTTCAGTTACATGTTTTTATTGTTGAAAAATGGCTTTGTGGCATTTGCAAGACATTTTTATGCATAACCCAAACAGATTTTTCTGAATAAGAACAAGTAAGTACAGGGAAATGGAGTATTGGAGTATACATCTAGAGTATTGTGCCTTTGAAAGAGCATCATTAGCCGTCAGTTGTTATACTAATCTTACATATTTCAACAAACATCATGTTAGAAAGGGTAATTTTGACAGAAGTCGTTCATGTGCTAGTCCTTTTTGTTTTCTACTAAACTGGCCTCCGATTGTAGCCTTCTAGTGCTAGAATATTGCATTTACTCACCTAAATAATCCCTGACACTGGCTCAGCTGTTGTGGCATAATCCCTGCCCCCCTTGTCATTTTATCTAATACCATTCATGACATAAGGTTTATTCTCCCTAGCGTCCTTTAACAGATCGCCGTGGAAGTTTGAGCTGATAATAAGCTTTAGATGTGGTTAGATCTTGACGTATCACATGACAACAGTGGATAGGGATGAGAATTTTTTTTTCTCTCAACAGTTAATAATCCAGGCTGCCCAGAGACCGACTAAATTAATGTTGTGTAGAATAGGTTACACACAGAGGGGATTGTAAAGCATGTCTCCACAACCAAATGATGCAGTCCATTTTTCCTGTTACTATTGCATTATGATGGATTTACAAGCCAAGGACACTGTGTTTTCCAATGTGACTTTGTTGAATGAAAACATCTTTAGGCTGATTGGTTGACCACATCGTTGACTTCACCTAGACCTGAATTTCCCCAGAGGATACATTTGCATTAGTGTTCTTAGTGTCCTTGTTTTGGTTTTGGAAAAATATAGATTTCTGAATGCTTCACTCTTATGAAATGTACTACTCATATATTTCCATTGTTTTGAGCGTTTTTGTCTCAGGGACTACAGATGAAAATTGTCTCATACAAACCATTTTTTCTTTTGATGAATGCTTTTGTACAGGGTTCCTGTTCACTTAACTAAATAAACTTAACTAGTGGAATTTTGTCCATACAGATTCTAATCCTGTGCTCCTGGAAATAAACATGGATTGAAACAAAGCAAAACATTATATTTACACTCTATATATGCCATTACATTTTGTCAAAAATCTTCAGATGCTTTTCCCTAATTGAACCACACAGGAATTGAATGACTTTACATAAAAATGTTATTAAAGGCAGGGTGAGTAGTTTTTGATTAGAGTGATTGTATTAAGTAGTGGACAGCACTGCTATTAGCCTGTATAAATTAATGTTGGGTTTTTTTTGGCCTTAAGATGTGCAAAAGCCAAATGGGTTTGCCATATATTGTGTGATCCACCAGCCCTTTGCTATATGTCTAGATTATGTCAGCACTTGCGTTCTTCTTGCAGATGTTTGCATTTCTGTGGAGAGATGTCATTAGAGGGTGGAAGCCACTTTAAGTGCCTGTGGACGTGGGGCTGTGGCGCTGCGGGGCTGCCTTAATGTTCAGAGACAGAGGGCTATTTCCGGCACCTCATCAGAAGAGTAGAAAGGCCTAACTACGTTTCCTTGACAATGCTTTGAACATCTGGACTTTGCTCAAGTGCTGTGTGTGTGTCTGTGTGTGTTCTGTATGTGTGTGTGTGTGTGTGTGTACAGACCGGGCTGCGATGAGTGGATTAGATTAAACTCAGTTTGGTGTGTGGCAGCTGTGCATGTGATGCCAGTAAGTTTATTATTACATCTGACAAAGTGAAAGAAGGCTGTTGTATAGTGATCTAATTTTTGTTAATGGAACCTATGTCTTTGAAATTCAGACTAACTTTGTTGTCAGTTTTTTTTAAGTAAAATTGCGTTGGGATTTGCTCAAGACAGTGCTGATCTACACAGCAGGGAGTACAGGTGCAACTCTGTGTGTGAAGAATCTAAAAATAGTTGTTGGATTTAATTTAAAACATGTTTGTGGACAGGAAATAATTGATAGTAAAATCTAGGTTGATGCCAGAGTTAAAAATAACAATGTTGCTGACTTCAATAACTAGCTGTCATTTATATTGATATCTGCAAATAAAAAAACAGGAAGATAACACATTGGTATCAGTTATAAAAATACCAAAATCATTCTTGCCCTAAAGTTTATGGTTTTATACATAATGCAATCTTCCCTTTTCTGTGAGAATTAGCCGTGTGATGCGTAGTGTCTGATAATCATATCATAAAGTGAACAGTACAGTGGCACCATCTGTGTGAGGAGAGAGGGTGTGTTTGGGCTTAGTTTCTGCCCAGCTGCAGATTGCTCCAACGGCTCACTGTGCATATGGGCTTCCATCTTGTTTAGTGGAACAACTGGTACCAATCCCTCTGGTTTTTATGGTTGTATCACAGATGTAAAGTCCATGCTAATTACATTTCTGTATGGTACTACTTACTATTAAGTTGAAAGGGGTGAGATGTAGTTGAAGCTCATATATTCCTTTCAAAAGGATTGTCTTATTGGTGACACACAAAATAATTTCATGGATCAGTTGGTATTTGTCCACTGACCCACAGGTTGGCGGTGTGATTCCAGCTCCTGCAGATGAATGCTGTCATTGTGTCCTTGGGCAAGACACTTAACCCACCTCGCCCCTAGTGTCTGTGTACACTGGTGTATGAGTTGTGTGACTGGGTGAGTGGCTTTTTGATATAAAGTGCTTTGAGTTCCTTGAAGGTTGAAAGGTGCTTATAAAAATATGACTATTTACTGTCAATACACTGACGCTTTCTGTTGACTTCTTCTAGCTGCAGTAGACAAGATTACAAAAGTTATTCTGTTTTATGGGACTCTTGGTCATGCATCCAATAATATGTACCACTGTCTCTTGCTTGTGTGGATGCTGCTGGTCATCCTAATGTGATTGGAGGTGACTCGCCAAAAAGGGAGAACAAACGCTCCCCATCCCTCCCAGCTACACCACTTCCCACAGCCTATGCCCATTGTGTGTGTATGGGCCAACTTGTGTGTGGCTTCCCTAGCTCCCAGATAATTAGGTTTAAGCCTGAGAAAAAAATGAATAAAAGGGGGAAGGGGGAAGAGAAATGTGAGTGAAAAAGGTAGCGGTGTTGTGCTCAAAATGGAACAGGATGCTGAAAAGATGGTGTTTTAATGAAGTAAGTGCTCAAAGCTTTATAGGAGGAAGGGGAGGAATGAAAAGCTGAGTGACTGGAGAGCAAGATAACAAGATTGCTGTAGAATGAGAAGTTTAAGGAGAGCAAAGCCTGGCCCTCACTTAAAGCCATTTTAAAATGTGAGAGCCTCTCAAAACACGACAACTGTTTTGTTGTTTTGGTGAATTCAATGTACTGAGACCAAAGCATTTGTCCAAAGCTTTTAGAGAAATACTTTTCCTCAAATCTTCAGATTTACTTGACCTATTTTCTTCAAAGTGACACAAACTTTTTAACTATCAAGAATAACTGAGTCCAGATTAAGTAATGCACTATAGTTACTCCTTCATTATGAAAAGACAATCTGTTTAATCTATTGTAATTGATTAGAATTTATTATGTTTTTTCAAGCTGTTTGGCAAGTTTTTAAAAACCAAAATCAAGAGGTGTTGCTATTGCTAATGGACAATTTACAGACCACTTGAGCAGCAATATAGGTTTAATTGGTTTCAACCATAGATTGTGTAAATAAATGGACATGGCTAACCTGCTAGTTGCCACGTTCCAAATAGGAAGTGAGCATGGGCACGCTTCTAGCTCCATCAACTGCAGGTCCAATTCACTTTGTATTGAGAAAACCTCGCCCCTCTTTCCATAACTGCAACTGTCAGGCTCCCCACTTTGGTATTACTATGTTTATATTAACACGCTGTATGTGATCCTGCTGTTTTTTTGCTATTTTGCCTGTAAATCTAATATGGAATTGGCTCCAAATTCCCTCCTGTAACTGTTTGTGAACCTTGGTGAGCTTCATTTGGCCTGAGCTGAATGCTATGGGTGACGTCACACTTCCTTAGTCCACTTCTTTATACAGTCTACCCTATGGTTTCAACATAATAGGCTTTTGAGATTTTGATCCAGATATAAACAAGAAAGCTGTTTAGGTTTATCCACTAACAGACATTAGTGGATAATGTGAGGCAATTTTGTACTTTATGTAACTCGTAGTTTATTATTTTGCAAAAAGGACACTATGTTTTTGTTATAAAAAATACAAACGGATAGCAGTCATCTGTGAAGAAAAAACATGATTAGTTGTTAATACAGAGAAATATCACAACTATTTCAAATTCTTCCAATTGTCTTGGAGAGCCACATTGTTACTGAAGAGCATTATGATGGGATTTGTACTGCCTAAATAGAATTGTTAGAACAGTAAAATCTGCTTAAGTTGTGCCTCCTGCCGAAGTGAGAAGTGAGAAGAATTCAATTATGGACAACCATAAAATGTTGTGGGGGTGCAGGCAGAGTGTTGGGGCTGAGGAGGAGAGCTGTGAGTTAGGAGAGACTGTGCACAGGCACAGGGTTTCACACTTATTAAGTCATCTGCTGTGAGTGACAAGAGAAGAAGAGGAGCACTGTGACAAGGAGCAAAACAGAGCAAAGGCCGCTCCTCCACTGGACTCTGAACTGCTTGATAATGATTAGCTTGCTTCACTGGGAGCAAGAAACAACACGGGGGCTCTAGGGCATCACACATGAAAAGTCTGTCCCTAACTGGTCATCTGAAGCAGTCCTTCAACCACATCCTCTCCCTTCATTGGTTGATTAGCTGTGGGCCTGTTCACTTGCTGAATGATTTGATTACCTGCAGCTCAACTGTGAAATATCAGTAAAGCTTGCAAGTCTTACAGTGGCAATGTTTTCATGTGTGAGTGGACGCGTTCATGCTGGGTGTGTGTTTTTGTTGCACTGTATTTGCGTCATCCATACACAGTTTGATGACCATGGATTGTCAATTCAGAAAACTCTAACGAAGCATTCTGCAATTACATCTTTACACATGGACAAGCAACGTGTCAATTTTCCACTTAATGAGCATTCCCTATGTGCAGTCTTTCCTCTTGTAGGTAGACTGCACATCAATAATGTATTATAGGACTAATAAAATAGAGAGAACATTCAAAAGCCCAAATGAACACAGAAGTCATCAGATTGATTCTCATCCTGGCCATAGGGATGGGTTATATATCAGCCCCAGTATCTGCATATATCTGTGACATTTTGTCATATTGTATTGGCCAAAATCTGCATTTGATACCGAAATGTTTTGCACTGCCCATGGCCTTTTTGCACAGACAAAATGTAAATAGAAGTGTTATTTGGCAGTATGTTTACACAAACACATAACAATTTATTTTATATACTGGAATATACATTTTGTTATTATTTTTACAAAAGTGAAACGTTAATGAGTGCGTATACATGCGCTTGAGTATCCCGGTTATGATCAGGTTTTTTGAGTGTCCTTGTAGAAGCTGTATCCTGATTTCAGTATCCTGGATAAGCCAGTATCCTGGTCATGAGAAACCAGGATACTGTCACTGGGTTTTTCAAAGAGTATCCAGGATACTGTGGCATGTAGCCGCAGTATCCTGATTTCTCAAAACAAACTCAAGTAACAAAAACGGTAGGAACAGTTACAGATATTTTATACTTATAAACAAAATACACCTGTCTACTGTGTAATACAACCACCTTTTAACACCAGGCTCACCTCTGTGGTGGTTTGTGTTGCTCTTGAACCAAACCGACTGTGTGACACTGTGATGTATTTGTCAACTGTTAAAAACGCCTTTCACTAAAGTTGTGACAGAGATCCACAGTCGCATGTTCTTACTTGAATGTATGCCTTCTTTTTGTTGTTAGAAACCCATTAAAAAGTTTTAAGTTAGCAATGTTGCTACATGTTTAGCTCCTTACCATAGCTGTGCTATAGTTACCATAGGAACCGGTCTAAATATCCAGGATAGTCTCATGGCACACGTACACAGGAATATGAGTATCCTGGTTTCTCTGAGTGCACGTAAACACCATATCCAGAATACTGTCATAAAGGGGATAAGGCTCATAACTGGGATACTGATGCGCATGTAAATGCACTCAATAAGTAATCTTTGTGTCATGCACACAATATGTAATCTTTGTGAGCCTCGCTATGGATGTTAAAGCTAGATATCGGTATTGTCCACAGCAGCATGTCAAATATCTGATATCAGTATCTACTCAAAATATCCATATGAGCCCATCTCTAGTGCGTACTAGAGATGCAGGGATGAGCTAATTTTTCATTCGCAATCGCATCACAAAACTCATCATCCGTCCGCTATACATTTGCACCTACCATTTTTTTTTACCAATTTTCAAAAACCGCACCTGCCCGCCATCTACCAATTGAGTTTTGATTTTAGAACAAACATATCGAAAACAAACTATGGAGCCTCAATAAAAACGCCAACACTATAGCTCATTCATTCGAATTTTTTTCATTATACATGTCACTGTCCTTGAGCAGAGCCAGACAAACTTCATCCACCTTGTATGAATGTGGTGTGGAATTGAGTGGTTGGTGATGGTCGGAGGGGCTGATGATGTAAACAGGCAGGCTTACTTCTGACAGTTTACCCCAACATGAAATGGATTCTGACATAATAAGGAGCTCATGGTTATGGTTACCGTATGATTTACACAGTTAATGCAAAGATGAGCTAGAGTTGTTTTATTTTTGAATGAAAAGAAGGCAATATGTATTATTTCTTCCTTTATTTTACAGTTAAATTATTATTTTTCTATACTTTTATTTTTTTAAGGTCGCAGAAGCACTTTGTTCCTACATGAACTGCCTACCTCTTTGCACTTCAATAAAAAAAGACCTTGTAGAATTTGGCATTTTTGTTTTTGCAGTAGTTTTTGGGGGGTTAGTTTTTCTGTACCGATATCGAGATGTATATTGTATATCGAAATATATCGAGATGTATTTTTTGCTCCATATTGCCTTAGCTACAATAGTATCTTTACACCACAATGTGGAATGAATAATGCACTACACTTTGGGTGTCTTGAAAAACTCTATAAATTATTATTATTATAAAAAGAGTACTATAGACTATATATTGAAACCTGTAAAAGCAGGCCTTTTAAGGATGTGATTTTTTGGCTATTTGAATATTATTTGAAAATTGACCCCCTTTTCCCGGCCGCACAAGCGCACACACGATGACAGATCGGTTGAAAAGGGTATTTAAGCACAAAAGTCCGACAGAACAGTGATCGAATCTGACCCAAGCCCAATGGGCATTAAGATATTTGTGTCCGAAACCGACACTATTAAAATTACACTATTTTCATAGGCCTAATGACACGTAGGATATTGTTTGTGTGGCCGCTAATGGACACAAAGACATAAATTACAAACTCGGGATTTAGCGAAAATAATGACATAAATAAATGTATTACTCACTTCTTGTAAAGTAGTAAATTTAAAGTGCAGCATCTCATCCATATTCTCCACAAATAATGACATCCAGTCCACAAAACAGTGCTAGTAATCCAGTTTGCTTTGTTCTTTAAGAGTAAAAAGGGCAAAAGTAGTCCCCCACCTGTGTCTGTTTACATACGCACAGCGCACGGACTGAGGTGAACTTGCAGATTCATGATAGTGACTCTACTTCCTGTGTATTGTATCTCCAATCTTTTATGCTTTAAAAATCACATATATGAAGTATTACACCACATTTCACAAATAATAATAACATAGTTTTGACTTGTATCTAAACTAGTGCAGAGCTCTGATCTTTGAACACTTAAGAGTGGTTTTACTCTAGACAGGAAACAGCTGATGCGCTGATGTGTCCAAGTTTGACTGTGCCCGAATAAGTTCTAAATACTTGTCTGGACCTGTCTGGTTCCGACGAGTCCTGTTGGACTTCAGTCGGATTTCCATGCTCTAGTCCACATATTCAGGGTGGAGACGGATGCGCAGTGTATTGACAGTCCAGCTGCAGAGAACACTCGCTGCGATGGCACGGACGTCACAGGCACACTCAAGTAAGCACTCGCTTGCTATGGCTAAAACGGCATTCGAAAATACTATTTGAAATTACTATTCGATATTTGAACGTATAACAAATATTTGACTATTCAAAAATCATGCCTCATTAATACCCTTTATACATTCATCCCACTCCCACCCCCCTTTCTCTAAGCATCAGTGTCAGGCTTTTATTGCTGCATAAAAATAAACAATTTAACCAGTTATTGCAGCTTTTGTGCGTTATTATTGACCATGAATTAAGCGGTCTCCCCTCCCCTGCTTTTTTATGAAGGAGGAATATTGACTGAAGTTGTCTGCGTCATTCGTTTATAGGCAGGAAGTTGTATATTTTTTACCCAAGCAATAACATCTGCTACAAAAATGTATGGAAATAAGATATTTCCCTTTTGTGTGATGGAGTACATTTCAGTCAGTCTAAAGACAAAGTACTACAGTGTCACTATAATAGTCAAAACCACTTGTTTCTCTTGTGAGTATTTTTCTTATTTTTTTAGGTGTAACTTTTACAGATTGGACTTCAGTTGGGTGTTGTGTGTGACAAAGGAGTTCTGTTCCAGCGGCCACACTCAGCTGATAGGAGTCAGCTGATGGGGCAGTGGTCCTCTCTGTAGCTCTTGAGTGCATTGAATTTGCATCTGTTTGTCTAAAGTACAGACACATAAGCCTTGAATAACTTTCTTTGTTAGAAATGTGTATATCTAGTTTTGAAACTTGGTTATTTTCACAGCTACACTCCACTCTTGCGTCATATTGCATTGTATTGTGCATCATCTATCTATTCTAAAGACAGCTTATTGTTTCTACCAAATCCCCCACCCTTTCTTCATCTGCTATTTTTAATTCCTCGAAGTAAGTAATTAGAATGGGCTCTGGGGAGACAGAGGATGGCGGAATAATTACATTTGAACCTTGTATGTGGGACGACCTGATTAAACTTGGGTCCTACTCATCTCTGTCTCGCTCCCTGTCTGTCTCTGTGCTTCTAAATAGCCACTGAAGCTGCCATCTATCTGAGGCTCAACTCTAATTGACTGTAACAAACTGGGTGTTTCCTCATACAGCGTTATATTGATGCTATCATCAGCTCCTGGAAGCAAGAGTCACTTCTCTGTATTGGAAGGACAGGGCATTACAGATCATATTACAGTAATGACTACACTGTAAGTTAGGATATTGTACAATCCTTTCATTGTCTTCTTGTGATTGCCATTTATTTTTTGGATACTGGGCACTTTGGATACTCGCATTATTCCTGTTCAGGTCCATACTGACCTTTTCACAAAGTTGCTGAGTGATAAACACCAACAAACCAATGTTACTTACCAATCTTGACAAAAATACTAACACAAAATATAAAATGTTTGTCTGTTACTGTGCAACTGTACCTTCAAAATCATGTATTCTTCTGTGAGTGGGGTTGCCACTCCACAGAACTGAACTTTGCCTGGTGGCATCGTCTGCTTGTCTCCATTGATAAGTTTAACAATTAAAGTATGTCTTGTAAATTTAAGAATGGCTTTGTGGGTTTTCAGAAAGATTAAACATTTTGTGATGATATGCTGTTAAAAGTTGTAAGCTGAGACAATATAGATTTATTATTAAAGTAAAAGAGTATGTAAAATTATTTTTTCTCTTTGTTTATAGGCTACTTTGTGTAAAGTGCAAAGCCAGTGTTTAAATGCAGAGTATTCGAAAGAGGATTAGCATTTTAATAAGTTTTATAATTTTGTCTTTGTTTAAGTCTTTGGTGTGAAGAAGCTGTTGTAACTATTATTAAGACTAAGATTGTGACTTTGCTGCTGCTACTGTCATGAAATGTTAAAGCATATTCTCCCCATAGACACAGGCCCCAAGGGTAGATAAAGGGCGTGACAACCTGTGTTTTTAATTAATAGGTTACTTGCAAATGGAAAAGGCCAGTAACCACCACAAAAGTGAGAAAAGGGAGAGAAATAATTAGTAGCGGTGGTGAGTTAGTCAAAATAACATGCAGAAGGGGACTGAAAAGCACCAGAGCAGAGAAGCAGATAGAGCCAGAGCATGTGACAGGGAAACACAGAAATGGTAGACACTTTTAATGAGGTCTTCCCAGATGCAAATCCCAAAGTATAATTATTCTGCCTGGCATTTTACTCTCCTCCTCACATCCCAGATCAACTAAGGCAGTGCAGACAGAGTCCCCAGACAGTACAGCTCTTCACGGACCACATGACCGAGCCCGGAGCCTGTAGGAGCCAAGGGATTTGTTAGAAAGACTGAATATGCAACTACCATACATGCTAGCAACATCTGAGAACTGGCTGCAAATACATATTTTATTGAAACCGGTGCAACCCAATATGTGAAGGACACAGTGTATTGATAATGCAGTTGATTTGTTAAATGGATGTAGATGTGTAGTAGTGGATCATTTTGCTCATCTTACTATGGCATGAATTTTAGCTATCTTTACATTAAATGGCCCATGGTACACTATTTTATGATCTATGTTATGTACAGTATTTGTTTCCTCATCAAAAACATATCTGAAGTGGTGTTTTGTATCATTCGCATATGTTTAACACAAGCGCTGCATATATACAGTAGGCTAATTAGTTCTCTCAATCAGAAAACACTCATGTCAAATTGTAATACACTGCTCCACTGTGTTTTTAAACTCTAGACACCTTCATTAGAATCATTTGGATAGTTTGAGCCTGGAATTACCTATTTCCACTGAACTAAAGCAAAAATTTTGCAGTTAACTTCATACTTACCATTACATGAGCGTTTTGAGCTTTGGAGAAGAAGACAGACTCATAATAAAGGGTTAGTCAAACATGTGTGAATGAAACAAAACACAACTCCAGGTATGTTTTTGTGGAGGCAACAACATTATAACATAACAGATGGAAACTAGCTATTCAGCTATAATCTGGTACAGTGCATCTCTGTCTTTCGATTTAATGTTTCTGTGCATTGTCCCTCAAATAAAGATTAAAGTAAAGTAACATGGGTTAAATAACATGGGAGCAACATATGTTTCTTTTGGCATTACTTTCATTATTTTGAATTGCTAATGGGATTATTTACAAACTTTCCGTATTGTAGAGCATCTGTCACACTGTTATGAACATTTTGAGAACAATTCCATTCAGAAGTTTGTTATTTTTAATTACAGTGGCAGCAGTTCAAAAGTTTTTGCAGATTAAAGTAGTAGTAAAGTTTATTCACTGCCAGATGTTTTTCTACACTCACAGTGACCTCTCCAACACAAATGCACCATGAACACTTTACCAGACCATGTTTGAGTCATGGTTCTAGGGAGAATATCTAAAGGTAGTCTGTATTTCTTCTTTGAACTTCAAAAGTTCCTTTAGGACCAGTTGCCAAGATGGATGTTGAATTCCCTGGTTGACCTTCAGTGGCTGTCCACTTCTCCTTGCATCTTGCCTCAGCTTTCCAATGGGTGCAGAAAATGTCTCCCAGGGTACTTCAATTAAAGACTTAGAAACTGCAAAACTACACCTTTCTTGGTTATAAAATTGCATTTGGTTTTCTACTATAAATCAAGGGTATCTCATGACTGAAATATTTAATTAAATTGACTCAGCTCTTAAATGATGTTTAGTTTCCTTACATTTTACTTTCTCGTTCATATGTCCTAATGTCATGTATTTTTAAGAGCTTTTAAGTGTTTTTCTTTCTAATTTACCCAATGATTCATGTTTATTTGTTAATCTTGAATCTGCATTCAAGACACCATTGCCAGTGACATACATTAAAAATGCAAAAGGCAAACTTGTTTTTTAAATAATATTATATATATTATTAATAGCAATATTTGACTTTATCTCTTCAAAAGCTCTCCAATGATCAACATGTTCTGGTCCACCTTAGCTGTTTTCAGGCTGGCCAGAACGGTCCTTGTGCCGGTTCTCACACTAGTTACACTGGGAACCAAAGTGCTTACCAGTGCGTTTTAATTAAGTTAAAGTGAACCCAGGATTTGCCACCAAATAAAAACAAGGCCATACGCAATAATAATTATGGATCGCATCATTGACTACCAGCGAGCATTTGTACTCATACAAATCATTATTTATCTGAGTGATGTCATGAAGCTGTAGTTTTCAAGTTAACAGCTACCTCCTACCTTTTGTTCAGTAGAGACAGGCACTCCCAGTGAAGGTGTATGGAGTTTGAAAACATAGTGGAGAGCTTCCTGTATTATCACATGACATCACAAGGTGGAAGAGAATGTTTTCAGTTTGAGAGAAGAACTCAGCCTAAATATACCAGGATTTGTGTGTTAAACATGTGCGAATGAAACAAAACACAACTCCAGGTATGTTTTTCATGAGGAAACAACATTATAAGATAGAGAAATAATGTAATATGGGCCCTTTAATGGTTTGACTCCCCTCTTCTGTCTTTTACTTGGTGGGGTAAAAGAGGCCACACATTACAATTAAACTGGGCCCAGTCACTGTGTTATGATATGTGTGTTCAGGATGCTGCCTCTTGACTTCAAGGTGCGACGCGAATGACTGGAGCCAAGTGACAGAGCAGCTGATGCCCCCTCTGTGTGTGTGTGTGTGTGTTTGTGTATATGTGTGTGTATGTGTATGCTGTTGTCGGGGGGGCTGTAGTCTTGACATGTTTGGTTGTTTGTGTGCGTGTTTCTGTGTGTGCATCTGCTTCTGTATGTGTGTGTGTGTGAGCATGTGCTTGTATATATGTTTATGAGCGCTGTTGTCAGGGGACTGTAGTCTTCACATGTTTGGTTATTTGTGCATGTGCCTGTATGTGTGCGTGAGCGATGTGCATGTTTGGTTATTTATAGGTTCCATTTTGCCGATAACCTAATGCTTTTCTCCGCTCTCTCGTAGGCACTATCAGTCGGGACATTTCTCCCTCTTTCACCTCCACTGTTCTGGCTGTTGCATTGACTCACGCGCGTTGTGCAAGTAACTGTCGCTCAGTGTTGACAGGAGAGGGCCACTGAGCACTTTGTCACAACCGAAACCACAAAGTGACTGGGTGCATTGCGTAGTGATAACGTGTGTGTGTGTGTGTGTGTGTGTGTGTGTGTGTGTGTGTGTGTGGGTGTGTGTGGGTGTGTGTGTGTGTGTGTGTGTGTGTGTGGACAAACAGTTGTGTAGCTGTACAGAATGCAGATAAGAGACTAATTGCATAGTGCTTCGTAGAGACGGGAGAGAGTCGGTACAAATATGTGTGGGATAATGGCACAGAAAAGGCAGAGGGGTGTGTGTTGACGAGCATATATCTGTGGCTGAAATACTGGCCTATGCAATGTTGCAATGTGTAAGACGTGATACACATGACTGCTCAGTTCTACGTGATTTTGCTTTTAAGAGTATGTGCCTGGCACAACAATTACTATATTGACTTATTGTTCAATATATGAAAGCTAGAACAATATATTTTGGACTCAATGTTTATCGAGGATTCTTTTTCTTTGCAAACTTTGGGACATTTTTCCTTATTTTTTAAGGTCTGTTCTACAGAGGAAGAAGAATTCATTTCTATGGCTATTTATTGTCTCATTTGGCTATTTATGTGTTGCAGCTCAGGTCTTTTAATGATGCTCTGTTAGAAAATGTTTTTATTGGGATTATCTTGCTTTATTTTAATTGTGTATCACAATATGTCACTATAGCAAAATGTGTTATTGTGACAGGCCTAGTATGAAAGTTTGATATTTTATGCATCTTCTAATAAGCAATTCAATTTTTTTAAGCTCTCTTCAAAATGCATGTTGATAATTGGGTAACTGTAATTTGAAGGTCTAATAATAGCACTTATAGCAGCATTTATGACTAGTACTAGTATAGTAGCTAGTTTCAACAAAGTTACTATTAGCACGCAAGTTTACAACTCACCAAGAGAAACTTGTTCATCCCAACAGAGAGTAAAATATTTCATGCATAAATACACAGAGTGCAGAGTGCTGTTCTATCAGTTGAACATTACAATTCAGATTTTTGTTCCTAGTGAACACTTTGTTCTTAGTGAGAGGAACTGTTATCTCCTGCTGAACAGTCTGTCTACACCAGCAGGTTTAGGATTATAATAACAGTGTTGGGCATTTTACTTAAAAAAAGTAATTAGTTACCCATAAAGTAACTGAGTTACTCAGCAAAGTAATTGTCCAGTTATTTTTCATGTTAACAGCAACGAGGTGTGTTTAACATGTGACAATGTGAGGTGTTTCATTAGATTTGAGTTACGTGAGGCAGATGCGGAAAGAATTTTTTCCCCAGGGCACAGTGTACATTTAACATACACATTCTTGCCTTATTTCAATCAGGGAGAAATAGTGTCGGTATTTCCAGTTTGAAAACACTACCTTTGAATGTCCCTGGCTCGTCTTTGCCATTGTCACATTCTCGTTGAATTTGACTCATTTAGCTAGAAGTGTGCGGGAAAGAAACAACAATCATCAGCAGCCTTGCTCTCTCGTGAGCTCTCACTGCTCCCGCTGATCAAGTGTGGTTGTCCGCCGCATGAAGCCTAACCCTAACCATGGCACCTCATTCAACCGAATTGTAACAATAACTGCGTTGTAACGATGAGGAGTGTAATTAATTTGATTATTCCGTTAGCTAAAATATAGCGCCGTTAATAGCACCGTTATACTTAAACACCGTTATTCCCAACACTGTTTAGTACTAGGTTTCCTCCGGGTACTCCGGTTTCCCCCATCAGCCTAAAACATGCCTGCACCCCTATGAACTAACATCAAGGACCATGTTGTCCACCCACCTGTGGGCTCACCACCTGCAGAGGGGTTCATAGGGGGGGTCAGGTGCTATGAGTACCCCCCCGCGACCCAGCCGGATTAAGCGGGAGAAGATGGATGGATGGATGGATGTTTAGTACTAGTATGCCCGGTTGTGTGTATTGATACTTAAACACCATACAAAGCTCCAGTCTAGGTCCAGTCGTTCAAAAACCCTGACAATTTAAGTGATAAACAACATCTCACTGACACAAAGTATTAACCTGAATACCTGTCATTTGGCATGCATAAAATCCCCCCATAATGACACAACAGAATCACCTCTTTTAAATGGCCCATATGCCTGTCTCTCTGCCCATCTGCCGGGCTCAGTGTGGAACTAAACTATGTTTCAGGTCACTATGCAGATTGTGCCAGGGCAAAGGCAAAGCGCACTCAGACACAAGGCTGTCCCTGCCGACAGAAGGGCTCAGAGTGTGGGTAATGAGAAACGTCCTCATGCATGGAGGCACTCATCAGCAGGTCTCTCCACCAAACACTCTCCACTTCTTATAAAGGCAAAGACAATAAAAATAAGTGTCACTTAATGCCACTCCATTTCGAGCATCAATCTTTAATTTGTTAAAGAGTTAAACTTAGACTCAAATAATCTTAGGTTCAAATAGTACAAATTGTGTTATCTCTGTACCATTTTCTGTTAGTTCTGCTGTGACAAAGCTTGAAATAATAATATTATTAATATTTTATTATTATTAATATTTTGTGCGATATATTGCTGAAGTAAATATAGACTATAAATGATCATATTGAAACTATTTTATGTCACTGACACAAAAACCCAAGAGCAGATTTAAACCACAATAACTATTCTGAATCTAAAATATTGTTAAAAATCATGAGCTGCAAGAAATAAACATCAGAATGAACACTTTAGTACTTTAGTAGCATCTGTAATGAGCCATAGAAGTTAGAAATTCAACCTCAAACCTGATCACATAGCCAAAAAATAACCAAACATTTTCCAGCAGTACAAAGAAAGTTCACACAATACTGACCCCAAAAAAAATATTGTTCCATTCATCAGATATTGAAGAATATGTTGAAATCGATAGATATAATAATTATCATGACAGGCCCAAGTGGTACAGAAGTGGATTTGATGCAAAGATAATGTGGATGTGGGTGGTATCAAGGTTACTCATTTTGATGACTTGCATTTGAAAGGCGGCCAAATCTCCCACTTCTCTGCACTTATTTTTGACTGCTGTTCAATCAGTATAGAGCAGCTTGAAACGTAAAGATGCACTATGTAACTCTTTTGGTTTGGGGTCCGTCACCTGTTTGTTTCTATGGATACGTCATTGCTCTGCCTGGAATGTTCCACAGTATGGCATTAAACAGCTGTATCTTACATTTATTAAATAGAAGCTCAAAAATACCTAGAGAAAGAGACATTCTGACTGCGCGGGGTCACCTCTCCACATATCTGACCTGTAACTGGGTCTGGTTGGAGAAAAGCATTTGATGGACCCTCCACCAGAAAAGTTACACAGTGTACCTTTTAAAATGACCTTTCTTTTTATTAGATACAGTGGCCATTGATTTTTAGAAACTACAGTGCAGCCATAGAAGGTATTTTAGCCTGATGTCATGTTACTGCATTTCTTGGCATCTTGTGTCCTTTCCACTAAGACTGCAGTGTCCAATTAAGTGTTTGTCCTGGTTTCACCTCAATAGCCTCATAAAGGAGAAAAAGAGAGGAGAGGAGAAAAGAGAGGAGAAGGCCTGCATTCATAGAGCTGTTTTACAAATAGTCTTGTCTGTGAGGAAGAGCCATGCCAGAGCCTTAGATGTGGTCAGACTGACATGCTGAGTACAACATACAGATAAGAACATGTCCCATTATAGATCAGTGGCCCTCATTGTGAAAGTCACTCGTGTAAATAGAAGCGGGTATATTTATATAGGCCTGGCTTGCTGCCTGATTGATCTGAAACGTTACACTGCTGTCCTCCAAACCACAGTGCATGCATGCACAACATAAACATGGAAATAACTTTATATACACTCTAGGCCTGTCACAGTAACAAATTTAGAAGTGTGATATATTGCAGAGAAAAACATATTTTTTGCGATAAACAATAATATTGAAACTCATTTATGTCACTGTCACAAAGCAGGATAATCCCATTAGACAATTTTTAAATAGACAATATAATTAAAAGAGGAGCTGCTACAGATACATGTCAGAATGAACTGGTAATTAGCCACAGTTATTTATTCTACCTTCTATAGCTCAGATGTTACCTTAATACATAAAAATGGCAAAAACTATTGCAAAGAAAAAGTAGTATTTAACACTCTTGTTTAAGCACATTGCAGTGAGCATGTATAAAGGGGAATTTGGTAGTGTTTAGTGATAGTGATCTGACCATCGTAAGTATGTTCATATTTATTTTGATAATCATTACAGAGAAACAAACATCTGATTATTACAGATTACAGATTAGTGAAAGACGTCAACTAAAAAAACATTTTTTGTATATCTTATTTTACTATTTTCCAACCATTTTATTGCCTAATACCTATCCAACATTTGTGGTAACATAGCACAAATTATTGGTCTGACAATGAAAAGAAACAATGAACAATTAAACTAAATTTGTAGTTCAGCCAAAAAATGTATAGCTTTTCAGTCTAAAATTCACCTCAGTTTGTAAAACCAGTTGTCAAAAATGCTTTTTGGTTTCAGGTGGTGTGGTCTTGGTCCGGTCTGTTTTTCCACTCCTCTGTTCTTTCCCTGTGTAAATCAGGTGTGCTGCCGGTGGCACTGTGTGTGGCCCTTCCTCATGCCCATCTCAACCATCTGTGGAACTTGTGTATTTGCTTCTGTAACTGTGTGACCGGGGCTCATGTGTTAGCTTCACTAAGAGACGACATTGACATTTAAAGCAGCGGGATAAGCTGCCGCTCACACCATGTGCCTAAATGTCAGTGCAGGCTACTTATTATGGCTTGTCCACATTGGCTTTCCTCTGTCTTTGAGGTTTTGGTCATAATAGTTCCCCAGCCACCTGTGTAGACCTCACCCAGAGAAGACTAAAACAAGACTTCAGTGTCTCTGTGTCATGGAGAATGTGAACAGCAATAAGAAGAGAAAGAAATATATTAGCATTTTGTCTCAAGGCTGCCCACCCCTCCTCAATTAAAGACTCTTCACTTCTGATTCTGACCTGTCCTCCTGTTAAATGCTGCTCAAAGACTTTGTGCTTTAATTGCCCACATATAAATATGGATGTAACAATAACCAGAATATTGTATAATCAAAAGTCTCACAATAATATCATGGGCCATCACAGTATATCAGATTACAAGTCTCTTTGCTTAAATTCATTGTGATGGTGCAGCAACAGCTAAAAGCACATATATGTACATCCCAAAATAAATAAAGTTATCTGATTGATTGTGATCACTGAACTGTGCCCACCCCAAAAGTTATATTATATTATTATAAAGTAATATTATTGTAATATTATGTAATGAATGGAATAATTTAAAGGGGTATAATGTAACTTAATAATGGAGACAGATAACTTTGATTAATTATGTGGAAAATTCTGGGCAAAGCACTTGCATTTCCATGGAGACAAGCACCTACCATAAACTCACACACAGAAAAAATGACATATTGCCACTTTAAATGAATAATGTTTGTGTTACTGGGAGTTGGATAAATAATGATTAATTGGATAAATGTTTTTGTGTTATGAGATATATTTGTAATTATTTGGACCTAAAGTATTTTGTGTTTTCTCCAGGATCATTCATGAGGATGGTTTCTCCGGTGATGACGTGAAGCAGTACAAGCCAGTCGTGTACAGCAACACCATCCAGTCGCTCGCCGCCATCGTCCGCGCCATGGATACACTGGGTCTTGAGTACGGGGACAAAGAACGCAAGGTCAGTTCTCACCCGCGTGCCACACAAACCGGTCTGGCCAAACCTAGTAGAGGTTACTCTGCACAAGTCTCTTCACTACTACAGTAATTTTCACAGAGCACCACTACAGGCGCAAACATGTGAACATTGTGTCTCATCTCAAAACTGTGAACACAGTCAGACAAAACTGAGATTTTGAGCAACACAGGGCAATTAGGTTTCATGAATGTTTGTGTAGTTTTTGCATTTAGTTTATACATATGTTCTTAGCATTCTGTGCACCAATCTATAGACCAACTGATCCCAAAATCAGCACGGTAACACATAAACTCCCATGACTTGCATTTTATCTATCTATGTATGTATTTAAACACCCATGTGGTATGTCCCAGAATATATAGTTAAAGGGTCTGTATTACGCTATTTGATCTATGTTATAAAGCTATTTCCTCATAACAAACATACTGGGAGTTGTGTTTCGTTTCATTTACACATGTTTAACACACACATCTTGCATATTTAGGCTGAGGTTTCTCTGTTTCACCTTTTGATGTCATGTTTTAATAAAGGAAGTGCTCTACAGTGTTTTTAAACTTAATTTACCTTCACTAGAGTCATTTGGATAATTTCAGCCCTGGAACTGCCTATCTACTGAACTAAAGGTAAATGGTAGCTGTTAACGTGAAAAATACCGCTTAATGACACAAAGTGGAACAGAGCATTTTGAGCTTTGGAGATGTAGACGGACTAAAAATAAAATATTACTCAAACATGTCTGAATGAAATAACACACAACTCTCTATATGCTTTTGATGAGAAAAGCATTATAATATAGCATAAACTCACAGCTGTCAATGTGTGTAATATAGGACCTTCAATGGATCATGTCAGTTTGTTTCCCTTTTTATTTTGAACGCTAACGGAAATAAATGAGCACATTTATACTTTCAGATTTTGTTTGATTTTATGATGAGTTAGTGATAAAAGACAAGCATTGGCAGATTTCACCCACTCTGTTGATTTCCAATATTTATGCTCAGAGGTGAACAGTGAAATGTGTTTCTCTGTAAGCACCACTAATTCCGGCAGTAAATCTCTTGTAGCCTGGAATTGATCTGTCAGAAATTGAAATTGTCGTAGCGAGTGTGGTCGACACACACCAGTAGACAGGAAGGACTGAGATTGAGCCACTGCCAAAGACTCTGGCTGTGCCCTGTTTAAACAGATTTATGGAGGTTGTTCACACTATTTCTGTATGAAAGGCTGGAATGGATTTTCTCCATTTCTCTCCCAAAAATCTCTTATTGTATATTGTTGAAATCTTATTTTAAAATAAATGCACCACAAACTACTAGGCCTCTCATAATGATTGGCTCATCTTTCAGTAAATGTTAACTAGAAATGGATTTATCGTGTGTGAAAATTCTTTTCAAAAATTTGGAGATTTGGGGTATTTTTGTTGTGATAAAATGATATTTGAGCTGTAGAAAGTTGAATAAGTGACTTCTATTATTGGTTAATGATGTTATTTATCTGTTGCAGCCCAGGCCTTTTAGTGATATTGCCTATTAAAAAAGGGTTTACTGAGATTATCTTGCTTTATTGTTTTTGAGTCATTTGGATAAAGTAGTTTCAGTATTATCTTTTTTGAATATCTCTCTGGAGCTATTTGTGCTTCAGTTGACAACCCTACAAACTGCCTATATTACATCTAGAATTTTGTTCAAATATTTTGTTGTCAGCAGGCTGTGTGTTCATGTCCTATGCCACCTTTTTCTCAAATTGCTCATCATCATTGAATTTTCAGGGTAAACCCCACACAATCCACAGCAGTGACATAAAATAAATATTGATTTTAGAAACCTCATAAAGCATCTGCAATACAACAATCCTCTGTTTTAGCCATATCGGTCCTTTCAGCAGCTAGTAACAGAATAATAATACTTTTCTGGTGGAGGGTCCGTTAAATACTTTTCTCCATTGAGATGTTATTGCTTTGTCTGGAATGTTTCACAGTAGGGCTGGGCGATATGGACCAAAAAATATATCTCGATATATTTTGCTATATCTCGATATACGATATATATCTCGATATCTTTACAGGAAAAAATACAGCCCCCCCAAACTACTGCAAAAACAAAAAAACAAATTTTATCTGATTAATATTCATTTAGTACTGCACTTAAACACTCTTGACACCCCTTTTTGGACCCTCACCCACAGTTTAAGAACTTCTTCTTTAAGAGAACTTCCACTGACACAAAACTGCTTCAAAGTGAATAAAGTGTGCAGGATTTTTCAACCTGTATTTTCAAATTCCAAACTGGAGTTACATTCTCTTGTTTTAAAGTGGTATTTAGCCTCTGCACATTTACCAAACCAAACGCACATTGTGACAAACGGATTTATTTGGCATTTGGCACAGGCTGCAGAGAGAAGCCCCGCACGTTCCCGCACACCGGGATGAGTTTATTGGCAACAGCAGCGGCATTAATGAAAAATGACCGCACTCAGTATTCAGACCTTGAGTCCATGACAAGACCGAGTCCAAATGCGCTCGAGTCCGAGACAAGACCAAGACAAAAGCCAAAGCTCTCGCTTTGTCCAGCGGCACGCGGGTGTCTGTGAGTGGTGGGGCAGGTGTGGGTCCTGCTGCGGGGGCTCGTTTAAGGGGCGTGGGTGTGTTTTGAAGCGGAGTTTGTTCGGTGATATCTGCACACACGCGGAGCTCGTGTGCTGGTCGTCAGGCGGCCGGAGGTGTCATGTGGTTGCGCTCGCGCTCGTGCTGGGAAACGCGCATTTAGAAAGTTTAACTCGTCACGTTGCGTCTGTGCGCAGCTCCTTATTGTGGCTGCAGAAGCGCTCGCACAGATGCGCCTGTTTGGTTTTCCACGTTCGCACGACGAAATATTTGCTCGCAAATGCAAGTGAAATGGGCGCACTGCAGAGCCCTGGTCCTATTCCTGGTTTAGTCCGCGGCCGAGCCCCGGGCTTTGCGGCCGCGTTTAGTCCTGGTTTAGTCCTGGTTTAGTCCTGGTTTAGTTCTAGTCCTGGTTTAGTCCGCGGCCAGGTCCCTCCGCGGAGGAGCTCAGGGGGACAAAAGCAGGAGGCGGAGGCGAGCGCGGCACAGAGAAGGCAAAACAAGCGAAGCGGCGAAACCAGAAGTAAACATAAGCATTATAGCGATATATCGATATGTCAGAATTCATATCGAGTTTCAAAAATATCTCGATATATTTTAAATCTCGAGATATCGCCCACCCCTATTTCACAGTATGGCATTAAACCTTTCTATCTTCATGGAGACCAAACAAGACCAAGTTACAGGTTGGATCTGTGGAAAGGCGACCCCACTCGCAGTCAGAGCGGTAGTTTTGAGCAATAAAATGTAATTTAATAAATGTGGGATAGAAATGTTTAATGTCATACTGTGGTACGTTCATTACATATCCATAGAAACAAGCAAGTGATGGACCCTCAACCAAGGAGTTACATAGTGCAGCTTTAAAAGTGTGGACAGTAGAAAGACCTTGTAGTTTGACTTTACTGTAATGCTGTCTTATGGTCTTGGTGTTGCTGTAAACTATAAAATGTGCCCGTCTACATCAACATTGATTTTGGTGGTAAGTGAACGCTATTAATCATTTTTATTTATTAACAGTTCCCACTGTGGGCAGGTCTGATGCATCAGGCTAATGTGAAGGGCTGCCAGCTCACCCCGTCAAGTTCTTGCCAAATTCTCATCATGCCAGTCTAAGTTAGTCCTGCTTCCAAGTCCCCTAAACCCCCAGGCACACAAGTTCAGTATGACAGGATAATTCGGGGATTATGATGCAAAATTGTAGATCCGCACTATTTCATTATTGTCTGCTAATAGTGAGGGCTTAGGGTTAATTTCTGACATAACCATGAGACTAGTCTTTTGTATTGATTGATGTTCCAGGATGGATGTAACGAAGGGCAATACTCTTTAGGTTAACAAACTGCTTGTTTAATTGCAATGGAAGGTGTATACTTTTCAATTTAAAGGATTAATTACGTGCCATGTTTAGGGCCTCAGAGCCTTTATTCTGTGTCAGTGTTCTTTCATCTTTGCAATTAGTCTGCACAGGCTGGGAAAGATAAAGAAAGTAATACAAAATACATAATGGTGTTATTATATGGTTCACTATACCTTTTATTTACTCAGGGTTGCATGCCAAAATGGATATTTTTCTTTTCTTTTGTATTGTACATTATTGTATTGTCTCCACTAGGCCTGCCATGCTAATACATTTTTACAGTGTCATTCAAAAGGCCTGAGCTGTAACCAATAAATGGCAGACTGAAGCAATAATTAGCCATAGAAGTTACTTATTAAACCTTTTACAGCTCATATGATACCATATTACAACAGAAATACCCCAAATCTCCCCACTGTTATACCCTTTTTTTTCCTTTTTTTTTTTTTTTTTTTACACAAATGATCAATTTTGAGCGCCAAATTTCATATATTGAATGATATGTTGATATAGTAATTATTAAGACAATTCTAACTGAGGACATTAATTTTCCACAGTATTAGCTGCTGGTACAGCGGAAATGCAGCACAATGGATTAGATGGAAGTTAGAGTGTAACTAACAGACAAAATGCTCTTGGATAAGTGCACCAGAATAGTCTATAAAGAGAAGGCTACCATTACCCAGGCTCACATTATCTCTCAAACACACACAGCAGCAGAGGCACAACCACCAGAAAGGCACATGTCATTGCTCTTAACCTTTTCCAAAGGCACAGCATATTTTTATTCACAAGGTGTCCATTGATACTTGGTTAGAGAGCTGAAATAACAATACACCTATTGATCTGAATACAATATCTGTGTGTTTGTGTGTATCGTTGTAAATATATGTGATATTGCTTTCCTGTTGGAGGTGAAAGAAGGGCTCTGGGCCGCAGGAACATTTGTTTCAATTCTAAATGTGTGTGGTGAGATGATCATTCAGGGCAGAGGTCATGTGCTACAGGAATGTCCGGCTCATTCCCCTTTAATGTAAAGGTGTTGGAATCCTTTATTAACTATAGTTGGCGTATGTAATGCTTTCTTAAAATGAATTTACTTTTCCAAGCCAAACTTATAGACAGTGGCATGTAATGAAAAGAAAAAAATAACAGTGGGGGTAATGGAAAGGAGTGAAAGTGACAGTGGAGCAGAGCACAACCTGTGTGTTTTCTATTTCCTCTAAATGTCACCCATGTGGGGTACTCCTGCAGCCTCCAAGAAGCTGTTGGACCATAAACCCCCAACACAAACACACAGCTCTTCCTGTCATGCTCATTTAGTCTTCATTCATTTGGTGATGGCACCTTCATTTGTGCCTGTGGCCTCGGGTAGTTCCTGTGGTAACACCGTGTTTTGTTCTGTCTTTACTTGCTCTCAACACATTCCACAAGCTTGTGTCCAAGGGCTCTGGGATGCACACACGAGCCCATGTACAATGATAACAGGCTGGAAATAGACAGCCCTGCACTATGAATTGGCAAGAGGTTTTAACCGGGTGAAACAACAAGCACTTTGCAGCTCATCTATGTGATGTAACCAATGAACTCAGCCTAATCTTAATAAAGATTACATGAAATCTTCTGTAGTGTGGGTGTGCATGATAAGGATTTAGTTCTTGGGGCCTTTCATGTTTTGGGAATCACTGCAGTGTCCCCTGAATAGTTTCACCAGATTTTAAAAGTATGCCTAGAGCAATTGCCAGCAATGGACTCCCGTCATCTTTCTTTCTCCAATGTGTGTGCCAGTGTAGGATGATCTGGCCTGGGGCTCCATTTTCTATACACTAATTGCTTGAGTGCATCTACACTATTCTCCCGGCGCAGCTTCCCACCCGTACATTATGTTTGTGCATGCACGCTCAGCAGTAAATGTTGGATGCCTTCAGATGCGCTCAGAGGAGGAGATGGAAGAGAGAAATGAGGCGGTGTCTGTAAGGAACACTGTGCGCATCTTAACAGAGGCAGGAAATTATATGTGTTCCTTCACCAATTCTGAATTGTTTAGATGCAAACATTGTTGTTAACATTGCATAACCACAGTCACCTGTAGCCATGGTAAAAGTCTGTGGTTTTCAGGGGGGTATAGCACATCAGGTTAAGGTTACTTCTGCAGCAACTGTATTTTTAGCATCAGTAAAAGTGCTCAATCAAACCCTTTAAACATCCAGCACATCCCTAATGTCTGTATAATTTCGGGTCAGTGTTAGTATTGATTTTACCTTTGTCCCTGCTTCAGTGTAGGAAATTAAGGACGCAGCTGCTCCTGTACATGCACATGCACACACACAAACACACACACAGCTCATAACAGAAAAACACTTTGAGTCTCAATGGACTCTCGAAAGGAGAGAGGGGAGGTGAGATGAGAGTGAGGGGGTGGGAACAGAGGGACGCCATGAAAGGACACAAGCTGAGGAGGAGCTCAGTCAGCAGACCGGTCTCTGCTGCTGTTGTGGAGGCAGCTCGCTCTCTCCTCCGGGGCTTCAGTGTGTGTCTGTGTCCAGGGGCAGGTCTGTGGACAACGCCCCTCTGATGCTGCAGCTCTCTGGGCTCATTAAAGGAGACTGTAACATGCACATGGGCTCTCCAGAACTGCACCTCTACAGTACACCCTGTGTGTCCAACAGGTGCTGTTCAGTTAGTGACAGTGTCATAATGCAGTATTCAAATTCACATTTAAGTCACTAAAACACTTTCAATGCAGACAAATGATTAAATAGTATAGATAATAATTATAATTAGAAATAGTTTTTGTAATTATTTTCCGCCCTCAGTTCTGTATGAGGCAACACTATTGTAACTGCAAAATAAGCTCAATCAATCCCATCACCTCTCATCATTCTTGATCTGATGACCGCTTCTTGAATAATGCTTTAATTGTTGACCTCAGTCTAGAGTCTGACCAACTTTTGTCCAAACTTTTGTCCCAGTGATTTAGTTCGTATAAACTGCCTGAAGTCAAAACTTCCTGATGCTTGGTATGACTTCACTGTTCTTTAAAAGGAAACCCTCATAATAGTTTTTTTTTTTTTCAAATGTGAATGGAACTCCATCTGTACTAGTGACCTTGACTCAACAAAACCTTTACTAACATACAAAAAGTATTGGTGATTCACAGGTTAACATGTTTGTCATTTGTCATAGACCGTATAAAAGAAGTGGACCAAGTGAGTGTGACATCACCCATAGCGTTTAGCGCCGTTCAAATGAGGCTCACGATGCTAACGGCTACAGGAGCGAATTTGGAGCCAGGCTCAATGTTAAGAATAGGTTTTTTTCTGACAGACAAAATAGCGAAAAAATTTAGAATCAGAGCAAGTTCATACGAACATTTTAAGACCAAAATGACAAGGCTCACAGCAACAGTTACAGAGAGAGGAGCGATATGATCTCAATGTAAGTGAATGAGAAAAAGGGAGAGAAGGAGCCGGAAGAGCCTCCTGGCGCACTTCCTATTTGGCACACGGCAGCTAACAGGTTAGCTTAGTCCACTTATATATACGGTCTATGGCGGCAACCTGCAAGTATGTATCAGGGGGTTACTTGTAATGCATGCAGCTTTGAATTAGTCTCTTTTTATAGATTGCTTCCTGCCAGCTTAAGGTCAGTGGACACATCCAGTTGCTGTTTGAAGTTGTATGCTGTATTAAGTATGTCTATTTGAAGTGGAGTGTGTGTGTGTGAGTGTGAGTGTGTGTGTGTGTGTGTGTGTGTGTGTGTGTGTGTGTGTGTGTGTGTGTGCATGTGCGTGCGTGTGCGCGCCACCTTCCTGCAGTGCTTTGATTCTCGCCCCTCCTCCCTCACGTTTATTTTCGGCAGCATCACCCTCCCTTTGTTTTATCTCTTCCACTAGCTCTCTCTCTCTCCACATCTTTTCTCATCATCTCCTCCCATCATCTCATTTCTCAAATTATGTCACCTGCTCCTGTTTCTCAGTCTATCCTTGAGTATATGTTTCACTTGTCTTATCGTCTATTTTCAAACTCAGGCTATGGAATAAACAGATGCATTTTTAATAATCAGAAGTACAAGTAAAATGAATTGAATTAAACACAAATTTCTTATCTGCAATGATATGGTTGTGTCTCCTTAATCAAGAGGGCTACAGCCAATCTTCTGTCAGTATCAGCGTGGGGTCAGACTTTGGAGGAACTAATAAACTAATATTTTTTGTGTTGTGACAAAGATAAAAAAGAAAAAAAAACACTAGATAATGTTCAGGAAATTAACACTGAAAGACAAAATAAGACAAAAAAAAATAAATAAAGATAAAGTCAATTTAAAAAAAATATATATATATATATGACCAAGTAAATCAGTTTTTAACATTGTGTTTCTTTGCTGGTTTAAAATGTATAAAATGAAACATTGCGTTGAGCATGAGAATGAGAAATATGTAGGTTCCATATGTCATTTTATGGGGTACATGATTATGAATATATTGAAGTATTATTTTTGTACCTGTTCTAAGACATTATATAAACCCTATGATCTGGTTTATGTTGGCCTTTTAGCGCTTATGTATACATTTTATATAGTTTCTTTCTATCACCCTTAATAGGCTTAGTTCTGATTTCTTATTTATTTCCCCCCCCCTTAATTCAATAGATCAATAAACTAAGCTCTGTACATTGCAGCCCACTGGTTGGTGCAATCGATCCATAAGGACCTTTTATCTGCAGGTCGCTGTGATGCAGTCATTAGACTCTGGATTACTCTGGTTTATTAACACACATGGACACTCAACCATGCTTTTAGATCTGTTTTTTGCCAGCATACCACATATGAACACAAGCTACTTTATTGCTGGGTTTCAGATGGCATCACAATATTCTGGGTTCTTGGGTTTAGTCAATAATTGAAAATATCAGGTTTAACATTTGTGAATTCACCTTTTGGATATACAAAGTACAGTGTAATGTAATCAATACGGGAATCTGGCCCTTGCCCCCCATTTGGGAGTATGACATTGTCACATTTTAGGATTGGAAAACTACCAATCTAATCCAGATCTGAAATTTCAATCATCTTCTTGATCTAATAACATGGTATAATAAAGGATTTACCTGAGTTTTGTTAAGTGAGGCAGGTCCCCATAATGTAGGTGTGTGATTTTAGTCCCTACAATGTGATAAAAAAAGGCGCCCAGTGGTAAAGGGATAAATATAAACCGCAGCGAGAAGAGTCTGCTGCTGCTGAAAGTGAGATTGTCACCGCTGAGAAATGAAGCGTATCCTAGCAACAGACCCTGAGCCTGTACCTGAGATTTAGGGATGGGTTTGTTTTCTCCATTCCACTGGAAATCTGAATGCAGTGTAAATTCATCTACAACTGGGTCATAGGCCTAAATTAGATTAGGTTTGAAATATATCAGCTCTTTGTGTCATAATCCCATAGGCTCTGAGTCAGTGTCTTTATTGCATTCCTTGTAAGAACTTAATTTGTAAATGATGAAATTATATCTAAATGTAGTATGATACATTGCAATCAGTTACATTAACAACTGAAAATCAAATATGGAAATTATTTAAAAGTATAGAAAGCAACAAATTATTCAATTAAAATTAATTACCGGTAAATGCTTTTTATTTTTCAAAATCAACTAACTGGATTCCCAATCATCTCAAACTAATGCCATTAATGTAAAGTAATTCCACATAAAAATAAAGGGCCTCGAATGTTCGTCAGGTTTGAGGTTGTGCATTGAGTAAGTTAATCATAAATCTATGAACTGCTTGATAACTGACCAGTTGGTTTTTCTGTGGCACACTCCAAGCCACTTGTCCAGGTCGGACCAGTATGCTCAACCTGTGATATAGGATCAATCTTGGCTCTATTTTTAGAACTGCAGCACACTGTTTGAAAGCATGTAATAATAATAAGTGAAACTCATTTTGATTTAACTGTTGATTTAACTATCAAAACTATGCAGCAAGAAATAAAGCACATGGAACAAGCTTCAAAGCAGTGTGTTCACACAGTGGCCCCATTTAAGTTTTGCTTCCAGTGAAGTACCTGACAGCTCTTTGTTGTGGATCTGGTGATGACCAGAGCCTGAAGACATGCAGGTTTGTTGTAATAGCACCCCACATTGTCTGGGACTGGCTCCAGTAATCTGGTGATGGCGAGCTGCTGGAGTCTTTCTCCTCCGCCTCATAGTCTCTCAGCTGGTGGTGCTGGTAAATACCTTTCAACAACATCTCATGATAGATCTGTTAATTAAACTGAAATTAAGAGTAAGGCATGTTGATGGATTGTTCCATCGATACATCTGACATGGGAATATAGCAATCCAAGTATCATTAATTTGAGTAATTGGAATCAACGAAAGAGACGCCAGACAAAGCAAGAACACTTTGCTGCTGCTGCTACCAGTTAAGTCTAGTTAATGAAAAATGTGAGTTCATAAGAGGTTTGCTTGTCTGTTAGGTTGCCATTCATCAAAAGTAGTGATTATACAGGAACTCAAGAGAATGAGATGGGCTTTTACCAACGTCCCCGGGGAGTACTTTTAGTTCCACTTTTCTACTTCCTAATAGGGCTGTAGGGCTTTTGATGTTTAGTCAACTAAAATTTGTTTAGGGTTTATTAATAGTGTTTAGAGTTGAATGATTTATATTTACCCCTATGAACTAACATCATGGACCATGATGTCCACCCTCCTGTGGGCTCACCACCTGCAGAGGGGTTCATAGGGGGGGTCAGGTGCTATGAGGATTGGGCAGCAAACTGCCCCCGCGACCCAGCTGGATTAACCGGGAGAAGATGGATGGATGGATTTATATGGGACAACAGGAGAATGTACGGTGTGAGTTAGCTGATTGTTTTGGAATTAATCTACCTTCTTAAATAATAATAAACACACAGTTTCTGTCTAAATATTTCTGTACATTTTTGTCTAAATAGTTGATTTTGCATGATCTCTTGTGCAGATGTAGTCCTGTGAGTGCAATCTGGGTCAGATATTTTTTGCCACGCTCCTTTTTTGGTCAACTAATCGGCCAAGGGGGCATCTCATTAGTCTACTCCAACACTGCTCTTATACTATGATATAATATATATAATATAACGTACCCTGATGTTCGATGTTAGTAAGATCTACCATGCTTGCATGCTTTCCAGTGTGTCTCAGAGCAGTGGCTTTTAGATGGTGCCTGCAAACCATGTCAAATTGCATTAGATCAAAATGACTGAAAGAAGAAGCTGGAGGGGAGGCACGAGCACAGAGCTAGTCCTTCAGCAGAGCTCCAGAAAGTGTCCCGCAGCTGTGAAAGCCTCCATGTGCAGAGCTTAACATGCTGCTCAGAGCACAGCGCCCCCCCTCTGTTACCAGCTCCATGACAGGCACAGGCATCTGCCTAGCTCCATCAAACTGTCATATCATCCTCCAGAGACTCTAATTATCTGTTGTCTCTCCAAACAGACCAAAGACAGGATTCAGATTAGGATACAGTTGCATCATTGATGTTGACACAGCAAGGAATAAAAGATGTGATGTTATTTTCATGTGACCAATATAGGGCAAAACAGTCCTACATGTGCAAATGAGCAACCACTCATAGAGAGGAAATTATGATTTAAGGTATAAGGTATTGGTGCTTTATATGAAAGTGCTAATGCTTTTTCTTTACATCTGTAACATTTCAAAATCCCCTCAGCAACATGGTTGTGGTCAGTGAGCTATAAAGCCAACTGTCAGTGTGACGCCTGTGTCCAGTATAGAGCAGACCTGTGGGCCTGTGTGGCCAGAGACTGGGATCTCAGGTGCTGAGAGAGACAGAGCATGGACTCAACTCTCCAGAGACCGGCCGCTCTAAGGCAGAGCTGAATAATGTCCCCTAGGTGGACTGCATGATGAAGAAGAAACAGACAGCAGTGCACATAGAAAATACTATATGTGCCCTGTTCATGGCTGTGGCTGTTTAATTTAATTATTCAACATTATCTTTTTTATTCCAATTTGAGACAACATGCAGATGATTTTGGATACATTTATCAAGACAGTGGACTGATCTTGCAATACTGAAAACATGACGAACAAATACAAATTTGAATCTTCACTCTTGTAGGTTGGTTGCTGTTCTAGTTTTCCTGTGTATTTTTGTCAGAGCAACAATTCCTCTTTATACTTTTATACTGCAAAACGGCAAAATGTCTGGTAGTATGTCAGTTCATGGCTCAGATATACAGCGTACAGTGTTTGCAAACACACATGACAGCTCACAGTAATGAAAAGACCAAACCCATTCACTGCGATGCCAAAGCTTTTTATTTAATAAAATGATTTGTACTGGGCTATAGCAGGATTATAATTGGATAAGAAACAGTAGACAAGCAAAATTGGATTTGCAGCATTCGATGAAGTGCTCAGGTTTCTCAGGTATTTAATTTATAATGGATCAAATAACTTTCATGTGTGTGTTTTGTTACGCTATGGGAATTTTCAAAGTAAGAATAGCCATAAAAATATGACGCTGTCAAAGTGAGTTTGCCAAACTTGCCAAACCCACTTCTATAGGATCTATAGGTATATTTATGGATACCTCAATGTCTGCAGAATGTTATGCTTCAGGCAAATGATTTTTATAGTGCTTTTTGGGCACTCAAAGACTCTCTATGGTGCCTTATTTACTCTCGGTGGTGGTAAGCTCCTATTGTAGCCACAGCTGCCCTGGGGCAGACTGACAGAAGCAAGGGTGCCAGTCTGCCCCTTTGACTACCACCTGCACTCACCACATTCATATTAGGCTGGTGCCCCCCTGTTGTCCCCAGCGTTTTCCCATCAGCGTACCAGGCCCACCCCTGCTTGGCTTCTGAGATTTGAGATGATCAGACTTTGAAACAGAGGTTTGAAATGTACATTTAATGCTCTCCATTTAGTACCTGTAAAATTTTCTTTTTACATTTCTTTACTTCTCTTCTTTTTCTTACTTTCAAACCTTTTGAGCAATTTAGTATCTCATAACACATCCCGTTGAGCAAGGGATATGAACATTTGGTTACCTGGGAAGTCCCGAGACGTCAGGCTAGCAGTTGTAGGCTAGCAATTGTATGAGATGAGGGGTTGTGTCTTTGGGCAAGACACTTCAAAAAATGTTTTGTGGGTTCAGATTGGCAGCCACATGTTCAGTCAGAAACAGGGCAGGTGTGGCTCCTGTTACCACCACCAACTGTGGAGAGATGTCTGCTGGCCAACAGTTAATTATCGACAGCTAAATATAGACCTCTGCCAACAAGATAATGCATAACCTCTGCCATATACAAACAGTCCTGCCTGCATCTGATTGTGTGACTGTCCTTTTCAATTTTACACAACACATTTTACTAAAAAATAAATATGCAATAAGACAGAAAGACACTGATAATAGACAGAAGATAGAAGGCTATTATTAACCAACTTTCTTTGAAATGCCACAAAAAAGTTCATTTCTAACAAGGTGTGTTATGCAGTAATGCTGTATTATATGTATCATGTCCCCCTTCTTGCCTCTTAATGTTTTTTTTACACAAGAGTCAAATATTCCTGTAAAAATCAGTTGAAAAATCATTTGCAGTCTTAGGCCAGTGCAAGTGACTGTGGTTTAAATATGTATGTTTAAATCATTATGTAATACAGATAAACTAGAAAACACTAAAAGGAGGAAGTGAGACTCTTACTAAAAGGGCAGCATTTGAAACCAGTATTTTGTGTGCGTGTGCTTTAATCTCATTCTTGTTCCAATTTGCATTTTATGAAGTTTGCACGTACAGTGGGGTTAATAATAGTGGATGCTCTTGTGTGTGAGCTGGCTCTGCCTTGTACATGTAAATTATGAAGGACATTTGAATCTATATTTGATGACCAACTCTTATTTAGAGCCATTTGAGAGAGCGTGATGGCAGCAGTGGGACTTAGCGCTTGTGTGCCATTTTATCTTCTATAATCTAGTCCTAGTATGTGCCTGTATTGATAGGAAAAAGGCCAGAGACCACTTGGATTCATTGTTACAGTATTTTGTGGAGCTTGCACTATGAGGGCCTGTCTTAACACATACTCTTTACAACTGCACTGCACCATTTCTCAGTATATTCTCAAGATACAAGTGTGTAACCTGGGCAAAAATTCAGGGATCTAAACTTTTATTACACACACTGTTACTTATCAGTTAATATTTTAATACTCAGACAGAATCTAGTTCATGGAAACTTTGACCACACAGAATAATGAGAGGAATGCACTGATTAAGATTAAGGCATATTGTGCTAAATAGATTTTGATGATCTTAGAAACATGTTACAAATACGTTTCCTCATTATTAGTTTATCACTGAAGGTGTGGTTTGGTTGATTCATGCATGTTGGAGTAATCTTGCATTGTTCTGCATTTGAGGCACGAGCATTCTCAGTTCTGTAGTTTTGAACAGGAAGCCAACATTACCATTTCTATTACAATGCAGTTTTAAATCAGCATTGCATTTTACAATGAACAAAGTGTAAAATGGTGGTATGTTATATACTAACTAGCAGAATAAATATGAACAAAATGTCTGCTTTATGGAAACAGTCTAACTAAAAAATAGCAAGTGCCAGTGTTTTTCAGTCTGCTTTGCAATCAGTGTAATCTGGTATATAATTTCTATTTTCAATGTCAGGAGTATAGTGTAGTATTGTTTAGTGTTTTAATAACATGGACCAGGAAAGCAAATGTCTGCTTTTAGTTGATGGCTCTCATTTCTATGGGAACAATAGTTGTGTCTCTGTGGTCATGAGTCTTTGTTCACTCTTTGACTCTAAAATTCAGTGGCTTTGTCCTTATGTTCTGGTTGTCTCTAATCTGTACAAAAGAAATCCACATGAAAATAAATTATATTAGAAACAAAAGCACAGTGTTAAACCCGGTATAATTATGCTTTTTAGAGTCTTGAAGCATTACTACCAAATTTCAAAAACAAAAATTGCTTGGTTGTTTCTACTTAATTCACCCAATTTATCATCAACAGTAACTGTGTTTGCATGGTACCCCATTTCATTTACCTCAAGGGCCATCTGCACGTCACCATGGTAACCTGTCAAATAATATCTCAAATATGAGATTTTTATCATCCCTAGGGTGACTGATACGATCACATACACAGTGGGTAGTCCTCTGACAAGACTTATAGCCAACAGCAATTATAGTGCTGTGGGTGTTATCAGTTATTACAGTAATACTCTGATTAGTGGGGCGTGTGATTCATCTGCCCTGTTACTGCACGAATGGTGAAACTGATGCACATACTGTACTTTCATTTGCATGTGGAGTGCCTTTGTTTCACCTGCTCATATAATACTGTACTGAGGTGTAACAGGGGATCAATAACTCATTTGTTTTGGTGCTGACAAATTAAACAAACCTGCTTTTTAAATAGATAAATAGATAGTAGGTAAAATAATCTATTAATGATTAATCACTGTTACTCAGGTCACAATATAACAGGTACATTGTGTAACATTTCCGGAGGAGGGTGCGTCAAATGCTTTTCTCCATGCAGATGTTACTGCTTTGTACGGAATGTTTCCCAATATGGTATTCAACCTTCATGGACACCAAACCAGACCAAGCTGCAGGTCAGATCTATGGAGAGGCAATCCCACTCACAGTCAGAATGCCTGTTTTTTTTAGGTATGAGCTATAAAACCACATGTAATTGAATAAATGT
Organism: Odontamblyopus lacepedii; assembly: GCA_034769755.1. Taxonomy (NCBI): domain Eukaryota; kingdom Metazoa; phylum Chordata; class Actinopteri; order Gobiiformes; family Gobiidae; genus Odontamblyopus; species Odontamblyopus lacepedii. Next base: position 29,058,481 of record CM068348.1, on the reverse strand, counting down.
ATCTATTTAATTAAGCAGAGCAATGACATGTCCGTAGAAACTCCCAACCCATAAGTTACACAGTGCACCTTTAAGAAAAAAAAGTGATAAGTTCAATACATTTTATACTCTTTACAGTAAACCTTATTGTAAAGTGCTTTATATTTGGATGGCTATTTCATACTTTACTTTATCAGTCAGAATGTTTAATTTGATAAAGCTGGTTACATACTAAAGGAATCATATGTTTTGGCCTGTCATGATAACTACTATATCGTTCAGTATTGCTGGGTTTCAGATGGCATCACAACATTCTACAGGCCAATATTAATTCATACAGATGGGGGGCAGCTAAAATAAATATTCTTAAAATCCAAAATTATGTTGTAATACTTTGAGTTCTTGGGTTTAGTCAATAATTGAAAATGCCACATTCAACATTTGTGAATTGACCTTTTGGATATTTCATGCTAAAGTACAGTGTAATTAATAGGGAAATCTGGCTCTTGTCCCCCATCTGGGAGTAAGACGTCATCACATTTTAGAATCTGAAAATCACCAATAGGAGCTGGAACAATATATTTGGGGGCTCAGTATTTATGGTTTGTACAATTTCTTCGCAAAAGTGGAAGCATTTGAGCTGAAGAGTTGAGCTGTACAAGGTCAAACTAATGACTTTTATTGCTAATTATTAGTTCAGTATTGTTTTGTAGCAATATATCCTGGTTCAAAAAAGAAAATTGTGACGTTTCTTCAGACATTAATTGCAACACAAAAGTCTGACATTATGAAATCCCTAGCTGAAGTACAGATTTTAGTTTGCCTTACATCTGCTTTTATTTAGTAAAACAGTTACACAATAGTACCATAGTTTAAAGTAAAATACAAGTGAAAGTATATGAATGGTGTTTGGGGCCCTTCAGCTGCTCTGTTTGTACACTGCTTTGGCATTTGGAGTCTAATCAATGCCCTGCTGACTACCGCTGCTAATTGAAGGTTAGCAGATACCATCAGCGTGAGACTCTCCTCTGCCTCTGTGCCCTTCTGTCTTCCTGTATGCACGTCTCAGATCAGCTGCATCTCTTCTGCATGCACCTAGGACTGTCACAATAACAGATTTTGAAGCATGATATATTTCTACAGAGATATACTTCGATAATATTGAAACTACTTGACTACTGCTGCTGACACAATAAAAAACAAAGCAGCATAATCCCAATAAACCAGTTTTAAAATACAGTATCATTAAAAAGCCTGAGCTATAATATATAAATAGCAACAACAATAATTAGTCCTGGAACTGACTATTTCACCCTTTTACAGCTCAAACCTCTCCACTATTAAAACTAAAATATGCACAGGCTAAATATTGTATGTTCCAGCTTTCATATATTGAATGATAAGTCAATATCGTAATCATTGTGCGTCTTGTAAACTATACCTCACATCTTCATCATCATCTATTTAATTATGTTTAATGCAGAAAGACTCCAAATGTGCTCAACTAAATAATTAGTGACTGTATTTGAGATAATTTGGTAGGTTGTGTTTCAAGTGATCACTTTCAATTCTAACGGAAGACCTGCTCAGATTTTATTGCTTCCACAATATGGCATTAATAGCTATCGCCGTGGAGACAAACAGGTGATGACACTAGGCCAGCAGGTCCTATCTCATGAGAGGTGACCCTTCTCCCAGTAAGAATGTTTTTCAATTACATTGAGCAATAAAAACACACGTGATTGAATAAATGCATGATAGAGAAGTTTAAAGCCATACTTTGGAACATTCCAGGCAAAGGAATATATTATTTTGAAGACAAACCGATGGTAGACCTCATACCATGAGTTACGTTATACATCCTTAACTTACAAGGTCTGCATAGTTCATAACAAATGTAATGTTCAAAAAATTAGGCCTGTCACAATAACAAATTGTATATTGTTGAAGAAAATACAGATGATAAATGATGATATTTCAACACATTTATGCCACTGACAAAATGAGATAAAAGTGGATTTAAAGCATAAAAGATATTCTAAATATACAGTATTTAAAACACTGCAATAAATAAACAGCAGAATGAAACACTTCCGTATTTAGTTAGCATCTGTAATGAGTCATAGAAGTCATTCATTCAAACTTTTGCTGCTTAAGCCTTCCACTAGTGCAAAGAAAAGGCAAACATGATAAATATTTGCCCCAAAAAATGTTGTTCCAGCTTTCATATATTGAATGATAAGTCAGTATAGTATTTATCGTGACAGGCCTAGATCAAATAGACATTTTTTATTAAATAGAGTACAAACTTAACTTGTGAATAGCTCTTGCTGCTGAACTTTCTTGAGTATGGTAATCCCTTCTGGCATGATAAACTTGTTGGTTGTGCCCCATTTTCCTCAGTGCATTAGTCTTACAGTAACACTGCTCCTTTGTCTGTTCTGTGGAGCTGTGTGCACAGTCCAGTCCAGATGATCCTATGTGATATCTGCACAGAGCTGCTCTGACAGCGTCATGTCATCCTGACTCTATGTATGTTTGCGCTGCATTATCCTGCAGCACCCAATCATGATAGGGTGATTAATTTTGTAGTCTGCTGTTACCATGGCAACTTGAGCACCTGTGAGAAAAGGGGAGAAGATGAGGAACGGCAATATTGACCTACCAAAATGGAGAATAAATAAAGCTATGTAAGTAAAAGGACAACAGTCAAAGTACAGGAGAGGAGCTGATCAAAGGAGGTAACCTCATACAGTTTTGGTCCTAAAATAAATCTACCACAACGCTTTGTCTACCATCCTCATACACTCAGTGCCTTCCCTTCTAATTCATCTTTCTTCAATTATTAACTTCATAAAAAGCCGCATCTGTCAGTTCATCAATAATGTAGCCTTAAATGGGGTGTCCCCAGTGAGCTGAGGGGTAGAGGCGTAAGACCCATTCCCCAGCAAGATGGAAAGAGCACATCCATCTCTTTGTGTGTCTAGTGGTCTCTGCTTCTTCCACTTCTGTAGAACATCATTTTTACACTCGCCGTGACTAAGATAAGAAATGTAGTATTTAGGAATAGTCCGATTAGTCCGTGTTTCATTTTTTTATTCTACTTTTCCAGCAATTTCATGACTGTCTCACAAATGCCTCGCTTACCAATTCATGTATTTTTCATTTGGGTATATGCCTTTGCAATATTGCCCCAGTTGAAGATTTAATTTTTATTTTACCTTTTATTTTACCCAGAAGGTCCCATTGAGATTCAGAATTTATTTTAGCAGCCAACACAATCAATACAATACAATACACTCCATCACCCAAGAAAAACAAACATAGATGCATAGACTGCTTACAAAATGTATAATGTGCAGTGCCAAATTGTATTCTTTACATTGAATTGGGGAATAACTATGAAAGCTTCTTGAATCTTGCCCAAAAATGTTGTTGCTCAATCTCCCTCATTTCCTCACTTTGTCAAGCTCTTCACTGCCATTCTGAGTGCTGCTTCTATCGATCAGTCGGAGGAAGACGGACTCAAGGGTATGCGTGTACACCCAGCAATAACAAAACATGGGCCCCAACGTGTCTGGACTTTTAATGGAGTCACTCTCTCACTCCTCCTCCTTCTCTTTCTCTTCCTCCTCTTCCTCATGTAAACTAACCATGACCTATAACATTGGAGGAATAACAACTCACAATCCTCAGTTACCAAATTGTGCTGTATAGATTTGCCATTATTGCAAATGGGCTGATCTAATTCACAAAGAGAATGGGGTAACTGTGGTGATCATGTGAAAAACTAGGGGCCAAGAGTGTGCAGTTCTGTCATTAAAATTAACACTCTTTATAAGATGGATTTGTGCTAGATTGGAAATAGCAGATTGTTTATGAAAGAGGAAAGCAATAGTCACAAAGATGATGATCTAAATGTAACTGTAGCTGTAACTGTTCAGTAAATATGCGATGCAGGTTTTTGCCCAAAAGGGGACATGTGAATAATTAATGACATCCTTTTTTGTGCAGCGCTACACTGGTTTCACTCACTCGTCTTTTTTCCCCCTCTCAAAGTAGGCTCATCATTAGCCTAGTTTAGAGATAGCTGCTTGTATTTAATACTCAGATCCACTGCGAAATCTGAAACCAAATTATTTTTTTATCTCGATTGTCTAGTGCTTCACTAGATTGGTGGAATATAGTGAAGAAATCATGGTAGAGACAAATTTGCTATATTAATCGAAGTAATACCAGTGATTTGACAAGATCGATATGTATTGCATTAAAGATGCATTGTGTAACCTTTCTGATGGAGGGTTTGTCAAATGTTTTTCTCCATGGAGATGCCATTGCTTTGCCTGGAATGTTTCACAGTATTGTATTAAGCCATTCGATCTACATGGAGACCAAACCAGACCAACTTACAGGTCCAGTCTGTGGAGAGGCGACCCCGCTCACAGTCAGAATGTAAGGTAGAGCTGTTTAATGTCATGCCATAGTGCATTCTGGGCAGAGCAATGGCATATCCATAGAAACTAGCAGGTTAACCAAAACGTTATAATAATCATGATTAACTTGAATTGAAGATTTTAGCTAGCTATTTCTTTAGCAAACAAAAAGAATGTAATCTACCACAAGCTTTAGTGGAGTAGATTTACCTGGAGGACTTTAAAAAGTATTGCAAACTGCATCAACTTAATATTTGTTTTGATTCTGTGATTGTTTTCTGTTCTTGACTTGTTGTCCTCTTGAGCGCAACACAAATGGGAGATTTTTAGATAAAGCTTGAAAGAGCATTGGAGATAGTGACACACACATAACAGGAAGTGCTGTAGGACAGAAAAAGAGAGCAAACTCTAATGTGTGTCCTCTCCAATGCGTTCTTTGTGAGCCCTTCAGAGCTATAGTGTGGCTTGTATGAGGTCCGTCATGCATACAGTAATAGGCCCTGGCCCCTTCTCCCTGTGAGGCTCTGTGGATGTGCTGCTTCTCCTCACTATTCGCCCATGCAGAGCGGTTTGGGAGGGGGCAGAGGGGCGGCAGCTTGAATAGAGCGCAGTAATGGCCCGAATGGAGAGCGGAGACAGAAGAGAGAGAGGGAAAAGGGGAAAAAAAGATGGGGGATGCTGTGTCTGTGCTGTTAAGCCAAGGAACTAGCACATCCTTCTAGTGGTGTGGAAAGCTCTGCCCATAGGGTTTTACACACTAGCGCTGGCCTGGTATCATACTAGCTTGACTGGCTGAGAAATGCAACGTTTTTGGCCGTGTGTAGGGTGGGCTGTATGCTAAAAATGTATAACAGTTTTCCTAAAGCCAGATCAGGAGTTAAGTCGTCATCTGCTTCTTCTGCCAGTTCACACTATGCACCCATACCAATACTTGTATCGAATATCTGTGCCAATCCTGGAAAATTAGCCTGATCAGGTATTTGTTCGATAATATTGGTTTAGCCAATATCCATGTTGGGGTTTTAATTGTATGTAACAGGACTATTCACTGACTGCTATAGGCCCAGGACGTCTCATAATGTTTGAACTTTAATTCACAAAAAGTTGTTACGTAGTTACTTGCAGGATAAATAAGTTACAGAACACAATTAGATCACATTTGTTAACTGTGTTGAGAGAAAATAACATTTTCAATCCCTACACTGGTATCAGTTACTATCAAACATCGGCAGATACTTAAAACCGTAGTATTGGTTATTGATATTGGTATCTGAACTGTAAAAGCTGGATCGGTGCATTCCTAGTTCACACTTTTCTTTGATTGGTAGTATCCACCTTCCAGTGACTGACTAATAAGAGGAGTGAGCTTCTTGTGGTCTGTGTTTGAGTATAGAGCTGCATTAAATGAAGGACTTCTAGCCACGTCCACACTTAATAGTTCTGCAAATATCCTACAGCCTGTCCTAAAGCACCTTGATTCATTACAGGAGCTTTTTGGAAAAACTTAAAACATGAAAAAGAATGTTTATTATGGTAATTGTCTAAAGTTTTGTGCTGTGTTCTATTGAACATTATCTGTATTGTATTGAACAATCCACAGCATTGTAAAGCAGTGCAAAAGGTTTACAATAGAACAATAGAATATGTTTTACAATGTACAGTTTGTTCAGAATCAAGTATGTTAATTTTCCTGGCACATGTGATTGTAGTTTTTGGGTTATTTTACCAGTAGTTTAACCAAAGCAAAATAATCTACCAAAATACAGAAGGTTTTGTAATTATTTTTACCCTATGACTTATAGCTCAGTGTTACCCATAGATTTTGTTCAGACTCTGGTGGCACAAATATGGTCTAGATTAATCATTAGTTTACTTAGGAGTTTACTCACCTTTTTCCTGTATTTCTTATTTAAGTAGTATTTTTGAACAGTTTAGTTACTTTTTATATGAATGACAACACAAGATGCAACAAAGTGAGATTTTGTTATGCCAATGTTCAGTCCATGCTCTTTTTAGACTATGGTGAAGAATTTTAGACTGAGGGGTCCACGATTGCCTCTTGTATTAATGTGAAACTCTGCATCTAGCCCCAAAGTGTGTCAGGTACACGTGAAGGATTAGGATCTTTCTATCAAACAGGACCCTGTATTGTTTATGCCTAATAAGGTCTACATTATGTTCAGAGATGGCACAATAAGTGCTATAGACAAAGTTCACACCACTGCTCGTGGACAGATTCACAGACCTACACAGGCATTTCTAGCCTGAGCTCATCAAGAATGCCTGAGTGTCCTTATTTATAGTGCAATGAAGAATCAGGCCTGACTCAAGCCCTTTCTGTGGATGCTTTTCAACTGCGTTTGTCTGCATAGCCTCCATAGTATTTAACCACTGTGTAATTCTTAAGCTTGTTTAAAATCCTTAGGCTTGGATATGTGCTCTTTTTCTCGAGGACTTACACCATTCAGTTTTCTATGAGCCCCTTTTGCCGGTCTCTAGGATACCAAACAGTTACCGTAGCAACCAGGCTAGCCGGACATCTCCACAGAGCTTGCAGCCTGGAGGTCACCTGATGAGCCATCTCTGCCCTGATTGGTCGTCCAGCTTTGGCCACATCTATGTACATGCTTTCTCTTCTAAAGGGGGCCCCACAAATCCCCCCATCCTCTCATTTTCATACATTAATTTACTCTCTCTCTCTTTTTTTCTCTCTTCCTCCTCTTGGTATTCAGTGCACTGTTACAACACTGTTGCTGAAATAATGTGATCTCTTTAGTTTCTAGAGGCAACGTCACATCTGAGAACTGACTATAGATTTGTCTCAAAATGGAGGAACATTCACTCTTTCACAGTGTAGGAGGTATTTACTAAGGATATTGCATGGTGGATCTGACTCCATTGCTTTTTAGCTCTTGCTGAAAGATATTTGTTGTTGCACTGCATGTAAATAGTCAAAGCTACACATATTAAAAGGACCACACTATTTTCTGATCTATGTTATAATGTTGTTTCCTCATCCCAAACATACCTCGAGTTGTTTTGTTTCAATCATACAGCCTAAATATTCAGGATTTGTGTGTTAAACATGTGCTGTCTTTCTCTCAAATGGAAAACACTCCACCTTGTGATGTCATGTTGTAATACAGGAAGTGCTCCACTGTGTTTTTAAACTCGGTGTACCTTCACTAGAATCATTTGGATGATTTCAGCCCTGAAATTGCCCATCTCTACTGAACTTAAGGTAAATTGTAGCTGTTAACCTGAAAACTACCACTTCATGACATCACAAGGTGGAACAGAGCATTTTGAGCTTTGGAGATGTAGACAGACTAATAATAAAGGATTACTCAAACTTGTTTTGTTTCATTCACACATCTCCTGGCATATTTTTTTATGAGGTAACAGCTCATAAGAGTCAAATTGTACATAATATAGGACCATTAAACTATCAAGACAAGTATATTTGATTATAATATAAGTTTATGTAATAAAATATGTGTTGCATCTCCATCATGCTTACAAATGAATTTGACAGTTGTATATAAATGTGTCTATGTGTTGTCTTTGTTTCTGGAGCTGCATCTTCCTATGGCTCCAATAGTTCCCAAATGCTTCTATAGGCCAACAGGGAGCTAGAAGCCTTTCCAGTGCGTCATCCATTTTCCCCCAAGTTGGTATTTGGTTCACAGAAGGGAGTGCCTTGCAGCATCTCCAAAACACTAGCTCTGATTCATGTATTCGGGCTCATGTCTTATTGAGCTTTGGGTTGATTTGGTGTTTTGTTAATAGGTAACCACATAATGGTACATTGTATTTATTTATGCAATTTGTTAGAAACGCCAACCGTATATAATTCCATATTGTCTAACTTTCAGTATCAGATTTTGAAGTTCGATATATTACTGAAATAAATATAGACGACAAACCACAATATTGAAACAAAACCATAAAGCAATATTATCCTCACAAAAGTAGTCTAAAGGTCCACTATTGTTGCAAACCAGGGGGTGTAATAAATAAAAAGAGTAGAATGAAACACTTAAAGGTGCATTGTGTAACTTTTCTGGTGGATGGTCCATCAGATACCTTTCTTTTCCCCATGGAGACCAAACCAGACCAAGTTACGGTTCTGGGGCCTCATTTATAAAGAACTGTGTAGGAGTTGCCTTAAACTAGTTGTACTCCTAGTGGTCACCAGAGGTGTACTCCATATTTAGAAAACCCTCTGTGCGCCTACAACCACACAATTTGTGCTTTATAGATGCCACCTGCAGCTAGAAACTGGGCACGTAAATCCACGTCACGTCACGCCCTCTCCACACCTCCAATTCACCATAAAAGGAGCAAAGTGACTTGTGAATGAGATTTCCCTAAACAGGAGCCAATAATCAGTGACCGAGACACGTGGGACAGAGAGGGAGGGACCCCACGCAGTCACGTCAAAGGCTTAAACAATAAATACAAAACTAAAAGTGACAATGACTACTTATCTGTTAATTTAATAACATGTCTTTACATTTAGGTAGCACACTTTTGCAGTAAACCAGTGGGTTTTCTCGAGAGAAGAATTTTATTGCTATATTTTTAAGTATACTAGTAGATACGTGTACGTGGTGGTCTGAATGGTCAAAGGAGAGGTCTATGAGCACAACAATGTGGGGAATAATTTGAGTTCGGATCAGGTTCGGCCAGTAGGCTTTGTGTCGCTTTGTGTGTTTAACGATTAAACCAAAGCCTGGCTCCTGTGCAGTGTCAGAGGGAAGAGTTTTCTCTCAGGTCCGCTCGTTATTTTACCTTCTCTGTGGTGGTCACAGTCACAGACTGTGTGCTATAGAAGTCTACGGTCACAGCGCAGACTGTGAGAGACCCTGCGCTGTACCACTCGTGCACAAGAGTGTGCGGTTTCAAATGTGAAATATTGTCAAAAATAATTAGTGGAATAAGTGCACTTCTCCATGTTTTGGCTAACCTCTGCTTTAAATGCACAAATCTGAATGTAATTCTTTTTTAAATGTTCATTTTCTGACTGATCTAGCACTTCCTCAAACTTTGCATAGAGGTTACAACAGGGTTCTAGTTGACGTAGAGAAAGTGCAACGCTTAGTAGGAGTTTCATAAATTCCGCGGTTGGCGTAAAGAGCGCCTACGCAATGATTTGTGCTTAAGCATGCTTTATAAATGATGCCCCAGATTTGCAGAGAGGCAACCCTGCTCTCAGTCAGAATGCCTGTTTTTCTAAGTATTTTTGAGCTAGAAAACCAAATGTAATTTAATAAATGTAAGGTAGATCTATGTAATGCCATGTTGTGGAATATTCAAGGCATATATTCAAAAAGGTAACAGAACTAAAAAGTTAGTGCACCTTTAAGCTAGTTCGAAGCTATAATAAGGTATAGAAGTTCGGTGTAGTTCCTGCTACAGCACAGATCTCATCATAGTACAGAAAGATAATCAGTTTTCCCACTAGTACAAAGAAAAAGTCCAATATATTCACCCCCAAATATGATTGCTCCATCTGTCATGTGTTGAATGATAAGTCAACTTAGTATTTATTGTGAAAGGCGTATTGCTTTCTAGGACAGTTAAAACTCCAGGAATCCAGTTGGCACTTACTAGTCAATCGGATGCTGTGTAGTCTCAAATGTCAAAATACTAGTAATGAGTCATTGCTGTTAAAAAGGAAAATCATGACCCAACACACCACTTCATGTCTCCTCTGCTCAGATTCATTCTGTATCAATCAGTCAATCAAATTTGATGAATAAAACTTAACTCTTAATACAAAAAAGTAACAAAGTGATTTACAGTGATTAAAAACAATCCTACATTTCCTTCCACTCACACAACCAAACAACCCAGATAATCACACACACGGACACACACATTCCCACACATATACTGACATGCTAAAATACATACATTTTTTTACATAGTAAAATGTGAGGCTGAATACAGGCCAACCAGCTGAGAAAGCACCATCAGAGGAGCCGTCTACACCAGGAGGAGAGAGCCGTCCACTGCCACCAGGAACCGCCACAGGGCCAGGGGAGAAATGAGGCCCAAGCACCATACCTCCACCAGGAGCCCACCAGACAGACAGTCTGGTGGGCCACCGCTTATGGTGCAGAGGGCTCCTACAGAACAAACACTGGAAATCCTAAAACTGATAAAGAAATATGAGTTCAAGCTAACAGTACTCCTAAAATAAATAAATATAGTAAAATGTGTATGATAGAAACAAGTAAAAGTATAGCTAAAGATGTGGGTCTTGTGCCCACTCTTAAAACATGAACGTTCTCTGTAGCCCTGAGGTCCTCTGACAGGCTGTTCGATAGACGAAGGCCGTAGTACTGGAAAGACTCCATGAGTGTGTGTCCTGACTTTGGGAATGACCAGGAGTCTGCTGCCAGAGGAGCACAGGGTCCGCAAGGGTTTGTAGGGTAAACCTAGAACATAGAGGTCTAAACTCGAAGTGACCAACTCAAAATTTTATTTGATTGCGATGTACAGTATTGTGCAGCCTTAGCTTGGGTGCTAAAAAGTAGAAAGTAGCCAACACCTAAGTAAACAACTACTTCTCCAAAACATGGCATCTCTCATCTGGCCTTATATAACCACCCTTGTGATCTGAGCGGGGCAGAGGGAGAAACTGGAGAGTCCTTTGTAAAGAGTGTTAAAAGTGCAGTCAGCTTTGATTTGAGCTCTATAACCTTCCCCTCCCCTGGTTCGATCAAGAAGCTTTTGTGCAGGCTGCGTGTGTGTGTGTGCCTGTGTGTTTGTTGTAGTCAGAATACACAGTGTGTGTGGAGATGTGGAGCTTAAGGTTTGTTGGAGAGGAGTAGGGGTGACATCTCGCCTCTCCGACTAAATATAGATGAAGTATGAGAAGACAGAGGAGGGTGTATGCCAATCCGATAAGTAACTGATACGAGTGCATTGGAACAAATGTTCTGGAAAGTTCTGAAGCATGTGGAGTAAAATATTCAAGGTGACGTCAAATAGGTTTGGACACTGTGGGGCATTGTGTTGGCTGTACTAGGTTAACTAAATGTGATCGGATGTTAGTTTAGGCTTTATGTACCTATTTATGTATAGGCAATTAGGAATATCTGCACATCCATCCACATTATGCAATCAAGATGACATTTTCTTGGAGAATATGCAAAAAAATCCCTCATATTTATCTTTTTTTTTCTTTGTAGTATATCTTACAATTTATTTTATACCATGATCAATGAAAATTCTAAGGTTTACTGCCGTGCATTATTCTTGTATAACCGCAGAGGTAGTTCCCTCATATTTCAAAATCACCATTTTTAAAAATAATAGAAAAATATATAGAAAAAATAAAATGGCAATATTAATTTGCTGAACATTAACAAAGCAGATGTTTAATTAGCGCTTTATGACACAAACATGCATTTACTGACGGGACTGGCTGTAGGCTTGTCAATTTAAAAACCATAAGGAAATCTTTACATTTTTCAAACAACTGCTTCACTTTTGTCTTATCCAGGTATCACTGAAATAAATCAAGCAAAAGTAGTAGTAACTTTAAAGGTGCACTATGAAACTTTTTAGTTGGGGATTCCTCACCTGCTTGTTTCTGCAATATGCCATTGCTCAATTTACATTCATTAATTTACAGGTCCAGCGATCTGACCTGTTACTTTGTCTGGTTTGGTGTCCATGAAGATAGAAATGATTAATACCATACTGTGAAACATTCCAGACTAAGCAATAATGTCATGCAGAAAAGCATTTGACAGACCCTCCACCAAAAAAGTTACACCTTTAATTGACTGCACTTAACAGTGAAATAATACTACTGCAATTTAAATTCACAATCATTATAATTCACATTGTATTCCAGTGAGTGGACAGTGTTGGGCAGCAGAAAATCAGTTGCAGAGTGAGTTGCCAGGTCCAGTAGTGAGTGTGTGAATAAGAACTCCTAGAGCAGCTCAGGTACAGAGAGGCCATGCATGGACGAGATGAAAGTGGCAGCTGTAGGCCTGTTTTAAGAATGGCTGTTGATAAAGACAGATGGAGGCCCTGCTGGAGTATGCGGGTGTAGGCAGTGGATATATGTCATCCATTGGAGCCAAGCAAACATACAGTGCTTTGGAATTATTCACTGTAAACTGGTGATTATATAGAGAAAGGAAGTCTGATTTAATGGATGTAAATTGCCCAAGAGTCAAAAATGTCTCTACTTAATGGTCTCAGTTGTTATTCAAACAAGTGACAAAGATGCATATAAAAATATTTTCTACACAGCTCCACAATGACACTTCCTTCTATATTTAGATCTTATTGATTCCCAAGTAGCTATTGGCTAAGTTTATCACACTTGACCTTTGCTTTTTATCTAACTAATGATACTATTTGCATTCATGACTGCACAAAGGTTTCAGGGGCCAGATTTTTGAAACAGAACAAAACTTTTGTTGACAGAATTAAATTTTTCTTTTGCTATACTACGATGGCATAAGTGATCCATCTTTGAATCATTTTACTTGTATACAATATTTTAGTGTATAAATGTCACTTACTGGTCAAAAATCACTGTTTACAGATTAAAATGATAATGGCATTAAATATAATTTGTTTTACTTTGTTTTTTTGTTCAGTTTTTGGACTATAGAGTGCCACAATAGTCTCCTCTTTTACTGGGAAACACTGGATTAAACCTGGATGACTGAGGGATTACACAGACATTTTTGGACCAGATTACAAAGTGTTTATTTACGAGCACAAAGAGCAGCCTGCTGACTGGGCGGAGCTGCTGTGCGTTGTACCTTGACCTGTCTGGATAAATTCACTGCCTCTGGTATAGGCTACATTATTGTGCAACTTTTTTTTATCTATATGGAACACTGTGCAAAGGCACTTTTGGCCAGTGCTAATGTTATTATGAATGAATTTAAGATCATGGCCATGGAGCTCCACCTAGCTTTATGGTTGTGTAGTTTTTGATTTGTGGCAGTGGGACTGGACTGGGCAATATGGTAATAAAAAACTGTGATCCCAACCCTGCCCCCATCATCACCAACCAGAGTAAGCCTCAAATCCCCTGAACTCACAACAATATAGTTGTAAAAAATAGGACAGTTTTACCATGCTGTTCTGAAATGAATAAGTATTTAGATTAATTAAGTCACAGGGGTAAGTATGTCAGCCATCTTTGTAGTTGTAAAGTCGAAGATGTGGTTTGTGATTTGTAAGCACTTCTTTGCCTGTCACGATAATTACTATATCAACTCATCATTTACAATATGATACGAACAATATATTTTTGGGCTGAATACCTATTGCATGTACACTTTTTTGTAATAATGGAGGAATTTTGTTTGTAATACAGTAAGATTTTAGCTGTAGAGGGTTGAATAAGTAACTTCTATGGCAAATAATTTTTTCATTTTGCTTTTTATTTGTCGTAGCTCATGTCTTTTAATGACACTATACATTTAAAACAGAGTTCACTGGGATTATCCTCCTTTAATATTGTTGTGTCATGGCATAAAGTGTTTTCAATATTATCATTTATCACAGTACATTTCCGTAACAATAGGGCTGGGTATCATTAAGAAGTTGCTGCGATACGATCTTGATACAATGCACTTTCTATTTGATACAATTTGATATCAAGTGTATTCCATGAACAATTTTTCTTGCTATAAAAAAGCAACAAAATTGTAGTGTTGTCACAGAATAATTTAGTAAAATTTACCAAAAAATACTATTGATACAGCAGCCCACAATAGCGATATTGTATCATCAAATTAAATGATACGATACATTTATATTTCACTATTTTGCACACCACTATGTAGCGATATATCATGCTTCAAAATTTCTTATTGTGACAGTCCTGAGCACTGCTGTGTATTTTATGAAGTGGTCTCTGTGTGTGGCTAAGCTGGGTGTGGCTACTGGACACCCCATTGCTGTGGCAACGGAAGCACTGGCAGAGTGCACCATAGACTTACACCTCCCCTCTCCGTGTGCTACAGCTCCACTGGGACAGGCTGCAGGAGGCCAGAACAACAATTAAATATTTCATCACTTCCATTATTCAACGAGTGCTACAGACAGAGCGGAGGGGCAGAGGGGAGGCGGTGAAAGAGAGGGAGTGTCAAAGCCACATCAACACAGAGTTTGGGCTGTTAATTTGTCAAGTCTGTATGTCATATAAGATGAGGAACACAGTGGGTTTTTCAGTCCTACATAGGAAGAAAGTAGCAGTAGCAGTAGTACACTTTATGAAAAGCTATACAGTACTATCCTGCCTACTGTGATGGAAGGGAGGTGTTTTCTGTGTAAGTGAACTTTGTGAGTATTTTCTAATTACTATTCAGTAAAATATAAGTATGATTGTTACAGCAGTATCAGGGTGCATACATCAATGATATATTTTTTTCTCATACAGTTCTTCCACGGCCTTTCAAATTTAATTTCATGAAAATGGTTATTGCTGTGCATTTGTTGTGAGCTTTTGTGCGAATTGACACCAAACTTTCTATATACAATGACTATGGGTAATGCAGCAGAAAGAGTCGTCCTTATGGAATAGCTATTGGGCACAGCATTGCTAACCCAAAAGAGGAGGGACAGAAAACCAAGGGATGGGGTAAAAAAAGAGAGGCAGAGACTGAAGATTACGTTCCTGGGAAATGAGCCTGGTCGTCATGGCAACTGCTGCTGCATGTCATGTGATGTGGGGGAGTGAGCGAGCAGGGAGAAGCAGGGAGAGGGTGGGGCGTGCCACAGACAACAGAGGAGGAGAGGATAGAGATGCTAATGAAGTGGAAGGGAAACGTGTGAGTGAGGTGCGGATGGAGTTGCCACGACGATGTTGGCTGGCATCGCTGGCAGACATCTGCATGGACAGGACGGACCGACAGGCGGGCAGGCGGCAGGGAGCTGACAGGACGTGATCGAAAGACAGGCCAAAAATAGAAGAGCTAAAGGTTGGAGGCAGTGGAGGAGCAGCGAGAGGAGCGTGAGCAGATTGTTGATAAAGAATGCCAGTCATGTTTTTTCAGACCACTCTCTGATTGGCTGAGAGGGCCTCTGACGTCAAACACAAACACACAATCACACAAGGACTTCTATGTATTTGGTCATTTGACAAATGGACCGCAATTGTTGTTATTTTTACCTGGCTGCTCCCTCTGTTGTATGACAATATGGTCTGCTTTGATGCAGGCTTTTCATCAGATGAGTTTTACTTAGTCATAAGTGAGTAGTACACAAATAAAGCTTTCACAAAAATAAAACATATTTATACATAGTGCACATACAGCATTTGCCAGGACTTCACCCCAGATTATTCCAAGAAAGCAGCTCAAACATCACAGGAATAGCCATTCTGTTGCCAAAGAGCTGACCATTCAAAATGCATTGTTTCTATTTTCAATCCATATGCATTAATTGGTACTGTAGGTTTTACTTGAAAGTTCATGAAAAGATTGAATATATGTAATTGTATCTCTCTTACATAAACAGGTTAAGTATTGGTTATTGCAGATGGTGCCAAATCAGTCATGTTCATCAATGTTGAGGATAACTCGTCCCTAAGACTATAGTGGAACGTAGGACCATCACATTACATTTATGACTGCAACATCAGCATCCTTCAGTAACGATGCAAAGCAAGACTTATGGAGCTCAATTTGTGCCTGTTTTGCTTACACAATTGTTTCACAAAAAGCACTTTAAATTACCGGTAACCAATTAAACACAGTCATATGTGCTGGTAGTTAAACCGTTGCTATCATCAGCATTGCTTGCAGGGAGCCTTTATACATTACATTATTAGACAACAAGACCTGTTCAACATATAGTATTATACATTGAGAACTGAAGAGCCAACCAAATGCAAATGCGTTATCTTTGAGAATAGGTTTATTAAATTCACAGGATAAATCGAGAGTAGAAGCTGCTTTGGAGATGATGTGGAGAATGGAGAAAGTGCTTATGCAAATGAGATCTTGCAGTAACTGGGTTAGTGCAGCACATGACAAACACACTATAGCCTCATGAAACGTCATACTGTAATGTAGGTTTCTTTGTATATAAAATGAGTTTATGGCACTATGGATGAATGCTGTGAATCTGGAGGGCCCAGGTAACTATTATATTAGGACAAAATAAAGAGACTAGGCTTGTCATGATAATTACTATATCGACTTGTGTGTTCAGTATATGAAAGCTGGAACAGTATTTTCTTATCACATATTTTTTGTACTACTGGGAAATTTTTGGTTTTTTTTTTTTTTTTTTTTGCTATATGAGATTTAAGTCGTGAAAGGTTGAATTAATGACTTGTATGGCTCATTACAGATGCAAACTAAATACTCAAGTGTTTCATTCTGCTATCTAATGCACCTTATGATTTCTTTTAAACATATTGTGAATTTAGAATAGTTTTTGTGGGTTGATTCTGCTCTAGGGTTATCATGTCAGTGGCATAAATTAGTTTCAATATTATCATTTGTTGTTTATATTTACTTCAGCAGTGTGATAGTCCTAAGAGAGACCTTTATTTTTGGCATGAAATTTGCTTTCATGTGTACACTTTTTAGCATACATCTAGTATATTGCAGACATAACCAAGTATGTATAAATTAATCGAATATGACAACATAAACGCACTCTAACATTATTTCTTCTTTCTGATATCCTTACACTTGAGTTCCCTTTGAGGCTAATATGAGATGACTGCCCATTGTCTTTCCTGTCCATATTATTTCATGGCCTCAAAAGCATTCTGACCCTTCCTGAGTATCCTTGGCCTCAGCTGTGGCTTTTAAGTGAGTCTATGGCCCATTGCCCAGAGCTTTATAAAGGCAGCCCGCTCCTGTCTACACGGTTTACATACGATACCAAATCTGCCTTGCTTCTCCGTGTTCCGTTCGTCATTCACATTGTCTGCCAGTCTGATGATGCTCCGTGTAGCTGTTGACAGAGGAAGCTGGAACTAGAGTCCAACACATTTGCATCAAATCAAATCCCTTGGAGTGGGTGCGTCGCCTTGAAGCAGAAGACAGATGGAGAGTGCCAGTGAAAGATTGTGTTGGAGTCTCAGTGGGCCAAAGACCACAGCATAGATTTAGACATGGCTCCTGGACAGGGCTGTTGTCGTCTTTTTGTTTCTATATTAAAGTAAAACTGTACTGAGGATAAATGCAAATGGTATTTAAATGTGCACTATCTACATGGAATGTTCTACAGTATGACATTAAGCAGCCCTACCTTACATTTATTAAATTACAGGTGGTTTTAGAGCTCAAAAATACCTAGAAAAACAGGCATTCTGACTGTGAGACAGGTCGCCTCTCCACAGATTTGACCTGTAACTTGGTATGGTTTGGTTCAATAACATACTGTGAAGTATTCCAGACAAAGCCATATAACATCATCATGGAGAAAAGTATTTGAGGGACCCTTCACCAGAAAAGTTACACAATGCACCTTTAAATTAATATGTTGCATACAAAATAGATTTTCTTTTTGGCATTGGTTGGCATTGGGGGTGAAAGATTATTAACTGTTTGAGAATTTCTGCAATATTAACATTCAAGGCTCTGCTATTTATTTAATTAAACCTTTTTCCTTTTTTTTTTTTTTTCCTCTTATTTGATTTTCCTAATTTTATTATCTTAATTAGGACTAGTGGAGTTATTTTATTTGTATTGTGCAGCACTTTGGAAACCGTTTTGTTTTTGATTGAAACCATGATCAAACTGTTTTCACATTGTTAAGACCATCTTTGGTCTTTTTAATCAGTATGGTCTTTCCGCTAAGGTTTGTTCAGATTTTAAAGGAATAAATTAGACATGTTTTTATTGTATTAAATGGCACTAAAAGTCTGCTGTCTATATTTATGAACCTTAATACTGGAAAACATAGCCTATTTATTGGTTTTGAAGGTTACAATTTTATTCAAAATTGTGTGTGATCAATGCAAAATCGCTGAACTCTAGTTATAGCCTTCATTGCCTTGCATTTTGTGCTACAGTCACTCAAGGCCTCACCTGTTTTTGCATCATTTAAAAGCAGATTGCAATTTAGCCTGACACGTGAACTTTACCGTGATGTATTTGAGAGGGTTAATGAAAAGGGCGCATGACTTGTTGCAATATAAAGTACATTTTAATGAGATGACTGCAGATCCCATTGTCCTTGACCCATGGAAATATTTCATTGGAGCTTCTTGGTTAGTGCCTGATTTCTCTTCCTTTTATTATCAAAGCAATTCAACTATGACGGAAACAGAGGAGGGTAGGAGTAAGACTGTGGTGATTGGCTATTGAGAGGAATGGCTGAAGTTTAGAGAAAGAAAGAAAAGCCTGTGGAAAAAATAAGCTGCAGATGAGGGAGCAGATCTGGGTGATAACATGGTGACTCTGATTGCCTATTCAATGTCCAGGAGCGAGTGTGGAGCCAGCAAACGCAGAGCAAGTCTGTCATTAACCACAGTCAGCAGCAATGGGTGCATACAACAGGCTGCACGCATAGACTGGCCTAGCTCTGTAATGTAATCACTGTTGACAGGCTGCATACTGCATCAAGAAAGACACAAGGATTGACTTTAAATGTATATAAAACATTTCTTTTTAAAGTAACTGGATTCAGTGCAGTCAGTCAAATCCAGGTTTATAAGCCGACTGACTTACTGACTATACTTGAACACAGCCAGGATAATGATGAGAAGCTTTGAACATTACCAAAGATTTATACAAAATATATCTACACTTCTTCACTTCTCTTGAAAGCAGTGAGATAATTTTAGTTATGGTTGCACAGAGCTGAATTACCTTGATAGTAGGGCTGGGAATCACATTTGGGATTCACGTTTTGATGCACATGGCTCATGATACAGTATTATCACGATGTGACAATACATGCAATAATCGATATATTGCTGTTATTTTAAGAACCAAGTACATTTTAGCAACAATATTTCTTTGTTAAACAGCTACCTGTGCTGAGTTAATAGAAATACATCTATTTTAATCATCAAAACTGTGAATATGTCAAGTATATTGCATAAACAACTTTCTTACCAATAAATAAGCAACAAACTTGTAGTGTGGTCACAAAAAAATGGCTAAAAAGTACTCTACGCAGTATGTCAATACAGCAGCCCATAATAAAGATACTGTATCATCAAATTTAATATCATGATATATTGATATTTCTACATTTTTGGACATTCCTACATGATTATATTGATATTATATACTATTGTTATTTTTTAATGTGAAAGAAATGTATATGGACAGAACTGCAAATGGAAGAGACTCTTTGGTATGCATAGACTCAGGCATTGAGTTAAAAACAGCTTTGGGTTCAAATGAGAGGAGCAGACATGAAACCTCCGGGGGAACAAATCCTAGAGAGATCCGAGACTTCATCATCCAAGTCTTTGTACTCTGTCAAATGAAGATAAGGGAGTAGTTCTATAGTGTGGGACATAAAAAAGCCAAATAGTTGTGTTTGCTGCTGTGAGAGTGATCCGGGGGAGGTCAGACTGGCAGATGAGATGATGGTGGACCGCCAGTGACTCACGGGGGAGCTGGAGGAGGTCACAGAGCTGGACCAGTGGTAAAACTGAGCCATGAGCCAAATGTCTAATAGATGATGGCAATGTCAGAAGTGGATTTGGGCCTTCATAATCATCTGGGCTGGTCTAGGCCTCTCATGATAACAAACTGTGATATAGTACTAAAGTAAATATAGACAATAAGTGATGATAATATTGAGTCTAATTTATTACACAATAAGCCTAATTCATTCAACGACATATAATGACTTTACAGGGCACAATATAATCGTAAGTAATATTAAAATAATTTTAGTGTACAGTATACAAAAGAGTTAAATTAAAAGTTAAATGCTTTACTCTCACTGTCTTACATAAAAGACATTTGAATTTGAATTAAAATCTACAAGAGAATGCAAATGAAATAAAATTATTATTATCATTTCATGTGTCCAAACATTTTGAGGAAATATGGTTTAGATCATCTGCATTGTTTAGTTCAGATAATATGGCAAAGATTGGATTAGATGGAAACAGTGGTGGAGCCATAGGTGCAGTGTCCCATTTTTCTTTTAAATGAATGTGTGCAGTTCAGTCAGTGCAAGCAGCTGAAATATCTGTGGAAGATTCTGAGTTGATGTATTGCAACACTTGGTATTTCACCTGTGAGCATCATGTAGACACACCATCCTCCCACTGCTTTTCACATCGTCAAGTTTTGCGGTTTTTGTTTCAATCTCTGAACATTCTGGAAAATAAGACATTAGAAAGCATTGAGAGATTAGTTAAGACCTTTTAAAATTATAAATTCACTAAGCATTTTTGACAAAGGAATAAGGAGTGGAAACATTTTTCATCCTCCTTAACAGAGAAACAAATTCAATAATATTAAATACCTTGGAAATTCCAAATTGTTGTTTTGTTTTTTTTATAAAGTTGTAAAATCATTAGCATTTTGGTGTATGAAATCATTGAAAATGTATTACATCTACTTCCCTTTGCCTCAAGTTGCCTCCATTACTGATGACATTGGATTTTTAAACGTGCACTGGTCGAGGGTCCTTCACCTGCTTGCTTCTATGTCATTGCCCTCTTGGAATGTTCCACAGTACGGCATTAAACAGCTCTACCTTACATTTATTCAATTACAGGAGGTTTTATAGCTCAAAATTAACTTGGTCTGTTTTTGTGTCCATGAAGATAGAAAGGTTTAATGCCATACTATGAAACATTCTGGACAAAACTGTAACATCTCCATGGAGAGAAGCATTTGACAGACACTCCACCAAAAAAGTTGTACTTTTGCACCTTTAAATACACACGAGGAATATGATCCCGTGAGATTTTTTCCAAGTGTTTTAACAAGGTTTATGTCTTGGTGAGCTACACCTTTTACAGTTCCAAAAAGCAGTAATAGAATGGAAACAAAAATATGAAATCAATTAATAATTATGAGGCAAAAATTGCGAACTGAGTCATGAAATTCATATGTTATTATAGAATATGATAGAATTATGTTAAAATCTTGTCTTGTTTCGCTCTCATCCCATCCCTAATCTAAAGATGTACAGGCACGGGTCTTTTAGGCACGGTACATTTTCATCAGTAGCATATGCACAATGTCAAACCTCCACAGTGCTCAAATCTGTTATTATCTCATCTTGATTGCTTTGTACACGGTTAATTTCTCAGGGCAGGTGAAAGCTCATACCGATCACATTTTGAGGTGTTTCAATTTCAACCCAACCTCTTGATCCTCTGCCTAATTATATTGTCTGCTGCACTGAAATTACTATGAGAGAATCACATCGGTAATTCTTCTGGACAAAAACAGAATGTGCCTTTCCCTTGTAGATGACACCTTTGTAGCAGTGCTGTATACACATCAGATACTGCACTGGAAACTATAGGGTTATAAGTCAGTTTATTGTGTTATGTGGGGTTGGGCCTGTCATGATAACAAAATTTGAAGCATGATATATATCTACAGAGATATACTGTGATAAGATATTATTGAAACTACTTTATGCCGCTGGTACAATAACAATAAAGCAAGATAATAAACATTAAACATTAAACAGTAAACATTTTTAGGGAGACACTATCATTTAAAAGGCCTAGCAGTACCATACAAGTTACTTATTCAACCCTCTATGGTTCAGATCTTATTGTATTACAACTAAAATAACAAAAATCTCCCCATTATTGCAAGGAAAATATACAGATGATAAATATTTGCCCTAAAATATATTGTTCCAGCTTTTATATATTTAAAAAATACTGTGATGTGGGGTAGCCTAATCAGATTTATAGCTAAACTCTTCTCCGAGCTCTTTTAATAACCTATTGAAATTTAAAAGATTCCAAAATTGACATGACTGATTCTGTATCTCGATAAAAAGTGTATTAATTGCCTCTAGAACTAAACACAATTTAAATTTAGATTTTCAGTTTAAAGGTCCTATATCACAGAAAATTGACTCTCGTGAGCTTTAAATTATGTTAAAAGGTTGTTACCTTACCTGGAAACATACCTGGAGTTGTTCTTTGTTTCATTCGCACATGTTTCAGTAATCCTTTATTATTAGTCTGACAAAAGCTAAAAATGCTCAGCTCCACCTTGTGATGTCATGAAGTGATAGTTTTCAAATTGACAGATACCTTTTATCTTTTGTTCTGTAGAGATTGGGGGTGAAATTATATGATTCTAGTGATGTTGTATGTAACATTACAACATAGATCAGAAAATAAAGTAACATGGACTCTTTAAACTATATATAAAATTAGACTGGGTTTGAAGATCTTCATTTTACAGAGACAGTGCTGAATAATGCCCCACCTCCACAGCTCAATATGTTTCAACAGAGCAGTGTTGTACAAGCACAGCCAATAAAATGTTAGTTGTAGGAAGGTCAGGGCGTTGGTGTCCAGGCAATGTTACATGAAGCAGGAGTGATCATGTGCTGCCGGATGTTAGTTCTTGGAGCAGAAATCAATGAGCATAAGAGCATTTGGGAGGAATGGGGTGGGGGCTGGGTTTAGCCTCTGGAGAAAGATGCAGTGGATAGTGGAGCCTTGCGTGGTTTACTCATCGCTACGTGGTCATACCCAGCAGCACATTGGCTTTGTCAATGAAGAGAGCTGCTTGTAGTGAGAGCAGGTTAGTTTTTAAGACGCCATGTGTCACCTCTCAGCTACATGCATGATATGTTTTTCTTTGTTTTTGTTGAAATAGCTGTAGTGTTTTATTAAAGGTCCTATATTACACAAAATTGACTCTTATGAGCTTTAGGCCATGTTCTAATGTTGTTATCTCCTCAAAAACAGACCTGGAGTTGTGCGTTGTTTCATTCAGAGATGTTTGAGTAACCCTTTATTATTAGTCTGTCTACAACTCCAAAGCTCAGATTGTTCTTTTCTACCTTATGATGTCATGTAGTGGTTGTTTTCATGCTAACAGCTTATTTTACCTTTAGTTCAGCAGAGATGGGCAATTCCAGGACTGAAATTATCCAAATGACTCTAATGAAGGTATATGGAGTTTAAAAACACAGTGGAGCACTTCCTGTATTACCAGATGACATCACAAAATGGAACAGACTGTTTGAGAGAAGAACATACCCTAAATATACACAGTTTGTGTGTTAAACATGTATGAATGAAACAAAAAAGAACTCCAGGCCTATTTGTGATTAGGAAACTATATTAGAATAGAGATCAGACAGTAGTGTAATATGGGCCCTTTAAAGACTTGCATGAAGGCACTCTAGGTTATAGCTCATTTTTTCTCCAGCCTTCAGTCCCTTTTAATTTTATACTCCACTATTAATTCTTTACTTATTAATAACTAATTAAATGGTGTGTTAGGCCAGGTCATTTCCCCATCCAGCTGTTATTGTTATAGGCTAACTGTGAGCAAAACACTTGTGGGAGTTAACACAAGCAATATGGTGATTGGGAATCTCATATATCAGTATCAAGTTTAATAAAACAAATCCAGCAAGTAAGAATTTTGCTCTTGTAATTTAGATTCCTATAAATAAAGTTGTTGCAGTGTCTTTAAAGGTACATCATGTAACTTTTCTGGTGGAGAGTCCGTCACATGGTTTTCCCCAACTTTTCTATCATCATGGAGATCAAACTAGACCAAGTTACAGGTCAGATCTGTGGAGAGACAACCCTGCTCACAGTCAGAATGGTTGTTTTTCTAGGTATTTTTGAGCTATAAAACCACAGTAAAATTTACAAAAGTACAGCTGTTTAATGATATACTGTGGAACATTCCAGGCAGAGCAATGCCATATCCATAGAAACAAGCAGGTGACTGACCCCCAACTATTAAGTTACATTGTGCACCTTTAAAAATTGATTCAAACATTACTTTTTTTTTTTTTTTTTGCTCAGTAAGTCATAATAAAGGTTTCTGGATGCAACACTGGTGATAAGGAACACAAAAAACATGCATAGGCTTTGATTTAACTAAGAAAATTTAGATCATTATTATCATAATTGTGAGAAATGATTAGCTCTATTACATTACAACTAATTAACAAGCATGAGTCTGTATACCTATACAGACTCTTTATGTTAATGATGTTTGGAGTAATTACACTAATGCTACAACAGCAGCCAGGGATATTAGCACAATAATGGGAAGTTATACAACGTTAAGATCTCTTGATCCACTAACCCTGTGCCTTTGTGTTTTGTTCTCCAGGCGGATGCAAAGATGGTGTGTGATGTGGTCAGTCGTATGGAGGACACAGAGCCGTACTCTGCGGAGCTGCTGTCCGCCATGATGCGTCTGTGGGCAGACTCGGGCATCCAGGAGTGCTTCAGTCGCGCCCGCGAGTACCAGCTCAACGACTCCGCGCAGTAGTACGTAACACACACAATCAGTGGTGCAGGCGTCTTTCTGTACCAGTATATGGGGCATCATCCTATATAAACGTGCTGGACCTGACTTTTATTGTCTTCAAAACATGTAGCAGTGTAGCAAATCAAATGTTATTCATCAGTTACCATAAGCATTCCAAGCATCCTAAGGCCAGAGTGGAGCTTTACCAACACAAAAACACTAATGACTGGCATTCTAACAGTGCACTTTCTGGTTCAATAAAACATTTTATAATTAGATTCAGACATCACACAGCAAATTTATTTCTACCTTAAGAGCATCTTACTGGAGTGGGCTAAACTACTCAGATTCTTGAAAGTTGAAAGTAAGTAAAGCTGTGGCACAAAATTTACAATCACAACAACCCTCAGAAAACATTATTTGTATTTTTTGTCATGTTATATTGTTTTTACAAATGCTGAGACCAACAGCATTGTTAGTGAGCCTGAGATTAGTGAGCCTGACCTGAGATTGAGCCTAATAATTATTATTATAACAACATCATGGGCCCGATCTTGCCCCCAGATCTTAGCAGTAGCGCGTGTGGGACGTGGAGCTCTAAACAAGAGGTGTGCTGTGCCTGAATATCAGGTGGAGTGAGCAGACTGAGGGCGTGGTCTGCCGTGTTCCCAGAATTGCCAGAATCGTTTGGTTAGTTTATAAAGTTAGTTGCCAGTAGGTATAGGCTACCATCAGAATGGTAGAAAACTGCACAGAACCGACACTGGACTCACAAATCAGCGCGCTCATTCACTGACAGCTCGGGTCTGCGCAAAGCAGACACACATCTCGTATGTGCTGCTCTCTTGGCAGCAGCGGTCAGTAGAGCTTTGTACAGTGGCTCAAGAGAAATATATGCACATGAGCACTGCTCTGTACAGACACCTGCACATCCTGCTCTGTGCTCGCATGGCTCCTTTGCTCTTACACTAGTGCTAAGTTTGGGGTCATGATCGGGCCCCATATCTCAAACATATCTCATTGTACATGTTTTAAGTTGTTTAAAGTTAATATTATTTCAATATACATCAAGTCTATTTTGATGTTCATTATTGATCTGGGAGTGTTGTACAAAATGGGGCTCATGGATAGTGCAATGAGGCAATTATGTCCTTCCACTGGAGACCTCCTATCCTGTGATATGCCCCTGAGTCAGCACAAACAGGAGCATATGTATATGTGTGCAGGTTACTCCACTTGTCCAGAGTGCACAGACCTGATCAATGAACATGCCATTACGCCCCTTGGCCTAATCGCCTCTGAAAGAAACATGCAACTCTCAGACTCTGTGGCATTTATTTATAATCTTCTAAACACAATCATACAGCGGCGATTACAGCAGGCCGTCAATCACCATGCGAGCTGTGATTTATGCTGAGTGCTTGAGTGTGGATGGAGGGCAGAGTCGTTGCCTCAAGTGCCACAGCTTGCATGTAGCTTGTGTAATGGTTCTCCATACATCCTGCTAAATGACATCCAGTGGCACAGAGAGAGGTGATCGCAGGGCTATGTGAGGTATATACGGAGCTTTGTATGGTTTTGTGTGCTTCTCTAAAGGACCTGGGCTATATGTTTATGTTAATGAGTTATTGACTCATAATGTTCATCCAGGAAAAGGTCACGAAAAAGCTTCAGTTCTCCGCTCGCTCCAGCTCACTGGGGTAATTGGCTACATTAGTTAGTCATTCGTATAGTGAAGGGCCACATTAAGGGAAGCCAGTTTAGTTGAAATTTGTCTCACGCACACAATTGAATCATTCTGTAATATTATAGAGTGAACAGATTGCAGTATTGTGAAGAATATGGGAGCTTTTTTGCAATCTAAGCTGACCTATACCACTACCTCTACTACTATCACTTTTTTAAATGAATTATTGGGAGCTATTTATGTTGTTTACTATAAACTATAGTATTTAATGTGTAATATTTGATGGATACTTGTTTATAACTGCAACTGTTAACCATGTGGTCAATTACCCTCAACAGCCCTCTGTTCTGTGTGTGCTTGGATATAGTAGTTTGTGTGTCTGTGGTAAATGTCACATTAAAGATTGATGCATACTTCCTATTATGTGATGGCCTGTGGAGCAGAACAGACTAACCGCCCAATGAACTCATAGGACACCAATCACATGATCAAACCACAGTGGTTTACGTTTCCTTCCCTAAAGTCTTTTAGCAGTAATAAAAGTATCTGGTGTTATGGGGATGTTTGCCTGTTTGGATGTTGGTGGCAGGTAACGTTAAAGCTTTCAGTAAAGTATAATGTGTTCACACATGCATGAGATGTGTTTTTGAATGTGTTTGTTCAGTAACAATTGCAGCCTGAAGCCACCTCTTTGCCCTACACACTGACCTATTTACCACAATGCACATGCTGTGGCTCTAATTTATATCCCACCACTTTGGCCCTGACCTTTATAGACAGTATTAATTCACACCCTGTTTACACACAAACCTTCAACCACATCAAAACGCCATTTTAAATTTACTCTCTCTCTCTCACTCACTCATAATAATTAATTATTGGTGCATATTTGAAAAGTCAGATCTCACATGATACCACACTGTAGATGTTATGCACATTTGTGGAAACTCCTTGAAGCATACAAAGCCAAAGTTATTTCTGGTTACATAAGTCTCCAAAATATTGGAGCTCTGTAATGAAGATGAAGATGACAGAAGGCGGCACCTACAGGGACTGATACTTTGATGCTATCTTTCTTTTTGCCCCTAAGTTTCCTACACAGTGTACTACTGATTTATCCTAACTGTGCTACTGTACCACATCATTTAATAGACATATTGCATCATATGTGTATGACAAGAGCCAGCTGCAATTATCAGAGCATAATAGTGGAGCAGACATTTTACCGGTAACTGTTAGTCACCCAGCAACAGCCAGAAATGAGACGGTGGAGGAGCTGACCTCTCAGGGGACAAGCATGTGAAAACACATTTCATTTTCTACACTCCTCCATTCACTCTTTTTAAAGGAAAGCAGACAGTACAATTTAATAATGGGATGTTCTTTAATGATTATAACAAAAATGGCTCTTACTAGTATGAAGTGGCTAATTTTGCATATTATATGTATAATGATGAAAACAATTCTTAGACATTGTATCATGTTTAAACTTTACGATCAAAATTACACTTAAGACAACAAAGCCCTCACACACCAGTATGGCTTGGTTCCTCCTGCTGCTTTTACTGTGCATTGTTTGTCTTGATGCAGGGTTGTAGAGCACTTGAAATGGTCTATTAGTTTTGGCAGTGTGACTCGGTAGAAAGGATAATTACATACAGGAAGTTCCAATACAAAATCTTACATGGAAATAAATACCTCTAACCTTCAATTAGGATTAGGCAGCTGCATTGTATGTTCTTAAAATCTATATCTTTGTAGTTTAGTTAAATAAGTGCGGCCAACAATAGCCAACAATTAAAATACAATGTCAATTAATGTTTAACCATCACAAAGGCCAGGCTATTTTTGGTCAAGGTTCCAGCGTGACCAATTCATTTTTAATGTTTAATTTGAACAGGGACATGTGCACATTCATTTTAGTTTCATTTATTATCATTTTAGTTTCATTCATTCGTTTTAGCTGCACACCAAATTTTCAGTTGTAGTTACTGGACAGTGGACAGTGCCCCCTGATTCTGGAGGTAAATTTCTTATTCATTTTCCCATAGACTCTCCAAAAAATAAATACACTTTGAAAAGTTGTTCAGCTATGTGGTAACTACTTCTAAACTTCTAAAATGTTATAAACCACTAATTATTAAAGCATTTCACTGGATCTTGCGTTTTAAATTTGCTTTTTGGACTTAAAACAACCGTGTTATGGGTTTTAGTTAGCACGTAGCTGGTTAGCCTCTGCAATGCCTGAATTTCTAGAACCGAGCAGGCGGCCACTGTTGAGCCTCACACCTCTAACCATAGACCTAGTGATTGCACCAACAGTAGACTTCAAGTTTATCCCTTGATGGTGGAGGTGCAAGTCCATTTTGTATATCATACATATTAATTTGAACTACTTATAGTTCTCAAAATTAAATATTCAACTTAGGTTTTCTGTCACAAATTTTGAACGTCCGTAATATAATTATATTATCTGAGTGGTGGTACCAGTGGTTTGTAAAGCACACCATAGCATGCTGAAACATCCTCGCTGCCTCTATTGTCGTATATCTAGTATAATATATCTGACATTGTGGAGATAGAATTAATTGTTTTTTACATTTTCTTGATGTCATGATTGATTGTGATTGATTGTGATTGATTGTGTCGAAGTTGTATTTGATTTGGGGGTAAATCCTCATATAACGGCTCATCACCACATTAAGTCCTCAGTGTATCTAGATTTACTCTGCCAATATTTATTACTTTTCAAATGATGGATTTTTCATGTCACAGCCCTTGAGTTTTACTGGTCTGTGCCGAGAACAGCCCTGTGCTAGATTTCCATAATCAACTTGATGCCAATGTGATGTCTGTGTTTGTACCTCATTGTGGTAATCTTTTAGACTGCACCATTGGGGACCAGTATTAATCCACGATTGAGCAAGCAGCTAATTCTGTCTCTCTTCACAGATAGCACAGCATGTGTAAATCAGCTCCATGGGAATGGTCACATGTCAGTTATTGCTTTTGCATGCCACTCCTACAAAAGACAACAGGCCCTTATGCAAAATATAAAATAAATGCAAACTAGCCTTGCCAGTATTTTTGTTTTGTGTTATCCTGTTAGCGCTGTTCATTATGTAATTGCTGTCTAAAAGCATGGCTTCACATTAGCTGCTCTTTTTAGGAACTATATGCAATTGTGAATGGAATATGAGATTTAGCTTTCAGCACCAATTGCCTCCAATTATTATGTGAAAGGACCATTTTTGTTTTATGTGTTCTAAAAATATCTCACTTTAGCAAATGCGTTTTTAGTTGAAGTTATGTGGACAGAGAAATGTCCAGTATTGTACGGCTGATCTACTTGGTCTTGGGGCTGACTTTGCTTGATCTCAGCTGGTGGTAGTATTGCATCTTGAAGTTGCTCTGCCAGTTGCTGCAGGGAAGTGACAAGAATCAGGACTGGCAGGGTTTTCTGCCCTAAACTCACATGGGTCATCTGAACCACTTTATCCACACTTTGATAACATTCTCCTTTTTCATACACTGGTACTTCATAAAATGAATATATTTTACTTACAAATCTTTATAATGTGTGAATGTCTTGACAGTTATTACATGGTGGAATTCACACAGTTTTAAAGTATCTGTAGTATGTATTTATTTTAAGCATGGAACTGATTGACGTATTATTATTACTATTATTCCATCATTGAATAATCAACAGTCTTTGAGTTGCTTGATTGTGAGTTTGGCCGTTAGAATGCCTATCTGCAGTTGTACATTGGACTCATAAAGTACTTTAGTCACCCCTTTGTTCTCACCGGCAGCTGCAGGTGAAGCGCTCAGGCTTTATACAGATTGATTTGGTCTCAGCATCAAGAGATTAAGAATGTCATTTTCACCCCTCACTGTACAAAATTATCACATATATTTCTGTGGCACCAAATGGTATTGCAGAAATGCTACCAGCCAGTGAATACTGCCGTAAACCAAAAGATTAAGTGTTTCATAACAAATATAGCTTTAAGATGAGTAAAGAACTATGGTCAATAGGGGTGTGTTCAAAAAATCGATACGGGGATACATCGTCGTGGGCCTCTTGGCGATACACGTATCGATACGGAGGCGTCAGTATCGATATTTTACATGCAACAAACATTATTTATCAAGCTTCAGCAAACTGCGTCTGATAAGTGATCCTTGCAATGCGCATGTCGTATTGTCAGAGGCAGCATTCCTCCTGCACTACAGCCTTGTTAAGGCCATATCTTCAGTTTACTTTCATCAGAGGAGCTGCATGTCAGCATACAGCCTTGTTAAGCCATGTTTACACCCACCCGCCCGCCGGCGGCGATTACACAACATTAACAAGTCAAGCCAGATATTCACCGTACTTATTTTTCCAATATTGACCTGCTGTACATCGTTTGAAAGCTTAATTCCTCAGTAAAACCACCATATCATTCATTTTATGCCACACAGCCCAAAGAGCCAGAACTTATAATTCCCGAAAATATTCATCGCATTTCTTAACTTTGAGCCGGTTCTGTCGGTCCGAAACGGGTCCAATCCAGGAATAGCTGTGCTCAATTAGTCCGTAACAGTCCACAGAAAAAGAATATCCAGTTGCTTTTTTCATAAAATAATTGGGAGAAATAATCCAGAAAGTCCGAGTTTGTCTGAATGGATGAGCGACGCATCTCTCTACTACTCTCGCTCTTGGTCCTTAGCATAGCTAAACGCTTAGCTCCTGTTAGCGGTGTGGGGTATGTTTGTTTTCTCCACACTCTTAGCTACAAAACAAGCATATCCAGGCTTCGGTCCGGCTACGGGCGCCGCTACAGCTTGGGGAACAAAGCGAGTGCGTCCAGTTAGCGGCGTACGCATGACCGAGGGACAGTTCCACGGCAAAACCTCTTCAGTCATTGGTTCTTTCAGGAAATGATTGACAGATGTGAGTAGCCTATGAAAAGACGATTTCAGCGGTGGGCCCCATGTGGGGCAGAGGTGCTGTAGTGATAGGCTAGCTCCATGCGCTCTGTGTATGGAGACTCTCTCTCTCCTCCTTTTACGCACACTCACTGGTGGAGGCACACGAGACATATGGAGCGAAATTTTTGGCTTGTTTTAGTTATTTATCTTAAGAAAACATGCCTAAATTTCAGAAGATGGTTTATTTATTATACATTACATCTTATTACAGTTTGGAACATCTGGTACATATTTGAACACTTGTGCTGAGTGCGGGTGTTAACAGGTTAATCAAGGGCAGTTTCTGCCTTACAGCCTTCTTCTGTTACACTGTAACTGATGCGCTACACCAAAATAAAAATAACATTTGAGTAAACATCTGTCTTTTTTTTAAATTATAGGTTACGTAATGTAAAATATCGGGATACGTATCGCCTTGAAGACCATGTATCGGTATACCCCTGTATCGCGAATCGTATCGTATCGAGACCCCTGTATCGCGAATCGTATCGTATCGCAAGGTTGTTGGCAATACCCACCCCTAATGGTCAAATACTTGCACCACAAGCTGTCAAAGTTACCCCTCTGATCTAAGCAGTGTCCATTTGATTATATTATTTATCTCAACTTCCTAACTTAACTTTATGTCCACAAACAGCAATAACTTTTGTTTTTTTCTAATGGTTGTGTCTTCATCTATGCCATAGATATTAGACATATGTTTTACTTGAGTTTATTTACTTATATATTTATTATATTATTATTTTATTATATTATTTTTATATATTTGATAGAGACTGTGCATATTAACATTTGTAATTACAGTGTAAATGTAACAGATTATAGCAAACATTTCCATTTGTTGCTCCTATAGGCAGATGACACACAAAACAATTACAAAATGCAAAACTTAAATTTGGACTTGGACAAACTTTATTGATCCACATGGGAAATTACACAGTAATGTACACATCACAGTATATTATAATAACAGAAGAGAAATTGTAATAATAAATTCTAAATAAGGAGCAAAAATAGCAAGAGACTGATGCCAAATAAGGCATAATTATATAAATGTGTATGTACAAGTAAAAATAGAATAAAATATAGAAATAAATCAATAAAAATGTATCTCAGTTATATACAATACAAACAATAATAAATGTGTTCACAGATAATCTCATGCTTATTTTGTTTAAACTCCTTGCCAATGTTCTGAACAGTGCATATCTGTTATATCTGTGTCTGTGCAGCTACCTAGACAGTCTAGATCGAATTGGAGCGCCCGACTACCAGCCCACAGAGCAGGACATCCTGAGGACCCGAGTCAAGACCACAGGAATCGTCGAGACACACTTTACCTTCAAAAACCTGCACTTCAGGTGAGTGACAAACCCCTCTGTCTAACTTACTTATGTCCATTCAAAAGGTAATGGATAGGCCTGTCACGATAATTATTATATCGACTTATCGTTCAATATGTAACATCTGGAGCAATATTTTTTGGGGCTCAAAATTTGTCTTCTTTGTAAAAGTGGAGTGATTTTGGGGTGGTTTTGTTTTAATACAATACTATTTGAGCTGACTTAATTCTCAAATGAATAACTCCACACACCATACGACCATACAATGCATCCCTCTCTATTATAATCTATAATCTGTTATTATCTGTTTATTATTAATAAACTTATTATCTATCTATCTGTATATCTATCTAATTATTATTTCATTCTGTTATGTATTTGTTGCAGCTCAGGCCTCTTATTGATACTGTCTATTTAAAGGTGGCTTAAAAGGATTATCTTGCCTTATTGTTATTGTGTCATAATCTGTTTTACAATATTATCATATATCGCAGTATCTCTGTATCTTTATCTCTGCAGCAATATATCGTGCTTCAAAATGAGTTATTGTGACCTAGTAACACAACTATGCCATGGAGGATACCTTTTTCATGAAGCTGGGACTATGAATTCACTTCCAATTATTACCACATACTTGTCAACTGGCATCTCTCGTTGCTTTCATGTGTGCGGTACATAGGAATTTCACAGAAGGATAGTGTGTCTCAGTCTATTGCTTTCACAGCTGAGAAGGTGGTATACTTGGCTCCTCTCTTTTTGAAAGCCTAAATATTGTCAGCTCTTTTGCTATTACTGGCCGCGAGGCAGTGTGTGGGAGGCTGCTGTGTTCCTGTACAGGGTGTAGTCCATTAACCGTCCATCACATACATTTGTCTGTTTTAAAGCACCGGATGCTAAATGTGGAAGTCAGGCTTCAAATATTCAAACTAAATCGATCTATATCTATGTAAGTTCAAGTTACTCAAATTAGGAACATTTAACTTGATTTCAGTAGATTTCACTTGAGAAGTAAAATGATCTACCAATGGAGTTAGTTGGGTTTTTTTTCTCAATTCAAGCAAAAATAAATTTCAATTTCTTATTTTAAGTGCAAAAATGTTTGTTCCATGCTGTTGGAATGTTTCACAGTATGGCATTACACTTATTTATCACTTAGGACATCACAGTGCCCAGTTACATGTTTGATCTGTGGAGAGAGGTGCCCACTCACTGCAAGAATGCACATGTTTAGGTCAATAAAAACCCATGTTATTGACTAAATGCAAGATACGTGCAATGGCATACCAGGTCATTCCAGACAAAACAGTAACATTTCCATGGAGACAAGCAGGTGGCGGATCCTCTACCAGAAAAGTTACGCAGTGCACCTTTAAATTGTCCAAAATATGAAATGATGATTCACAGCTGTCTAGATTATAATTGTACAGAAGGCAAAAGCACAATACACGTCCTTCAAGAGTACCATTTACACTCAAGTTGCTTCTGAATTTGTAAAATAATAATTTAAAAAACCTTTACATTAGATTAACCTTTCTCTTGTGATGGCTTTTGTTAAAATAATACATATTTTCCTCTCTGTTTGTTTTGTCTCTAGGCTGTTTGATGTGGGAGGTCAGAGGTCAGAGAGGAAGAAGTGGATCCACTGTTTTGAGGATGTGACAGCCATTATTTTCTGTGTGGCACTCAGTGGATATGACCAGGTGCTGCATGAGGATGAGACCACGGTAGGTGCACCTTTTCTCCATTTTTAAATAAATAACATCCTGAGATCTTTCAAAACGTGGACTAGGTAATTTTGGGCATTTGGACAGATGTGAGTAGCTGCAAAACATCTGTATGAGAATGGCATGTAGCTGTTTTTTCACATATTCATTTGGTACATGATTTTTATTTATTTAGTAAAGAGAAAGTAATAGTAGGCAAAGCTTGTGATGCATTTTGCTGTTCAGTTTTTGTAGCTCATGATGTTTCCCTTAGATAAGAAGCTTTGTATACCTGCTTTTGGACACAGTCAAAAGCAGATGGGTATCATGCAAATCAGTAACATTATTCCATTTGTCGATCAGTTCTTAAATACTGCAATAACTTTTCTGTCTGCTATTTGCAAATTGTCAAGCCCTGAGGCAAATTACATTTACAGGGATTTTGAATAGAACATGGAGCTCAACAAGGAACGTCCAGCCACCGGTTCAGGAAGTAACTTCCCATAGACTTTCCAAAGAAATTATAATATTAAAAGTTTGAAAGCTTGCTCAGGTATACTCCGCTATGTGGTAACTAATGACCACAAGACCAAATTGTTAAAGCAGTTGGCCGAATCTTATGTTTTAAATGTGCTTAAAATGGCCACGTTCTGGATATTCGAAAAGTCTCAGGGAAAATGAAAAGGAAAATATACTTCTGGAACTGGAGCAGGCGGTCACAGTTGAGCTCCATTACTGTTAACAAATGAAGCCACTCTACTAAGGCCTTAAAACACAATGAATCCTGGATGTTTTCAGCATTGCCCTCTGGTGGTCAGGGGGATGAAATAGAACAATAAAGTGTGTGGTGCTATTTTTAAGTGTTGAACATGTCTTGTGGGAGTTTGGACTGGGAAATGGTGATCAGGAGCTGCTCTATTTATGCAGATGTCATCACACACCCCTCTGAGCTGGGAGCACCACAGGAGCGTCACATAAGGAGAGGAGAGATCCATCATAGCACACCCCCACATGAGCTGCACTATACAGGCTGCACCAGGAAATGCATCTGTAGCTGTCAGGCAGTTCAGAGTAGCAGTGTTCACCTGTTTGCATGTTTGTGCAATACTACTCTACAGGAAAAAGATCTTAAAGGTCCTATAATAATGAAAATTGACTCCTGTGAGCTTAAGCCATGTTAGAATGTTGTTACCTCATCAAAAACATACCTAGAGTCTGGCTACATCCCCAAAGCTGAAAATGTTCTCTTCCATCTTGTGATATTAATGGCTACCTTTTACCTTTTGTTCAGTAGAGATTGGCGATTCCAGGCCTGAAATTATCCAAATGATTCTAGTGAAGGTATATAGAGGTTAAAACACAGTGGAGCACTTCCCGTATTCCCATGATATCACTAGGTGGAACAGAGTGTTATAGAGACTGTTTGAGATAAAAACTCAGCCTACATATGCTGGATCTGTACATTCAACATGTGTGAAACAAAACACAACTCCAGATATGTTTGTGATGAGGAAACATTACAACACAGACCAGAAAACGGCGTAATATGGGCCTATAAACAAACTGTCCTCATTTGGACCAATGCATTTATACAAAGTCTGTTACTACATTAGCCCTACTCCTCTCTGCCCCCATAGCATCACCTGTAGCCTGGTTTTCCTCTGAGACACAATCAAATAAACAGTAACATTTGTAAACGAGCAAACAGTAATGTGGGAGTTTTAATTACCCGACAAACAACCAAATGTTTCTGAAAGGCTCCCACGTCCTCTATCAGTGCCACCAGACCTGTCTCCTGTGCAGCGCTGTTGGCCAAGTGAGAGCAGTGCACGTTCAGCTTGGAAATGAACACCCCCTCTCTTTAGTGCTAATAATTACACACCTCCCTCTTTTGGGTGGATTATTGCACTAGATTTAATTACACTGCCAGAAATTGTGCTATCTCAGTAACACTTTATAGTATTATTATTAAGTGTGATTATAGATCAATGATAGTTTGCAGCTCATGTCATCAACATTACCTGGGGGTGTGATGCTAACTGAAAGCACTATTCTGTTAAAAGCTCTGTTACTCAACATAGACTTGATTTGAGCTTTGTTTTAACACAAATTGACCAGAAAGTGCTGACTTGTTTGGAACTACAACAGGTGAACTGATATGTGCACTTCAAGTCTCTCGCACATAAAATTACAGTCACAAGCTAGCATTAGCATTAGCCAACAGTTTGTTAGTCACTCTCAGCTTTTCTGTTGAAAGTCAAACACCTAAACAGGACCATGAACGCTCGTGTTGATCATAGGCTCATGAAAATGTGTGGTTTAAATCCATTTTGTTTGTTTTTCGTTTTTGTTTTTTTCAGGCTATCTTAAAACATTTTTGGCTCTGTTTGATAATGGTTGCATTGTGTCACCATGGTAACTGATGGACATTCTGCCATTAGCAATACATGTAGAACACCCCCAGCTTGATGTCACTGCAAAATATCAACAGAACAAATATACATATTCCAGTGTGTGGTATCAGGTGATTAGCTCCACTTTAATGGATTTCTCATACTTTATATATAGCACACACCAGGTCCATTTAGTCGAAACCATAACTGCATTTGTATTGACTGAGATATAAAAACTCATATGACCACTTCCCCCAGAAGCAGTGTCAAAGCAGCTGATAATATTCCTCCAACATTCGATATGTATTACAAGGTTTATTTTTTAAGACACATTAGAGATACTTTGCAGTGGATGTCATCAATATATAAGCACTGCTCTGTCTGAAGCTCTGTTACTCAAATTAGACTTTAATCTGATCTTTACTTTAACACAATCTGACCAGAAAGAGCCGATTTAGCTGAAACAACATGTGAGCTGATTTGTGCTGCTAAACAAGACTCTCACACATAAAATAGCTAGCAATGGCCAACAGTTTTTCACTTACCGGTAGTCACTCTCACCTTTTTTGTTGGAAATAAAACACCTAAACAGAACCACAAATGCTCGTATTGATCACAGGCTCCTGAAAATATGCTGTTTAAATCCATTTTGTGTTTCTTCTTGAATTTTCAGACATTCTTAATACTTTTTTTTGTATTGTGTTTTTGTATGTTTGTTATGTGTACATTGTGTCACCATAGTAATTTCTAAAACTTCCAACAATGCACATACATGTATAACACCTCCAGCCTGATGTCACTGCAATGTTAGTGTTTGCATGTGACTAATAACGTAAAGGTGGATACAGTTTGAATATGTAAATCCTTATTTGAATACTGTGAACATTGTCTGTGACAGTAATGTGGTACAGTCAAGGGAAAAATAGGCTACTGTTACTATTGCATCTGTTTAGGGGGTTTTGGCATATAACATGAGAAAAATAAAATAGAGACATCAGAGCTGCTGAAGTCGAAGTACAGCTTTGCCTAAACAGGGCACAAAACACACTCAGTTATTCCTTTATAACTCTTTATATTCACAGACTGCTTGCATCATATTTTTCTCTCTTTGTACAGTCTTTTACTTATCACTTCTCTGCAGCTCTGTACTGTGCGTGTACTTTGGGATCAGGGGTACACGTGTGTTTTCTGGAAGTTCGCATACACACACACACATGCACACACACGCCCACACACAGACACGCACACATGGACGGGCACACACCATAGCCTGTATATACTATTATAACTGGACTGCCACTTTCCAAATAGGAAGTGTTGGAGGTGCTTGTGGCTCCATTGAGTCTGTTTCCCATTAACTTTACAGAAATTGTCACCCCTTTCTTTGTAGTATTGAGTCTTATTATTTTGGTACTAAAATGTTCATTTTAACCCACTCTGCATGATCCTGGTGTTTTTATTTTGCCTTTTTGTCCTTTAATAAATTCCTATTCCTAATATGGAACAGGCAAATTTGCTTGTATAACTTGTAACTTGCTTGTACATCGTGAGCTTCATTTGACAGTTCTTTATAGAGTCTACGGCACACAGACACACACACACACACACACGCTGACACGGACTCGTGCACACACTTTCATAAGGACAATGGGTCTATGGTGTAGCCCAGGTCCTCCCTGCATTTCCTGTTTACGCTCTAAGCTCTACCCTGCAGCATCTCTGGCTCCTTGCGCTCCTCCTGTCACTCTCGCCTCCGACTGTCTTCTCTAACCAATCAGCAGTCAGATCCACTGCAGATGCTCCACCCACAGGCAGGTATGAACACTCCCCATAGGTTTATGTGCTGTATGACTGCTTTTGCATGTTCTTTTCTTTTTTTATCTATGTGAATGATCAGCAAAGAATCTGCTTCCACTTTTGTAATTTTGTTTGATGATTTTAAATAATTCCATGTATACATTTCTTTTGTAACACAATTACAAGCAGGTATATTGAAAGGATTCTTATTATGCTAGCCAAGTTGTTATTTTCAGCATGTGGCTGACGAAACTGAAAAGCTTAGACTTAGACAAATTCTACTGATTCGCAAGGGAAATTATTTAGACACAGCAGCTCACACATCAAAATAAGTAGCAAAAATAGCAAGAGACTGGTGTCAAGTAAGGAATAATTTAAAAATGTATATATATAAATAAAATTAAATATATAAATATAAATATGAGCAGCATTTAAATTGTAGACTTGTATTAAAAAGTCCCATGTTAAGATGAGTTACCACAATAACAACAGTTAAAGTCTACACTCCAGTTAAAGTGTTTCCATGCTGCTACGAAAATCGCAGAATAATTACAAGTTACCGGTAGTTTGTGGGTTTAAAACATGGGACGTGGCTCACAGCTGTTCAAAGTGCATGGCTTATACTCCTCACAGGCAGCACGCTGTGTACTAATAACTAATACACACACCCCCTGAAGTACAAATAAACAGGAAACATGCCATCATCGTAACTGGATCATATTTTATTTATGCTTTGTTTGATTTAATTTTATAGTTATTATGATCATTGGTTTCTTCTTGATTATAATTTGTGCTTGATTATCCTTTATATTATGAGTTTGAGCTGGAGTCTGGCCAATATTAATTAAATCTCGATTTCTAGTGGAGGGTCCGCCACCTTATCTCCATGGAAATGTTATTGCTTTATCTAGAATGTTCCACAGTAAATATTAAACCTATCAAGAGGGAGTGAAGCAGATTATATCACTACATTACAGTTCAGCTCTGTGGACAGTTGCCCCTATCCACAGAAGGATTTGTTATATTTTTGTGTAATAGAAACAATCATAATTAATAACTGCTAGATGTGTACGTTTAATGTCATA
The DNA here is from genome assembly GCA_034769755.1 of Odontamblyopus lacepedii. Taxonomy (NCBI): domain Eukaryota; kingdom Metazoa; phylum Chordata; class Actinopteri; order Gobiiformes; family Gobiidae; genus Odontamblyopus; species Odontamblyopus lacepedii. The sequence continues at coordinate 29,018,670 of CM068348.1, read as the reverse complement.
CCATGGAACATTCCACGCAAAGCAATGACATCTCCATACAGACAAGCATGTAGCAGACTCTCCACCAGAAATTGTGCGCAGTGCACCGTTAAGCCAATTATATATTGCATTTTTCTCAATCATCTTTTAAACAAATGAATTGGTCTGACTCTTGTGGGTGCTTACCAATCATGCAACTATCCATATTAAAGTATTTTCATACAGCGTATCTTGAGGGCACTGATTTCTGCCTTTTCCATCACAGAATCGCATGCACGAGTCTCTGAAGCTCTTTGACTCCATCTGTAACAACAAGTGGTTTAAGGACACCTCCATCATCCTCTTCCTCAACAAGAAGGATCTGTTTGAGAGCAAGATCACAAAGTCTTCTCTGTCCATCTGCTTCCCCGAGTATACTGGTATAAACACCACAGCTTGATTACATTACACACAAATATACGAGTAAATAAGGACACGCCTATCCAGCTTTTTCTGTTCCCATACTGATGTATTAGTCTGATATCAACTGATACTAGGGGAGAGACTGAAAATATAATTTATTTTTTATAAACATAAATGATATGGTAAAAAAAAACATATCCAGATGTGCTTTGTAACTGTTATTTATCATTTAAAGTAACTACAGAACAATTTTAAAAATATATATTATAAGGTGTTGTGAGTCAATGTCCTATTACACCAGTTTATAGACCAAAATGGGATATCGACTGAACCTGAACTGAATCTGTACATCTGTAATTATACAGTGCACTCTGCTGAAAAATTTTACCAACAGTGGGTCAAAGCCACTAGATATCATTGCACATATTTTTTACTTATATTTACGGTAATTGTCTTATATTATAGCAGAATATAACAAACAAAGAGTTATATGGAACACCAAATGGTCAGTTGCCATTCAGATAGAGTCCACTTTTCCCAACAATCCTCGATTTAGTTTGTTGCAACATTATAATATATGTCTCTTCAGTAACGTCCCTCCAGTTGTTAATTGTTGGTGGATCTTCCTTATACCATATACCTGTGATATCCCTTTTCCTGTTATATGGAGACTTGTATAGACCAAGTATACAACTAAACCAGTTTTTGTTTTGGTACCCCAATATTTTATCTATTTCTTTACCTACACCTTTCTAAATTAGAATGTTCATTTTTTTCTAATTGCCAAACTTGACAAAGACGACTCTCTCGCTCTTTTGAATTGGTTTTGCTTCAACACAATAGAATACAGTGTGTCAAATTTAGGCGATGTCTGTAGGGAAATAAGAAAATTAAGTGTATTCACAAGAAGGAAATGAATTTCCAGGAACAATGAGATTATGTGCAAATCATTTTCAAGACTGGAACTATCAATGGATGAATAGAGCAGGACTGTGAATTAAAGTCAAGACAACACAGGAACAGCTACAGATTGAGCAGGAAAGTGAGAAATGCCGGAAATTTAGACGGTGTGAAAGACGCACAAGCCCAAAACAGTGAGAGAGAATTTGGCTATTAAATTTATTACCCCTCTTCTTTCTCTTTTGAAATATTTTGAATTAGACAAAATGTACTCTTGTGAGCTTTAAGCCATGTTATAATGTTGTAACCTCCTCAAAAACATACCTGATGTTGTGTTTTGTTTCATTCACATATGTTTGAATAATCCTTTATTATTAGTCTGTCTACAGTCCCAAATCTCAAAATGCTCTGTTCAATTTTGTGTTCAACCTCAGGCTAAGAGAATAAAGCTGCTTAACTATGGAGGATTTGTGTGAACGAAACAAAACACAATTTCAGCTATGCTTGTAATGAGGAAACAACATTATAACGTAGATCAGAAAATGGCCTAGTATGAACCCTTTAAAACACAAACTGGATTGATGCCCATTGGCATTTTATGTATTTCTAACATCATTACAAGTGATTCAGATGGCCTCGTGCCAAAGCAGACCGTCACAGTTAACAATGACCCACTAATTTTGGCAGCGTTAAAGATGAGTCACTTTATCAACTTGAATGATGTTCTTATTAGCTGCAAAATTTGTTTACTTTTTTTGCAAATGTGTTTGGTTATTAGTCTGAAAGTGCATAATGATGGCTTCATGCGCATAATGAAATGCATGTCTGTATCCGGATGTGCTTAAAATATAACTATCTAAAATTAGGTTGCTCTACAGTTTATTTTGGGAACTAAATCCTACAGACTGTATGTTGCTTAGTTGTATAATTTTTTGAATATGTGGGCAAATGGGTATATAATAACATCAGATATGATCAGAATTAGGGCCCATATTATGCTAATTTCTGATCTTATAATGTTGTTTCTTCATCAAAAAACATACCTGGAGTTGCGGCATTCACACATGTTTAATACACAAATCCTGCATATTTAGACTGAGTACTTCTCTTAAACAGAAAACACTGTTCCACTTTGTGATGTCTTGTGGTAATACAGAAAGCTCTCCATTGGTTTTAAACTCCATACACTTACGCTGGAATCATTTGGATAATTTCAGCTCTGGAATTGTCAGTCTGTACTGAATTAGGAAAAAAGGTATCTGTTAACTTAAAAACTACCACTTCATGACTTCACAAGGCATAACGGGGCATTTTGAGCTTTGGAGATGTGGACAGACTAAAAATAAAAGATTACTCAAACATATGTGAATAAAACAAAACACGGCTCCGGGTATGTTACCTCAAAGCTCACAAGAATCCATTTTGTGTAATATAGGACCTTTAAATTATATATATGTTTTAATTCTTTATTAGATTACCTTATGTAATTAAATTGTTCACCTTCTTGTGAGCAAGCATATTCTGATTGGTTAGACGAGCTGAATCAGATCTTATCCATTCTTTAATGTACAATCTGCTTACATGACAAAGACACCCGTCTGTATCAGCGTTTCATTCGTCGGAGCGCTGCCACCTCTCCTCTGAATACGTGTATCATTCATTACATCTCCGCGGGCTGTACGGCCCACTGCACACAGCCTGTGCACCTCAGCAGAAACTGTGCTGAGCAAGAAAGCTAAAGGTTATGTTTTCAGGAAAATATCACCATTAATGCTGATGGAGGGGCGGAGGACAGGCCTCTGATATAGAGCTTTAGCTGCTCATTGAAAACTCACGTTTGCCAAGTTGCCACATGTAATCACAAGGGTGGAATGAGAAAGAATTTCAGACAAGATGAGACAAGGCGAGATTTTGTGTTCTTAGTTTTAGCCTGTACATTTTTGGATTATATTTTATTTATGTTAACTCCAGCTTTTAAAGGGTCTATATTACTTTATTTTCTGATCTATATTATGTTGTTTCCTCACAAATATATGCCCAGTGTTGTGTTTTGTTTCATTCACACATGTTTAGCACATAAATCCTGCATGTTTAGGCTGAGTTCCTCTCAAAATAGTTAATGCTCAGGTATGTAAAAGGTAGCTGGTAATTGTTAACTACCATGCATTTTTTAGCTTGAGAGACATAGATAGACCAATAATAAAGGGTTACTCAAACGTGTGTGAATGAAATAATACAGAATTCCCAGCTACAGTATGTTTTTGATAAGGTAGCAACATGACTAAAAGCTCACAAAAGTACATTTTTCATAATATAGGTCCTTTAACCCCTTTTTGTTCACTCCAAATACAAACAATATGGGGTAAAAAATGTCACAAGATCATTTTACTCATATGTGCATGGTTTTGTAATCTAATAATCACTGTCGCCTTTTCTCTTCTCTCCAGGTCCAAACACTTATATGGAAGGAATCGCATACATTAAATCTCAATACGAAAGCAAGAACAAGTCTACAAACAAAGAGGTCTACTCCCACGTCACCTGCGCTACTGACACCAATAATATACAGTTTGTCTTTGATGCTGTTACCGATGTCATCATAGCCAATAATCTGAGGGGGTGTGGCCTGTATTGATGATGTAACCCAGCTTCAGCCAATCAGGTTACTTGTATAAGGGGTCCATGTTTGTTTATATGTGTTGTTTGACATCCCACTCAGACTGCTGTGTCCAATTGATAATTTGCAGTGACATCATGCTGGGGTTTTTCTACATGTATCTCTATTGACAGAATGTTCAGCAGTTACCACGGACACACAATGCACACATTAGCAAACACTGCCAATTTTTTTTTATATATATATAGTCCGGAAACACCTGTTTAGGTGTTTGATTTTCAGCAAAAAAGTGAGAGTGACTACCTGAAAACAGTTGGCTAATGCTAGCTAGCTTGTGACTTTATTTTTATGTGTGAGAGACTTGTTTAAGTGCACAAATCAGCCCACGTGTTGTAGCTCCAACAAAGTCAGCTCTTTCTGGTCAGATTTTGTTCAAATAAAGCTTAGATTAAAGTCTGACTTGAGTAACAGAGCTTCTAACAGAGCAGTGCCTACAGTTAGAATCACACCCCCAGGGAACATTGATGACGTCAGCTGAAAAATATTAATACAATGTTTTACAGTGCCTGCAGGTCAAGGAAGTTCTCTATCCCCCTTTTAGACGTTTATTTTATTATTATACTTAATTTATTCATTTTAAAATTCATCTGCCCAAAGTAGATGTGGTTTTACAATGAATTTTACTTACAAAGAATTTTCAAAAAGTAAAAAAATAGATAGAAAAAAAGATTTAAAAAAAAAAAAGTAATTTAATATTGACTACAGCTCAGTAAATCTTAGCCAAATAAATACAGATTATCTTGCTTTAAAAAAAAAAAAAGAAAATTTTAAAACTCGTTAGTATTATCAAAGCTACAGACGGTTCTTAAGCAGCTCGCATTTGTACTCCATCTTATCTCCCGCCATGAGGAATTTATCGAATATCTCACGGCTCTGAACCAATGGAACAAACAGATTATTAAATTTACTGTGACAAGTGATAATCCTTTTTAATTTATTCATGGAGTCAGGTGTCTCTCTTATTTTGCATTTTGTTACATTATTTATGCGAATTCGTGCTCTCCATTGGAAGAAGCCAGTTCACATTATATTGTTTGACAGAAATAGCCATAGTTTTATTGTCTCACAGGAAAGAAATTTTTCACTATATTATTTTATTTGCCTTAATCGTTTTTTTAAAGGTGCACTATGTAACTTTTCGGTTGGAGGTCTGTCACGTGCTTGTTTCTATGGATATGTCATAGCTCTGCCTGGAATGTTCGACAATATGGCATTAAACAGCTCTACCTTAGATGTATTACAGGTGGTTTTGTAGCACAAAAATACCTAGAAAAATTGGCATTCTGACTGTGAGCGAGGGTGCCGCCCCACAGATCTGACCTGTACCTTGGTCTGGTTTGGTCTTGATGAAGATAGAAAGGTTTAATACCATACTGTGAAACATTTGACAGACAGAGAAATTACACAATGCCCCTTCAGTTATGTAAATTCGTGCACTCCATTGGAAGAAGCCAGGTCATGTTATATTTTTTGACAGAAATATGCCACAGTTTTATTGTCTCATAGGAAAGAAATAATTAACTATATTATTTTATTTCCCTTAATCGATTTTTTTAGCTGCCACGCTGCACTACGCTAATCCACAAGACATCACTCAGATGCACACTGCAAAAGTATTGATTTCATTGATGCCATGGCATGTTTGTGTATAATCAGGACCGAACTGTCAGATCTGAGCCTTTTGTTACAGATAAAGTGCGGAGGTTTTTGCTGACTGAGGGTTTTGCGATGAGTGGAGGCGGCAGAGTGGTGATGTCGTGCCCAGAAGATATGAGTTGTGTTCGCTTTGAGAGACATGTATTCCCATATGAAGCTGTCTGTTAGTGGTTAGATTAGCCTATATCATGTCAAACTGGACAGACCACGAGAAATATGACCTTAGACTAAAGTGTGGGCCGCTTAAACAGCTTTATCTCAAATGGCCATTTATTTGACATATTGATATTGTCAGATGTTAAACTCTTGGCAGTATAAAGGCCAACAAAGAAAGCTTTAGATTTTAGCCTGATTCTGGAAAACTGTATATTAAAGGGCCTATATTACACTATTTTATGATCTATGGTATAATGTTGTTTCCTTATGACAAATATAGTTGTGTTTGTTTCATTCACACACGTTTAACACACAAATCTCTACTGAACTAAAGGCAAAAGGTAGCAATGAAACAAAATGAAACAATGAATGAAACAATATACAAGGAAGTAACGGCATTCTAACATGGGTAAATCCTCACAAGAGGCAATTTTGTGTAATATACTGTGGGAGCTTTAAACAGCCTTATCTCAAATGGCTATTTATTTGACATATTGATATTTTCAGATTGTTAAACTTTTGGCAGTATAAAGGCAAACAAAGAAAGCACTAGATTTTACCATGATTCTGGAAAACTGTAAATCTCTAATTAAATTTGGTGTCCTATTGTTTATAAAAGAAAGGAAGTATCTTATTTCTTTTGTTCATTTTAAACGCGTAGATGACATCATGCATGCCTCTCCATAGACATATAATTAGAACGGCTGTGTGCCTATCTACCACATCTGTGAAGCCCAGGCCTGCCCCGAGCTCCTCTCTGAACACATGCAAATTGTGTTTGGCTTGTATATGGACACCCTGTGCACAGTGTTCACGAGAGGCCAGTGTTTGTGTGGCGTGTTGAGCGAGAGGCAGAGCTGGCCCATGGGTGTTGTGAGGGAGTCGGTATCTGCGGATTAATTACCCAGAAGGCACCTGTCTACCCTTTTGCACACGTGTTGTAGACGGTCTGATGCCCCCATGGGATTTCAAAATGTCACATCACCTTAGATTTCACTGCCAAATACTACAATCCCCTCAGTTCAAATGAGACTCATTTTTCACAGCTTCTTTTTATACTTATTTGAATAAACATTAATATTCTGTCCAGGTGCATGCTTTTCATTTGTCAGACTATTTTCAAGGCTTCAATTTGTGGGGATTTTTTTATTTGAAAAGGTAATCTGTCAGAATAAGGTATAAATCATCCTTTTTCTTGTATTGAAATAGATGTTATTGCACTATAAATGTATATATTTATTGCATAAATAGTTTGAAACATTGAACGATGAATTTCCAAATGAAAAAGCCATTGATATAAGCCATTAGCAGTACCTAACCTGTTTTCTGATAGAGGTGCTCTGTATGTTTTGATGTGTAGTGTTGGTATGAGCAGAATAGCGCAGCATCTCCTGTACAGCGTTTTCAAGCTCCAATTCCCAGAGAGTTAAAGGAGAAGCCTGCATCTGTATTTGCCCTAAGGTGCTCACGGCAGAGCAGTGGGCTAGCTTTGTCTTCCAACGTGTTCCATGACCACAGTAACCCTGCGGCTCATAGCAGGCTTCATTATTCTGTTGTACACATCGTGCTTAAGATGGAGCTGTTACACTAAGATGCATTGCAAAGTGCATTAGTCTTATGATTAATCAAATTATGTTAGCCTTGAGATATTATTTAACCTCGGTTATGCATATTTAGTTTTCAACCAAATGGTTTATTTGATTTGTAACCCGTGGAAAAGAAGATTTTATATATTTAAATATTTTAGGTGGTAAAAAAGTGTAGTTATAGGTGAAATTGTTTAAGTATCAATATATTACACAGTGTAAAATGTTTCCTTCCTTTATTTGTATTAATACAAATAGTTTGGGGAAACTGTAGCCCTGTAGTTGTCAGTGCAGTTCATTTTATGTCCATATTCTAGGTACTGGTGCATTGTGTCTATTATTAATTAACTGTTGAAGTCAGTCTCACAACATCATTATAATGTTTGATTTTTTGTCAAAGTAGAAGCTCCTCTAACATGTTTTCCATTTTATCCAGACGCTTGAGTGCGTGTATTGATGCACTGGTGGAGTAGCCTCACACTTCCTTTCTGTAATGTCTCATAGAGATGGATGGAGCTAAAGCTGCTGTGAGGAAATTAGTATTTTATGCAAAAGCATCTGTAAAACTACCTATGTACCTATGTTAATTCAAGAATCACACTACAGAGTTTCATTTGTCCTGTGTGATTATAGTAGTAAATCTGAACCCAAGTTATATAGTTGTCATGTAATGCTAATCTCAGATAAAGTAAAAAGGGGAAGTTGAGCCAAATAACTGTTGTTATAATAGAAACAGAACCTTTCAATCTTTTACTTCTCTAAAGCCGGCTGTCTGAGGGGAGGATCACAGGCTTCTCTCTTCCTGAATACTTCTTCATTACGGGGATGTCCATAATTTTCTAAAATTAGCAAAACTGTGTATTACTTTTGCCCAAGATTTTATTTAACAATTTTTTTATATACCTCTGCCACCAAATTATAATCTGACCTGTGTATCTCTGCGAAAACATTCAGAATGTAGGTGGATCATTTATAATGCATGCTACTCCCACTGAGCCTACACTACGACATCCAGAACTCCAGATGGGTAACTCTCAACATGCTTTTCTTACGCTATATACAATTTACAATGCCATAGGTGTCTTGCTTGGTTAAAGGGCCCATATTACACTGTTTTCTGATCTATGTTATAATGTCACAAACACACCCGGAGTTGTGTTTTGTTTCATTCACACATTTAACACACAAATCCTGCATATTTATAGTTATTCTCTCAAACTGAAAACACTCTGTTTCACCTTGTGATGTCTATCACTTCATGACATCACAAGGTGGAACATTTTGTAGAGCATTTTGAGCTTTGGAGATGTAGACGGACTAATAATAAAATGTTTCTCAAACGTGTGAATGAAGCAAAACACAACTCCAGGTATGTTTTTGATGAGGTAACAACATTCTAATTTGACTAAAAGTTAGATGGATTAAAAACTCGATTTTGTGTAATGTAGTAACTGTAAAAACAAAAACAAGAATCTTAAAATAGAAATAGAATGTTTACGTTTTATAACAGACCTGCATTCAGTCCTAATCATGATTTCCTTTGTGGAGTTATATTGTTGTTGTTGTATAGGGGAAGGTATAAGCCTCGAGGCACAAACGGGGCCATAATGAACTGGTGTCAGAGTGAAAAGCCTGAGTGTAAAAACCATTGCTTTCATTAAGTCTTTATTACAGGTACAGTCCCTCAGATTTTAGATGTACGTGTCAGTAGCAGCCATCTTAGTTTTGTCCATCCTGTATATATGTGTGTAAAAGGGGAGGGGTGTATTTGAGCACTGTGCACTGTTTCTGCCTCATTGCTGTGATAATTTATTAAGATGTATTTATATTGAAACAACAATAAAGTAGACACATGCAAAGACCTACCCTGTCTCCATTATTTTCATACATCATTATATAATTCTGTTAAAATACTGTTTTGTTTAACCCGTGTTGTGTCGATACTACTATACTATTGCAAGATATAACAAGATAACACATTATTGCAGGGATGATTCTGCTTTTTATTCTTTCTTTCTTATTGTGTTTTTGAAAGTGTAAAACAGGTGTTATTTCAACCTTTGTATCTAAAATATTATGACTCATTTCTCACATCAATGTAATTTAATTTGCAAATTTTACTCTGGATCCTTTGTTGCTGTGTATTGTATTTATATATTGTATGTATGAGATTCACAAAGCTTTAGAGCGGGCTGGCCAAGTCATTTTCTACTTAAAACTATAAAAAATATGCCAAGTCTGTATTTGGCTGCGTGAAAGGGCCCATATTACGCTATTTTCTGATCTATGTTATAATGTTTCCTCATCGCAAACATACCTGGAGTTGAGTTTTGTTTCATTCGCACATGTTTTAACACAGTAATACTGCATATTTAGGTTTTCTGAAACTGAAAACACTCTGTTCCACCTTGTGATGTCATCTTATGTACAGGAGGTGCACTAAAATCATTTGGATCATTTCAGCCCTGGAGTTGCTAGTGGAGCATTTTGAGCTTTGGATGTATAGACAGACTAATGATAAAGGGTTACACAAACAAAACACAACTCCAGGTATGTTTCTGAGGAGGTAACAACATTATAACATGGCTTAAAGCTCACAAGAGTCCATTTTGGGTAATATCGGACCTTTTAGCTTCATAGTTATGGTTTGGATATGTCTGCCCTATAGTTAAAATATAGCTGTAAACATTTCCTTTTTCATATTTTGAGTTTTCGTTTATCTACATTATAATGATTCGTTGCATACTTAATCTTGGCTGTGAATATATTATTTTAAAGTGTTTTAGATTGGCCATAACCTAATTTGTCTTCTTTGTGTTTCCCTTTTCCAGAATCGCATGCACGAGTCCCTGATGCTGTTCGACTCCATCTGCAACAACAAGTTTTTCATCGACACCTCCATCATCCTCTTCCTCAACAAGAAGGACCTGTTTGCAGAGAAGATAAAGAAGTCTGCACTCAGCATCTGCTTCCCCGAATATACAGGTAAAAATATAATACTAAAACACAAACACATGGACCGAGTGACCTGGCAGGTGCACTTAATTGGTTTCCCACTGAACTCGACAATGCAGTGAAGCAGTTTGCTCTGAAATCCAATTACTGCGAACATTCAAGCCCAGGCTGAGTGTACCATAATGCAGACTTATGCTACAAAATGATGAAAACAGGACAATAGAAACTGCGCTATTTTAGGCGCAGGCTGAATTAGCATAAAACGACGAGTACACACTTTTCTTAATTGCAGCTTTTATTCTCTTTTTCGGGCCATAATTACATTTTTATAATCCAACAAAACTGTCCTAGAAACCTAAAACTGAGTTAATGGTTCTTTGCATTTAACGTGTGGTAATCACTTGGCAAATTATACATAATTGTCACAAGTTTCTAAAAGAAAGACAACTCAAAAACGTGTTCATCCCCTGCTTGTTACTTTGGAGATGATTGACTGAAATGTTTCGCAGTATGGCATTAAATTTATCTGGCATTTATTCAGTTATAGTTTTTTGTTGCTCAGAAATTGAAAAACATGCATCTTGTGTGAAAGGGATCTGGTCTGTAACTGGGCCTGGTGGTGTTACTGGCGTTAATGCCATATTGTGGAACATCCCAGGCAAGGCAATAACATCTCCATGGAGAACAGCAGGTGGATTAGACTCTTCCAGAGAATGACATAGTGCACCTTTATTGAGTCCTATACTGTGCAAAATTGACTCTTGTGAGCTTTTAGCCATGTGATGTTGTCCCCTCCTCGTCAATATGATTTGTGTTCATTCACACGTTATAGTAAACCTTTATTAATAGTCGACATCTCTGTTCCATGACGTGTGACTTGGGTAAGATTGTTTTTAGTGGCAGGACAACTATGGCCATTGACATGCACTAGCCTAGCACCAGCAACCTCTCCAAATACAAGGACTGGAGGGAATTTTTGAAGAAGTGTCTCCTCACGTCTCCAACACTCTGGCTCACTAGGAAATGAGGCCCTATGTCCAAAATTCCAAACTGTCCCTTTAAGCAATTCTAGGGCAAATTATCCAAATGATTCTAGTGACGGTGTATGGAGTTTAAAAACCACATGACATCACAAGGTGGAACAGAGAGCAGACCTCAGCGGGTCACCTGGGCCTTTCTGTGTGCAGTTTGCATGTTCTCCCCTTGTCTGGATGAGTTTCCTCTGGGCACTCCAGTTTCCCCCATCAACTCAAAACATGCACCTGTAGGTGTGTAAGTTGTGTGAGTGAGTGTTGGTGGTGGTCGGAGGGACCATTGGCGCCGCTTGGCTTGGCAGCCGCGCTTCTGTCAGTCTGTCCCAGGGCAGCTGTGGCTACAACAGTAGTTTACCACCACAGGGCATGGAGTAAATGAAGAATGCTCTGTTAATAATCCACTGTAAAGCTTCTTTGTGACATATGTCTGTGAAAAGCGCTATACAAATAAAAACACTTAACACATAATATGGGCCCTGCAAGAGATACAGGAGGTGGTCTAACTAAATAGAGCAGTCAAACAGACTTAATAATTTACAAGCAAGGAAATATTAAAAATGTACTGATGCTGCGGCTGGCACCCACCTGAATTATAAATAACATTGCTTTTCAGGGTCTCTGTAATAACTGCGCTTTTCATTTAATAAATGTTGACCTTTAAACTACGCTTTCTGTTTTTAAGTTTCTCTTTTATAGTTTATAGTGATGTAAAACAGGAAGAAATTAAATGGCAAAATGTCATCCACCTGCATACTTAGTCTCAGTGAACTTCATAAGAAAGATAATAATAGCAGGCAGGGTGCTATGGACAAAGTGGTGTTATGTTCAACTCATTGTAGTAGATTTGTGGATGACTGGGTTGGGACTCAAAAAAACAAAATAAATAAACTTTGTCAACTGACACGGGGCTAAAACATTGTCAGTGAGTGGCACATTACTGTTATAAGGTTAAAATACTTCCTGTAGTATTTCAGTTAGTATGATCGCATATTTTGCCCTCAGAAACTCAAACTTCTGCCTCTTGTAAAATAACAATATACACCTTGATTTTTTTTTCTTTTTGACGAAGTGGTGTGTGTGTCTTGTTATGTATGAAATATTAAAGAACACATTATGTTATCATTTGCACATTTTTTAATCTTAATATTCATTTAAAACGCTGCTTTAAGAAAATTTAATTTGAGAAGAAATACAGCGCTAGTGGCGGTGAAAATGGGTCTTAATTGGCAATATGGCATCTTGAAAATTAAAGATTGCTCAAACATGCATAGATCACTCCAAATACAACTCAATGAGAAGGGGAGACAAACTATAACATGGTTAAAAGCTCTGAATAATAGGTCTGCTTTAAATAAAAAGAAAATGGCAGCTCCTAAATGAGGTGCACACAAACACGCATTTAAGAACACTGCAGTAGCTTGGTCCACGTTAAATAAATATTTATACAACTACTTACATAGGCGACATGTCAGCTACTACAGGAAGTCAACAAAACACATCTGGCACTATCACTCTCCCGCTAACACTGTCAATATTTACTTATTCTTTACATGTGTCATATAAAGGAAAAGGGGAAGAAAAGAAGTGGGTATTCCTAATTTAAATGGCCTATACTATGTTATTTTCTGATTAATGGCTGATTTGAATGTTGTTTCCTCATCAAAAACATATCTGGGATTGAAAACCTCAACATGTTTGAATGAAACAAAACACAACTCCAGGTATGTTTTTGAGCAAGTAGCAACATTCTAACATGGCTTAAATCTCAAAAAGTCAATTGTGTGTACTATAGGACCTTTAAAGACAATTAGTTTCTTAAATCAGATTACTGAACTTGCAAGCTCCCATGATAGGCTTCTCAGAATTACCTTTTTAAATGTATCTGGAACTTTTCACCTTGTTGCATCACCAGATCTGCCTGAAATAAATGTTGCATAAATTGAAAGTCACAATTTCCTCTGTGTTGTCGGTGCCTAAACCTCCATGTTGAGGACACATTCATGTTTTTCTTTATTATATGGAGAAGTCCTGCTTCATGTGAAAGCTCAGACCCTGCAGAATTCACTGAGCTCAAATCGAGCCTGTGTTAGTACTAGTTAATGATTGGCTACAGGTCCTGAGCTATTGGTAGAGAGTTATCAGTTTACAGGGCCTTTTTTAATTTTAATTTAAGATGGTTTTAGTCATAGAATCTGGCAACTCAGTGTGAGAACCTAATGAGTTAATGAGTTGTAACTTAACTTAATAATATTTTCCTGACAAAAAAGTGAAATAATAATCAGAATATCGGTGTGTTTGAATTGTACTTTTAGTTGTTTGTTTAGAATTGAGTTTAACTTTACTGTGATAAAGGAGCTGCAAGCATCTGGTAGCTGCTCTCATTCTGTCGCCGCTTTGATGGAGTGCTGCAGTAATAAGATGTGTACGTTTTATGGGGCGCTTGTTGCAATGCACGCTCTGAATTAAGCAGCTCCAGTGATAATAAACCGTATGTCCTGAAAAAACATGGAACATAGTAGGTCAGAGTTTTCTTTCATAATATTTGAGCAGTGTAATTTCATAATCTCCAAACTAAAAATAATCCTAAATGTTCATGTGTATATTTTTCTCTGTGCAGGGCCCAACACTTATGAAGATGCGGCCGCTTACATCCAAGCACAATTTGAGAGCAAGAACCGCTCTCCAAACAAGGAAATCTACTGTCACATGACCTGCGCCACAGATACAGGAAACATCCAGGTGGTGTTCGACGCTGTGACCGACATCATCATTGCCAATAACCTCCGAGGCTGCGGCTTGTACTGAGCACGCCTGTTATGCCCCGCCCCCTTCCTCTCTCTCTGTCCCATCCCTTCCTGCCCTCATCCCTCCTCTTCCTGTTCCTTTGACACTGCTGTGGAAACGACGATGGTGATAATGACAATTCTGCTGATTATTTAAAGATAAAAGAAAGAAAAATGCAACTAGGTACATATTAATTATGAGGATAATTTAAAAATAGGCATACGTATATATAAATATATATATATATAATGTTTTTAGTTCTTGTCTCTTCTCACTCCGACTCCTCCACATGTTCTTGGCTGCAGCCAGCCAGCCTTGGAAACTTGTTGAACAAAGTTGAAAAGCCTGTTTTCTCGCTCTCCTCTTTTCCAGCTGTTGTCACAACAGCAGTATATCATTTTTGCAATGTTTTTATTACTTTAAATATGACTTTTGTTTTATTTTTGTTGATTGTGTGTATATTTATTACAGTCTGATTTGTATTCACGTTATGCCTCACCTGACACCTTCATTTGTGTAATATTGTTTTATTCTTTTTGCCATAAGTAGTGAGATGTATTAACACATTTGGAAGATGTGACAATTGTAATAATAGCACTAAAATGCAGCAGGATCAGCCAAACCTTAAAACACAAAGACCTGCTCAAGTGATTTTAACATTGTTTTTGTTTACATTAGATTTTAAAGCTCTTCTAATATGAATTTTAAACTTGTTTTGAAGTTTTGTATAAATTCTTCAACCATCCTTCAACCACAAGATGTTTTTATTGGCAGAAAGTCAGGCATTCTGTCCAGGACGTGAACCGTCAGCCATCGCTGGTCCTGGCCGAGCCGAGAGCCATTAGGAAACATGCTAAAAGTCCAGTCAGTGCCATTGGATAGAGGTACTGTATGTAGATAGCTATGCTTTTAGAAGCAGTACACCTATCACTGTTAACCTCTAACATTTCCATAGAATATACTCACTTCCTGGTTTGTTCTTATTCATTAATTTATTAATTTATTTATTGACCAATTCCACACACTTCTTTGTATATCATACTTCCACTAAGCCTTTTGTGTCACCTCATCTTTATGTGTTGCTTTGGTTTTTGCATGGTGTCCTTTCAGATGGGACTCCTCTCTCCTCCTTAAGCCTGACACAGATAGCATGAGATACTCGAGCCTTTGTATAAATAGAGCAGATATTACAGCTGATGATGAGCTTCGTGTAGACACTGTTCAGAATAGTGACAAAACCTTTGATAAAAATAGAAAAAGACAATTAAAAATGCAAAAATACAAGCTAGATGCTGTAGGAAGTGAGAGAGATGATTAGTTCCTGAACAAGGAGGGGCGGGGTCAGTACAAGTTGTAAAAAACGTCAAGGTCGGCTCACGTTTTATTTTTACTTTCATTTTGAAACACTGAGCCTGTTCAAACAGAAATGATAAGGTCTATGAGCTAATGTTTCCACAATAAAACATATATGATAATCCTTCACAAACCTTTCTTGTGCTTTGTAGCAACTGAACTTTTTTTGTCCCTTTTCGAAAAGAAAACTTAAGATGTTTTGCAGAGTTTGGCGGCAAAAGCGCGGCCTCAGATGTGACCCTGTGTCGTTGTGATGCTATGAACTTCCACATCCTTTTTCAAACCATTTTTGCCTGTTTCCTGCATTTAGAAAAATAAAACGTGTCCTCACTTTAGCCTGACTCAGAACGAACTAAATATAATACTATAATAACAATATCTATTTTTTATGATTTCCGATGAAACCACTTTTTTGGGGGGAGAGCACGTTTCAGCGCTGCGTCCGTTAGTTAGGGGCGCCGCATGTTCACACTCTTTTGACGCTGTACAAAGTCATGCTCCTTTCTTCTTCTACTGTTGTCTAATGTTTTCAGTTTTGACATACACTCGAGGTCTACAATGAAAAGCACAGTTCTCACGTCTCTCTCACACACACTTTGACACATACACACAAGTAGATTTGGACATTTGTTATAACTCCATACCTATTCTATGTTTCCCTCATCGCTCTATCTATCTATATAGGCCTCTCTCTTTGCCTTCTTGATTTCTAGTTTTTAAAAGAAAACAACTGTGTATAATGACATGATATACCTGTTTTTGGCATCTGTTCCATCATTTTTTACCTCTTGGTTTTGTTTTATCCCAGTGAATGCTTTTTCTGTGCAGCTTTTTTTCTCTCCTCCTCTACTCCTCTTTAGTGAATGGTTGTTATTTCATGTGGGATGTCCGTGCTGGAAAAACCAATCGAATGTAGTGTTTACATTAAAAAGCCACTGTTTTCATGACTACAAAACTTGCTCTCTGTTTTCTTTCATGCTCTGTGTGTTTAAGCCTATGTTTCGCTCATAATATAAATTACACAAAGATTCATTGTATTATGTTAAAGGGCCATATGCTATTTTCTGATCTGTCATAATGTTACCTCATCACAAACAGACCTTTAGTTGTGTTTTGTTTCATTCACACATGTTTAATGCACAACTCCTGTGTCTTTAGGTTGAGTTCTTCTCTCAAACTGAAAACACACTGTTCCACCTTGTGATGTCATGTGGTAATACAGTGCTCTACCGTGTTTTTAAGCTCCATAAACCGTCACTAAAATGATTTGGTTAATTTCAGACGATCTCAACGGAACAAAAGGTAAAGGGTCGCTGCTGACTTGAAAACTACCACTTCATGACATCACAAGGTGAAACAGAGCATTTTGAGCTTTGGAGATGTGGACATACTAATAATAAAGTGTTATGCAAACGTGTGTATGAATATAACACAACTCCAGGGATGTTTGATAAGGTAACAGCTTTATTAAGACGGCTTAATGTTCCCAAGACCCAATTTTGAGTAATAGTAGTAGTAAACGTAGTAGTAAACATAATTAAAAACTCATCCATGTTATAACTTTAGGTTTGATCGTCCGTCAGGATGTCACTGTCAGTGGCTATTAGTATTGTAAAATGACCATGTTACAATTCTGAGTAAACCAATGATGAAGTAACTCCACTACAACATTCTTAATAAAAAAGACTATAAAAGTAGGAATAAAAGGAATAACATTTTTTGAAAAATTCTTGCAGGAGCTCAAGCTGGTTTCCTGCTGGTTGAGGAGTTTATTCTACTTGTCTTGCAACACCTTAAAGACTTAATGGAGTCACATGAGTGAACACCATATGCAGTCTATGGTGAACATACATCATGAGACAAAACACCACAGGATCCTTCCTCTTCACTGGTCACATTTGAGACGATCTCCCACTTCCAATTTAAACACATTCAAACCTAAGTCAATAGGAAGAAAATGTAGGTTATTGATACTTTACAGCTGATGTTATCAACATTTCCTGGGGGTGTGATTCTATCTGTAGGCACTGCTCTGTCTGATGCTTTGTCACTCAAATTAGACTTTAATCTCATCTTTATTTTAACACAATCTGACCATAAATAACTGATTTAGCTGAATCTACAACTCTCACCTAAATAGGACCATGAATGTTCGTACTGATCCTAGGCTCCTGAAAATTGCTTGTTTTGGTAGTTATTGCTAATGTATGCATTGTGTCACCATGGTAACTACTGCCATAGAAAATACACGCAGAACACCCCCAGCGTGATGTCACTGCAAAATATATCGATTTCTGTGGAACCAGTGTTACATTTACATTGTGTCTCTGAAACTGAGACTGTAGCATAAGGTGTAAAACAACTTATTTCTACCTATATAGGATTATGACTTCTTTTATTTTTCGCTGATCCTGTGCTCTTCAGAGCCTTGCTGCTGTGCCCATGCCTGATGACAAACAGAATAGTAAATGCATGAGGCAGAGATGGAGGGAGGTTATGTCACACCTACATCTAGCTAGAAGAAGAGAGGGATCCTTTCATCCTCCGAGCGGCTGTGGTGATGCTGGTTCAGTGAGTTCACGTCAGCTCAGAGTCAGGCCAGACGGCAGCATCCACCAAGGAAAGACTCAAGTGTGGGAGGGCATCAGGGCCGTTCACAGGAGGCAGGATCTGCTCACCCCTCACACACACTTTCCTTCCTTAGAAGCTGAGAGATCACTTATGCTTGGTAGATTTTCTTCTCAATACAGCACAAAAGAAGCAAGGTTATTTATACAGTAAAAGTCAACTAACTTGTTTTAGTTTTATAAATCTGACAGTGGGGTAACACTTTAGAAAAATAACACTTTAAATAGACTACACATTAAAAATACTATATTATTCATAATGAGCAAATGGTATCATATATTAATAATTATTTAGGATTAGTAACTTCTTAATTAATGCCCTCAGCCTGAATCATTCTTCTTATTATTAAATAATTTGTAATTGCTTTATGAAGGATAATTACAGTGATTACAGGTATTTAAAAGTGGTAGCCACATATTTTTGTTTGTTTGTTTGTTTGTTTAGCAAAAGTACAGGTCCTGACTAATTCAGAGGATGTTTTCTCCTCTGTTGCCATGACAACCGGGCTATCCGTCAATGTACTGGATTCACAAGAAAGTGTCTGAATATTACCCATTTTTTAAATTGCTGTTTGTTTCTAAAGGTGCACTGTGTAACTTTTTGAATGGGAGTCTGTCATCTGCTTGTTTTTATAGATATGTCATTGCTCTGCCTAGAATGTTCCACAGTATGAAATTAAACAGCTCTACCTTACATTTATTCAATTACAGGTGGTTTTATAACTCAAAATACATAGAAAAACAGGCATTCTGACTGAGTGGAGTTGCCTCTCCACAGATCTGGCTTTTATCTTGGTCTGGTTTGGTCTCCATGAAGATAGAAGGGTTTAATACTGTGAAACATTCCAGACAAAGAAAGAACATCTCTATGGAGAAAAGCATTTGATGGACACTCCACCAGAAAAGTTATACAGTGCACTTTTAAATAAACCTACATTGTCTAAGAGAAACACAGTGTTCAGTGCAGCATGAGTCTCCATTTGTAATGGGTATGTTCTCAAAAATAAATGAGCTATTTCAATGACACACAGAACCCTTATTTTTCAGCTATGGAGAAAAATAGTGGTTGTAATGAGGAAATAAGAAGGACCATGAAGTTCTTTTGTAATCTGTCACTGTGTCAGTAAAGAGATAAAAGTACTAAGCTATTTTTAGATCCAGACTCACTGAAGAAGGTCTGGGACAGAGTGGGTCACTGGGGGGAGTCATGCACCGCGAAGCAAAGTGACAGCAGGTGGGAGAGTTTTGAAATGCTGACATCTGAGCAATGATTGGCTGAGCGTTGAGCATGGAAGGCTGTGATTGGCTAAAAATGAGGAACTTGAGCGAGACAGTGGAAGTGTAATTTGTCTAACTTGTGGCTTGTCTTCATGGAGATGTTATTGGTTTGCCTGCAATGTTCCACAGTATGACATAGTGTATATCTATTTCCATCGTCACCAGGTCAGGTTACAGGTCTGTGGAGATGTACCTTGCTTACAGTATGAATGCATGTTTTTTGTTTAACTTATGAGCAATAATAACACTTCTAGTGATATTAAATGTAATATTTAAGTTTAATGTCATATTATGGAACATCTGAGGCAAAGCAACATAGAGACAAGCAAGTGGTAAACCCTCCACCACAAAAATTACACAGTGCACCTTTAAATTTCAGAGGACAGACAGTGCCACACAGTAAGAACATGCAAGATTGATGCTCAGCCGGGATGTGTTTGTGCGAAGTTTGCCCGTTCTCCCTGTGTCTGGTTGCTATGGTTTCTTAAAATAAGATTAAAAAAAAATAAGAGTTGCCTATTCCAGACCAAAAACCTTACTTACAGGTGGCTTTAGAAATTAACCATGGGTCAAATGTAAAGAACAAATGTACCTGCATGAACATTAAAGGTCCAATATTACACATAATTGACTCTTGTGAGCTTTTAGTCATGTTACAATGTTGTTACCTTATCAAAAACATACCTGCAGTTGAGTTTTGTTTCATTCACACATGTATGGACAATTATCATTAGTTTGTCTACATCTCCAAAGCTCAAAATGCTGTCTTCCACCTTGTGACATCATGAAGCAGTAGTTTCCAAGTTAACAGTTACCTTTTATATTTAGAAGTGATCAGCAATTGCTGGGCTGAATTTATCCAAATGATTCTAGTGAAGGTGTGTGGAGTGTAAATACACGGCAGGGTTTGACGATTAAACATGTGTGGATGAAACAAAACACAACTTTGGGTATGTTTTTGATGAGGAAACAAGCATTATAACATAGATCAGAAAAATGCATAATATGGGTCCTTTAAAGGATGTTAAAATGTCTGATGAAATGTGCCTGATGTCTAAAAATTCTTAGTTTTTTTTTTACAAAACCATATTCAAACAGACTTTTGTGTATGTTACTATGAGATGCAAGTGATGTAAATAAAAATGCAATAATACTGCCAAAAAAACGGTTAACCCTGACTAAAATTCACTTAATTTTTAAAATCTTCTACTACTACACACTCAAAGAAACCTACATCCAATACAAAAGTGTGGTTTAGACAATATGTGGTTGGTCTATTAGACCTACTGATGTTTGAACAATGTGATGTGTACCTGTTTCATTAATAGTTAACATCCATGGTGAATGTTACGACAAGACAGGATTTAATTATGAATGAACAAGAAATACAATGACCTTTGAATTACATGTACAGTCGATTTTTACTCTTTCTTGGTTATCCCCATAGTATTTTAGCACAGCTGTGGAGGAGTAACATTGGGAAATGGCCGTTAAATAAAGCTGTCCTGTTTTATAATTTTTGGATTTTGCAACTACGATTTACAGAGTGAAGTGGTGGACTGGTTAGAGTTTGGATCAATGTGCTCAGTTGCTATGTCCTTAGGCAAGACAGTTCACTCTATTGATATTTTGCAGCCGATGTCATCAGCATTCCCTGGAGGTTTGATGCTAACTGAAAGCACTGCTCAATCTGACATCTAACACAATTTGACCACAGAAAGTCAAACTGATTTAGCTGGAACTCCCAACAGCGAGCTGTTTTGTGTTGTTAAACAAGACCATTTCAAATAACATTACAATTGCAATGTATCTTAGCCAGAAGTTTTTTAGTTAGTCAAACACCCAAACAGAACCGTGAGCACATGTATTAGACACAGGCTCCTGAAAATGTGCTGTTTAAATCCATTTTGTGTTTATCCTTCAGTTTTCAGACAATGTTAAAACTTTTTCAGCAATGCTTCCTAATGTGTGTGTTGTGTCACCATGGTAAACATTCCACCATAGAGATATATGTAAAATACCCCCTGCGTAATGTCCCTGCAAGTATCAATATACTGTACATGATTGGTGGTGGTCAGAAGGGCCAATGACTCTAACTGTAATATAATATATAGTAATGTAATGTGCTGTGTGTTTTATTTATAAAAAGAAAAAAAAAATTGTCCCTATATTTTTACACTTTAAAACCTCCCCCAGCTCATTTATATTCAGTGTATTTTCAGGAGCTCACACAATGCTGGCTCATGGTGCTTATCTCTGCAGGGAAACGCTGTGTAAGTGAGAGCACATTTGAGACTGATGTGGCAGAGGGAGGAGGATATGAGATCACAGGGAGTAAAGGATGAGGACAGAATGAGGAATGGAAGACTTAAAAAAGAAAATATAGCAGAAAAGCTCCTCATTATTCATCTAGAGGTGTTTAATCCAAGATTATCAGTGTGATGAACATGGCGCCTCCCTGAGGCTCAAACACCACTACATCAATAACAAGCACTCTCATGTCTGATAACTGTTCTTTGAAGGACAACAAAACATGGAATATTTGAATATCATTTAATTTCTAAAGTGTACTGCAGATACTATGTCACAAAGCGACCAAAAACAAGAGATAAAGTTGAATTATTTGTATTGTTATTACTGGTACGGAAGCAATTAACAGATTTTTATTGATTAGAAATATTATGATCTATTGCAAAAAAAATTAAAAACAATTTTTTAAATCTTTTTAAAATGTACAGATTATTACATTCTACTTAAGATGCTCCAACTTTGTTTTAAATCAAGGAGAGACAGTGATTTGTGTGTGTCATTTGACCCGCTCCATCTGTCTCCACTGACTCTGGCCCTCAGGTCCTGGGAGATCCCCATCAGTCTGTGACAGACCCACCTGCCCAAGCCTGGCCTTTGTCTCAGGGATAGAAACACACAACTCTGCCTCACAATTTGACCTTTGATCTTCAATCTTTATTTTACAAAAAAGTGCCAAGGTTAGGCATCTAATGATATGCGGTATTGTCCTCATGTTTCACTCATGAGTTTCCTTTTCAGGTGAGAGTTTGAGGACTTTTTGCCATTTAAGAGAGTGATTTTTTTATGTTAATTGCTGTGACTAAACTAAAACTATACTTTTCCATCACTCTGAAACTCATCGACAGCAGCTACCAGCAAACAGTTTGTTACAAAAAAATATTGTTTTTTGTGCATTATGGGCCTACGCTAATAAGGGTTTGTGTCTATTGATAACGATTAAAAACATACTGTACTGCAGCAGCTCATTGGTCCAGAGGCACTGGTTGAAGGATCAGCATGAGTCAAATGCAGAGAATGAAATTTCCTCACGAGGGATTATTAAAGGCCTAATATCTTATAAACAAAATATTAAAAAGTTAGTTGCCACAACTAATTAAATGATAACGCTTCAAATACACAACAGAAAGTCCTCCTCGCGACCTTTTGGCTCTGCAGTGAAGCGTGCGCTCCCCCTTGTGGCAGTAAAGAGACACTGCAGCACCACGCCCTCTGACCTGCGGCTTCAGGACAGAGGACAGAGGACAGACACAACTGTCTCCTCCATTGTCCGCCTCCTGAGCTCTAAACAGTCCCACACACCATCCCTGCCGCCATTTTAGATGCACAAACACACCACACACCAAAACCGCATTAGTAATGATTGTCATCCCAGTCTCTGTTGCTAGGAGACCAGTCAGCTCACAAGTCCCTTTCAGTTCCACATAAAGTTTCTTTATTCATAAGCAGAAACTCCAAAGTCCAATGTCAAGCTCATTTATAATGATCTACATTCTGATAATGACCTGACCATGTAAAACTGGAGTTAATGCCTCTGTCAGTTTGTCTTTTAATTTTCAACTGCACATAAACTACCTACAGGTGTCATATTTGAACCGTTGTAACATGGATAAAAACTAACAGTCTACTACTGGGCTACTATGAAACTGAAGGCCTAGTAGGCAATGCGCAGAGGCTACTTTATCAGTTAGACCTACTAACAGGCCAAATCGGTGGTTTTTAGATTACAGAATGTGATGATGTCCCAGGCCTACTCCCAAATGACGGAATAATATTGATAACTGATAACACTCTACTGTATTAACAAAAAGCCTGCATTTTAATAATAATTCATTTAGCTGCCCCCACCTGTATTAAATATTATTGGCCGATACAGTGTTGTTCTGAAGCCCAGAAATGCATTTTTTTTTTTAGAATCAGCCACACCATGTCTAGAAGAGAGGCGCAGCGCTGATACTGATGCGAGGATGCTGAGCTAAACCTTCCCCTGGATATTCGGTTTGTCAAGAGTCGTCGCTTCGGGCAATGTCTCCCTCCAGTGGCGCATATCGGCCATAGCGCCGGCCAAAAAAATCTGTTTCTCTTGAGTGGGAAAACCTACAAACTCACTTTGGCTTGCATCTTTAGCCCATGACGTGAGTATTTAACCTTTCGACCTGAGCCCTCTATTGGGCAACAGAAGATCGAATAACCCATATCTTTAAGAGGGGGTGTCATCTGCGTATGGCTTAATAGTGATTAAATTAAATCACACTTATCTTAATAACTTTAATGCGCACCGTGCGCACGAGACAGACTGGCGGACAACGACACTGGAGGCTAAATACTAGACCAAGCTCTGATCCAAATTTGTCTTCTGCCACGGGATCCCACAGTCTGGACAGAAATAAAGCGCTCGCGTCGTCTGGGCCTTGCACCGTGTGTGTGTGTGTGCGTCCGTGCGTGCGTATGTCTGCGTAAGTGCGCGAGGACAGTCCCAGTCGCTGATGTAACCGAACAGATCCCAAGTGCAGCGCTCTTTATGAAGCTACTAATCCTGTCTGTAACTAATGGCTGTTTCATCAAGAAACCTTTATGGTACATCGTGCCCTAGACTCAGAAGGAGGACCAGCTCCTGCTTCTGAAACTGTACGATCCGAACAGTCTACTACCAAAATGCAATCTAGGATTATATGTCTGCAGACTTAGACTTAAGGCCTAATTTATTGTTTTGCTACATACTGTAGGCAAGACCCATTTTTAAAACAACCATGATAACGCGTGTTATCGCAGAACAGCTGGGACAAGTTCATGAACTGCCGCCACAGGTTTCTGCTCTGCTGCACAGATACAAATATTTCTATATGTTATTATTTTTACATAAACCAAACTCAAAATTCAATAAAAGTCACTGTCAAAGCATTTCATGTTATTCATGATTTGTGCAGGTCTTGTACTTAAGAGACTCCAGACTGAAAGATGCAGGCTTTATTAGCAGCACTGGAAGATGCTGCAGAGGCGGAAATGGCCTGATAAATATTTAAAAGGCATCAATAGTTTAGGCACTCTGCAGCTAATGATGGTACAGTCACGCTGACAGTGTAGGCACACTTGAATACTGAGGACTCTGATCCCAGCCCTGACTGGAGGAGAAATAGGTGCTTTTTCTGTCACCTCAGCACCTTCTGTGTGTGTGTGTGTGTCTGTGTGTGCTCTGTATGTGTGTGTGTGTGTGTGTGTGTGTGTGTGTGTGTGTGTGTGTGTGTGTGTGTGTGTGTGTGTATGTGTGTCTGTGTGTGTGTGTGTGTGTGTGTGTGTATAGGTGTGTGTGTGTGTGTTCAATAATTCTCACTGACTCTATTGCAGAAACTACACCTGCGTGTTTTATAATGCACCTTTGACTTTTTCTTCAATCAATGCACATTATAAATTATCTTACAGAATGAACGGCCTTAATAATTGTAGATCTTTATAGGAGTTAGCAGGGTTCATATCCAAGTCACTAATCATAACTTAAAAAAAAAAAACTTTTAAAAAAGCTTAAAAAGGAGGGCAAGTTGGTGTATAATAAATGTCTCTTTTGATCACAGACATAAACCTTTATATACTCCATTTTGGGAAGTAACTGGCTACAAGTAGCAGGAATATGTATTCAGAATACAAATTTTGGAGTTACTTTTTCATTTCTTGGTAATTAGAATACAATTTCTTTACTAATACCAATAAAACCAGTGGAATACAGTGCAGTACCTGATCTCACAATTTAGGCTTCAATTTGCGTGATATTATTGAGAAAAAACAGAAAACACAGTTTTTGTGGGGTGCATGTGCAACCTTTCCATTTCCAATTAGTGATAAATAAATGGTGAAACAAACATATTTTAATCT
Source organism: Odontamblyopus lacepedii (assembly GCA_034769755.1). Classification (NCBI taxonomy): domain Eukaryota; kingdom Metazoa; phylum Chordata; class Actinopteri; order Gobiiformes; family Gobiidae; genus Odontamblyopus; species Odontamblyopus lacepedii. The sequence continues at coordinate 28,993,109 of CM068348.1, read as the reverse complement.
TGTGATATGTTTTTACACTATAAGTATTAAGAATACAGTACTCTGGAACACGTCGGAATATGCTACAAAATACATTTCAATTCAGCTATTCAATATTCAATATTCAGTATTCTACATTTCCATAGTATTGTTTCCAACACTCAATATCCTAAATATTGTAATGCACGGAAAATGTATTTCAGAACAGTAATTAAACTTTATTCATCATATCTAACTCTGAATCTTCTGTGCATGTGTAGAAGCCTGAGCAGATGAGAGCTGCGTGTGAGAGCTGAAACCACAGATTCTCTGATTAATAAATGAACCTTTTAGTGTGTCACGGTCTATGTTGTTCTTCACTCAGTGTTTGGCCACCAGCGCTCAGCCACGGGGGCATCTTTAGTGCAGTGTGAGAGGGGCAGTTGTGTCCTGGGGCAATGGATGGGGGCAGGTTTGGGACAAATCAATGACACATCGCCCAGGGACCAGTGGTGTATTCAGGGGCACCACTGGGAGCATATGCTGTAGCCTGGGGCCCCTGTGCTGGCCCTCTGTGTGTAGATAATGTTTAAATGTAACAAACGTTTAGCCTTTATTCCAGTCAGCAGGAACAGACCTCCAACAGATTTAGGAACATGTGCTGTGTCAGGCAGGGCTTCAGACAGGGCTGGTTATACTCACAACTTATGTCACTTTTGTATTAACAGTAAATCATGATTATTACCCAGTTTGAATGAATCTGAATTATCTCATTGTATTGTCAAGAAATGCATTGTTAGACTGTATATCATAACATTAAAGGTCCAATATTACACAAAATTGATTCTTGTGAGCTTTTAGCCATGCTAGAATGGTGTTACCTTCTCAAAAACATACATGGAGATATGCTTTGTTTCATTCACACGTTTGAGTCATTCTGGCTTATTAGTCTGTTTACATCTCCAAAGCTCAAAAAATACCATCCAAAAGAATTGAGTGAAGGTGTGTGGAGTTTAAAAACACCATGGAGCACTTCCTGTTTTACAATACTTGACTTTACAAGGTGTATTTTCCGTCAGAGAGAAGAATTTGCTGGGTTGTATGTCAAACATGTGTGAATGAAATAAGACACAACTTGAAGTATGTTTGTGTTGGGGAGACAACATTATAGTCGTCCAGGTAAGATCCATAGCAAAGTTTTGTCCAGTTCACAAAGCTGAATTTCTCCTTAACTAAAGTTTAGAAAATAGTGTAATATGGGCCTTTTAAATGTATACATTTAGTTCTTTGGAAAACTCTGTGTTATTGCTCCCATACAGCTCATTAGTGGTAATAGTACAGCCTAATAGTTGCCTGGCATGACATCTCTCTGTAATTTCAATTGGAGAAATGTATATTCTGGATCCAGGCAAAATAAAAGTGCCCAACCCAATAAATCAAAATCTGCCCTTTGTGACAAGTTGGCAGAAGCTACAATTTTTTTTTTTTATTTGAAGGTTTAATTGTAACATTGTTCATTATTTATTACTTTGAAACACACTGCAAGATTCCAAGAGCTGTACTGTATGAGACACAATTATAAAGTAGGTATTTAATAACTCAGTAAAATTCTCATTAAAGCAAAGAAATGTGTATAAATTTATTGTAGTCTCAGGAGATCCTCTTCACAAATAGTAAAAAACAACAAGCATGTCAGGACAGAGGAGCAGCGGAGCCTTTGAACCAGCGTCTTCTGCTGGATCACAGTTTAATTAACAAGTGTGTGGAATATTATGAAACTCCTCGGGGAATGGAGGAGCCCTGTTGTTTACTCTGTGTGTGTTCTGTGTGTATCAGCATGTATAGTGTGTGTGCATTTGTGCTGCAACTCATGGGCGTGGTCATTGCACAATCGAACAATAATCCCTCATTATGTTGCAATTACTAAAATGTCTGGCTCGAAATACTTCATGAGGCAAAAATATGTTTCGTTAGCATTTGGTCCTCTAGAGTAGATTAGAAGTTATTGGTCTGTTGGCTCATCTCTCTCATTTGGTACTGTAATTTTAAAGGTCCTATATTATGCAAAATGTACTCGTGTGAGCTTTAAGACAGGTTATAATGTTGTAGCCTCCTCAAAACCATACATGGAGCTGTGTTTTGTTTCATTCACACTTTATTAGGTTGTCTCCAAAGCTCGAAATGCTCTGTTCCACCTTGTGATGTCATGTAGTGGTAGTTTTTTTTTTAAACATAATAACTGAGATCAGAAAATAGTGTAACATGGGCTTTTTAATTATGATATACATAGTTTAAGCATTTTAGGGTACATAAATTTAACTATACTCTTCACAGCCTTGGACGAAAACTGATTTTGCAATTGCAGTGGAAAAAATATTTAAACATTCTGATACAAATTAGTTATGTCGTTTAATAGGAACTGGATAGGGTAAACTTGGCTGTTGCCATTGATGTAAATATAATGCCACCCTAGTCATATACTGAAACAAAATGACATAATAATAAAAATCATAAGGGTGGATTTATATAGCCTAAATCTCTGCACAAACGAGCTTCAATCCAAATATCCACCCCTCATGCTTCCAGATGAGGAATAAGATCCGTTTTACCCCAGACACACAAACGCATCGCCTGTCTTTCTCTGTATGAGCCTCTTTCACTACTTCTCACATAAGGATCCTATAAAGTTTCTGCGGTGTGGAAGGGGCGCATGCGCAATGAGTGCCCACGCGTGTGTGTGTGTGCAGTGCGTGTGTAATAGTATTATTATTGTGAATGGGGGCGACGGGGCTCATGGCCGAGAGAGGGGGTGGTATTTTGAGAGTACAGTCAGAAGTGCGACTCGACGGAGCCAGGAAGTAGACTGCTGCTGCCTTCAAGTGCTCACAGAACTGTCGTACTTTTGACTATGAACATTTGGGATTATTATTTGTGTTCATCTAACCAGCTAAATATTTAGAGAATAAAATAGCGTTTATGTTAAAACTTAAATGATTTATTTATTTGTAATAATGTTATAGACCTTATCCAATTGAGTAATCTACCACTAGAAGCCTATGGAATAACTCTCCAAAGGTTCTTTCCCTCATGGTGTGTAAAGTTTAGGCTAAATAATACAGGCCAATTAGTTAATTAAGGGATTTCCTATGCGTAATGTGTTGGGCACAGTAAATTCACTAGTAATTGGCCTTCTATACCAACTTTATTTGTTTTCTATTTCAACATTATGCCTAATCTAAAACTAATCTTTAAGTCAATTTGGATAGAAGAAGAGCGCACTCACAAACATACTCACTTTGTGCCCTGTGTCTGTTGTCCAGGGCTTATTGAGCTCACCTCCAGTGGATGGCAGGACAGCGGCAGCTCCTGAAAGTTGCAGGTAAACGCGGGACAGAGTAGGTGGAGAAAACCTGTGGGCTGGTGCGTGTGCGAGTGAGGCGGGAGGAGGGAGGGAGGTGTGCGCTACGGCCGGGGGGAGCCATATCTTCAGTGAGGATAGGGTCATTTAATAAAAGCCACTTGGAGAAGCCGCCGATCACACACACACACACATACAGTACACACGCCGCGTACGTCGAGTCAAAACACCACCACGCATAGCACCACACAAGGAAGAGGAGACAACACACACACGCGGAAGAAGAGAGCTCCTCTGAGTCACCGACAGTCACTCACTCAAAAGACCCAGCAACTTTTCACTGACTACTCCAGTCCACACTCGGAGAACCGGGGAAAAGGCCGTGAAGCGGGCGAAGATGCCGCGGGTTGTCCCGGACCAGAGGAGCAAGTTTGAGAACGAGGAGTTTTTCCGCAAGTTGAGCCGGGAGTGTGAGGTGAGTGAAGCGCCTCTCCTCATACACACACCGTGATAACACCGTTCATTCTGAGAGAGCACGGCGGAAACAAGGCAGCCGCGCTATAGACCCTGCACGCGACTGACGTACGGCACTTTATTTGGTTTTACGCACGTCTTTTTAAAAAGAGCGGAGAAGTCCTCATGAGGGCCAAAGATGAGAACAAAGAGAGTGATGTGCAGTTTCTCTCTTGTCTACATGGTTGAGTTTTAATTGAGTTGGTTCTGAATTGGTGAAAAGTCTTTAGAGCACATTTAGGGGTGTCGACCTGCAGTTACAGTTATGCGCACTTTAGTACATTAATTTGACTACGAAGAAAGTTGAGATCTGATATAATGCGTTCCCCGGGTGGAGCATCTCACGGATCCTTTTACCCTCACTGAGTTTAAAAAAGAATTAACAAATTCTTTCTACCTAAAAAATCTTAAACATGATGATGCTAAAAATGACCTAGGGTACATTATGCTTATTTCGTTTTAGCCTCTTCTTCATACTGATAATGATTTAAACACTTTTTTTTTATATGTCACTTTGTCAGTTGTTGATGGCCAAATTGCATTTTTACAAAATATCAAATCCCTATAGATTACCTCTGTACTCCTCAGTGCTGATGTGACTGGGCATCACACAACGTCTCACATCACAAGTTCAGGGTTGGACTAAAAACACGTGTTTTTTCTCTATCTATATATAATAAAGTAGCAGCAGTCGACTCACAATTTGTTACTTCTCATCTGTTAATATAGAGAAATAATTTCGTGTATTGATTTAAGCAAACTTAGTTAATACACCATTTTAAACTCACTCAAAATACTTACTTATGCAGAGACATTTCAGTTAAACTAGTTCAGGTTGAACTCAGAGCCAGTGATAATCCTTTGCAGTTGTTTTTTATAATGAATTTTTATAAGTTGTAATATGCATCTGCTTCTATCTTTCAATGTACTATTACAACATAAATAATGTGAATAATAATAATAATTCTGACAGATGTGATTGTGTTTAGATTAAATACACTGGCTTCAGAGATCGGCCACATGAGGAAAGACAAGCCCGCTTCCAGAACGCCTGCAGAGACGGACGCTCGGAAGTTGTGAGTACCCACAATGCACTTCTCCTTCTACAATAACACAAATACACTACAGACACAAGTGTGGTTTAGTCTGTTGCCTTTCTAAGAAACTTTCAGCAGTTAAACGCATTGTGTTTCTCTGGTGCACATCCCATCAGGAAGCAGTGGTGTTATCAGACCTGCAGAGCCTTCCTCCTCCTATATATTTCCTACTGTTGTCATCATTGTCTGAGAGCTTTGTTTGGCTGCTAGTATGAGCTCACACCTCACAAACACGGACAGGGAGGTAATTTATGACCTAAAATTGGTCACCTAAAATAAATATCACCTGTCATGTCTATTACTGGTGTGTACAGTAACCTCACAGAGATATGGAGTTGCTAAATGTGAATATACAATAGCACATCATTTTTGTTTGATAGTTGTTGGGAGCTTACGTTTGCTGTTGCAGTTAAAGTTGCACCGCATAACATTTCCAGTGGAGGGTCCGCCACCTGCTTTCTCCATGGAAATGTTACTGCTTTGTCTAGAATGTTCCACAGTATAGATTAAACCTGTCTATCACATGGGAGAAAAGCAGGTTACAGCACTACGCTACCTTACAGTTCAGATCTGTGGAGAGTCGCCTCTATTCACAGAAGGAATCATTGTATTTTTGAGAAATAGAAACACTCGTAATGAATAAATGCTTGATAAACATGTTTAATGTCCTACCATGGAACTTTCCACGCAAAACAATAACATCTGCATGGAGACAAGTAGGAAGCAGACCCTCCACTGGAAAAGTTACACCTTTAAAGTGCACCTTTAAAGTCTGAGTTTGGCTTGACAATGATGAGATTTATGTGATTTTCAAACCACACAGTGAAGCAACCAGGTCGTCCCATTTCTTTCCCATATGGAAGGAAAGGCCTCTCGTAGGTAAAGTTGTTCAGCCAAACGTAACATTCAGTTTGATCCATATTACCCAGATGTGTTCTTTTGATTCTCCTGAACTAAAGACTTTTCACGGGACATAAATTTTTGTCAACTGGTTTTGGGAAGGAGTGGACTCTTGTGTAGGCCTAAGTGTAGGTTATTTTATTTAACTCATAGAAATAAAATATAAAGTAGGAAAGAAAAGAAAAACTGTAAGAAGAGAGCTAAAAATACCTTAGATTGCCACAGTGCTGTATTTGGCCAGTTAAAAACATTACTATAAGATTATTAATTGTGTTTGCAACTTCTTTTTTCTTGCTAAAATACAGTTAATCTGGCCTTGTATAGTCTCTGTCTTAGTGATTGTGTACATTTAAAGGTAAACTATGTAACTTTTGTGGTGGAGGGTACATAACCTGCTTTTCTCCATGGAGATGTTGTTGCTTTTCCATATTAAACTGTCCACGGAGTCAAACATGTTATGCTACCAGTAAGTCTGTCATGATGATTATCATATTGATTTATCATTTTGGCTAATTATAGGTTCAATCTGTTATTTGTTTGTTGTATCTCAGGCCTCTTAATGATACAGTATATTTAAAAATGGTTGACTGGGATTATCCTGTGTTATTGTTATTGTATCAGAGGCAGAAAATAGTTTCAGTATAATCGTTAATCGCAGTATATATTGGCAGCAATATATCGTGCTTCAAAATGTGTTAGTTACTCGGCCAAGTTACAGGTCAGATTTGTAGAGATGCGACCCTGATCACAGTACTAAAAGACCTGTAAATGTGAGCCAGAATAGGCCAATGCTATACTGTAGAACAAGCTGACTGAAGACAAGCGCGTGGCACAAATTTGTGTTACACCTTTAACTGCAAAGGTTTTTGAATTTGCCAGACTTTCATATCATCCACCTATTTTTATTGTACCTAAACAGCGCAAGTTAATAATAATTTATACAGTGGTGTTGTAAATGCATGTGACACTTGTATCAATGCTGCCTTTTAATATTCAAACGGATGATAATGTTAGAACAGGTCTTAACCTGGCCTCACCTTTTCTTTGTGTAATTATTGATTGTGTAAAGTCAGCAGAGTGGCTATAACATCCTAAATTACTTCTTTAACAAAAGGTGAAATGAGGCAAACGGCCTGGAGCAACTGGCACCTAAACACACACACACACACGCACACACACACTGCTGTACAGTAATGTGTGAGGTATTTTTCACAACATCATTGTGGGACAGGACAGGTGTATTTTACTGTCTTCTAAGTGCGGTGCGTCCATTATTCTTCACAAGGCTAATAGGTTTGATGGTGGAGAGAGTGTCTGAAGCAGCTCTAATATCATATGGCTCATTTATCTGTCGACCAAACACTGCTGAACTACTCCTGCTATTTTAAATGTTGGCCAAACATATACGAGGTACAAGCAATGGCCTATGTGGCGCTATGGTGCACTCTAGTTGTATTCAGGCTTTATTACTCTTATCGTTTTAATGTTTTAACAGTTCTTAACATTCTATAAAGTGTAAATACAGTAAGTATAAATAATCATATTTAGTACAGATAAACTGATATTTGGGCTGTTTAGCTTATTGCTATTGGCCTTAAATCTCTAGCACAGGGCGATATTTTGGTCAATTTGCTGCCTAAAAAATACACATAAAAACCTTTATTTTAACACTTTAATACAAAGACATAGCTGCACAAAATGTGACTATCCAGCTCTGTTATAGATTTGTGGTAAAAAAGTGCTTGAGTTTGTAGTACATTTTAATTACATAATTTCAGGAAAATAATCAAAATCTGCTCGAAATATTGACCCAAAAAATCGTCAGAGCTTTTCACTGTTGGTTGGTCTGTATGCTAAACAATCATTGTTGGTACCATTCATTCGTTTCAATTACCCAAATACCCAAACAGCACATTGTTTGGTACCACCAAGACCAGTTTGATTGATTTTTTAAGGGTTGGTAATTATTTTACAACACAGTTAAAATTATGAAAACGAGCACACATCTCTATTTCAGTTTATTTAGTACATTGAGATTCAGAACACATTTAAAGGTCCTATATTGCACAAAATTAAACCATGTTAATATTGTTACCTCATCAAAAACATAGCTGGAGTTGTGTTTTGTTTCATTCACACATGTTTGAGTGATCCATTATTATTAGTGTGTTTATATCTCCAAATCGCTCAAAATGCTCTGTTTCACCTTGTGATGTCATGAAGCGGTAGTTTTCAAGTTAACAGATACTTTTTATTTTTTATTTAGTAGAGATTGGAAATTCCAGGTCTAAAATCATCCAAATGATTCCAGTGAAGGTGTACGGAGTTTTAAAGCAATGCAGAGCGTTCTTACAGCTCCAGCTATGCTTTTGGTTGAGGAACAAAATTATAACATAGATCAGAAAATAGCATAATAGAATGTAATAAGTCTAATTTTAATAGAATAACTGCATTTCGCACGCACGCACACACACACACACACACACACACACACACACACACACACACACACACACACACACACACACACACACACACACACACATACACACACACTCACACAGAGTTTAGGTTATGTGCACGTTTAAGTGTTTTGTCTCACAGGGCGACCCCAAACGTCCAGGATTGATCTGATAAATGGGACGATAATTCAAAGTAAATTATCTCCAGCTCAGCTCATTAGAGATGAGTCGCTGCTAAACTACTATCGATTTTTATGGCGTGCTGCTTTCTCTCATCTGTCCAGTGTTTTATTTGATTTCCTCTCCTCTTTGTTCTTCTTCTATCTCTCTGTGACGCTCTACTGTTTCTACTCTCCCCATCTCCCTTCTCCTCCTCAGCACTAGTAGGCAGTAAATGAGTATCAGATGCTTGTAATCCAATACTTCAAATCCAGCAGAAATGATCGACTGGGGTCCTTTAATTTCTCTTTCTTTTCATTCCTTCTCTTGTTTCCATCGTCCGTCCAGGTTTGCCTCTGATAAGGGCCACATTTGACAGGGCGCATAATTCATATCCTTTCCACCCTAATGCCTTTAGTATTGATCAGTCTCAGAATACAGAGACCTCCCTCTCGCCAACCAACACACAGTCAAAAGAAAAAGACGCACATTTCAAGGACCCCAATTATGCTATTTTCTGTTCTGTTATAATTCTTCATCAAAAACATACCCCGCATTGAGTTGTTCTTTGTTTTCATTCATGCAGGGTTAACACACAAACCCTGCAAATTTGGAGTTCTTCTCACAAACAGAAAACATTCTGTTCCACCTTGTGATGTCATGTGGTAATACAGGAGGTGCGTTATTGTGTTTTTAAACTCCACACACCTTCACTACAAACATTTGGATAATTTCAGCCCTGGAATTGTCTATTTTAACTAAACTAACGGTAAAAGGAGCTGTTAACTTGAAAACTACCTCTTCATGACATCACAAGGTGAAACAGAGCATTTTGAGCTTTGAAGATATGGGCAGCCTAATAATGCAGGGTTATTCAAACATGTGTGAATGAAACAAACCACAACTCCAGGTACGTTTTTGAGGTGGTAACAGCATTTTAACATGACTTAAAGCTCACAAGAAACCATTTTGAGTAATACAGGATCTTTAAAGCACAGCCTGATTTTCTGTGGCAGCTTAATTCATTGTTTTATGGTGGTGCTTTACTCTGCGCATTTGTACACTGTCATCTCCATTAGTGCTCAATGTCATTTTGCACAAACAAGAATGATGTCATAATTCGGTAGTGTGAGCATTGCCCTAACATTAGCCAACCAAAACAAACAGCCCCATGACCTAATTTGTAGGTGCACTGCTCTATTGTCATTATACATTTTGGGTGCTTTCATTGTGTCCAGGATTGTCGTAGTCATCTGAGTCAGTCCTATATTTCACTTTCTCCCTTAAAAGTGTATTTGCTTCTGTCTTAAAAATGTTTTTTTTTTATTTTATGCCATGTTATTCCTGCATGTTTGTGTATTCATGCATATTTAAATTGCTTCCCTTTTCAGCTCTCAAAACGATTACTTTCACCTTTTTAGGGATGCACCGACCCAGCTTTTTCAGTTCTGATATTGATTCTAATACCATGGCTTTATGTACAGTTTTTGCCAATACACGATATATCAACCAGTGTGAGAGACTCAAAACAGCATTTCTTTCATTTTCTTAAAAAAAATAAAATGAGGTTGAACTGATCCAAATGTGTTGTGTAGCTCTTATTTATCTCTCAAGTAACTATAGAACATAAGTTCACCCTCTAGTCAATCTGTAAATAGTCTTATTACATCAATTTATATGCTGAACCAGGATACTGGATTTTCTGATCCAGCAAATTTTTCAGTATCACTGCTGTTTTCCGATATTAGTTTTGGATCAGTGCATCCCTACCTTCTTTGTGACATTATTAAGTGTTGAAGGAACTGTACGTCAAATTTTGATTTTAAATTTCATATACTTGGCCTGTCTGTGTCTCCATGATATGAGGTAAACATGTTCAAAGCTTTTACTGATAACAATTCTAATGCTGATTCATTCTTAATTACAAAAATGCATTTATGTTATAATTTGGTGTTTTGGTTCAATGCTGAGATCCACTTAGTTAAAACCTAAAAGGACTCTCTCTGAGTCTGAATCCTCACTACCTAAACCCCAGCACCTGGGGCGTATCAGGAATCTGTGCCAGTGCAGCTTCTGCAGCTCACTGAGGGAATTCTGGACTTTTCACATGAGATTTAATGAGTAAAACTTTTGTCAGCAGATGTAGGCACTGCCACTTCAGTTGTAATACATTTTTGTTAAAACAGCAAGACCACAAGCTAAAATACAGTTCCTTTAATTAAGTCCATACTCATCTAATGACTAATTCTAAAAATCGTATTGACACACAAACAAGCAGAAGCTACTTCTCAACAGTAATTGTCATAATTGATGGAACTGTAAACTGGAATATCCTGGCTCTGAAACGCCTTTCCGCATTGAGAGATATAACTAATGCTTTTGTGGAGGTAGAGAGTGAATGCTTTTAGTTTTGGTTTAGCTTCTCGGAACAATGTCTGGCTTTCATATCTTGTAAGTGGTCAGAGAAGAGGCTTGATACCTGTAATTATGGATTGGATCAGCCTAACAAAAATGCTATACTCAAAGTTATTGCAGTATGTAGCATAGGTAAGAAGATCCATCAAAAACAACTGACTTTAACTGACTCATTGTGGTTGGATTTGTAATTTACGCATTCTTCCAATAACATAACATTATGAGCAAACCCAACTTAATCTATCCAATTATATTCAGCCAGTCACATTCATAATTTCCTTGGGTATTTAGAGTTAAAATACATTTAATTTTTGAGTAGAGAAACAGATTTATTTCCATGTTAAGTTCTTGTCTCCCCTTGTTTTTAAGTCTTGTTGATTGAAGGGGCCTTATTACACTATTTTCTGATCTGTTTTCATGTTTCCTCATCAAAAACATAACCGGAATTGTGTTTTACATTCACATGTGTTTTGTTTCTTTCATTTCATTCACACGTTTAACACACAAAACCTTTTCTCAAACAGAAAACACTCCACCTTGTGATGTGATTGTCAGCCTCTTCTGAACAAAAGGTAAAATGTCGCTGCTAACTTGACAACTACCACTTTGGAGAGGTGGACAGACTAATAATGCAGGATTACTCAAACGTGTGAATGAAACAAAACACAACTTCAGCAATTAAGTTTGATATGAAATGAATAAATTACTCTCCTGAATTGTCTGTTTACAGGCCTTTGTAGCAACTGGTACCAACCTTTCCCTGCAGTTTTTCCCAGCCAACCTGCTCGGAGACCAGAGGCAGGTCCCCACCAGAGAGTATGTCGACTTTGAGCGGGAAACAGGGAAGGTAGGATGCTCACATGACACTCACACCACTCACATCTGCAAAATACTCTATCTTATGTCTGTGTCATAACTATTTTCACTATTTCTCTTTTTGTTCCTCTTTCATTTCTTTAAAAGATCTAGTCACTTGCTCTATGACAAATTTTATATCCAGCTTAAGGCCAAATTGTGGAGGGCTCTTTTACAGGATTGATTTTGGATTCTGTGTGAATAGTGACAGCACTTACAAGAAGCATTGATCAGTTTGTAATCAACTCAGAGCTAAACTAATCACAACAGGGTGAATATTGGAAACACTATTTCATGTACACGAAACCAGTAAACAAACCAGCAACAAAGTAAAAGTAGTAAAGTACCGTACTTAAGTAAAAAATGGAGGTATCTGCACTAAAGTAATTTTTAAAGACGATACTTTTTACTTTTGCTTTTACATTTGAGAGCAGGTATCTGTACTTTCTAGTCCATTACATTATTTAATAGGACTGAAAAGTATAATTTTGTTATAGTCTGAGACCTGCAGAAAAGGCTGGATAGATTCAGTTGTTTCTGTTGAATAAAAATGAGCATGAATCTTTATCAAAATCACTACATTTGAGGCTTTATTAGATTTCAAAATCGGTGTGAAATACTTTTTACTCTTTAAGTACATTTTTAAATGGGTACTTACTTTTATACTTTTAGTATATTTATATATATATCCTTCTTCCACCACTGCACTACATATATTTTTTTATAAATTATTTGTATAAACCTTGCCTGAGTATGCTTTTCATTTGAATACATAAAGAGTGTCCATAGTACATTTAAAGTTAGGAGTTAGTCCACTAAATTAATCCACATTTTTCCCTGATATTTATCCATTTATCATTTTCAAACTGATCTTATTAAGTCTTGTATGCACATATACAGATGACTTTCATTATTCATTCTCTGATCATAAACAAGACAGACTTTCAATGACTGCCATTTAAAACAAAAAGAAAATGATCTGATTTCTTCCCGTGCTTTTACTGATTGCAGAAGACTTTTTGATTAAAAATATCCGAGCTGATCAATGTTGATTAGAAACGACTGAATCTCTATTAAAATTATTAATTGCACAGCCCTAACTACGTCATATCCACAAAATCCTCCCTCGATGACAAGCAGCTCTTTTGTACTGTCAGAGCTGTTGAAGGACTGGTTATTAGTTTATTTGCTATTTGTAGTTAAAAGCTATAATGGAAAAAAAATTTAGTGAGTGTAAGAAGTTTATGTAGGCAGGTTTGAAACACAGGCAGGTCTGAAGTTCAGCAGTGAGAGATACACGACTATATTCATACCATACTCCTGTATAACAACTCACCCTTATGTAATAAATAGCCCTCTTTCCTGTCAGTCACTATTTCATCTTTGCACGGTTTCTCCTTACAACCTCATGTATATAGATAGATATATTTGACTTATTTGACGCCAGTCTCTTGATATTTTTGCACCTTATTTTGAATTTATTATTATCATTATGTGGTTTATCTTTTTTATCATACTATATTATGACGTTTGCGCTACTGTGTCCAAGTAATTTCCCTTGTGGATCAATGAAATTTGTCTAAGTTGTTGTGATATGCACCAGCTGTAGCCCACCAAAATTCTGTTCTAATTCTAATGCAAATAAACAAAGCAGAACTGGATCTGCACTGCCAACAAGCATGTGCGGATAAGAAAATAAGAAAACAAAATAATGTTTTGTTTTGATGTGGGCTTTACGGAGTCCAGAGGTGTTTGTGCATGATAATTGTCTCCCCTGGCGCTAAAACTTTGGCCCAAGTGTGTCATCCACGGGCACTGGTCAGCTGAAATGAATGCCTGCTGACGGCTCATTAAAATTGCATTCTGGGAAATCGATGGACCTTTATGGCCTGGGGCTGACGTCCTAATCTCACAAGCTTAATTATTTAACACAAGTGCCCCGATAGTTTTAACCGGGGACCACTGTGTTGATAGGCATTTTGTGAACGCTTGTGAAGTCTTGCACAAAGAGACAGCGCTAGTGTGTGCAATAAAGCTGGAGACTAGACATTGTGTGTATGGATGTAAGATGATACCAGTTCTTTGTCACCTCCGCGCTGCTCTCAGCTCTATGAAGTTTTAATGAGGCCAGGAGCAGTCAATGTAAAGCCTCCCACACACCCTTCACACACACAGAGGGTTTTCGGCACTTTTCTGAAGACTCTGATAACTGCTGACAGGAGTCTATTTCACTGTGTTGTCTTCTTCTTTTGATCCCAATAACTGAAATCATACTATAGAGTTGGCAGGGTTACCTCAGATCTCGCACATGCTTTTTAAAGTGCCTCTCCAACAAAAGACACAAGTGTAGAGTTTCAGTCCACACTTGTATGCAATATTCATTTCCATTCCCGGTACAGATTGTGGTTTACTGTTCAGAGCCTGTGCGGATGCTGTTTTAAAGAAATCTGACAAGTCAAATTGTGTTTAATCTGGTTGAGTGAAGATTTTGCACGTAATGTTCATTTTTAGCTTTTACGCTGTCAGGTTTTGTCCAAATGATATGAAAACTGTACTAAATAATAATGTGTTCATGTAGGCTGTGTATATTCTATGTCTATAGACCTTGTATTTTTTGTTTTCTGACACCTAACCAGATCCAACCTTAATAGTTGAAGTTATTTAAAGGTGGACTGTGTAACTTTAATAGAGTAGGTCTGCAAGATGTTTGTCTCCATGGAGATGCTTTGGTTTAAATTGTCCACAGTAAAGTATTAAACTAATCTGTTTTGCGTTTATTCAACTACAGGTATTTAAGTGCTCAAAAATATCTTAAAAAACATCTATTCTTACTGTGAGCGGGATCACCTCTCCACAGATCTAACCTGTAATTTGGCTTGCAAGTCTCTATGGAAATTCATAAGTTTATGACCATACTCTGGAACATTCTATTCACATGCCCACGGAGACAAGCGGATGGCGGACCCTCCAGCAGATAAGTTACACAGTACATCTTTAATATAGGTAGAAGTATTGAGTATCTGTATTAATACTACTACCATTAAAGAAAAAAAAACACACACTAAAATTATACAAATATATACTTGAACTCTACTTTTACTACACTGTCTCCAATGTAGTAGGCAACTGTATTAGCCATTTACCTAAAAATACACTGACAACTTTAACTTGAGCACTTCTTTGTGGAGAGTTGAGTGCAGTAAATCCGGCTAAGCTGCTTTTACGTTTCATATTTTCTTTCTTTCAGCTCTCCTGCACTTCCTGTGTTTATTATTTTTGTGGGATATTTTATGACTGTTCACGGTACATGTCTTCTCCTCATTGGCTCTCACTCTCTTCTTTCCATCCTCTGTATTTTGCCTGCTCCATACCCCCCACCGCATGCTCCCCCTCCCCTTGTTAAGTTCTTCTTCTTCCCCAAAATCCGGGCGGTGCCAAAGCCAGAGGGCAGCGTGGCCAGGTTAAACATGGCGTCTTCGTGTGTGCGCAGAGACACAGAGGAGACCCACAGACTCTCAGTGTTGATACAGCCTAATGGGAGCCAGCTGTGGAGGTTAATTTTAGTCTTAGCAAGTAGCGAGGAGTGCCCATGCCCTTTCACTGACCAGCTCATTTGTCAAAACCAAGGTGCAAAGAAAGAAAGATAGGAGGTGACAAATGTCTTTAATACTTTCCAACTCACCTCATTATGCAACGAGTATGGTTTGTGTTAAGCAATGCAGATGAGGCTTAGACAAAATTTTTAAATTTACTAAACATTATTATACATTGTTTTTGTGGGGAAGTTGTGCGTGTAATTATATTATTATTAAATCCATTCCAAATAAACAACTTTGTGTCCCAGAAAATCCTTCCACTACAGCAAGAAGGTCCTGAAGGTGGGGCCTTTTCATTGGGTACTCCAGTTTTCTCGATAAACCTAAAAGATGCACAATAGGCTAAAACATCCAGCTAGGTGTAGTTCTGACCAAGTTTAGCTCACAGTTGAGTTGTGTTTCATTCACACATGTTTGACTGATCCTTCATTATTAGTCTGTCTACATCTCCAAAGCTCAAAATGCTCTGTTCCAACTTGTGACACAGGGTGGAGAGAAAAACTTTGATGAGGAAACAACATTATAGCATAGATCAGAAAATAGTGCAATATGGGCCCTGTAATGTACAAATTCTGGGAAAATGTAGGTTTGAAGTTGGAGAGGCCAGTTGAATTTTTTTTGTGATTGAAATGTTGGCCTTAATACCCATGGAGCTGGATGATTACAGTATGAATTAGGAGACCATTGCAGTATGTGGCTGTCATTACTATAGCCTAATCAGTACTATTAATATACATGACTATAATTACCCAAGAGCTTAGGCGTGTACCCCTTCTGCCCTAAATGCTCTGTTGATTTTAATCAGCAGCTCCATGATCAATGTTCACTCACATTATATTACTATTATATATGCCTGTCACTATAAATACTATATCAAATTATCGTTTAATACAGGACAGATGGAACAATATTTTATTGGGGTTAACATTTATCGTGGGGACTTTTTCTTTGCACTACTGGGAAATTTGTATTATTTTTCTGTACGATGTGATTGTAGATGTAGAGGGTTGAATTATGAACTTCTATGACTCATTATAGATACAAACTAACTATAACTCTAGCATTATGTCATTTATTTATTGCAGTTCATGTTCTGTAACGATATTGTAGATTTAGAATAGTTTTTGTTTAAATCTACTCTTGGGTTTTTGTGTCAGTGGCATAAAATATTTTCAGTATTATCGTTTATTGTCTATATTTACGCCGTCATTATATCGCAATTCAAAATTTGTTATTGTGGCAGGCCTACTATTACACATTAGTACAAGTAGTATAAGTGTCAGGGTTGTTTTTTCAGACCTGGAAGCAGAAGATTTCATTTGGAAAGTGAAAGCAGGCTCCGTTTCCCGCTGCTTCCTGATGGAAAAGCTGTATATGAGGATGTGTCTGAAAACCACAGGAATTACTCTGCAGAATCCAGTGGCTCCCGCCCACTGCTGCTGCTGCATGTTGATGAGACGATGGCGCCAGGCTCATTTAAGCGTCTTACATAAACTACATACAGAACACACATGCACAGAATACCTAAGAGATCTATACAAATAATTATAGGGATTACTGGCTCTTTCAGGTTGATTTCTTGGAAGGACCCCCCCAAATAAGATTATATCAACATGTATCTTAATTTATTTGAGTAGTGACTAATTTGAATGAATGGGAACAAAGGAGATTGTGTGTATGCTCATGTCATATGACGAAGTTAATTATTCAGAAAGATTATGACGTATATTAAGTATTTTCTGACTTGATTTCATTTTAACTAAGTAAATTAAAGACGCTGAACTAGAGGTTTACGAAAAATATACGTGTACTTGTATTACAGTGATCTACACAAATTGCTTGCACAAAGTAAAAAATGTGTTCTATTTGTCAATTTTCTTCATCTTCTTTCTTCATTCTTCTTCTTCTTTGACGGGACCAGCTCGCAGTGGCAGCAGTTTAAGCAGGGACTCCCAGACTTCCCTCCCTCTTCAAAAAATGTGTTGATAGTGATGGTAAATAAATTGCATAAACAGTTTGGTGAATATAAATTACTCAAATATTTCTCAGTCATATGAATGGGGGTCATCCTTATAGCTAATGAATAGCCACATTATCATCATATTTTTCAGGAAATATTCATCCCACCGACGCCTGTCACGATAACAAATTTTGAAGGACAATATGTTGCTGAAGAATATAAAGACAATAAACGACCATATTGAAACTAATTTATGCCACTTACACAATAACAAAAGCAGGATTACCCCCCTACAAAACTATTAATGTCCAATATGGTTAAAAACACAAACAATAAATAAATAGGAGAACACAACACTTAAGTACGCAGTTTGTGTCTATAATGAGTCATAGAACGTATTTATTCAACCCTCTACAGCTCAAGTCTTTTAATAAAACATGAAAAATAGCAAAAAGTTCCTCACTAGTACAAAAAAGCCCCAACGATAAATATTGATCCCTCAGAATTTTTGTTCTGTCGTATATTGAACAGTAAGTCAATATAGTAATTAACATGACAGGCCTACTGCTCTCTGCAACAGTTAAAACTCCAGGAGCCCACCACTTCTTGACGTGATATTCACATTAACCCCATGTCCTCATTGCCCCAGCTACAGAAACACCCTTAAACTCCTGAAAGTAATTTTTCATGCGACACTTTTGTAGTCTTTAATTTAGTCATCATCCTCCGCCACAAAGGATCCCCTCGGTCACGTGCACATCAGGCAGGCTCAGCAGATGTGTGTGTGGGATTGAGTTTCCCAGAGAACGGAAGCTGTGCCATCGGTGCGTGACTTGTCAGTGACATCATCAAAGCGAGACCACTAATTGTTTCCGTCTGCTACTGCCGCTCCACACCAGCATGCCCGCTTGTGTGTGGATGCCTCCAGAGATTCAGATCTGTTGAAAAGAGAATAGCTGTTCATTTATAGCTTGTTCAAAGTGAGTGGACAGAGCATCATAGAAAGTTGGACCACATAGATCTCAGCACACACACAGTGCCACCAGCGCCTCCTCCCACGGGGTTTCGGATTTCTGCTCCAGGCTGAAGAGCAGTGACCACACCCACTCCCATAATGCACTTCTCCCAGCCCTATGGTTATAAGCTTTTGTGCCACCAGATTTATTTTGCTGCATCTTCCCATTGTGATGATTCTTTTAAATCATTGTCAGATTGACAATGTACGATGACAATGATGTATTTATGACATTCACCATTCACCATAAAAAAGTAGCTCTTGATTTATTGCAGATTTCCGGGCAGTCCTTTTTATGTGGCTCTTAAACACATTTATACATTTATTCTAATATTGTAGCACTGGTACAGACTTTAGTTTTATACATATTAATCCTACGTCTTGAAAAAGTGCTGTTCTGTGCATTTGGTTTTGGATTACAGTGTTGTGATGTTCCCCCTAAAAACTGAAGGTTGATGAAATGAACCGACAAAATAAGAATTTGTGTTGAGAGAATGGTCACTAAAGTGTGAAACCTAGCATCAGTGTGTTAGCCATATTTGTCTATTCTTAGCTGTTTTTCCTGTAAGCATTTGCTCAACTGGACAGGCTTTCACCAGCCTCACCTGAGCAGCTGTATAATAACAACTTGTTTTGAGAGGAGCAAGAACAGTTTGACATCTAAGTTAATTTGATACAACATTTCATTTTATTTATTTGTTTATTTATATGTCTTTCTGAATGCTATTAAATAAAATTAGACTTCAGAACAGCAAACATCTTGTCCAGATATTTCAAAACATATTCTACATACTTAAATTCAAATGTCTCATTTGAGTCACAGTCGGCCTCTGTCCCTTTGCTTTGTCTGCCACATTGTTTCTTTGTGTAACTTTATCTGCGCCTCTTGTATTCAGTGTATTCAGCGTATTGATTTGCATTATATTTCCATGCTCATGCCGGCCATAGGAAGCGTCAGTGGTTTTTGTCCCTCCGGTAAATGCAGGGAGGGCTTTGCATATAATGGTCCCCATTATGTGAGTGTACAGGCAGTTAGAGGCTCTAAAAGGAGCGCGCCCGGTGCACTCAGCACACAATGGAAATACAAACGGGCCGTGAATCAGGGAACAATTATGGCCTAATAGAAAACATATGAGCTGACAAAGGTTTTCAGTAATCTAATCCGGAACATAAAACAACACGTTTAAGTGAAAAATGAGCCGGGAGTGAACAGGGAGTCTTACATGAAGATTGTTCAGGGAGGAATGACATCAATGCTGAAACATAATTGGTCCGAATGTATGAATAGTTAGACCTACCAGATTGGTGAAATTAATTAACAACCAGAATAAGTTTTACTATCTACAAGGAACCAGTAATCCAAAATAATTGATTCAATTTTTACTAGTGTATGACATGCAACTATCACTAGATTAATGGTACATTACCCTTTATAGTATATGGCTGTGACGTATGGGCCCCTCACTCTCTGATACAATACAATATGTGGCTCATAGTACAATAATATTTTACCATTCATGTGATAGATAAATCCATAAAACATGATATATACCATATCCTCATATCATACCTGCACAATCTTATACCAATTTTAATAATCAAAATAGAAATATGTAAAAAAAAAAAATAAAAAAAAAAATAAAAAATTCTCTAAACAAGGAACAAAACTGTAGTGTTGTCACAAAATAATTGTATTAAATATACAAAAAATTCTCAATATATCGAAACAGCAGCCTTAGTATCATATTGTATTGATATCTTAGCACACTCTACTTTATACACAGCTATATGTGGATGGGCATCTTGGCGTTTTGGATCCCAGTCTGTGCCCAGATGATGCCCGGCTCTCTGACCCGGCGGGCGCTGTTGTCCTGGACACGTGTGCAGTGTTGTTGTGCAGCTCATAATGACACAGTGGTCAGACAGGAGCGGAGAAAGTGACCAAAGCCTGTTATTACACTTGTGTTGCTTTAGCAGGTGCTTTGTCCCACAATGAGCCCTGGGACCTCAGCTCTGTGGAGTGTGCTATTAGAAACAGAAGGCCATAACGTGCTTTATCTCCACCTGCTACTGAACACACACGCACTGCACACACGCATACTTCACTTGTTATTCAGCCTCAAGTGTTTCTAAAGTTATAGTTTTCCCTTTGGCAAGTTTGGGTCTGACATTCTGGCATTCATTCGCTTCCGTCAGTCTGCCCCAGGGCAGCTGTAGCTACAATAGTAGTTTACCACCACCGGGTATGGAGTGAATGAATAATGCTCTGTAAAGCGTCTTTGAGTGTCCAGAAAAGCGCTATATAAAACTGATGCATTATTATTATTATTATTATTATTCAGAATCTCACCTGCTCACCCCAAAAGCTGTCTGTCTGATTTCAACTGATTCTCGACCACAAAATGTACATTATATTATGCATCTCCAAGTTAAACACTACGGTTGGGAAAAGACTTTTTCAACTATATGAAACACAAGATTTGGTTGATGAGAACAAGAGAAGATTAAATTTTGTCATAATTTATACTAAATAAATTGTATGGCTCATTTCACAATTTATTATATTTTTTTATGTCATTTCTTTTCTGTTATTGTAGCACATTTTTTGGCTTCTCAGAGAGCTGTAACTCACCAGCATTTAACCATCTTTGGTCCATGCCAAATGTAAACACATGGGAAAAACAAATCTTCAAACAATCTTGAGACAATTTTATCTTGCGAGATCTTGTGGCATGGGCACAGAATTAAAAACAGAAATTCAACAATAGCTTCACCAACTGGTACACTTGCTCCATCCCACCACACTGTTATAATGTTGTCTCCTCATCAAAAACATACCGTGTTTTGTTTCATTCACACATGTTAAATACCCAAACCCTGCATATTTAGACTCTGGCCCACCTTGTGATGTCATGTGGTAATACAGGAAGTGCTCCATTGTGTTTTTAAACTCCATACACCTTCACTAGAATCATTTGGATGCTTTCAGTCCTAGAAGTGCCCATCTCTACTGAACCAAAAGCTGTTAAACTGAAAACCACCACTTCATGACATCACAAGGTGGAACAGAGCAGTTTGAGCTTTGAAGATGTTGATGAACAGGCTAATAATACAGGATTACTGTGTGTGAATGAAACAAAAGTCAACTCTCGGTATGTTTTTGATGAGGTAATATCATTAAAGATAAAACAATAGCGCTACTTCTTGATTCTTAAAAAGGCTAATTTATGATATTTTTTTCTGTGCTATCATGTGATGAAATAAAAATACACAAAACCTCACTGTGTTTCCAAACTTCACTCAAATGAAGGAAAGAAAAGACATTTGTTTGACATGATAAAAGCTCCTCCACATTGAGCTGCTTGTGTGGTGACTGTGATGTGACTCAGACCGACTCTGGTGTGAATAATACACAAGTGCTGTGTCCCAGACAGTCCCCGCAGCTCATCTTTAATCTAAATCACACACTCTCCCAATACAACACACACACACTCAAGCTACATTCTTCTGCTTAATCACATAATTACACCCTAAATCAGTCACTGCCTACAGCTTAAAGCACCAGACACACTTAAGATTTTCAAAGACAAGACTGGAGCGATCCCAAAAACAATGATATACAAATATGATTAGCTTACCTGTCTGTCTGTCTGTGTGTGTTTGTGTGTGTGCGTGTGATAAAATACACAACTGAAGCACTAATGACGCCACAGAGGCAGTATTGTAGTATTATAGGGCTTGTGGGCAGTTGGCAGTGTGGTGAATGTGATATAGGGCAAGGCCTGTCACGATTACACATTTTAAAGCATGATTTATTGCTGAAGAAAATACAGATGATAAATGATAATACTGAAATATGTGTGTATAAGCCCTCAGTCATCCAGATAGGATCCATAGCAAAATAAGTGAATTTTTATTTGGTCAATAATAGTATTGAAACTAATTTACGCCACTGTCACAAAACCCCAAGACAAAACAGATTTGAATCACAAAAATTATTCTAAACATACAATATTGTTAAAAAAGCATGAGCTGCAAATAAAAAAATAAAATAAATAGCAGAATGAAACACTTTCATACTTAATTTGCATCTGTAAAGGGTCATAGAAGTTAGTAATTAAACCTTTTATGGCTTAAATCTTATCATAGAACAGAAAAAATAACAAGTTTCCCACTAGTGTAAAGAAAAAGTATCACGATAAATATTGACCCCCAAAAATATCGTTCCAGCTTCCATATATTGAACGATAAGTCGATATAGTAATTATGGTGAGAAGCCTACATCCATACATCCCTCTTTATCTGTGGGGGTGGGTGTTCCAGCTCAAAGAGGAAAATTGATTTGGTAGTTACATGCTTGGATGGGTAAATGTATAGTGAGCATGACCTTTAAAGGGTGTTGAATTGAGAAAGGCGGTGGTGTAGAGCAGTGATCTTCAAATGGCAGGCAAAGAATTAATGGTGTGTAAGATTAGGTTGTGAAAACATTATGTCCAGATACAAATTGATACCTATAAATTTGCAATATGGCAAAAAAAATGGCTCTCAATATTGATTTCATGAACATAAGACATTGCAGAACATTGCTATTTAACTCACAATTTGCCAAAATAGTCCAAAAAGTCTGAAGTCTGCTCCAAACCACATGCTTTCATTTCTCCTCCTTGTTCTTGAAATTAAGACTGAAGTACATTTTTATTTATTTTGAAAAAGAAAAATCTAATCAGAAATGGTGATCAGTCAATATGAGAAATATCAAAATGCTTTTTAAATTTTCCTTTTCACCTATCCCTGTATTTTGTCTGTGTCAAATATATGTCTTAAGATCGTATATTACGCAAAATTGTTTCTTGTGAGCTTTAAGCCATTTTATAATGTTTCCTCTTCAAAAACATAGCTGGAGTTGTGGTTTGTTTCAATTTACCCATCCATCCATCCATCCATCCATCTTCTCCCGCTTAATCCGGCTGGGTCGCGGGGGCAGCGTGCTGCCCAATACTCATAGCACCTGACCTCCCCTATGAACCCCTCTGCAGGTGGTGAGCCCACAGGAGGGAATTTCAATTTACCCATGTTCGATTAATCCTGGTTTATTAGTCTGTCTACATCTCCAAAGCCCAAAATGCCCTGTCCCACCTTATGATGTCATGTAGTGGTAGTTTTCAAGTTAACATCTACCTTATACCTTTAGTTCAGTAGAGATGAGCAATCCCAGTGCTGAAATCATACATATGATTCAAATGAAGGTGTACGGAGTTTAAAAACACAGCGGAGCACTTCCTGTATTACCATGTGGCATCTATAGGTGGTTCTGTTTGAGAGAAAAACTAAATATGCAGGGACTGTGAATGAAACAAACACTACACAGGGTATATTCTTAATGACGTAACAACATTATAACATAGATCAGAAGAAAGTGTAATTTGGGCCCTTTAAATAATATAGTTACAGAGTGTAAGGAGACAAATCCTCAGACGTGTAATTAATAACTGAGCCTAAATAGGTCAATGTGACTAAAGAAAAGTCACATCAAAGTCAAATCAAATTTTACAGCATATGCACAAGTTTAAATCCATGTTTTACTTTGAAATGTTTTTGATAGAGCCATCTAGGAAGACTAAAGGGTTTGTAGACAGTAACAGTTGTCTGAATGGGGTGAGTGACAGCCTGAAGAGCCCCCATGCTCAGTTCATAGACTAAACATCAACAAATGCTCCGACCTTAGAAGTAGCAAAGCTTTGAGGCTCCAGTGAAGCAGAAAAAATCGCACACTCAAAAGGAAGAAGAAGAGCTGTGTAATTCATCAGAGATTCAGTCATCTCTAAATGTCAGTGATATGCTTGAGCTTTGTTTTGTTTTTTTTATCGAGAGATCCGCAGCTAATCCTCAGTAAAAGCTTGTGGTTTGGTGCAGAGGTCTAACTCTGGAGCAGACTCAGCCCTTTACAGAGTGGCCATGCAAAATAGATGGTTCACTGTTTGACAAGCAATAAAAACATCTTTTCTAACCTTCTGAAATTGTAAAAAATTTCTACTTTACAATACAACAAAAAGGTGCATTGTGTAACTTTTCTGGTGGACGGTCCGCCAAATGCTTTTTATTGTTATACTGTGGAACATTCTTGGCAGAGCAATGACATACAAACAAGCAGCTGAGAGACCTTTAACCAAAAAATTACATAGTACAGCTTTAATGAGGAAATATATGTCTTTATTAAAAATTGCCACTTTTTGTAAGGCAAAAAAATAAGATCTGTTAATGCCATAACTCTATGTAAGCTTGACATGTACTTTGAAATACAAATTTTACAACTCGCTGTATGTTAATGATGTTAGCATTACTAATTCATGTATTTGTATATTGCTGAAATTGAATCTTGCAGTAAAACCCTAATCATATTGTTCAAAAATCTATTGATCTTTTTACACGTGAGCTTGTTCTTCCACAAAGACGGGATTATCTAAAGCACACGCAAATGCAAATAAGGCAACAGCAGAGAGCCACACTCAATTTGAAATCTTCAGTGCGTTTAACCCAGTTTCCTCTTCTTATTTGAGTACTGGTGCATATGTGAATGGATGTGGGGGTTGACGTGCTGCGCTCTCAAAGGAAGTCTGTGGTCGGGCCGTTTCTACATATTTTCCTCCAGCTCACACAGACACACAAGGCGCTGCTCAACTCCCCATACAGGCCTGCAGATGTGGAAGCCATCTTTATTTCTCCCTCTCTCACACACACACTCAGAGGCATATATAGTGAGTGGAATAAACAGTGAAAGCCACAGTCTCTTGGGGTGCGGTCTCCCCTGAAACCCCGTTGCATTGTGGGTAGCTGTGGTAAAAGACGTCCCTGTGAGAAGCTTTCCCAAAAATAGCCCCAGTAAAAATGCTGGAACATGGAGTGCGCCCAGTATGATTTCGTTCTGCGATATGTTTGCTAATTTATTCACAAATACTTGCTTACCAGGATATAAATATAACTTTAAACTGTCTGCCCTGAGAAAACATGTCTGCGTCTCACTGCTTGAATGTATGAAGTCTCTATCTTTATTGAAAATAGTTATGTAAAGGGAAAACAGCTTGTAAAATTCGGCATGTACTAGTTTTAATACTATGGCTTTAAGAATCTGCTGATACCCGATATAAACTGATACCAGAGCAGAGACTGAAAGCAGCATTTATTCCTTTAAACTAAAATAAAACAAAACTGATCCAAATGTGTTCAGTAGCTGTTATTTATCTCTCAAGTAAATACAGAACAGCTTTGTGTAAATGCAATTCAAACATTATGAGACCCTCTGGGCCGACTATAACAAGTAAACTGTCTCATTACATCAGTGCATATGTCCAACTGCACTGTCCAACTGAACCGATAATTGGAAGCCGATATCCGATCCAGCATTTTTATTTTTTATTTTCTGTATCAGATCGGTGCATCCCTAAGTAAAATGAGAAAGGGCTATGTATTTGAAAGGCCTGGTTTAGAAATGAGAAAACAGTTGGTGAAAAGGCCATTGCTTGATTGGGGAAGAGAAAGAATCTAAACAAAAGACATGAATAGTTTGTTCTTAGAGCATCTACATGTTTATTTATACCTTCAAAATTCAAATAGACTTCTGCCTCCGCAACCCGGTCCCGGTAAGGAGAAGAAAATGAATGGATGGACCTTCAAAATTTTACTTGTACATATACATTTATATAATTATTCCTTATTAACACCCGTCTCTTCCTACTTTTGCTACTGAATTGAATTTATTATTATCATTTATATTGTTGCTCTTTGTTATTATAATGTTTTGTGACGTGTGAGCTACTGTGAATCACTAAAGTTTGTCTTAATTTATAATCTGAGTTGCTTATCCATGCGTGACCGGAAAAATGTCATATAAAGCCGAATAAAGACAAAAAATCTGTTACTTTCTTTTGTGTCGCTTGTGGCTAAAGCCTCACATTCATTTTTACTTAACAAAGACTGAACAATACAAATATTGATAGATAACTTGTGGTATGTGTCTGCTTTTGAATAGACAGCTTTTGGCTTTGGGGTGTGTTACAATAGTTTTTACTTGTATTTGTTATAGTCAGTACCAATCCTCCAACAATATATCTTGTTTAAACACATTTAAATATATGAATTCTCCCTCTCTTGTTGTTTAGGTACCAGTATAGTTTCACAACTTCATCATCTGAGTTACTGAGTCTTTGGGTTTTATTTCTGTTATGACTTTACATACTTCCTCTTTTTATGTCAAGCACAAAAGCAACAATATTGTTTTCTATGACTACATGTTTATATCATTAACACCCTTTTCTATTACGTTTTTGCTTTTCTCTGAGTAAAAACGAAGCATCCATTTTGTTATTTAGAGCTACTGACATTTCTCTGCTCCTATTTTTCTTTCATCAAATAAATAAGTAAACAGCAGCTGTGAGCACTGAGCGTAACCCTAAAAATACAAAACCACAAAGTTGTATTTTAGCTGCTCTCGTGTGAATGGAGCCTTTGAGTGTGCAGACTTAAGGCTATGGTCATTAAATTCTCTTCGATCCTAACATGAAATCAGGAAGAGAAAAACAGTTACACTTCCTCTAATGCACTTTACACACATACAGAGAGCTGGAGCTGGAGCTTTTGACGTAGTTTGCGGTTTTTGCTCATTTGCAGTTACCATGTATAAAGGGAGGAACACAGAAGTCGTTTCTTTATCTCAAAAAGCTGATATCACAATTATTATTTTATTACAAACTCCAGGTCATGAGAGATGTTCAGTCCCAAGGCTAAACTCTGCAGTATCACAAGATTAAAGGGTTCTTCTGTCATGAAGTGTTATGCAATATTGACATAAAGTGAATGTGTGAGGATTGAGTTGGTTGTTTTGTATTTGTAAATGAAAAGATTGTAGTTTAATATTGATTTCAGTGTTTTGTTTTGTTGCATATAACATAAAATTATAATTTGCTCTATTAGAGATGTCAACAAAAAAGCAAATAAAAAGCCTACATTTTGGTCTTGCTTGGACTATTTTGTATACTTGAACTTCCTCATTTGAAAATTTCACATTTTAAATCATAAAACAAATTATATTATACAAGTGTTTACCTTGTTTTGCAGTTTTGTGCTTTAAATGCTTTTAAAAATATATGGTGGAACTGAACTGGCTATAGTGATTTTATCTAAGAAAAATAAATTAGAGTGTATCTGATGTTGTCCTTCTTGTCTCTATGTGCAGGTGCATTTAAAGGCTCCTATGATTTTGAATGGAGTGTGTGTAATCTGGAGAGGCTGGATAGACCTACAACGGCTCGATGGTATGGGGTACCTGGAATACGATGACGAGAGGGCACAGGTAAAGTTCATGATGATAATGTTATTACAAAAATAACCAAACCAAAAGCACTGATCAGATCTGTGTGTTTGTGTTCAGCATGAAGACGCTTTGGCCCAGGCGGCGTTTGAAGAGGCCCGGCGCAGAACCAGAGACTTCGAAGACAGAGACCGATCGCACAGGGAAGATCTGGAGGTGGGAACAATATTTTTTAAATTTTGTTTTAAAAACCGCCAAGTTGATTAACTGTTTATGAGTCCTGTACACATTTCTCAAGTCTTTTAACTGCCTTTTAAAGTCTGTTAAACTAATTTAAACTAATAGAATTAACATACTATGCGTACTTAATAATACTGATGATCAACCAAATGACACTTAATGCTTGTGGATAGAATTAACATAGCAAGACTGGAAATTTTTGTGTATTTTTTTTCTTTTGGTGACATTATTTACTGAATACTCTTAATTAAAATAGCTGGTGTAATGTATGTTTTAGATAAAATATCGTCCAATTTCCAGTCTTCTCTGCTTAGCGCTTATGTCATTTGTGCATGCTTTTTCCCTTTGCTAAGTTGCTCTGTGTTTGATAAGTTTAGTGCATGATCAGACAATAATATTGATAATATATGAGTAATAATATCAAAGTTGATCAATGTCCGGTGTCCCAAAAGCCTAAGGGGGTAAAGGATTTAATATACACAATATACTACACATATTTTTACATTTACGCATACATAACATATAATATATATGGAAGTAATGTTTCTGAATACATTTCTAAATAATACTAACTCTCTTCCCCATTGAGGCTTGAGGAAAACCCATGGCATTCTTCAAAGTTGATTCTCTCCCAATAAAACACAAATTGTTTATTTTTTAGGACCCTGTGGTTTCTAAAATCTGGGACTGATGACAAACAGACAGATCCGGCAAATCAGAACAGGGTTAGTGTCCTCCACCACTCACTGTCCTCTCACTGACATGCACTAAACCACATATATGCACTTACCTGTTTATCCTGTGTTCTTATGCATAACATTTGTGACATCTTGCAGACATTATCCTCTTATATTCAAAAATATGACAGAAGTAGTTATTATTTTAGTGAGAGGCTGCTTGACACAAATTAAAGGTCCTATATATGCAAAAGTGAGTTGTGAGTCTTTAGCCATGTTCAAACATTTTTACCTCCTCAAAAACATCCCTGGATTTGTGTTTGTTTTATTCACATGTTTGAGTAATCCTGAATTATTAGTCTGTCTTCCTCTTCTAATCTCAAAATGCTCTCAGATTAAGAGAAGTGGTAGAGCGCTTCACTGGGTCATAAAAAAGTTAAAAATAGCAGTACAGGTGCTCTACGAGGGTTAAATTTAAATGTTCAAAATTTAGGGCTGAAATTATCCAAATGATTCTAGTGAAGGTGTACGAGGTTTAAAAGCACAGTGGAGCACAAAACATTATAACATAGATCAGAAAATAGCATAATATGGGCCCTTTAACACACAAGCTTCCATATTATTTAAAAGTTTTGCCCTGTAGCACAGCAGATAAAGAAGAAAGCACATCTGAGGGGAAAAGGGGACTTTCAGTGAAGGTCGTCTTTCATCCGTCCCATCTCAAGTTACTTCCCCCCAGGGGCTAAAGACAAAAAGGCATCCTTGTGTATCTTCCCTGAATCAATAAAACTACCACCGAAATGCCTTTAAATAGTGTAGAAGAGATTTGAATGTTATAATTCAAATTTATGTTTGATATTTTCTTTATTTATTTTCTTTGTGTCTTACTAGTACAAACACCTAATAATAATTCTGTATATTTCTGTAGATGAATAGTCAAGTCAGGGCATGATGTCTCTTCCATTGTGAGGTAGTGACAAGACTTTTTATAGCTATTTTTCCAATTTTCCCTATTTTCCAAATTTGTCTTTAAAACCATTAATTCTCTTTTTGGACTTTGACAAATAAATCCATAAATCAAGCACATATATAGTTTATACAATATAGCATAGATTATACAATAAATAAACAAAATAAAACAAAACAAAACAAAAAAGGACAGTGATCAGGATTCAGAGTTATAGAAATCTATAAATGGTTGCCAGGTAGAATAAAATATTCTCAAATTTCCTTTGAGTAAGTACCGACAACTAGAACGTTCTGCTATTGTTTTTGGATAGAAACCAACACACCAACGTAATTGCCATGCTTTAAATATTCCCTTTGGGCTCGCAAACTTGTCTTTGCTAATTAAAGCTGCCATCTTTTTATTACATCAATTTAAAGCATTGCTAAAGTAAGTATGCGCACTGATGGCTTCGGCTCGCAGTGTTTGGGTGTGACGAATGATTACTGAATAGCTGCTTAGATTGTGTCTGTGTATTTTTTGTGGTTTTGCTCTCCTCCTCCTTGGCTTTAGCCTCCGTCTCTTATCTCTCGCTAACGTTGTATGCAATTGGCAGACACTGATTTTCTAAATGACCCAAGCAATACGATAATTGGGGAGATACACAAATTGCTGTGAGGCAGGTCATGGGAAACGGGAAACACATGTATGATATCAGAAGAGCTAATTTAATAGTGGAACCAAAAAAGTTTTACTGAATATATATAGATGCCCAATGGCCACCTTTTTAGGGGTATATTTAGCTTGTAATGAAATGGGCTTCTTTTACAGACATTAAAGGTCACACAACACAAAATGGATTCTTGTACACTTTTAGTCATGTTATAATATTGTTTCTTCCTCAAAAACATACTGGGACTTGTGTTTTGTTTCATTCACACATGTTCTGCATGTTCTGCATTATTCATCTGTCTGCATCTCCAAACTTCAAATGCTCTGTTCCACCTTATGGAACTGTAGTTTTCAAGTTAACAGTAGAGATGGGCAATTCCAGAGTTGAAATCAAATGATGATAAAAGGTGTATGGAGTTTAAAAACACAGTGGAGCACTTCCTGTTTTACCACATGATATCACATAGTGTTTTCAAATGTTAAACATTTGTGAATGAAGCAAAACACAAGTCTGCGTATGTTTTTGATGAAGAAACAACATTATAACATAGATCAGAAAATAGTGTAATATAGACCCTTAAAGGCTGCACATAAGACATTTTATTTTTTATTCAATAGACTAGACTGGCTATAACAAGCATTTATTGTTTTAGATATTTCATGTGCGTATGGCTCATTATGTCTTTTTGAACCATTCACTGCAGCTCCTAGAAATAGTCCTTTGTGACATTTCCATTTACATGTAGTGGTCTCAGACATGTCAGTATACAGTATGTTTGAATAGATTTGATTCTATATGATGTTGTGAGCAGGCTGGACTGAGGGCCGGTAAGTGTAATATATGTAGATTCAAAGCTTTTTCTGCTCAAGATTTTTGTCCAAAAGGTCTGCTGTTCTAGTCGTCCAAGGTCAGAAATGAGCTGTCATTGTGATAGATGGAGAAGCAATACAGAGAGGAAAAGAGCACACACACTCCAGTGCTCAGAGCCGAAGCAGATTTGGATGTGAATGATGACCTGGCACTGAAAGCATTAATATATCATTAGTATTGATTGCTATCAGACCCCCTGCTTTGGCTCACACACGCACACACAGACACACACACACACACACACACACACACACAGACCCATAAGGATGGGCACTTTTGAATACAGCACACTCACAGATGCAGCAGATCTAGCCCCAGACTGTCACATGCACGCACACACTTCTCCACTATTGAGTTGTGGTTAGGCAGCCTATAGTGGCCCAGCAGGCCTCCATCTTCAAGGATCAATACAGAGAGCTCTTCTGATTAGTAAGGACCACTCCCTTCCACAAAGACAAACATAGGGGCAAGAAATAACAACAGGCAAGTCACAGTTTGGATTTGTAGCTTCAAATTTACCCCCTTACAAAAATAAATGTATGTGTGGCCGAGATTACTCAGCGCAGTTGGGGTACGAAATCTGAGTGCATTGTTTTGAGACATTTAATTTCAAACTGCTTAAAAATGCTTGTAATTTGGTGCATGAATATCATGTGGCATGGAGATTTTGTTTCACTCGTTTGCATTTTCATTTCAAATGTGCTGGGAAGGATAGGGAGTAAATATGAAAGGACAAAAAGTTCCATATTTTGCATATTAAACAAAATTTCCTCAAGTAGATAAAGAAAACTCATAATACAAAAACTCTGTCTCACAACTAGAATCATTGAATCATTAACCTTTTTAAATGTGATCTGAAAACCAGATTGTTCTTATTGTTGTGCTATTAAGTTGCCAGCGTGAATTATGCCAATGAAGAAAAAACAAAACAAACACATAAAAAGATAGCTGTTACCCATTAGCCTACTTCAGGTTATTGTTGGGAACATCTTATATAATGTAATCTAACTGCAATTGTGACAAAAGCCTATAATTGGTGCTATTAATTGGCGTATTTATTTGCAAGTCAACACTGACAGTAAAGACAGATTTGAACCATGAAAACTTGTATTATTTTATTCATGTTGGTTAAATGTGGTATGTCAAATATTAATAATAATAATATCTAAAATGAAAAAAATAATGATTTAATAAAGTGGTCTAAACATGGAACATAGAAACAGAAAATGGTCTGACAGCAGTAATAAAAGTGGCACATGAATATTTGACATCAGCTGTTTTGGTGGACTGACTGAGCACATGGGAGGCAGACATACAGAAGTGGAGTCAGGCTGGCTGTGTCAAAACAGTGCTATGACATACTGTATGTGTGTGCATGTGACCCCAGTGTGTATGTTACTATTACGGTGTTGTATGCCTGAGATGACACGAGCCACATACCAAATCTGATCAGCAAAGTTTAGTTTTACTATCTACGTCGACCATGCGTCACCTCGCTGACCACTTTCTCACCTCCTCCCCCCTTTGCCCCCTGCACCTCTCAGCTATCATTTAAGTGTAAACGTTTGGCCACAAATATTTTTCACAGCTTCCTCCGCACCTCTTGCACTGCACTTGGTCAGGGGGTATACTTAAAAGTCTTGTCATGCTGCTGGCCTGCACCGATGACCTAATGAACCAGTCTATGTGAAAGTGTTTATCTGTGTTAGACACCCTTCAGTCTGCCACTTTATCTGTCTGTCTGCCTGTGTGCCAGCTACCTTGACCAAAATATCAACATCAGCATAGTGAGGGGCGTAAACACTAGGTCTGTAGCACTGAAGGTCACTGCTCTCCTCTAGTGGCTTCTTTCGGTAGTGCAATATTAGCTCAATAAGCAGAATAAAGAAAAGCAGCCATGAAAAGGTTTTTCTCTATGCATAATTTACAGTAGTTAATTTAAGATTATTGTAACATTGATTATACAATTACACAAAAACAACATGCAAAATAGTGTAGCCTGATTTTTAAAAAATGTGTATGTATAATGTTGGTTGAGAGATAAGTGTACCTTCCCGAAAGTATTAAAGTTGGTTTATTCATTCAGAATGTGCAATGTGCAGTGGTCAAAGAATTATTCAGTTTTGTTACTTAAGTAAAAGTACAAATACCAGGGTAAAAAAAATAAATGTATTAAAGATTTTTTTCATCATTTATGCATTTAAAAATGTTCTTTAAGAGTAAAAAGTAAAAGTATTTTGCACAGATTTTGAAATCTAATAAAGCTTCAGTAGTGATTTTTGTTCAACAGAAACAATTGAATCCATGTTATTTTTACCAGCTGTTTTTATTTTTTTGTATATATGTATTTTCTCTAACTATGAATGTGTTAAAAATAAGCCCCCCACCCCTTTCAGCAGGTCTCAGACAATAATAAAAATACTTTAACTTTTCAACGCAGTAAAGTAAAAGTAAAAAATATCCACTGTGACATCTACTTAAGTAAAGTACATACCTAAAATGTTTAGATACCTAAAATGTCTACTTAAA
Source organism: Odontamblyopus lacepedii (assembly GCA_034769755.1). Taxonomy (NCBI): domain Eukaryota; kingdom Metazoa; phylum Chordata; class Actinopteri; order Gobiiformes; family Gobiidae; genus Odontamblyopus; species Odontamblyopus lacepedii. The sequence continues at coordinate 28,959,582 of CM068348.1, read as the reverse complement.
GAGGAACTCCAGCATGTTTGAAGCTAAAGTCCATTGCTAGAGGTGGTCAAATACTGTCAAAAGCCAAAAAACGGCACAGATCAGTGTTTTCTAGGCAGAGATCTCACTGTGGTAGTGAGTCTGTCAAGACAACAAGCTAGTGTAGTGATCGGGGCAAAGTCTTAACTCCCACGTTTTTTGGCTTCTGACAGTATTCGACCACCTCTAGCAATGGGCTTTAGCTTTAAACGTGCCGGAGTTCCCCTTTAAGTACGGTAATTTGCTACATTTACTTTGTTACATTCATACATTGTGATATTCTAATTTTGTGGAAACTGTATTTTTAATTTGTGCAATTTTCCCCTTATTTCTCCTCTCTCCTCTGATCTGTTCATGTGTGTTCCCAGTAAAGACGCCAGCAGGACCACAGCCTTGGCTTAAATATGGCCAACACTGATGTGGAGCACAGGACATGAAGCGCTGATGAAGGAAGGACACTGGCACTGACTGTTCACTCATCTGGATCTTACTGCAATTGTTCATTATTCCATTGTTGAACCTTATTTTTAGTAAAAACACATTGGGTGTTTCATTATTTGAGACTGAAAATGGGAGACTGTATACTGAAAAACTAAACTAATGAAACAAAATAATGAACAGTGAAATGAGCACAACATATCTGGACAACTTGACACAGTACAAAAGTAGATATTATCTGAAAATGAAACCTATAATATGGTACAAACTAAAGACTAACTAACAAACTACAAAGCAAGAGAGAAATAACTGCTAACAGTTTGGATGGCTCAGGGTCATGTAAGGATCACATAAGCCTTGCGCAACAAATTTCTTTTGTAAAACTGTTTGCATTCACATCCAAAAACCTGCTGTGTTCTTAGACTAAAGTTCACGTTTGCTGGATAAAGGGAGGGGGTGTGCAGGTGGGGTTTTCCAGGGGAAGTGGTTGTCCACATTGCAAGGTCAACAAGTGTTTGCTGTAAAATAACTGTAATTATTTCATAGTGCATTGCTATGTTCAGGTCCTAAATTTAAAGAGGTATGTAGCAACAAACCATCTCAAGAAAGGACATAAAGTCTTTTTCACTTCTGGAAGCAATCTGGAAAAATCTAAATGTCTTCCATAGTGTTTTGCACTATATGATTCAAATATTTGTCCAACTGTATTTTTATGCAAAACAAACAACAAAGAGCCCAGGTGTTTGTAGATGTTCCACAAATAGATTATTGTTACAATATGATGTGGTATACATGGATAGTTTTAAACTCATGTTGTTTCATATTTTGTATTTAATCAAAACATAGAAAGGTACACTGGGCTGTAAAACATAAAATTATTTTTTAACATTCATGTTTCAGTATTCAAAATGTGGATTTGGAAGAACATTTCTCAAAGCTGTTTTTGTAATCCAGATGATTTATCCTATTTTACAATTTGCTTCTGTTTGGCTTTTGATGATAATGCATTTTATTTTAAACTACCCATTACTTAAAGAAGGAGTACTGCAAGACCATAGTGGTCTATTCCCTTGTTACAGCACTAGTGTGATCAAATGTTACATTTTGTTATCTTATTATTTTGTCTGTGTGAAAGTCATGATGTTTACTTTTTATATATTTTCTGAACTCTGTATTCATTTTTCTTTCAGCTTTATTGCGACCTATAGCAGCGGTGTTGTATGTATAGATGAGTTGCAATGTTTGGATAACATGGGAATGTTTGCTTGTTTTCATGTGTCTTTTATTTCTATTATTAATGATGTTAATAATATGTTTGTATGCCCTAGCCATTTGATTTACAGCTTGAGGCTCATTTCATTTCCAGTGTGTATTTTACATGTGTGCACTCAACATTTCTATTTGAATATTCCTATCCATATGGAGCCCCTTTTTCCTCAAACAGCTTTACATTTTGTGTTTCTGTCCATAAGGCCCCATACGTAATATTTTGTAAGAGTCGACATTTTAAAGGAAAAAATAATACATTAAAAAGTGCAAAACCAAAAGGGTGTGTGAGTGTGTGTTTTAAATGCATTAGCATGTTATCCTCGAAACTCTATAAATCTAGGCCTAAAACAGGTGTTAAGGGTGGTGTTGAATCTATTTTCCACTAGATTATGCTACAAAAGTAGTTTAATTAATTAATCATTGCATTTATATGGTGCCTATCAAGATACCCAAAGCACTTTACAGTTCATTATTCATTCTCTCCATACTCAGTGGTGGTAAGCTACTATTGTACCCACAGCTGCCCTGTGGCAGACTGACGGAAGCTATAGGCTGCCAATCTCCGCCATCTGCCCCTCCGACTACCACCATCACTCACACTCCACTTTCATTCTAGGGAATGAGGGTGAAGAGTCTTGCATAAGGACACAACGACAGTTTTGCCACAGGCGCCCCCCTGTGGCACCTGGAATTCCCAATGGTCTCCCATACAAGTACTAACCAGGTCCGGCCTTGCTTAGCTTCTGAGATCTAACGGGATCAGGCTTTGACAAGCCAGAATGGCCACTATTTACTGCTTAAAACCATACTATTAACATCTCCACACTTTGAAAGTCCTACTGTGATCCATACAAAGAAATAATTCAAAAAGCAATAATTTATGAAAGAAAGCATTTCCTCCCGCTCTCTGAGTTTGAGCGTCAGCTGACCGACGCAGAGGACGTACGTCGTGCGTAGAGCGGAAGTTGAATGATCAGCTGATCGTGTTGCTGTTGCTGATGCCTGAAGTTGCTTGTTTGAACACTGTGTTGCTCTAATCTGCTGCTGTCACAGAGGCCACTTAAAATCACACAAGGGACACGGTGGAGATTTGCCTCACGACGATTTAGAAGTAACAAGTATATAATTTCCTCTCAGCAGCGTTTAGCGACAAGTGAGCTAGCTTTAAGCTTGAGCCTCGGTAAAAGAAAGAAAACAGCCGACGACAGGGTGTACGTTTATTGTCTTTATTGTGCCAGTGTAAAAGCAATATTTTATTTGCCTTGGGTCTATTGTTTATTTCGCGTGTGCCAGTAATTACTCTGTATCGTATGTTATAACTTTCTCCAGCGACAGCTAGCACTAGCCAACATTAGCACATAGCTCAAGGAGTCTTGTTGTCAAGCTTTGTTGCTTTCGTAACCGCTCGACTCTCACAGATAACGAACTGAAAGAGCACAGCTGTTTGGTCACTTTTGTACAGAATAAGTGTTATTCGCTGTGACTATACGTTTAAATGCGAGACAGTGCAGCTGATGAGCTTTTAGCTTCTTATTAAACTAATATTACTGAGGATTGTGCTGTGTCGAACCAGCATTATTTATGTTTGTGTTCGCTGTTTTTTACTGCCTTTATTGATTTCTCAATTTTAAATGCCACTGACTGGCATTAGGTCAAGGGACAGCTGGCCTTGTGCGTGTGGCTTGCTCAGATTGCATAATTTGTTTATGTGCGATCTGTTGGCCGCAAATTGTCACGTGTTCTGTTTGACAAGTCTCGCTGGTTAGTGTTGTAGGTACTTTAGTTTTTTTTGTTTACGTTTATCATAATTGTGATACTGTCTGGAGTGTCAGAACTACAGGGCATGTGATAAAGTGGTCACTACAGTGGTCACTACAGTTTGAAAGCAGTCTTCTGACGTTGGTATAGTTGAAAAATTAAGTGACTTGTGATATGAAATAACTAGTTGTCAGGCTCAGCTGAAATCGTGAACAAACAGGTTGTGAAAGAGGGTCCCTCACTGGGTCCCATTGTGTACTGAAGTGTGTAGGCTGCAGCACTAGTTGCCAATGCTGGACCTGGAGGTGGTCCCTGAGAGATCACTTGGAAATGAACAATGGGAATTTGCCTTAGGTAAGTTTTGCTCACTTAAGATTGATGAAATAACGGCAATGTATGTCTCTGTTTATATTCATTTGACTAATATGTTCAAAGGGATGCCATTGGCCCAGGCCATCTCTATTCTCCAGAAACACTGCCGCATCATTAAAAATGTCCAGGTGCTGTACAGTGAGCAGGTGAGAATGCACACTATAGTCAGACCAAACGAGTCTGATGCAAACTGCAAAGTGCTCTTATGAATGCTCGTGTACATATCCAAAGTTTTTTTTAATTGCCTTCTAAGTTATTTGATGTCTTTGTGTACTTTGTGTAAGCCTTTGTTAATTAATGTGTGTACTATCTCCCACCAGCTTCCACTTAGTCATGACCTTATACTGAACTTGACTCAGGATGGGATTAAACTGCTGTTTGATGCCACAAATCAAAGACTCAAGGTAAAAATAAAGGACACGTTATGTACCCACTAAAGAATGTTAACTTTATTAAATGTCAATTTACTAGGCCGTCTTAAATTGCTTTAACCATTTCCTGGCCAGCCAAGACCCCACACTTTCATAATACTTACTTACGTATGGTCTCGAACCATAACAGAATATCAGAGAAGTGATGGCTTCTGCATTTGAGAGACACTTGCTACAAATTAGTGGCTGTCATTGGAACAGTCCAAAATTGGAACAAAAAGTAGGAGGGACTGGCTCGCTGGCAACTTTAACCAGTCAGCATTTTTATAACATTACATCCTGCATATGTGAACACGATTCTTGTTTCTTCTCTGTGAATGCATGAAAACAATATGTGGCACAAAAATACTTCCTTCTCACTGTTGTAATGTTGCTCTTTTCTTCACAGGTCATTGAAGTGTACGACCTAAGCAAAGTCAAGTTAAAATACTGGTGTGTATGATTTAGAATCAATATGTGTGATAAGAAATGCAATACAAAAAATATATATATTTGTATTTCTGTATGTTGGTCTTCTTAACTCATGCAGTACTGTCCATATAATTGGTAAACTTTATATTAATTGGGTATTTATGTATTTCAGTGGAGTGCATTTCAATTCTCAAGCCATTGCTCCTACAATAGAGCAAATAGACCAGTCGTTTGGAGCTACGCACCCTGGAGGTAAATTACAAAACATTACACAAGACCAGTCGCACTTTTGTTCTGGAAAATCTAGTTTTCTTTTTGTAAACCAATGTTTTTGTAATGATTTCTGCTGGCTCCAGAAAATCTAAACTCTATTTTTTATTGCAGTTTACAATGCTGTGGAGCAACTGTTTCATCTCAATTTCCGTGGTCTGTCCTTCTCTTTTCAACTGGACTCATGGAATGAAGCTCCCAAGTATGAGGTGAGTTAATTCATTTGTTTATGTGGTGAGTTAGGACAGTTATTCTTTGCTCAAAATATATTTTTGTAAGTATGTTTGTTTTTGCAGAGCTCCCATGATGTTTTCAGAATAAATTACATTTACAACATTCTAGCATCCTTATAGTAATATTGAGCTGGAGGACAGGTTAGCTTTCTAAGGTAGAATTTACTGTTTAACTGTCAGATAGCAGATGCTTTGATTTATATCTCTGTAATTACCCGGTGTATCCACATAAAAGAAAAAATGGTACAAAGCTCAATGTTTTCTCTGTCAGTAGAACTAAACAAAAGTGAAATGCTACGAGACATAGTAGCTGCAGATCTTTGAAACCAGACAGGGTAAAGTGCTCTCAGACAGTCTGCTTAATTCATACATTTATAAACAAACACACTGTGGGTGGTTTGGCAGCACTAAAATGGCTGAAAATGTCTTCTTTGCCATCTGTTCCTCTAAATGCCAAATTTATTTGATCTGTTTTCGTAATAATGTCAAACACTATCTGCTGGGCTGTATCGTGTTTAGTTGGTTTACTTTTCAGTTCTTTTTTTAATAAACATTTAATATTTTTTCGACAATTGAATATACTTTACTGTATTGGTAATTGTTTTGATTTAATAAATACCCACATAATACAACTCATTGTGGTTAATTTGAAGATGGGTTTAACCTCTCTACAGATTCCCCATGGGGCCATGGTGAAAAGAATGCACATTTATACAGGCAACAACCTGCAGGAAACAAGGTAAAGCACAAAAAGTTTTGTACACACAGAGTCACACTGGTTTTTCCACTCATGCAAATTGTCACTGATTTAGCTGTCACTGTTAAAGCCCAAGTAATTATTTTACAGTTAAATAATTATTCAGGGCTTAAAAACATGTCAAGGAAAAAAAATAATTATGTCTATGTACAAAAAGCCAATGCAAGACTATAAGCTTTAGTCTTGAGAGCAAGAAAAAAGTGACCAAACCCTGTTGTGTGTCTCCAGAGCCCCAGCCATGCCATTGGCCTGTTTCCTTGGTAACATCTATGCAGAGTGTGTGGATGTCGTGAGAGACCAGGCTGGACCCCTGGGGCTGAAACTCCGCCTACTCACTGCAGGTGACATATGTCTGCAGCTACTCCAGCGCACCCACATGTCACAGTATCTGTCACATGCCATCAGACTCACTTTATTATAGGTTTAAACTTGTGGTGTTTAATGTGCATGGCCTTTTTTTTCCTCACTGTGCTATGACACTTCTGAATGTTTTTCATTTTTGAACAATGCTTTACGCCTGTCATGATAACAGATTTTGAAGTATGCTATATTGCTACAGAGAAATACTGTGATAAACGATAATACTGAAACAACTTTATGACAGTGACACAAAGCAGGCTAATCCCAATAAAACATTTTAATAATACACTATCATTAAAAAGCATGAGCTAGAACAAATAAATTACAGAATGAATAGTCCTCTTGGAATAATTAGTCCTTTTTCATCCCTCCATAGCTCAGATCTTATTGTATTATATAAAAAATAGCAGAAACCTCCCCACTATTGTAACAACATGTGCACAATAAATGTTGAGCCCCAAAATATATTGTTCCAGCTTTCACATATTGAATGATAAGACGATATAGTGATTATCGTGAAAGGCCTAGAACTCTCATCACATCTTTTGCACCTACTCTCCATTAGAACCATTTATGTAAGTGTGTCATAGCTACATGATGGGTACTGTCTGTGTGCAGGCTGTGGGCCTGGTGTGATGGCAGATTCCAAAGTCCGCTGTATCGAGAGGAGCATCTCTTTTGGTGATTCATGTCAGGATGTGTTGGGGGCTCTAGGTTCGCCACACAAAGTCTTCTATAAGTCTGAAGACAAGGTAAAAAGTTGTGTTGGTTTTCTTGTTATAGCAAAAAGAAAATGTTTACAAATGTTATGTTTTTTCTGTTCAGATGAAGATCCACTCCCCATCCCCACATAAGCAGGTTCCTTCAAAATGTAATGACTACTTCTTCAACTACTTCACCCTGGGAGTGGTATGTGCTCCATTCCTTGTTTTGTATGTGTTGTAAGAGCAGAAATATTTTAACTTGTATAGTCTGACTAAAGAAATCTGTTTTCAGTAATCAAGATCAATTTTGCTTAAAAAAATTCTAAACTTAAGTTAATTCAGATCCAACTATTTTTTAATGTGTAAAACTGCCTCAACACAATTCCTGTTTCAAAGGAATGAAAGGGCATATATTATGCTTTCTGATCTATGATATTTCCTAATGTTGTTTACTCATATCATCCCTGGGGTATTCCATCAAGCCCGCTAATCACAAATCCCGGCTAACTTTGATAAGCAGCACTACTTTTAGCGAGAGTTCGGTTCCATGACTCTCGCTAACATGAATCTCCGCTGAGTTACTGGGGTAACAGATGCTTCTGAACTACCCCGCTCCGGGTCAGGTTAACTCTCACGCTTAATCAAACGGTGTTACAAAGAATATGTACCTGCAGTAAACAGAGTGTCAAACAAGCAGCTCTGTACACTTCCAGCCTGATTATCTGTGTTGTCCGAAAACAAGGATGAATATCTTTAAGTATGAGAATTTCCTGAAATCAGGGAAAGAGCTTTGGCTGAGTGTGTTCCACATGTCACACAGGCATCCCGGGTTTGATTCTTATTTCTGACAACTTTTATGCTCAAGTGAAGTGTTTGTTATATTTTCACCAACTTACATTTGTCACATATTATTACACAAATGTGAGTGAATGCGATTTAATCTACAATTATTCATATCATGAATTTATGTCACCTAGGCCTAACATTAACACTTGGCCACATTGACACTTTATATTTTATGTGACATCGCTATCAAGCAATAGTTAAAGGTAAACCTTTACTTTTAAAACACAAAATGTGGAAATTAACAGGCAGATAACACAATTTGATATATTAGTTGGTGCAAGTACTTTTACACACAAGAAATTAAACTGACAAGACTGCACTACAAATATGAAAATTTATTACGATGTCAACTGTACTCGTTGAGCATCGATCACTGGTCTCCCACAGGACAACAGTAACAATTCCTGTCCTCCATGGACTTTTCTTGGCAATGCTGACAAAAACATTGAGCATGGCAAACTGGACATCTCAACACTCCAGCCTGAACGGGCTTTTAGAGAACTTAACTTGCACATTTAAGTGGTCAACAATCTTCTGCCACGCCATGTCTCTTGCCTTGGTTATTGCAAGTGTATTTCCCTTCTTTGTAATTGTGCTTTAATATTCCTCAGATTTTCTATGTATTTTTTGTTCAACATCACGTTTTTGACAAATGCTTGTTCTGGGCTCCTTATGTCCTCCGTGTCACGTGCCTAATGCAAGACTGGATAAGCGCGGTTGAAGTTAACGCCAATGAGGCGCGGCTAAACTGTGTTAGTGCAACGGCTTCAGCCTTAAGTTGAAGCTGATGCTCATCCAAACGAGGCTTAATCACTTAAGCACTGCTATGTTAGTGACATTGACGGAATACCCCTCAGGAGTTGTGTTTTGTTTCATTCACATATGTTTAACACACAAACCCTGCATATTTAGTCAGAGTTCTTCACTCAAAACACTCTGTTCCACCTTGTGATGTCATGAGGAAATACAGGAAGTGCTCCATGGTGTTTTTAAACTCCATACACCTTCTTTATAATCATTTGGATGATCTGAGCCCTGGAATTGTCAATCTCTACAAAACAAAAGGTAACGGTAGCTGTTAACATGAAAACTACCACTACATGACAAAGTGGACAGAGCATTTTGAGCTGTGGAGATGTAGACAGGCTAATAATGCAGGATTACTCCAACATGTGTGAATGAAACAAAACACAACACCGGGTACATTTCTGAGGAGGTAACAGCCAATTTTGTGTAATATAGGACCTTTAAATAATAATATGCTATTTTAGGATTTTTTTTTAGTTGGTTTCATTTGTTATCTTGTTGGAGTGGCCACTGGCTTCACTATCTTGTTCATTCAGTGATGTGGGCTTTGTTTCCTGTGCCCAGTCAAAGCCTCAGATCTGAGGTGATGTCAGCTGGGGCTCCTTTATCTGCTCTTTACTCACCTGCTGTGGGGCAGAGATAAGGCTGTGGTCAGTCTCTCTTACCAAACTTGGAATGTAAAAGGCCTTTCCTATTTCAGGATATCCTGTTTGATTCCACTACCCACCTGGTGAAAAAGTTTGTCCTCCATACAAATTTTCCTGGACACTACAACTTCAATATGTGAGTATTGCTTTATGTCACATCTCAAACTTCACTCTAGGCTAGGCTTGTTTTATTTGCCATTTGTAGAGAAAAACACATGCAAAAAGCTCAAAGTGCACCATGAGGCATTAAAGGTGCACTGTGTAACCTTGAGAGGGTCCTGTTTGTCTCCACTGAGTTAATGCTGTAGTTTAAATTGCCCCCAGTATGGCATTAAACTAATCTTTCTAGCATTTATTCAAGGTGTTATTTATTGCTCAAAAATATCTTAAAAATCATTAATTATTACTGTGAGTGGGGTCGCCTCTCCACAAATCTAACCTGTAATTTGGCTTGCAAGTCTCCATGGAGATTCTTAAATATATAGCCATATTGTGGAACCCTCCTTCAGATAAGTTACACAGTTCACCTTTAAAGGCAATCACATGAACAAACAATAAACAATCATTACACATACCGTAATTGCTAAAATATTAATATAATATAGCTAAAGTACTCTACAGTAATTATAACATTTGTGATTTAGATATCATCGATGTGACTTTAAGATTCCAATAGTCATCAAAAAAGGTGAGTTATGTCAAACATTTTGTCAAGCACAGTTCATCAAAACAATGTTTCTAAATGTTTTTAATGTGAAGTTATGTATTTCAGAGGGAACTGAGTCTCAGACTGAGGACTGCATCTTGACCGCCTATAGCAAGGTCAGTCATTGGTCTGTCTGCTCTATATTAAAGGTCCTATAATAGTCAAAATGGTCTCTTATAAGTTTTAAGCCAAGTTAGAATGTAGTTAACTCCTCAGAAACACACGTGGAGTTGTGTTTTGTTTCATTCACATGTTTGGCTAATCCTTTATTTGTCTGTCTACTCTATCTCCAAAGTTCAAAATGTTAACAGCTCCTTTTACTTTTAGTTCAGTAGAAATGGACAATTCCAGGGCTGAAATTATCCAAATGATCCTAGTGAAGGTATATGGACTCTGAAGACACAGTGGAGCACTTCCTGTATTACCACATGACATCACAATTTAAAAAAGGTGGAGTGATTTCTGTTTGAGAGAAGAACTCGGCCTATACAGGGTTTGTGTGTTAAACATGTGAGAATGAAACAAAACACAACTCCAGCAATGTTTGTGATGAGGAAACAACATCATAATATGGGCCCTTTTAACATAAACCCTAATGATAAAGAGAAAGCTTTTTTTCTCCCCAAAACATTTCAGTGTCTCTTAATATTGTCTGTTTCAGTGGGATCAAATTCAAGAACTGTTAGGACATCCGATGGAAAAACCTGTAGTGCTCCACAGGTAAATACAGTGTTTGGAGAGTCATTCTAGGCTCTGTAATTGTAGTGTCACTTTCAATAACGTATACAATATGGCACCTAAGGGCGCTCCTCAAACTACTTCAAATACAGTGTTTTGTTTTGTTTTGTTTTTCGCTTGTTTGTTTTAACTTTTTTCTTTATTTTATTTTGTTTATTTCTAACATGTACCTTCAGTGTATAATGCAGTTTAACAATAAAGAAAATAAAAGTTAGATTTAAAAAAACAAACAAGAAAGTACAAATTTATCTCTCTACAGGTCTTCAATTTATGTTATTTGTGCTTTATAGGTCTTCATCAGCAAATAACACCAACCCATTTGGTTCCACCTTCTGTTTTGGACTGCAAAGGATGATCTTTGAGGTGACATCTTTAATACATTTTGGACCCAGTGTTATTTAGAAAGTTTGTTTGTTTTAAAATGACCAGTCTCGTCTAATAATAAATTTCTTTCATTACACAGGTGATGCAGAATAACCACATAGCATCAGTTACATTGTACGGAGCTCCTCGGACGACCAGTCAACCCCGGCCTGGGTCAAGTAGTAGTTCCCACTGATGACATCAAATCAGTACCTGCATTGACTAAACCTCCAGGCCCGTGACCCCATCGCTTCTCATTGACTACCACTCAACTCCAAAAGTTTGGTCAGGTCACATGCTTTTGACGCCCAGCTTTTGATGTCACCTTGGAGCACCTGCTGGAGATCCTCATTTTATTTAGTAGAAGTTTTCAAATGCTGCAACATGGTTCTTGTGGAAGATGGCCACCAATATAGCATTGTGGCTCAACCAGCATTCAATTACAAGAGCATAGGTTTATTGAGTCCAGTTTTGCAAGCAAACGTGACATTTACAGATACTGCCAGATTACGCGTGCGCCACCTGTCTTCCTACCACAACCTTGTCATATATATTTAAGCTACATGAGTCAGACCAGCCCACCTAAAAGCAGCCATTCAGTGCTACACTGGACTGCAGCAGTATTTTGTTTTATTGGAGAATAATACACACACTCAGGGTTGAGAGAGTAAGAAACATAGTCAGACTAAAGCCACTTTTGGCCAGTGTGTGGCGCCATGGAGCCCATAACAAACTCAGATCTGTTTATTGTCTCCAGTTTGCTGCTCTGGACTGTCATTGCTCTGGTTTGTTGCTCACCCACAAAACACACAAGCTAACAGCAATGTGTACATTTGAGGATTTAAAGCACATGAAACACTTCCTCTGTTCTGTAGATATAGGTATCATCACATTTTAGTGACAGGAAACACACATGACTTGGCAGAGAGATCTACAACAAGCACAAAATACAACCAGTTCAGTAACTCAGCTCCGTCCTTATGCTTTTGTGAGGACTTAAATTACTTTTTCACACTAAGAGCATTTCCATTTTTGTATTTTTAAAACATACATTTGCACTAAAACACACTTTTACTTGATTACATCATATCTTTAGAAATAGACATTTCTAGATAGTAAAATGTGTTCTTTTTTTGTACAGATGAGAGTCGTAATTTGTCCTCAGTGTTACAGCTTCCCATGTCTACATGCACTTTTGGTTGTTGTGTTGCAGTCCAGCTCTCATCTCCGTTTGTCTGATTGCCAATTGCTACAGCCAAAGATATTTCAGGATGACTTGATGGGTCTCCGTTACTGTATGCCTGTTGTATGATGAGCGCATGTCTTCACCCTCCCTCTTATTCTCTGTCTCTCTGTGGTCACTTTTTAAGTTTCACAATACATTGAAACTGGAGTTTCATGTGGATCACTCTTTTCTGTTAAATTCATGTAAGTGAAGTCATGGGTCATTACGCTTGACATAGATGTGTCTTTGTACATTTGATTTTTTAATACATAAGAACAGCAACCATTTCTTTATCATGTCATCTCTTTCCCTTCAAATCTTAAAATTAATTTTCGACTGCTAAAATTCAATAAATACACATTATACAACGTTTGCTTAGGTACAGACCTTACTTTTTATTAAACATGTAAATGCTCCAAGGTGTATGTCAGAGCCCACACATTTAGATATGTGAACCTTTAGCAAAGTTTATTGTAACAGAAAAGTCAAATACTGAAAGGTTTACCACATAAAACCTCCAAACCTTTAGTTGACCTCATGCTTTTGTTTATGGGCTCTGATGTTTCACCTTATTGTACATTTGTTGTAAATAATGTGTGCTCCTGTTCTTCGGTCTGAGATCCAGTCTGAACAACTGTGCAGAAAGACACTCATTTGTAACACTGGCACAGGAGCCATGCCCACTTACACTGCTACTGTAGACTGACATGTTCATATTTAGCCTCAAAACATTGTTGGCTGCTTGGAGCTTTGAACCAATAAAGTACTTGCTCTGCAGTTGGAGTGAGCAGTGATAATGTTAAGTGCAATGGAGAGAAATAGCTCAAGGAGTCTCCAGGTGTCACTCCTGGACTCACTTAGGCTGGGATTAGGTTGTGGCTTTAGTAATGTTAGGTTGTGCTTCTGGCAGTAACTACAAGGAAATAAAAACATGCTTTTAATGCAGGTGAATATGTGAGAACATTGTGCCTCATCTCCCACCGAGCCTGTCTTTCTCTGTCCTTTGTAAAAAAAAAAAAAAGCAAAGCAATCTCCTCTTCTAATGAGAATGCATGTGAACAGCATTGTTGTACAGTGTATGTACTGTATGTGCGTGTCACTAAGCAGAGTTAGGTCAAGTGATGTCCTAGCTGCAGTTTTCCTCTGTAATTTGTTTGTTGGCTGCATAAGAACAGCTTTGGGTTGGGGTTTTCAAAAAGGGGCAGTGGTGGAGGTTCAGTAGCTTTTTACCTTCAAAGGCTCACTGTGATTTTGTAATCGATTGCTTCAGGAGCTCTGGGCTGTTGTCATTTAATACCTAAAATAAATCATACGCATGCAGTAATGGAAATGCTGCTTTTGTAGCTTTTAGCTATTTTAATAAGCTGCCTCACATATTTCTTTATAGGAAAAATAATTGCATATTCTAAACATGATCACCAATGAGTTATTTGGGCTAACATGCTCAGAAATGAACCTCTGACTTGTAACATTATTTGAATCTACACAGTGGATAGGGAGGGCTGAGCCAAGCTTCTGTCCACTGTGAAATGTTTCAGATTTTAGTGTTTGTCCCATTTTAGACAGCCCAGCCCAGCGCATGAGCGGACTGCTATGATTATGATGATGTAATGTGTTAAGGACCGAGGGAGAGTGGTGGGTAGTGAAAATCGCCCCTAACTCAGGTGACCATATCATACCCTTGTTTTTCTACTGTCTGAAGCTGAAAAACAAGAGGCTCTGTGGAGCTGTGTGGCTGTCAGTGAATGAGATGAGTGACTGTTATTTGTAATGGGACAGCTTCAGTTTGGTGTAATGATAAAATCATGTTAATGCCTTGTATCATATTAATGTTTTTCTTGCTTCATGTTCTGTTGTTCCTTACTCTCCAGACTATTTTTGTGGCCGTATATTTTAATCCTGTTTCTGGAAATGGGACAATTATACTTAATTAAAACTTGTGAAATCCATTGGAATGTGGCATTTTATATTTTGAATTGGATAACTTTGAGTATGTCAAACTGATTATTTAGCATGTCCACTGATAAAGTGGCTACAATAGTGCAATGAGAATGGAAGACACTGTCTTTTCCAGAATGAAAATCTTTCTATTGGTATTGAGGTGGCAGCGCCATCTTCAGTCCAATGAAACATTTCAATCAAGATAAACTTGAGGTTCAAAAACAAGCATTCATGTGTAATATGAAAACCAATAAAAGATTATGCAAAAATTTGCTGATTTTCTGTACAACATTATGCTACAATGCTTTGGTTTCACACTCACCACAGTTCAAATGTTTTTGTAAACTCAGATTTTCACTCAACAGCTGGTTCTTATTTGGATTTGGTTGTGTTCTGTCCAGGGAACAAATGCTAAGAATAATTGTGTAAATCAAAGTCTTTGGCTCATATCAAGGAGCACATTTTACCTGCTTATATCAGAGAGAAATAACCAGTTATAACTGCATTTAACAAAACTACTGTCTAGAGTCTGTTTAAATACATAATACAGTACTTTATAACAACTGAAGGGCACAGACAACTCTCCACTCCATTGTTTGAAACAGCAATTGCACAATGTGCTGGGTGCAAAGTTCCATCCTTCAAGGTCTTAAAACAATTCAACAAAAATAAAGTAAACACATGGCTTCTTCATAGACACAAAGCATAGAGCCTACTTGTCCTCAAGAGCATTTTTCTCAAACTAAATTTTGAACATATCACTTTTGTCACTTTCTCATTCAAACATATTTTAGTTGGCCTCTTTTCTACAAAAATAAACAACACTGAGTTAAAGGATACGCAGTTTGAGAGGGACCCAAACCGCAGACCTCCACCCACAGGACCCTCACGTGACTTACCTCCATCCACACAGTAAACAAACGGCGGCCAAGCTAAAAGACCACAAGCTAAAAGTCCACTGTTTCATGCCTGCTGTTTTCAATGTAACATTACAGAAGTTGACATAGTTTTACACTAAAGACAAGCCCAAACCCTTTCCCTAACCTTAACCATTAAAGACTTGTGTCTAATCTTAACCAGACATGGGGCCTACGGCAACATATTCACAGACTAATTCATGTTGTCACAAACATAACGCATATTCAATGTGTTGCCTACAATTAACAATTAAACAATCAATTACAAATAATACAGGCATATTATGTATTTTGTCTGTGAATATGTTGTGAATATGCAAGCAGGAAATTAGCCTGCTTGCATAGGCTAATTTCCCTATGCAAGTAGAATAGAGCAAAGACAACACAAAGCTCATTTAAAATTAGGAAACTTTTAGAAATGTACTGAGGAATAAATGTGCAATCTTTGAAATGCTAAAAAAAGTGATAAAATGCTTAATCACCTGTAACTAAGGCATCATCAGATACAATTGTATCCGCTGATGCCTTAGTTACAAAATTGATAACATTTCTTATAAAGATAAAAACTAAACTAAAAAAGTGGTCGGAGAGTCATTCTGGTGGAGGTCTTCTAGGTGGAGATCTGCAGCTAGACACTCTTGCACAGCTTGGCTAATCTCCACATAGCACTGGAGTATTCCCTGTCATCCATCCATCCATCCATCTTCTCCCGCTTAATCCAGCTGGGTCGCGGGGGCAGCTTGCTGCCCAATACTCATAGCACCTGACCCCCCCTATGAACCCCTCTGCAGGTGGTGAGCCCACAGGAGGGATTCCCTGTCATATTAAACCTAATTTAGCCCTGATTAGGCACATTTTCTTTGTTAGTTTGCAGTGGTATGTTATGAACATGGTGTTTTTAGTGCAAAGAACCATTTCCACATTCTCTCATGTATGACATTAAGACTCTAGTGTGTGACAAACACCCGTGTATCTCCGTAGTCTGTGTCTGCTTTCCCCTTTGTTTGGGGCCTGTTGTCAAACCTCCAGGAGAAAGGTCTGGATGTGGCCCGCGCTCTGTTGTGGCAGCTCACTTTAGAGTCATGCAGCAGGTTCCACATCAGCCATATCTGTGGGACACTCAGGCTGTGGACCACCATCAGCTCACGGTAGAAACACGGGTCAAATGTTTGGAGATGAGGTGCGGCAGAGGGGCGGGGTATCCCAAATGTCCGGAAGCCCTGGTGCCGCAAGGGTTTGACTCCAATCTGCTGAAGACACATTCCCAAAAATACGTCGTCGATGGGAAACAGCTCCACCTATAGGACAGAAAAGTAATACAATGGAGATATCTTTTCACAAGGGTAATGGAAAGGCACTGCAAAAAAGAAACTGACTTGATGTCACCAGGAAATACAATTTAGAGGTACCCTAGATAGAGGTACATTTTCTGGTAGGGGGTTTTGATGGATACATTATTGCTTCGTCTGAAAGGCTTCACAGTATGGCATTAAACGCATCTATGTTGCATTAATTCAATTACTGGTGTTCTACTGCTTAAAAATACTACAAAAAATGGAACTGTTGCACTGGCATTCCAACAGTGAGTGAGTTCGCCTCTCCACAGATCTGAACTGTAACTTGACCTGGAGGCATTCATCTATCTCCATGGAGACAAGCCTACAAGCTACGGAGATTTAAGTTTAATATCATACTGTGGGACATTCTAAACAAAGCAACAACATCTCCATGGAGACAAGCAGGTGGCAGACCCTCCACCAGAAAGTTACACAGTGCATCTAATTGTTTAGCTGAATTATGAGTTACCGTGTCAAGTGGATTAAAACCCTCATAACAGAAATCTAGTGTCTTAATGTGAAGAACTAAAGGTAAAAGAGACAGTGGCCTATCAAATATTATTTCGCGCTTCATCAAGTTTATGTTTAGGTTTACCTGTTGACATGCTGAGCTGAGTCTTCGAGCTGTGTACCCAGACATTACGAATCCTCCTCCTCCAGCATATGATGGGTACAGAGTGCCTCCATACACAAACTCTGGAACAAAGTACTTTGAGCTGCGTCTGCGAATGGGTCTGGCCTTCACAATAATATCGCCAACAAACAGGTCCTCCTCTGGCTCCTGACCCTCCAGCAACTCCAGAATGTTCTCAATATTTACATAGACATCAGCATCACCCTTGAAGATGAACCTGTACACAAAATACCTGGTAAAAAGGGTGCAGACATACTGTTGCCTCAAACTCTTGAATAGTATTAAAGAAATTAATGCAAATACACTAAATTTATATAAATGTCTTTACATTTACATTCACATTTTGTTCATTGTAAATTGCAATATTGATTTAAAACATCTTAATGATAGAAACAGGTTAATGGACTTCCTGTTGAAAACTGCAGAACTCATAGGCCCTACCTCTTCATAATGAAATGTCACTGCAGCAAGCACTGGATTTTCATTTGTTTTTATTTTTGAAAAAGGTTTACACAACATTTCTAACCTCGCATGTATGACCCAGAATCTGAATTTTAAGAACAATTTTAAGAAAAAGTACAGAGCAGTGGGAGGACAAGGTGAAAATTTTCTGAGCACTCAAGCCTCGAATGCAGCAAAGGATTATTCAGACATGAATGAATCAAAATGCAGTGTATGTGAATGACGGGGAACACCGTTATAACATGGTTAAAAGTTCTTAAAACAATCATGTCTCCTTTATAAGTGAGTTTATAAATGATTTTCACAATAAAGGTAAGAACAACTAGTATGCTAACCACACACATCCTGATTATTAGACAATAAAAAGCCTACAGTTAGATGCAGACAATGGACTTACTTTGTCCTTAAGAGCTACGTATAAAATATATCTGTACTGGTGCAAATACATACTTATATACTTCTTCATATAGAAAAGTGAACTAAGGCAGTGTGACATCCCCCCTAGCGTTCAGGTCCAGTCAGATGAAGTTCACAAGGTTAGCAGTTATGGGACGAGTTTGGAGCCGAGTTGCATACGGTATTAGGAATAGGAACTGATTTACGGACAAAATAGTGAAACAAAAACACCAAGATCATATAGAGCTGGTTAATACGAATATTTTAAGACCAAATGAGGAGCCTAACAGCAGTATTTATGGAGAGAGAGGCAACATTTTTTCAATACAATGTGAACTGGAACCAGACTAGATGGAGCTTGAAGCGTGCCCATGCTCATTTCCTGTTTGGAACGCAGCAGCTAGCAGGTTAACTATGTCCATACAGTCTATGGCTCAAATACATCAGGTACAAGGTAAAATCAGGTACAGGGCCTTTAAGTTATTTGTAATTTGTCATTTGAGGTCGCTGTTGACTTACACGACTTCCCATACCTTTCGCTCTTACACTTACTTGATATGCGCACAGCTGCTGTTGACCCACATCAAAAAGTGTGTTTCCTTCAGCGTTAAGTTAAAAAAGGTGTCTTCAAAGTTCCACAGCAGTATGTCTTTAAAGCTCTGGCTCTCATACTCCAGGAGCTTGTCCCATAAGGGCAGGGCACTCTGGTTCCTTGGGACACCCAGCAGGAACACTGTGCGTATGGTGACCCGATTTGGAAAGTTCCCTTCTCTCCCCCAGGTCCGACGCACAACCTGATGAAACAACAGCCTTTTAAGGGTCCTATATTATGCCAAATTGACTCTTGTGAACTTTTAGCCATGTTATAATGCTGCTATCTCATTAAAAACATATCTGCGTCTGTTTTTGGTTCATTCACTCTTGTTTGAGTAACCCTTTAGTACTAGTCTGTCTATATCTCTAAAGCTCAAAATGCTCTGATCCACCTTGTGATGTCATGCAGTGGTAGTTTTCAAGTCAACAGCATTTTACCTGCAGGAGAGATGGGCAATTCCAGGTCTGAAATTACCCATGATTCTAGTGAAGGTGTATTGAGTTTAAAAACACAATGGAGCACTTCCTGCATTACAACATCACAAGGTGGAACAGAGTGGTTTTTGTTTGAGAGAAGAACTCAGCCTAAATATGCAGGGTTTGTGTGTTAAATGTGTGAATGAAACAAGACAACTCCAGGTGTGTTTGTGATGAGGAAACAACATTAAACAGAGATCAGAAAATAGCGTAATATAGGCCCTTTAAACATTTTCATACTTTTTCTTACTTTTTTCATTCAATTACATTAAATCAAATCAATCGGTTGACAAATCTTACCTGGCGCTTATCAAAATCAGCTGCTACAGATTTTACTGCAATAAGCAAGTATGGCGCGATTTGCCCATCTATGTGGCATTTGTCAGGTTGGTCAATGAGGAGGCTGAAGTTTCGGTTGTCCTTTGCTTTCAAGTAGCCCTCGAAGTCAAATGGGGGTAAAGTGGGCAGAGGAGGCCTGGTTGGTTTGGATGCATTCTTGCGTCTCGACTTGGATTTCCCCTTAGATTTGACCTGGATTTTGGACTTGGCCTGTGGAGTTTTGGTTTTGGTCTGAGGCTTATAAGTGTCCAGCTTTGGATCTGGGAGTCTCGTAGCAGGCTGGAAAAAATAACAGAAAATGGAGAGACAGAAGAATACAGAAGAATGAGATCAATCAATATCTTCATATCGTCATTTTAATTTGTCAACTGCTTGTTCTGTAAGATAACACTTCACTGTGATTGGTTCAGTGTACCTGTCACTCAGTCAGAGCATGACGGAGGCTGACTAATAGGTGAAGTGAGTGGCTGTGTTTGAGCCATAGACTGTATAAAGAAGTGGACTAAGGCAGTGTAAAGTCACCCATAGTGTTCGGCTCCAGTCAAATAAACCGAGCAGTTACAGGGGGCAAATTTGGAACCAGGTCCATATTAGGAATAGGAATTTCTTTATGTACAAAATATCAAAATAAAAACATCAGGAACATGTAGAGTGGGTAACTACGAGCATTTTAAGACCAAAATGACAACGCTTACTGTAGCAGTTACAGACAATTTTCCAGTGTAAAGTCAACTGGAAAGACCCCATGCACACATCCTATTTGGAACAGCTATCACATCAGCTATGTCCATCTATCTATACAGTCAATGGTTTGAGCAGACAACTGAAGAACTGATTTGTGACACTGAGAGTACATGGAGAGCAGTGGGCATACAAATGGGGAAGGCCACCCAGTTTTCATCATATCATATTGTCCCATGAATCAGATCAGGATACATTTTTATTAGCACATCACCATGCCCTATTGGTGGTTATCTGAGAAATACAAATAATACATAAATGGAATTTCTTAAAATTATTTTACTTTGGATCCATTAGCACCCAGAAGAGTGCGACTGGAGCTGGTAGAGCTGTTCACCTCCAGTTTCAAGAGGGGTCTGTCCCATCCAGAGGACAGTATCACCTTAAATAAAACAAAACAAAACACAACAATGTACAGAGTACAGAGTGTACCACCTAATGTCATTGTAGAGGTATGAGACCTACCTGCCGGGCATAGAACAGCAGACAGAAGAGCAGCAGGAGCAGCATACTGCACAGAACATCTCCCTTCACTCGCAGGAGCCTCCTCATGTGCAACATACTGGAGTTAAAGTTTCATCTAACTTCACCGCAGGACTACTGTGCATTGTAGATCACCCACATCAGGTTAGTAAGGCTGCTTTAGTGGCCAGCATCTGTGGGACACTGTGGCCATGTCTTGCTGACATCCCTTCTTTCTTTTTATTCCCTCCATCTCACTGCTATGAGAGTCGAACTCTCCCAGTAGGCACAAGGCTGAAGCGGATGTAAGTAAAAGCACAAAATAGTCATGTATTCTATATGGGCTATTTTATTACTCTATTAAGGCAACCACTTTCACAGATAAAGTTCATGCCTATAAGGGGGTGTGTCTGTCTCTTATATAAGTAGATATAGGGGTAGCATTATACTGGAGAACATCATGTCCCCAGATTCTAATGATAAAAGATCCTATAGAGACTATACATCCCATTAGATATTGCGTTAATAAATTAAAACCTCAAAATGCTTTTTAGCTGGTATCCTAACTAAACTGCTTGCTTATAGGGCAAGGCTAAAAAGGGTATTTAAACAAAGGTATTGCACAATTCCTATTTAAGTGTTAAAACTGATAACTTCTAACTTGTGCATTCTAACTTACGCAAAAAACTGTAATCAAACTTACTTACAGTTATTTTTAGGAGAACATCGTAAACTGAAAACCTCTGTCCTGGATGAGTAGTGGCACACAAACTGTTGCACTGCTTTGGAGGCTACTTGTAAGCAAAAACGACGCAAACTTTGAAAATATAAAATAAAAGGAATAAAAAATAAATTGGTTCTAGTAAGAGCGTGAAAAGAATGATCCGATAGAAAGTGTAAGAGACATCTGGCTCTGGCCAGAGCAAAGCTTCGTGAGACGCGTTCAAGTGCAGCTGGAAAATATAGAAAACGGACGATAGCAAGTTTAAAATGGCAACGTTGTAGTTTGCGCATCCTGTTTAAATTACCTAATAAATTTAATGAAGAATAATGACGAATAATGAAGAATAAATCAACCAGTTACTTTTTAAGCCAATACATTAAACTTGCGTTAAATTTTCTTTAAAAAACAAAAAAGAAACGTACAGGGGATAACTGTCGTGTAAATTCCTTGACTGCTGCAGCGTGGATGTCGGTCGAAGTTACCACGTGACATGACATAAATTTAGAGCCAGATGCCAACACAGCAAAAAATCCACCAGAAACTCTGATACATCAGTGACACAAAGTTTTTTGTAGGAGTTTTGGAACGCAGATTATTACGACGGAGTCATTGAGGCCATTCATGAAGGAAAAAATGTTTTTGATATGACGAGATTAAAGTCGGCATGTCGTCATTAAACTGGAAATTCTGAGAATAAAGTTGAAATTAGATGTCGACTTTAATCTTGATGTGTCGACTTTAAATTCGACATGTCGACATTAAACTCGAAAATGTCGAGAATAAAACTGAAATCAATGTTGATCTTAAACTCAACTTGATTTCAACTTTATTCTCGACATTTTCGAGTTTTCCTTCATGAATGGCCCATTGCTCCGTCGTAAGTTTAGTAGGCATATTGGTGAATTGTTCATTAGAAACAACCACTGTGGTCATCGATGTAGTGTCTGGGTGCCTATTTCTATTCTCTTGCTGTTCTTGAACTGCGCGTTTCAACACTGGAAAATCTCTTCATTGTGGGACAAATAAAGACTCTTATTTTAATAGTCTGGTTTAATAGATTATGTGTAGATCACTTTCACCACACAGGTTTAGGCTACACGTGTACGCAGGAGTGTAGCCGAAGCGGACCGAGTCCGGAATGGTGAGTCCAGACACAGACCAGTGATTAATGAGTGTAATCTGGACGGTTACCAAGCCACATGTGCAGAGGGTCTATTGTACACGTGCAGGGACCTATACAGTGAGCGCGTGCATGAGGGTGCTCGGACTGGAAAGGCGCGCGCTGCGTGGATAGGTGCCATAACCAGCAGAACTAAGTATTTTGATAGGTTACATATGAAGTTATTATAGGATGGAATGAGATAGTTATCTCTATATAGTTATGGATAATAGTATATACATATACAGCCTTCACAAGATAGACAGAGGATAAGGTTATTCACTAAAATCTTCTGACATAATTTCATTTATTCATTCATATTATCACAAATACATATCTGTCTAGTCTATCTATAAAATGTACAAACAGTACACATCCTTAAAACCTTGCTTCTTTGGCTATAGACACATAACATCTGGGGCTGTCACTGAGCCCTTCCTAACTACCCAGCTGTTCTCCCTCTAAACATCACCATGTCAGATGGATTAAACAATCCTGACACTATGTCATTCTCTCCAAACAATACTCCAAACAACACTGCAGCTCCACCTGAACCACATATGCATATATCATATGCATACATATCTGCAGGTTATAATCTAACACCCCGAAAACAGGTCACTGCAGATGGCAGTGTATGAATAACTTGACCTGATGCATTGTAGCAAGTAATGAACCATTGAGTTTAGTGCCTATACAATACCAACTAAATAACTAAAATAACTGCACTACCTGCAAATCACCCTGAGATAGTCATAAAACAAGCTAGTTTCAGTTTTTGCTGCTTAAAATAGATTAAATCTATTCTCTTCATTCCTACCATAGAGATGAGAGAGAGCCAATGCATTGGCTGAGAGGCTGACTTTTTTGTCTTACCTCTGTATTCTGAGACCATAAATTAATTAAGGCAAAATGTGCCTCCTGCCTTTGTCCAAACAACATAGATGTCAGGTTTGTACAACAGTGCTGCGGAGTTTATGATTATTTGTCAACATCATGTCATTCTCAGGAGGAGGCAGTCCCTGCTTTCATGATCCTAAACAGTGCATTGACGTTGTTGCTCTTGATTGCGTCTCGGCAGGCGGATATCACTTGGTTCTTAGGTTTTCCCACTGAAGAATAAAAATTTATAAAGAGAATTAAATGATGCATCACACACAAATAAGCCTATACACACAGGAAATATTCAGTGTGTGTGTTAATGTTTTACCTCTCAGTCTCCCAGCCCGCTGGATGGCTTGATTTACAGATTTAAGGCAGGAGAGTAGAGCATTGTGATTGTTGGAGCGGATCTTATATTCATTTATCAGATCCCTGTTTAAATCATACAATTCTCTGTAGCGTTTCTTCATCGATGTCCTAGAAAACAAAGTGAAAAAAACATTTCTTATACAATACATAATATGTAGTTGTAGCAAAGCTGTTAGTTAACAGGGTAAATGTGTTCACAAACTGTTCAGGTATAACAATGTGATGTGTGATCCAAATAAAAGATAAAAGATTAATGATAATGTAATTGTTCTGAAAAACATACATGTCACCCATGAGACGAGAATCTTCTGCTTGTACCAACATAGTCCTGATATAGTTAGAGTGGTCAGCCATTTCTGCAGTTAACTTCTGATGGACTGAGTGGAACTCATCCACCTGACAAAAATATATGTGTTTAATTAACTGTTGGTGGGGTTAACATTAGTATCACAAACAAACTACATTTCACCTCAGAGAGTGTGGTACGAAGCTCTTCAAAGTATCCAGGGAAATCTGCTTCTGCTGATAGGTCGTCTATCCCTAAAAAGGATGCCAATGACTGGACAAGATCCCCTGCCAGGTCGATGTCATCAGTTTTGAAAATTATCTAAAAATAAAATTAAGTAATCTTAATAAATATTATAAATAAAAGCAAAGTGCTTTTATATTTAAATGATGCTTAAGTAAAAAACTAAACTTGCATTTAGCTGACTTGTAAATGAAACTCATTACCTGTCCATTGCTGGCCTTGCTGATGGACAACACTCCCCCAGTCCTCAGAGAATGAAAAGTTACATCTGGACTGTCGATTCCCTCTGGAAGCAAGAAGTTCTGGTTCAGCCACATCACAATCTGTACAAGAGAAAAAAAACCAATAAATGTTCTGCTTAAAGACTTCTGAACATATGTGAGGTTTGACACAGACCCTCTGTGGCCTATCATTTATGCTAAAGCTGACCCATCCAGAGGGAGGAGCAGCTGTAGGCTTGTCAGTCAAGTCATACATGGAGAAGCGAGGCAGCTGACGAGTGATTTCAAACACATGGAACTGGGTACTGTGAGAAAAGAGAAAGATGTGGAGACTCAGAACAAAAGCATCATCATAAAATCATATTCAAACTAATGTAAATTCAATGTATAATCCTGCCTTGTTTTTCCCCCAACAAAAGCTTTAATATGAAGATCCACAGGTATATCCTTTGGAGGGACAATAGGAACTCGTATACAGCCTGACAGGTTTTGGGCACTGGGGTGAACCACATGACTCTCTCCCTCAAAAATCCCCTCCGCAAAAATTAGCACTGCACGAATTATTGTCTCTACAAACAAAGAGAAACCAATATGTTGAAGATGAATTATAAATTAGAACTTTTCAGTATCGCTGAGGGTCACCATTTGGGGTGGAAATGTTGAGCTCTATATGGGCCCTCTGAGCCTCTGTGGCTGGTCGCACTGAAAGAGCAGTCTGAAGTTGAGTGTTGGCTGGAATCACACCCACACCACTATTGGCTTCTGACACGCCCTACAGCAAAAATACCATATATAATTTAGAATTTATATAATTTAGGCTTAGAAGTACATAAAATCATGAGTATGGAAGTTGAATAAAGTAATTAAGCAAAACTACCTTAGCATTTTCTTCATAATTGCGAAGTTCAAGAAGGAGATTCTGTCTCCGCTGGCTGAGCTCTCTAACGAGGTCCTGCTCAGCGCTAGAGTCCATAAGGTTTCCTTTTTGTTCTTTACTTGCGGGAAGGTAACCTCGAACTATAACACATTGTCAAAGTACAAAAAAATCAGTTCATACTGTGAAGGATGTAAAAATATCTGTAGAGTTAGACAATCCACACAGAGTACCTTCTCCTTCTACTGAGGTGCAGATGAGCTGTTTCTGCCCATCCAGCCTGTAGTCTCCCTCCACCACCCCGGCCACAGAAGAGGAGAAGTTGTCTTTAAAAATTACCTCACCCGTTCTATCACTACGTGCATCAATCTGCACAAACAAAAAGAACCTTTAACATTCAATTCCAACATATGCCAGCTACAGAGTAGAAAATAAATAAACTGACCTTTCCATTTGACCAGCCAGTTATGAGTTCAACTACTCCATCAGCATTAAGATCAAAAGCGTGAATACTCATAGCATGATTCTTGGACTAAAGACAGAAAGATCAGTTAATTAAACGGACTAAATCAGTATTGTTAAAGCTCAACATTATTCATACCAAAAACAAACATATATTTTTTTGTAATTAATAAATCTGTACTGGCTGGCAGTGAGGCAACAGTGCAACTTAAGACTGTAGCTCGTTCTGCACATACATGAATAGCTGTAAGACAATGGGAGGCTCCTCTCCATTTGCTTGGTTAAATCTGGTTAAAAAATTAATGATCAATAATGATTCTCAATAAAAGCTCTTTACTACCCTGTACTAGTAGTTGTGCATTCTTTAGTCAATTTATTGCCATACTTAATTCCAGAAAAGGTGTCTTAGTGTTAATGAAGAATCAATGAAAATAATCAATGTATTTGCCTTAATCCTCCAGTATCTTGAATTGCGATCGTAAACACCCACAGTACCATTTGCCAGAGCATAGCCAAATCGACTGTCACGCATATGGCAGAGTGATGTTACAGTCTAAAAACAGAGATACATGTCACTTAATCAGATATTTTCCTTATAAAGTAGTCAGTGATAATAATTTACCTCATTTTCAGTCATCTCAGCCACTAGTTCATCCTCTTTAAAAACTCTTATATCAAAGTCTTCAGATCCTACTAAGAGCTACAGGGGTAACACAAATGTCAACATTACTTTTAGGATCAGCAAATTTATAACGGAGCAACAAGAAATAAAACACAAAACTTGCCTCATTTTTCCCATCTCCAGTGAAGTCACAGAGAACAAGAGATCTGACATTATCTCCAGTCACCTAGGACAAAAACACTTCAGAAATGAAGACAAAGTGGTCCTTAAATAAAAAAAACGCACGCACGCACACGCGCGCGCACACACACACACACACACACACACACACACACACACACACACACACACACACACACACACACACACACACACACACACACACACACACACACACACACACACACACACACACACACACACACACACACACACACAACAAGGTAGTACTATATATCACATATGCCAAGCAAGTATTTTTCTCACTGTCCAGAAGTGGTCATTCCCATCAAAGTCAAAACCTTGCAGAGCACAGTTTCCTCCAATGATGGCGAGAGGTGATGGGATGTCTCCAAGTTTGCCCAGGACAATAGCATTAGCTCCATCTGTCACCTTTGTTAAGCCACACACAATAAAACAATGATCATACAATGTTTGGTTTTAGTCATTACTGGCCGTTTCTTGATGCTTACCTCTCTGTAGAAAACATCAGCGTTATCATGAACATCATAGGCCAGCAGATTGGTTTGAGAGCCTACTAACAGTGTGTCCCCAGTAGTGTTTGGGCCTAAAACACCAGCTGTCAAACAAGTAACTGCTTGGTTGATGTTAAGGAGAGACACATCAGAGTCCTGGTTGCTTTGGCTGAGGCGGTGTCCTGCTGATCTCTGTCCACGCGCATGGGGGTTGTGTATAAAAACCTTTGAAGCAAACATCATTGTGCTGAATAAAGTACAATTGAAATAACATATGTCAGTAATACTGAGTTTACCTTCCCTGCTTGTGTTGCTGCTGTGAGACACGGGTGAACTCCATCAAATTTACCAATTGTCACCATCCGAGGGTTTATCTTATGGTTGAGTTTCAGTGTAAAGATGGGGACCAACATGTTTACGTCTAAATATGAGTTACAGACAGGGACAGAAACAGAAGTCTTACAAAAAAATTCTATTTCATAATAAAAACACAGAAACGTGCATCTTTGCTACTGTCAGTCAAGTGCAATGTTCAACTATGCAGAACACTTGATGTGACAACATATTTACATTAAGTAATGGTATGTCAACTAGTTTGTTCTCATCTAAAGTGTTTAAAATAATGAACTAATGTAATTACAGGCTTTACATTAGACACTCACGAGAGTGCTGTTGCCTAGCAACATGAAGCGCATGCTAAAGCTCTTCACCAGGCTAATCTCGTCGTAGTTTACTGGGGATTTCTGAAATAAATCTAAAAAAAAAGAAAAAAAGAAAGACACTAATTGAGCTACATTTCCCGACGGTTGCTAAACAAACAAAACGACTTGTAAAAATAAAGTAAAACATACGTGAGCTATGTAATTGATGTGAACTGCTAAGGCAGCACGGATGCTAAGATAAGATATATTCGGAGACTGCAAAGAAGAAACTGCTTATTTTACGGCTGGGTAAACTAAAACAATCTGTCCCAATAAAATGTATTCTTCCAAATACTCCACCTTTGAAAAACAAGATGATTTCACGACGCTTTAGACAAGTTAGCGACCCATTAGCCTGATAGCATTTTCCGCTGCTATTTCCGCAAAATATTTCAAAATAAAAGACATCAACACAGCTCTGCTGCATGCTCTTCACTTTTACATACTAATATTGTACAGAAAATGTGTGTCCATGCATTCAACTTCCACGTTTGCGTGGTTATCATTAGGATGTTTGTTGGTTGTTGTTTTTTTGGTTTTTTTTTTAACAAACACACATCCCAATAACGAACGTACACTTTATCTGGTTATGCTGGTAATAAATGCTGAAGTATAAGAACGTAAACATCTTATTAGTAAATGTATAATGGCCTGTCGGGGCTACTGTTCCCGATGTCTTCGCTAGAGGGCAGCCTCAAATAAACTAACGCGGCATAGAAGAAAAAGTACTACAAAGTTTAGTACTGCTGCTCATACTTGCTGCCTAATTTTAGTATTTAAAATACACAATGGCCACTGAACCGAAACGACCGAAGGTACTTATTGGGTTTTATCTGCAGGCAGTTTGTTTAATGAGGGAGGAATAGTCTAATGGTATATCCATATGCATCCATGCTGTAGATGCGGACGTTAGCTGCACGTGTATAAGACATAGACTGTATATATATGGTATAACACGACAATACTGGTGACAAAAGCAAGGCTCTTTAAGCTTACACATTTGCACGTCGTACTCATTACTTTAGAGCTTATAGTTTTGAATTGTTGGTCAGTAAAAGGGATTTTGCATATGCGTTGTAATTTTGCTTCTTTTCCCCATTTATCCTACTACTTACGAATATTATAGCATGATTACTATTAGATTGTGCTCATGCTTTTCTTTGATACTACTAAATATTTAGTTTTCTAATTGACAGATTGTTGAAGTGCGACAAGAGAGTCTGAATATATTTCTCCAGTGGTGTGGACAAATTGGTCTGAAGCTCAGTGAAAAGGTAAATATCTGCTGTGATTATGTTGCATACACAGACAGTGTATATATATATATATATATATATACCGTACATTTGAGCTCTTTGAGTCAGTCTTCAGAGTCTGTGTAATTTCCTCAGATTTGTGTAGGTCTTGAAGGCACTGTGGCGGAGTATGGGATGTTGGCCAAAGAAGATATTGACGAGGGAGAGGTGTTGTTTACTGTACCCAGAAAAGCTATTCTTCATCAGGAGTCGTCAAAGGTCTCTGGTGTGCTAGACAAAGGTAGTTTACAACTTCAGGCAATTGTAGTGGCAGTCTTCTTCTTTCTTTTTTAATTTCAGAAAAGAGTACATTGGACAGTTCCTCAGGCTGGGTCCCTCTGCTCCTGGCTTTGCTGCATGAGTATACGTCACCCCAGTCGTTCTGGAGACCATACCTTTCTCTATGGAATGACTTTAGAAAACTGGACCATCCCATGTTTTGGTATGTCAGTTTAAAAAAAATCGAATAGGGCTGTGTAATTAATTGAATTTACATCAAATCATGACCAGATAGACAAGACTTTGGATTATGATGATTATAAAAAGGCATATGTTTTTAATGTTTAAAAAAGGCAAAAAATATGTCTGTTTTGTTCAGCCATATTTTCTGACATAATTCTTTGCTTTCGACAGGACTAAAGAAGAGAGGGATACCCTCTTAAAGGGAACTGGAATTCCTGAAGCTGTGAACACAGACTTAGATAAAATTCATAAAGAATATTCAGACATTGTTCTCCCATTGATCACCAAATATTCTGAATACTGGAGCCCTGGCATACACACTCTGGATCTTTACACAAAACTAGTAGCCTTTGTCATGGCATATAGGTTAGAGACATACAATATACACACATTTATGTAATCATTCTTTTTTAAGCTTGTTTATGCCCCTCTACTTGCTCATTTTAGTTTCCAAGAACCCAATGAAGATGACGATGATGAAGATGAAGAAGATAAAGCACCAAATCCCCCAATGATGGTGCCCATGGCCGATATGCTAAACCACATAGCAAATCACAATGCTAATCTGGAATTCACCTCAGTAAGGAAAGCCCTCTGTATCATCACAATCTTGGCTATCTCTTTGCTGAGTCTGCTTTGTTGCACACTTCTGCTTTTTCAGGAGAGTTTAAAGATGGTTAGTATACGGCCAATTTGTAAAGGTGAAGAGGTTTTTAACACATATGGCCAGATGGCAAACTGGCAGCTACTGCACATGTATGGATTCACAGAGCCTTTTCCGAGCAACAGCAATGATACAGTGGACATCACTGTGAGGAGCTTCTACACAGCTGCAAAAGGTGAAACTAAATCACCTCATGATTTAAATACACTGTTACTTATAGTGTTACATTGTTATCCAGATATTAAAATCGATTTTGAGTTGCCTCTTTTGGATGACAAGTGGAGACTGCTGAATCAAATGGAAGAGAATGATGCAATCATTTTTGGAAACCAGGGTTGCCTCACAGACACCACTCTTAATACTGTTTTGAAGGTGAGAATAAAGATGATTTCTGTGATATAGTCGGCATACTGGAAAAACACCAACTTAAGCTTTGTCGTCAGGTGTTTTGCATGTCACAGGAGGAGTTCTTGGATTTCAAAGAAAATGAAGGATGGGAAGAGGATGACGATGACGATGATGATATTGCCTTGGCTTTTGCTAATGAGGGATTACCCAAGTTAGAGATCATATGGAAAAAACTTATTTATGGTGCAGTCAGACTGACTTTAAGCTGTTACACAGACAGCAATGAGATGGTGGAGAAAAAAGATGACCCTGATAAGATGTTGATTGAGGACAAAGGAGCCCTTGCTAAGTTGAGTACCAGGCAGCAGAGGGCTTTACATGTGCGATATGGACAGAAGAGCATTCTGTATAAACTCTTAGAACTTACAAATTAATATAATTTATCAAAAAACTCAATGAACCTACTTGTTCCATAATTAGTTTTGTACCAGGCAGCCACTGAAACAACAAAATGTCTAATTCTTTAAGAAAAAGTCTTTCTTTCCCAAGTAGAAGCTAAAATGTGAGAGCTGCAGGCTTCTGAGACGTTATATGCTGCAATTTTATCCTTATCCTTATTCACATTCAAATGGGAATGGAACTCTTCCTGACCTTTTAAGAAATCAAAAACAAAATACACCATTTTCTATCCCTTGATAAACACATTGGGATTGCAACAACTGCTTTTTTTTTGACTGATTATAAAACTATTATTCATAAACTGTGGTTTTGGACCTTCCAAAACAGCCAGCCAGAGCTTTCCCCATCCTTGTCTGGAGAATAACCCATAGAGTGTAACCAGAAGTGACATTACACCAACAGCATTTAAGTCATTGGTGACCAGACTCAGATCTGTCTCTGTAATGTTGAAGTGTGTGTTCTGGATCCCAAGCAGTTAGTTCAGATGTTTATAAGAACTCACTCCCGGGTTAACATTTATCTACCATACTGTAAAATTACCAAAAAAAGTTGGTCTGTTACATGTAAATGGTCCGTGTATTTACATTTGGAATTTTGCATATTTACCACATATATTATCCCAACAAATAAAGTATTCATTAGAAAAACATGAAAAGCAGCCATATGCACTTTAACTAATTCAGTCTGCCACAGGACACTAAAACTTCAGATTACACACGAATCTGACTTTGATGCCAAGATCTTAGGTTCCCCACATACTTCATTTATCAAGTCATGAGTTTGAAATTCTAAAAAGGTAAAAACCCAGCATGGTATAACTAATTAAAGTTTAATTTCTTGATTCAAACTAATGCAAGAACAACAAAATGAATATTATAATGTATTGGATTGCACATGTAACTTTAGATCAGTCACAAGATGTAATGTAAACACAGTGCAGTTTGATTGCTTTATTTCCTGTATGTATGCATACTGCAATTAAGTAGCAAGAACTAAAGGCAAACTAGAA
The DNA here is from genome assembly GCA_034769755.1 of Odontamblyopus lacepedii. Taxonomy (NCBI): domain Eukaryota; kingdom Metazoa; phylum Chordata; class Actinopteri; order Gobiiformes; family Gobiidae; genus Odontamblyopus; species Odontamblyopus lacepedii. The sequence continues at coordinate 28,927,454 of CM068348.1, read as the reverse complement.
AGGACTACAAAATACAACACATGGACCAATACATTTACAAAACATTCAAAATGTTACAAAATGGGCTGTATTGGTCCTATTGTTCTTCAATTTGGATATTTGTACAAATTGCCAAGATACGATGCCACCATTTTCACTTTTGCACAATTTTACAATGCCAGGGAGAGACTGTTAGAGCCATTTTCAAAGGCTATCCCAGCAGTAAATGCTTTTCACCCACACATGACACACCTGGAATAGTCCCCACCCCCTTAGGAGACTAGCACATCTTCCTGTCTCACTCAGGGATAAAAAGGATTTAAATAAAAAGTAGCAGGCAGCTTTTTAAACTTCAATCATCAACCGCTCAGCCTCTGAAAGCAAACAAAGTCAGAAAAGATCTTTGTGGGAGGGGAGCAAACCAAGGGCTTTGGTAGTGAATGTCAGGATGAATGTAGTTGACATGTTTAATGGTCTCCACATATCTGCTCTCCTGTTCTCCCTTTTTCCAATATTTACATCAAAGCATCAAAAGTATATTAACCATGTCCAAATTTGCTCCATGTCAGGCAGCCCCAAAATACACAAGAAAAAAAATACTTCAGATCGGCACGCAGTAGTCCTCTCATCCCTGTTTGAATGACAGTTTATCCAATGCCAACAGTGAAGAGGGAGGTGTGTATGTGTGTGGTAGGGAATAGGTAAAGGCTGCTGCATCTCTCCCAAGGGCTACAGTGGGGCTGGGGCGCAGACTAGCTGGCACCAGTACCTTCCATCACCTGCTGAGCCTGCTTCTGTCCCATGCAGCACTGGGCCACAGACTGGAACAGCCTAAAAGAGCAGGGAAACAACACGTTATGATTTCTCTAAAATAAAAACATTTCCTGAGTAAAACTACTGTGTGGTGCACATACTTTTCAATCTCAGGGGCACAGTGCACAAAGTCATGGCTCCAGAACTTGAAGGCAGGGTTCTTGATCAGTTCGATGAAGGTAATGAGGAGGCCCCATGGATGGGGTCTGTTCACAATCAGCCTCTCCAGCAGGACCCTGGGACAAAGAAGACATTATTCAAGTTGCACAATAATCAACAAATGCCCTTTCTACACAGACAATTTAAGAAGCGTTTCCCACCTGGTAATTTGCTCCTGAATTGCTTCGGTATTGGCTTCAGCAAAGAGGTAAAGCATGGTGCAGCTGAAATAGTGAGTGTGGCTGTTTGGGTAGCGCAGCTGGTTTGCAATTGCATTCAGGAACAAGTAGCGGCCTGCAACAAAACAAAAAAACAAACACACTTTAAATAAAAGGTTTTGTTTCACTACTCAAATATAAACAATTATAAATTTAATTTGTCTGGATTATGCAAAGAATTCCATCTCACCCTCTGTGTCCAGGTCCACAGCCAGGTTCTGAAAGATGTCCATGTGTGCAGAGTGAGTGATGGTGCTCATGGAGGGAGTGCTGCCCTTGTTGTGGATGTGAGCAATTGCTTGTGTGCCCACATACAACACCAGTGCATTGATCAGCTGGATGTTGTAGCGGTTTCCTGGCTCATTGGACACCTGGAAAACAAAGCAGGATATGCCACATTAACCCTGCAAGGAAATGTATTGCCTCCATTTGACCCGCACCCAGAAAACAGCTGGAGGGTGAACCAAAGCCCCAAACACCACCGGCAAGCACAAGAATACAAGTCACTTAAATTCAATCACTCCAAATGACTAAATGTAAAGTCAATGCTTCTTTGACAGAATATAGCATGGCTCACTCACAGCGACTTTAAGCATGTACTTTGTCATCCTTTAATGCAAAGATTCCCAAGATATTAAATTATATTAATAATTCAACAAACCTGCAGATTGCTGCGCAGCTCAGACAAGAAAGTGACTGGTGAGCGCGTTTTCAGATACGAATCCAAATCCTTCTTGAATTGGGAAGGCATGACACCCGTGAAGTTGGTAAGGATTCGAGGAGCAATGTTGATCTCACTCAGCATGTCCACCTGCCAGAGAAAAGTACAATTTACTTTGTTTTTAACCAAATCAAAAATGGGTGACCTGAAGATTGTGTATTAACCTTGAGATTGGGTGTGAAAGGGTCAGGGAGCCTCATGTTGCGTGGAAAGGCACTGAGTATGAGGTTGCGAAGTTGAATGCAGTTTGGTGGGATGACATCACAGAAGCCATAATGGTAGTCGCACAGAAACTCTGGGAAGTCATGCAGCAGGACCAGAAGGACTCGCAGGGTGCCCTAAATGAGACAATAGTACAACAAGACTTTGACAACAGCAATGAATGCAACTAGTGCACAATTATTTCATTATACAAGGCTGCAGACTTGATCATAAATCCTGAAACAGCCCCACACACACCTTGTACAAGATTTGCATAGGTTTGTTGAGCTCAACATTTCTCAGGAATGGGGCCAAGTACTTGAAGAGATCAATCAGCAGCTGTGCATACATAGGCCAACCCTTCAACATAACAAAGCAAATGGTAAATGATTCTACTGAGGATTTGCACTTCTTTCACTGTGTGGACATACTTTCTGCTGGGGTGTATGTGCTAGCATCCGTGCAATAAAGATGCGATGGGAGATGAGTTCCAGCCAGGCATACACAAACCCTGGAGCTTTGGTGGGCCTCAAGATGTGGAAAGTATTGCTGCAAAGCACAGTGTAATATTTCTGTAACATTTCTTCAATAGTGTTCATCGTACCAGAGTAGCTGAGACCGAAAGTATACTAACCAGAAGGCAGTCAGTGTTTGAAAGTTGATGGTCTCCAACACATGTTCGGGAGCATTGAGCTCCAACAGCAGCATGATGAAAATACGGTGGTATGGCAGCTGCTGGAATTCAGTCTGACGCACATCGTGGTCCTGGATCAACACTCCAACTACAATTCCAAGCACCTGGAAACACAAGTTCTCAAATTTAATACATGTCTCGTTTTTCATTTGATGATGAATGTGATGCCATTTTCATGCCTTGTTGAGGAGGTTGATTTTTGTTACGGTGTTTGTTGCCTCTCCAGAGTGTTTGACCAGAAGGGCTATGAGCCGCACAAAGGCATCCAGGTTATGGTAGCACTTCGCTCTGATGATTGCTGCACTGGCTGCTGGGTTGTGCTGCTGTTCAGCCTGTGCCCGGTAGCTTATCTCAACACACATTTCTGTACACAGCCGGAAGAACCTTGTGATCAAGTCATCAGTCTTCAGGATACCCTGCTGGTGCATCTGTAAACAAGCAAATATTTACTCAAGATATTACATGAAAAAAAAGAAAAGATTTTTGAAAAGAGATGAGTACCTGGCCAACAAACGCAGAAAAGGCTTTGGTACTGTCCCGGCCAGCAGCAGCCGAGTGGTACAAATTGACCCACTCTCTCAAAAGGTACTCTGCCTTTTCCCTCAGTCCGGGAGGATCATCATATTCTGAAGCCTGGGAAATGCCAGAGTGCATCATGAAGTTTGGTCCACCATGGGCTCGATCAATCATTGCCTCATAGTTGGATCGAACGACATCCATCAGCTGTGGAAGTCTGGAAGGGAAAAAACAGGAAAATTCATGAGGCTCATTTAAATAGGCTTTTTTTTTCTTCTTCTTCAGTTTTTTGTTTTATTGGAACAAAGTGAAACCAATGATAAACATTATGTAAAATATATAACTGATTTCGTTCTAATTTGATTAAGACATCAGCTTAACAAAAACAAAGTAGCCCTTTACCCCTCAGGTGCATTGGCCCGCGAGTGTGCACAAATCCTCATTAAAGTCTCGATGGTGTGGAAGAGGTCCGCCTCTGTGACATGGCTCACACTACGTTCATCCACTAGCAGCAGCTTCACCAACTGCATTGCAAAAGCAACTGCCATGTAGTGCATTCCATTCTCCATTGACTGAAAAAAAGAGCATGTGTCAATGTTTTGTGATAATAACAAAGGGAAAATAAGTACAAGATGATACCTGGGCCAGATGCAGGTCATACTGCTGCATATTCACGAGATGGTTTCTTATCAGAAGTTCAACTGCTTCCACATTGTACTTGTACTCATCTCGGCATTCAATAAGACACCTGTGAAGAGAAGCCAGACTGCTTTAGGCCTTTCCTTTAGATCTAGCATTTAAAGCTGAGAGTCTTTACCTGGTGATCTGCTTGTTGCACCACTGTGGTCCATAAGCACGTCCGTCCTGCAGTGCTTTGAGCACCAGCAGGTGGCACTCTCTGTAGCGTAGCAACAGATCAGCATCTGCACCACTGGTGGCATCTAACAGGCCCTCCACAGCCTGAATCATGGAATTAGATTAGTCCCTATGCTTCATATGATAAATTATGTATATTTTCCATATAAAAAGTAAAAGTACCTTCTGAAGGAGGCCTAGTGCAGCAATGCCATCTCTGGAGTTTCTTGCCAGTACTACAGCCTCAAGCAAACTGCGGAGTGCCGGCGTTAATGGATTCATTGCTAGTGCTGGAGGGATGGCATGAAGATGCTGCTCCAAATCTGCCATGCACTTATCATAAATTTGAGCCACATCATCTGTAGCCCAGGCCTGTTGCTAAAAGTTTAAAAAGAATTAACATTTTAATACATAGTCAATTCAAATGACACTTTACAGAGCTACATAAAGTACTATGGGGGTATTCGAACAATGTTGCTATCCATTCAACAAGTCAAATTGCATGAGAATGAACTAGAACAAAACACAAACCTTCATTGGCTGAGCCAAGAAGCCAGTGGGCTGAGAGAGATCATTACTAGGTAAGAAACCCGGAACATTCCTGGCAAACTCTTCATAGACAGCCAGTTGTTTGGGATCCACTCCACCAACCTATGTTGATGAAGTTCTGTTTATTATCAAATAACTTGCAACCATGATGAAATAATGATTACTACCTTAAGTCTAATCTGTTCAGGCATGCGTTCAGCCTGGTAGGTTAAAACAACAGGATCACAGTAACGTCGCCCTTCTTGGCGTGCATGTTTCCTTAGCTCAAACTCCTAAAACGTCACCACAAATGTTAAGTGTTGTTTACAAATGTAGAACTATAACATGTTCTATACAGTACCTACCGTGGCTAGTCTCTTGTCCATTTCAGGGCCAGCTTTCTCCACAGCGGTTTTCTGAATAAAGCAACATGCCAGTTCACAGTTGTCCTGAGCAATCCGTGCTGCGGCTTCTTCCATCATTTCTCTCTGTTGAGGTGTTGGTGCCCTAAGTCCGGCAGCAAAGTTGTTCTTCAGGTTGGTTGCGATGCTCATGAGCAATGGCTCGCGGCAGGTAATCATTGCCATGCCTGCAGTCAGGTTTCTCATCATGTGGTGAGCGGCCACACGCATGCGGGACTCCTCAGAATCCAGGGCAAAATCCTTCCTGATTATTTGCTCACAAGTCGTCATGGCAATTTTGATGGACCGATCAACCACGGGATGAACCAACTCCTGGACAGCCCGTTCAACTGACTGACGTACACACTGTTTGAGCTGAGGGTGGGCTTGCAAGAGGGGAATCTAGACGACAAAAAAAAAAACATTTGCAATAAATACTTGTTTGTCTTAAATTAACATATGTAATGAATCCACTTACATTGGCATTTATGTTTATGTGTGGGGACAAGCCCGCCAAAGCATACACATTAATGTCATGGTAACTGAACTGAGGGGTTGGAGGCCCTGTGGTGGTGCAAGTTGTAGTGGTGGCAGCTGGAGTTGAGGGCGGTGCTGCAAATGGAACAAAGTCCCCTGTTGGTCACAAAATTTGATTAAATTATCATTGGAATAAGATAGGTTTACCATTTTTAAATGTTTTCACTAGTTAAACTCACCTGTGGATGATACAGGAAGTAGCTCCTCTGGAGGTTTTGCTTCTTTCTTTGGAGCAGAAAGTTGTTCCTCTAAATTCTTCAGTTTATCTTTATCCTTCAGCAAGTTTCCTGGCTTTAGATCATTGATGTCCAATGACAGATTCTTACAAAGAACTTCAATTTCAAATTTCAGGTTTAGCTGCAGATAGGGGGAAATGTGGTTAAATATGAGAGCGAAATTCTTAAACTTGTTTTTAAATGTTCACCGACTTTCAGATCATGTTCCTGGTGCAGCTCAGCGAGCACATTCATGATGGCCATGGTCCAGGGATTTTGGGGCCTAAAAACCTACAATACATATGGTATGATAAACATTTGATAAGGCATTGCCCTTACATTGTGCTTTTCAAGATACCAAACATATTAAATTGCAACATTTGCTCATCCAGCTTACCATGCTTCTTAGACTGGATTCTAAAACTTTGGCCACAAATGGGACCACATAAAGCAACTCTTGTTGGCCTTTGACATAGGCTTCCAACAGAAGAGATTTTAGTTCCAAATCCTGACAAGAAAAGGAAATGAGTAGTTTCCCCAGCATAAAAATAAACCAATCTATTAATTCAACTTACAGTATAGAGTATGGGCTTGTTTTTGGCCAACGTAATCATGCCAAGCCAGTGACCCAAGTTCTTCAGCAGAGAGCGGTCTGAGAAATTGGCTGCTGCCTTATCAGAAGTCAATAGAACCTGACAAAAATATTATAAAATGAGAATACATCCCATTACATGTTAAATGAAAACGGTGAATGAAAATGCTTTTGTTACCTTTATATTCCGGTAGGTTTCAGTAAGAACCATCTTCACAAACTCTGGGTTCTTCAGTGTGTCAAGAAAGTTGGAATAAAGACTATGGAAATTGGGCTCAATGCTGACCCGCTTCATCACCAGATACTGTGAAACCCAGGGCATAAACTCTTCCTTTACAGTCTCCTTTAACTCCTCAACCTGAAATACACAACATTTAATGTCACTTCAGTGTTCAGAGAGCAGAATTAGGCTTTCACATGTTCTGTGCTCACCTTTTGGGTCATGTTGGACTGGGAAAGGTTGTTGAAGATAAATGCAATCTTTTCCTGTACATTCTCTGGAGGCTCTACAATCCTTTCACTTTGGTCAGTTGCCACAAGGAGGGTGTCAATGTTGGTAGTGTTTATAGAGGGCTGAAAGAAAATACACAATAAGCCACACAATAACATAAAACAAGCATGTGAAGTCTGTGCAGATCTTACAGGAACATCTTTTTTGAAACTGCTAGAAGTGGGCCTTGTGATGGTGGTGGTCTTCGCTACTGTGGTGGTAGTGGTAGTAGTAGTGACCAGTGTGCTAGCTTGGCCAGGTGGAGGAACTTTGGGGGCACCAGGTGGTTGGGGTTGGGTCTGCGCTTGCACCTGGGCAAGGGCCAGACTGCCAGGAGTTGTAATGGAGCCCTGCATCTTCACTGGAGGGTCCCGTGACTGTTGACCATACTCAATATACTGCACACACAGGATATGAGAAAGACAAAGCATAATTACTAGTTGTATAAACAGATCATGTCATAAGTACATTTTTGGAAAAAAGTGGACTCAATAAACTGAAAATTGGATACCTCTTGTAAATGGTGGGGAAACTGCAAGAAGTGGGCAATTGAAGCCAGATGTTGACAATATTGAGGATAGTCCTTTAATCTGCAAGTGTTTTCTTATTAGTAGGACAATCCAGGGCAAAGTTGTTATACATTAAGCGTTATTCCTACCTGTTTTTAAACCGATCTAAAGCTGCAATTCCAAAATAATACATTTTTGATCCAAATGGTTTCCTTAAGGCTTCAAGAACATAACGCAGTGCCAAGCCCAGGGCCATGTATGTGACCAGCCCCTTCTCAATAATGCCACCAAAAAGGCAAGCAGTAATGTGCAATTCCTTGTCAGGGTACTGCGGGAAGAAGCGATATTCCTCAAACAGATTACGGAGCATGCAATTGAACACTTCTCGTTCTCGTTTGATGGTTGAATCTTTGAATCTCTGCAACATCTCCAAAACCTGTTCAGACACAACAGATAAATGGCAATTAAATCTGAATACAATTAAAAGCCTCATTTATGCAATAGGATTCATATCTGTACGTACATCATCCACAGACATTGTAGGGTGAGGTGGGTGGTTGTAGATGCGCTGGAAGTAGCTGTTGGCTTCATCATCTATTTCCTTACTAAAGTGCTGGTTTGCCTCGGGCCATACCTGAGAAAGGTCAGCTGAACAAAATAGGACAAAATTAAACTGCAGTGATCAAAAAGTAACAGATTTAACATTACCAGGCATTGCAGATGCACAAAGGCAAGTGAGGTTGTCAGCAAAAGCAGGCGTGAATGGAAGACTGACCTGCATTTCCTCACAAAAGTCTAACTACTTACAGTTCCTCATGTGATTTCGTCATTACTCAAAACAATTTTCTGCCATTTGTGAGAAAATGCAGTTGTGAGCGGCGCTGGGCAGGCTCTCAGTCACACCACGACCACCTCCACTTACAGGCCTTGATCTTACTCTGCTGAAACGTTGGTGGATTCAGGCCTGGTGTGCTCATCTTTCTGGTGCTGAAGGGGTCTGTGCTAACAGCTGGCATCCCCAAACTGGAGCCTATGCCAGAGCCAATGCCGGAGCCCAGAGGACCTACCACACAGTAAGTTAGTTACGATTTATTCAAATCTTGTTAATGGCAGAAGGTAATTTTTTAAATATAAAATGTATCGTACCAGAATCCATGCCAGGAAGCTGTGATGACAGACTGCCAATACCACCAAATGGGGTACTTGGGTTGGTATTGGACAGCGGTGGGAAAGCCTTTGCTGGAGACTGGGGATTACTAAAGGCTGAACTTAATGAGGTGGGGAAACCTTGCATGCTTGGAGTGTGCGATGTGGCAGTACCTCCCAAGCTAAGGGATCCCATTCCAGATAAAGGATCCATCTATGTAGAAAAGAAGTGTTGCAAAAAACATATTTAGAAAATGTATTTTTTCTTTTTATATAGAAACTTTGTGTTTTCTTCTACCTTGTCAGGTACATAAGCTATTTAGCCTTTTACAATGTTTGTCTTGAAAACACAAAGTTTCAGTGTTGCAAAACAATGTAAAATTCACAATTTCAGCATTTCATTTCTAACCACCTGAACTGGAGAGATGGCATCTAGACTGCCGGTGCTTGGGTGCTTTACTTTAGGCATTACCCCAGGAGGCGGCTGTCTGGGTTTATTCATGACACTGCTGCAGTTTGCAATCATGGTCAGTATCGTCTCGGACAGTTCTTGGGAGACACTCCTGCAAGAAAGAAAAAGTTGCCGTAAAGTGATTCATATAATAGTTTAAACAAAAACACTGTGGCATTTTACCCAGCACAGGACTGCAGACATGCCAACATAGTAGCCAAAGTTTCAGGGGGTAACTGGGCGCTTTTTGGTTGATCCTTATCTGGGGCCAGACCACCCATAATAGAAGGGCAACGCCTTTTAAGGAATGTTACACATGCCTGGATAAAAGGTTCCTGAAAAGGAAAATTATTAAATAACGAGAGACAACTACAATGCTATTTCATTCATCCCTGTATTTACCCCATGCTCTCTGATCTTGTCCGTCAGCCATTTATCAAGTTTGAGGTATTCGCGGCGAGAGGCAAGTGCAGCAAGGTCAATAACAAAGGCAAACGGGGTACCATTCAGCAGCATTGATAGAGACTGGGGAGAAATAAAACATTATGCAAAGTGTTTTGTTTAATTTCACAATGTAACAGTAGGTGTGTATTAAACCTTCAAGTCTTGAGCCACATCCAGGATACGGGACAGCTTTGCCTGATCATACTGCTCTCCTCTCATGTACCACTCAGCCATTGAATGCATGATAAGCTGACGGATAGAAGGAGACTGTCCCTGGAAAACAATTTAATGTTAAATTGTACCCATTGATAAAGCACTAAGAACATTAACACTTACTTGTCCATGCCAGGCATAGTGCAGGATTATGGCAGAGTTGGGGTGATTTCCCAAAAAGATGGGCATCAGTGTTGAAATGAGCTCATGCCGAAGTTGATGCCAAGACGTAGAGATCTGCAGCAGTGCCAGCACCAGCATGTCTGGACAATGCTTGATTGGGAAGGTGAACAACTGCTTCACCTGCTCATAGTGACCCACTTCAGAAAGTCTGAGAAGACTTTCTACAAGGTCCAAGCTTTTCCTGTGAAAACATGACAATAACTGTACATACCGTTCCACTGAGTAGAACAAATGTTTTCAATTACAAGACATACCAGGTGGCTATTTCCCGGTTGTCATCTTCAGGTGGTGCCTTAAGAATGTCAATGGCAACTGTGTGGCAGGGGTAATCCGCAAAGCAGAACACTTCAGGGCTCATGAGGGAGTGTTGTATGAAGGACAACTGTAGACACATATTTAATGCTGGGTAAGTAAACAGCTTTTAAAAACCTATAACTCCACAGACAAAGCAACATTTACCTGTCCCTCGGCATGTTTCCATGGCCGATAGATGAGATCAACAGGGAAGACCTCAAGACCCAATCCCCTCTGAATGCCATACACCACAATATGGAGGCCTTTACTATCACGAATCACAAATCCTGGGTGGTCAAGTTCGTATGTCACCTCTTTGAAGTTTAGGTTAGGATTCTAAAAGGGAAAAACAGGAGTATGCTCGTTAAAAAGATACTGTACCCAATTTTTAGTCCTAATTTTACTTTGTAACAAGAAAAAAAAGTAGGTTATGCACATAACGTTTAGACAAAGTTAAAATATATGGAAGTGGCAAACACTCTTTGAGTGTCAAGAGTAAGAAACATCCTTAGACTTAATACATCATTATGGGCTAGTTATTCTGAGTGTTCCTAATCTTGCCCCCTCTAGCACTGAACACTGAAAATTTTAGGCATTACACGCAGTAGTCAACTGGACTTGCTTCCACTGACAAAATGAGAAACACAAACATGCCATGATTCATTTGCTTTTGCCCATCAGTTTTGCCATTAAAAAAAAAAAAAGTTTAACCTTTATTTACCCAGGAAAGTCCCATTGAGATTACTAATCTCTTTTTCAAGGGAGTCCTGCCATGCACACATCACTTTCATACTAGGCAATGTGGGTGAAATGTCTTGCCTAAAGACACAACAACAGTTTTTTTGTGACTGGTGCCCCACTGTGGCACCTGGAATTCCCAGTGGTCTCCCATCCAAGTACTAACCAGGCCTGGCCCTGCTTAGCTTCTGAGATCTGACCATTGCCACTCATTCAAGAATGTCAGGACATGTGTTGAATGAAAATGACATTAGAGTATAACCTATATTATTGGCAAGTTTTTTACATGATAAAATACAACCACATACCACTTCTTTGACAACATCAATGAGAACCTCCACATTCCACGTATGTGCCTGAGAGCCATCATTCTTGTCTTTCCCATCACTCCAGATACCACCTCCTGGAGCAGAGATTGACTGCAAAAAAGGCATATATTTAACTGCATTTAATAATTTGCTTGACCATTAAAAAACCTTAAAATGTACAGCAAATATAATCATTTGTTACCAAGCAAGTAATTCACCTGTAACGGAATTCCATCAGTAAGACCAGAATGGGTGCGGGCCATCATCCCTAAAACTCTCGCCACCTGGCTTGCCGTCACCTCTCTGACCCCATACTGAAGGATTATGTTTCTGCATTCATCCACACTGGAAGACAATACAAGGCAGATGCAGCTTGTCAAACATGGATAAAGACAAGAGGAAAAATAAAAACTGACTGCTTAAGAAAGAGTCCTTCTGCTGATGTTAAAAACTAACACACCTGGCACAGAAGCCATAGCCCACTTCTTGCATAAATTCTGCAAGCGAATTTTCCATCATGGTCTTGGCTAACTCCCCCGAGTCTGGCAAGATTCTGTCCATGAGAATGTCCCGTTTTTCAGGGTACAACAGTGGTGCGAGCACCACAGGGCAGCGCTCCTGGGGGAAATCTAAAACAACAATCAATATAAAGTGAATGGATGGCAAAGACAGCTCATTTTATTCAACTTCTAGAATAATGGCAACATGTAAGTATACCTCGGCAAAGAGTTTTGAGGAAGGCGTCAATTTGCTCTTGCCCTACTCCACTGGTTCCCTTCTGGCCAAACAGCAGATGGGAGAGCAGTAGGTGCAGGACCTCTATAGCAATGTCTTGGAAGCCACCTTCCTGGTTTCCTCCTAGATCAGCGTCAACGTATGATCGCAGGAGGTCTGGAAGTTTCTGCTTGATAAACTGTGCAGCTAAGAAAGGGGAGGACAAAACACTATTAGAAATGTGATCCCCTTTAAATTTTCCAACAAAACAGAAAGTCTTTGTTGTCATTAGAATGAATGGGTGATGACTATTGTTTTTAATGTCGATCCATGATGATTTAAAACAGCTTTCTGGTATATCATGTAAACATTTTTCCTATTACTAATGAATGAATGAATAAAGTGTGGACACTATGGTTGTTCTTGAATGTTTTGATTTTTATAAGCAATAAGATATTATGATTTTTTACAAAAGGGGAAAGCACATTTGTAAATGTAACTATAACTTCAATTTGTGGGCCTGGTCATGGATTCTAAAATATTGACACCAAGATGTATGATATAATCAAAGATATATGCAAAAATTATATGACTGGCTGCTCAAGAAAGCTCCTACCACTTGTACATTCAATCATACAACATGAGATCTATGACACATGAGACCTGAACACATGTTGCCTTTTGTTTTGTATTGTATTGTAATGTATTAACATGTTTTGTAAGTTTCACTTTCGTTTTGACAGTTTGAGTTTCTCCTCATTTTGCTACCTGTGTTAATCACAACACAATCAGTACGCATCCCGCTAATAACTACTGCACATTGCATCAAGTTTGTCAAGTCATGTTCCACCATGTTTTCATATACTTATAGAGAATTGTAATTTGGGATTATGGATGACGTAGGCTTGTGGACAGACCATTGCAGAATACAGCTAAACGGATCTTCTGGCATGTTTCTGATGAGGGGAAAAAAATCCATTTTGCCATTTCCCCTTCTTGTTTGGAATTTCTAAATACAGCTCACTGAGATATTATGCATGTAAAATATACAACCATCCAACTGTTCCAAATAAGATCTGAACACTAAAAAGTCAAGAAAACCTACCAAACCCACGAAGGTCTACGTTGCTGGAGTTAAGCAAAGCAAGCCCAAAAATAACCTGAGGGGGAAAAATAAATATGTAGTTCATGCAATTCATACTTTGTTTTGAAGTTTTATAATAATTATACCTCTTGAACCTTGCTGAGCTTGAGAACTTTACTCAGTTGAGTAAATAAATGGGCTGATGGCTTCAAACTCTGAAAAAATATGGTACATTTTCAAAAACAAAATATTGATTTTAGAATACAAATATATTTTTCATAATATAACAAAAAAAAATTAACTACATTAATTCTTAGGGAAAATACTAAATAGGAAGGCCATTCCAACAAACCAAAACAAAAGTAAAAGATTTACTACTGACCTTCTGGTAGTGTAGGGGATTGTCAATGGCGTAACACAAAGTTGAGATAAAGTTTGGCTTTGATATCAGTGACACACACTCCTGGATCAGAAACTGTGTCTTGGGCAAGTTAAAAATCAAAGAAAGAGACAAAGCAGAGAAAAAGAGGCAGGTCACGATCAAGGCCAGTTAAAATATAAATGTTATGTGTAGGTATTCATTTTCATTATACTACACCATTTAGTAATATACCCACTGCATTAAGACGGTAGTTATTACCTGGTGAAAATCTTTGCCACTGCTTTTACCATCGCCACTGAAATCCACATGGGAGAAGAGACAGCGTAAGAGATGCCTGTCTGCCTCAGGGCCGTGACGATTTACAATCTAAAAAATAATTAAATTGATAATACATTGATAATAACATTAATGTCAACATTAATGTTAAGTCAAGATATGTTTAGTTTTCTACTCACATGCTGTATTTCCTGCTGGCTGGCTTTGTAGTTTTTCTTTGTTAAATTGTCCACCAGGTAGCTGATTTGAGACAAAGCCAGCGAGAGCGAGTCAAGATTCATTGCTGGTTGGGGCGGAAGCAGGCGGCCGAGCACGGCGCAAAATCACCATTATTCCCCTTTGGTCACTTCAGTGATAGGTTACTTCTGCTCCCCCCCCCCAAAGGTTTGAAAAATGTTTGGCTTCCAAATGGGCTCTTCTATCAGTTGGACAGTTCTTCAAGTCCTTCAGTTTAAAACCAGGTTCAGCATCTGGATGGAATAAGCAAAACAAACTTTATTATGATTTATACCTATTACTAGTCTAAAAGTGAGCTTTAAAACAGCAATAATTGCCACAAACCTAATAACAGCGGCATTTAGAACATATCACATTGTTAAACTGATTTTATTGCCGGATTTAAACAAAAACACTATTAAAAAAAGATGCCAGTGCTTTCAGACATAACAGTAACCTTTATATACATAAAAGAAAAAGATTTGTTTAATTTGGTAAGATAAATTAAATAATCGCATTAATTACTGAAACATTAAAACACGTTTAATACATCGCAAATAATAATTGCTCCAACTGGAAACTAGTGATTGACACCACGAGTCAACACAACGGGTTTTATTGAATTTTCTATTTTAATATCGTAATAAATATACACCGTGCTTCGGGGTTTCTACATATTGCATTAAAGGTTAGCTAGAATTGGTCATGAAAAAGCTAAATTGTTGCAAGCGCTAAAGCTAATTTAGCTTAGCTACATACGAGATGCGTTCAAACCGCTGCTGTATGTAAAAACAAATGGTGAAGTAGTTCTCGATGTGATATTTAACGAAAATAAATAATTAAGACACGTCTAGTAATTCCGCATGCTAAATACGCTCCTGTGGCGGCCCAGCTAACCACATCGAGGTTTGCTAAAGCTACCAGCGCGATCTTGTTAGCATAAAGCTCGTTAGCATTAGCTCTTTTCTATGAACACCGACTAGTTTATGAAGCCGTTTACGTCCAGAGAGCTTATCCACTGCGCTCTGGCAAGTAAACACTGGAATCACACCTATAGGGCACATTAACCAGCCCATGCACCATTAGAAATCTCAATATTACGGTTATTGTTTCTTCATGCGGCCAGAATGACAGCTGCTTTTCAGCAATTAGCCCGAGTCGGATTGCGGGCTAACAACTATCTTGCATTTAAACCTTAGTGAGGTGCGTTAGGGAATGTAAAACCCCATATATGAACTAGCGGACAAGTAGCAAGTCTCACCGTGCATATGATGAAGTTGGTTAAATATTCATTTCTTCTTGTTTCACTGAACCAACTTCATGAAATGAACGACCGCTGTGGTTCCAGCTCAAAATGATTTTCAAAATAAAATGGCGACGGTCTCAACCGCGTCCCCGAGGCGCGTTCACGACTGCAAACGCGTGCTGGAGCTCCAGTCATGCCCGCTGCAAACACAAACAGGTTTTATTTGTCAATATTATAACGAGTATTACTGCCACTCGCTGTTAGCTTCTTAACACAAACCTATAGCATCTGGGTGTGCTGAATTTTCCAACTATTTCAGTATGCACACAGTACACGTGCAGCGGTGTCTCACAAACCTGTAGCTGTAACAAACTGAAACAACTGAAGTGCTCCATTAAATCTGCTTTCTTTAAGAAATAAAACAAATGTGCTATTCTATCGTGGATTTATTTCAGTCAATCTATGGTATGTTGTGGCTCCACACTTTAGGATGCTCAAGTCGCTGCTGGAAAAACATACAGTTAAGTGCAAAGAAGTAAAAATATTTGCGCACCATAGGGACCTTAGGACCTTACTCAATGCGCACTTTTTGATCTTACGTGGCTTATTTAATTCAATTTAAATGCGCTTCACCAGAGATATGGTAGTGGATGTCTGTAAATCAGGAGAAGATATTTTATTATCAGGCAAATGTTTCTGTGTGTTTGTGCAAAATCTAACCAGTGGAGGGCAGCAATGAAACAGATCTGCCGGAAACCACGAACAAAAAGACGCTTTCCTCTGATAGCATTTTCTCCTATGCGCGAGCGTTACCATTTTGCTGGAATCATTCAATTTATGGACAATTGAAAAAAAAAAAAACTTTGTAGAAAACCCGAAAATTGCTTACTCTACGAAAATGTCTAAAACCTGGTCGCATCCACTTCCTCGCCGATTACCTGGCAGGTAACTGCAACATTACCTATTTGCACAAATAGCATTAGCTAGGATAAATTGTGAACCCTTTGACTATATATAAAGAGAGTGAACCTTGTGTCATATAATAAATATTTATATGGTTATGTCAACGACGCATGCAGTAAAACCCCTCGTGTGCAGATCGAGGTTAAACGTGTTGACTTTGAATTATGTTTTAGTTTTCACGCAAGTCGAGCCCTCAGAAGACCAGCGCCATACCACAGCAAAGAGGATCGTGGCGATGATCACAAACATGGTTTAGATAGGTGAGCTTTGAGTTGCCTTTTTCCCTTGAGAATGCTACGAAAAAATATTTAGGTCCAAAGATTGTCAACTAAATGGTGTATTTCTTACTTTCCTTTTGTCATTTCCAGATATGAAGAGCTTGAGAAATCGCAAACGTACCCAACTGTAAATTACGAAGGGTATTCAGGTCAGGAACAAGGCAGGTATTTTAAAATCATTTTTGTCTTTAATGTTGTTTTTCGGTCTATAATTTATTTCCTTTGTGGGCCATCCAACAGCAAAGATTGCCATGCCTTCTGGTAAAGCGGAGGGCACCCCATCAGATAGGCGCAAAGCATTGTATCAGAAATTCTACAAACACTTGCAAGAGAGGAAACCAGCTGACTGTGTGGTCCTTTCTGTCACCAACAAAAGCCCGTGAGTGATTTAAAGAGTGTTATTCTTTATTGAATGTACTTAATGTTCTTCCCTTTTGAACACCAAGTGGAACTGGCCCATGCCGAGTCCACCTCTCTTAAACTTTCAAATTATATCCTAAAATGTATTTTAGAGTTTAATAAAAAACAAAACAATCATAGCTAATGAATTCCAATGCCATTTTACACTCCCTAAATAATCACACAATAATAGTCAAATCTCCAAATTCAAATAAAATTACTAACATCAGAAATTTCACACCATATTGGATTTATATTGTCAAAACACTTAAAAAAAACAATGTGTTCAGTTACTATGTTTATAGTGTGTAATTTGTGTTAAGTAATTTGGCATTATGTTTTTCATATCGTTCACTGTAAAAGTAATCTTTGATCTTAGAAAGACAAACTGGTTTAATGAGTTGTGGGAAAAGTCTATCTCACACAATAGTTTCAAAAATATATACCATTTTATCATATTTTTTATTGCACCATTTAATAAGTCCTTTTAGAGTAAACCTTTTTCAGGAATGTCAGTCAAGCTTCTTAAACAATTTCAACATTTTACCACCAATCAGAGCCACACATCTTGGCACTACTGCTGTGGGATCCTAAAACTGAATATTATAATTTGCGATGTAAGCTAACATAACACATCTTACAAGTCAAAAGTTTGGTTTGATAGAAAAATAGATGGAGAGATAGATGATCTTAATGCGCTATCCATAATAAAGGAATAAATAAATATAACCATTCACAAAATCTAAAAATAATTGAAACATGGTTTT
Organism: Odontamblyopus lacepedii; assembly: GCA_034769755.1. Taxonomy (NCBI): domain Eukaryota; kingdom Metazoa; phylum Chordata; class Actinopteri; order Gobiiformes; family Gobiidae; genus Odontamblyopus; species Odontamblyopus lacepedii. The sequence goes on along the minus strand of CM068348.1, from coordinate 28,909,924 downwards.
CTCGCCATTTGATTCATATTTCAATACATACAATAATATTCAAAATATTGATGCAATCTTTTAGTATGTTTTAAACTTCGTCAGAACAAAACTCATTGTTTTTACAGTAAATATCAATACATAATTTTATTAAATTCTGTTCTGTTCATATAGAACAGTAAGACATTTATGGCACAGTTTCCCTACACATCTGGCTGGCACATCCTACAAATATATGGCACAATTAATGCACTGGAGTAGTGTCATGTGTACACTGTATGGCGAATGTTGTATTGAACTCTTTGATAATATTATAATATTGTTGCATCCTTAATCATAAATGCATTTTGGATTCAGAGTGTACGGTAGGTATAGTGTCCAATAAAACTTAGTTCACGGCTTTCTGTATTTTTACTAAATTAATCTAACCATGTTGTGCCACCTTCATGGTACTGGAAATCCAGGGTTTGGGCCCTCGGTTTGGGTAGGTAAGTATTTATGCAAATTTTATAATCAATATAGATTTATTATTTAAATAATATAACAACAATTTGTAAATGTATGCTGTTAAGACATTACAGAAACGAAGTCAAAAATGCACTAGAAATATTGGCATTACAATATTTAAAATGTTAACAATTTTCTCATTTGATTAAAATTCGTTCCAGTCTACGAGTAATTTAACATTCAAATATGTGTACATATTTTTTAAATTACAATTATGTATGAACTGGACATTTGCCCATTGTAGAATTTGAATTAAATTTGCTTTACGTCCCTTCTTTCCCTAAAGCAGAAATCACGAATTCAAATACTTGCATTGCTAAAAGAATTCGCGGAGCATGTTATATACACATTGCATACATTTTTTATTTTATATCCAGCACTCTGGTGAAACATGCATCTGATAATCCTGCATCAATACTGTCTCGCTGTGAAGGAGCTAATGCTCCTCATGCTATCAGCTCTTGCTCCACCCAAATAAAAAAAAAAAACAATCCCCTTTAAAGGGAAAAATGACTAATAGCATGATCCTGTAAATAATTTAGTGTTTTGGGATTCACTGTTTTGCCCTTAGTCTACTATCACATACATTTTCAATTATATTAACAGTGAAGCAGCTAAAACTTAACCCCCTCAGCTACACCACTGACCAGATCAACACTCCAGACATTTAACACCCTTGGTGTGACTCACATTGACGTTTTCCATTTATTTTTGGAAACAGAATACTTCACTTCTTGGCAGAACTACGGTATAGTGGCATTTCATGTGGTTGTGAACAGCACATGCCCACAGCCTCATTAATGCAGACAAATAATGGCTATGTAATGCGTAACGTTAGAGAGTAGACGTCAAACCAAGCCTTTCATTGCATAACACAAGCACAATACACTTTCTTTCGCCTGTTCAGTTGAAAAATATGTTAACAAAATGTTTCTCTTCCTCTCAAAGGGAATACTCCATATCACTAGGTCAAAGCTTGCAGGAGCGCGGCCTGTACGTGGAAATGCTCTACCTTCATGCGGAGTCGGGTCTGACTCGTGCCTTACAGGACATCCGAGCTGATGGCTCTCCCTTATGTATTCTGGTGGAGCAGACAAACATAGCACTGTGCTCCTGCACAGTTATCATATTTGCACAATCTCTCAAAAGTAAGTGTCTCCACCAAGAATCTATAATTAGTAACTTTTTGATAAAATGTGCATTTTTATTGACCAAAATATGACTTTATTGAGACAGTAATTAAGTAGTGTAACATAGTTACATTACTTTGGGATTACTTTATTTGTACTATTGTACACATGAATCAAATACGTGCTTTTATGTTTTATTAAAGACATTTAAATAGAGATAAACAATAAATAAGCTATCAAAACTGTCTCAAATGGCATTGCATCAACAATAGATATGGGTAACATCTGCACAATGATGCTAAAGCATTTAATCTCTGCCTTTTAGGTGGTACCCTGACAGAAGTCCTGTCAGTGGTTAACTAAATGTGAATATAATACTTTAATATTTAAATTTGTTTCTTTCACAGTAATGCGTTACACTACTATGTTAATTATTAAAATACATTTAAATTAAATATTAGAAAGTAAAATTAGACCTGCTTAATCTCTTAAAATGGTCAACTATTATCATCTTTTAATTTCTGGGGGGTGTGGTCGTGCCAATTGACATGCCTACTAAAATATAACCTTATTTCAACACCAACCTTTGACATGTAATACATAACGCATTCAACTCTTTAACACATTAATTATTTCAGAATGCAATTATGTACTAAAATAAAATAGACATTTTAGATTTTTCCTCTTGGGGAAATTGGTCTTCAACTATTTCACATAACACACATTTAAAACATTCATACCAACTAAAACTAGTGACGGGGGAGCACACTTTTAAAATGTTAGCAATACCACATATGGTAAACGAGAAACATTTTAAGATTAGACTGTATTTAATGATTAATAGCTTTCTTTTAATATCATTTAATTTAAATTATATTTCAACATTTATCAAAATTAACACAAAATTATTTGATGCAGCATCTGAGAACCAGTGGATTTGCAGTTCGTATCCCACCTCCTATAAAAAATTAAATAAACATCAAATCACCCTGGCGAGCTTTGATGCAAATGAAAAAAAAAATCCAACCACATGGTGATTCTTGACACATATTATGGTTATTTATTACTCAGAGTTCTGAGTCCAACTTAACTGAATTGGAAAAAACTGAACATTGCAAACAGCACATAGAAATACAGGCTAATAAACTCATGCAAGTACTGTCAAAATGTATTGCAAGAACAGTATTCTGTATTGCATACAGAACTTTTTAAGAAACATCTCTATGTATGTTATAGACAAAGTAGGAAATGAATTTGGGTCTGGGCTTTACCCCAGTGCAACAATGGATTTTTAACTGTCACACTTTGCCTAAAGGACAATCGGGCCTTCTGTAGCTTGTCTAAGCATTGTATAGAAGGCCAAGGCAAAATAGATAATGATCCATACACATTTATTATCTACCTTGCCACACACCACACAGTCTATAAAATACCTTGCCATTCTACCAGTGTTTTTGGATTATTAACATTGCCAAAATATATATTTTTGGTTTAAACGTATTTCAAGCCATTTACCCTTAATCGCTAAGACAAAACTTATTGTGCTGTGCCACTTGTTGGCATTGTTTATTCCAACCATCACTCACAACCAAGAAATAACCTTCCTATATCCTGTTGTAGTCCACCGCAACATGCCCAAAGATCAGGCTTTGGACTTTGTTGTAGCGGAATACAGTCAAGACCTTGCGGAAGAGCGCCCCTCAAAGGACCCTGCCGAGATTGCAGCACAGACCTCCCAAATGCTGGATGATTATTTGGACAGAGAAAAGCGCAATCGCCACTATGTTCCTTCTGATGTGCGCCGCCTCCTCATGTTCTTAGCAGAAGGCGTCCATCTCTACTCAGAAGAGCTAGACACCCTCTCAGAGTATGTTCTGTCCAGGCAGGAGCAAGCTGGTGAGACATATTTTACAAGCCATTAAAACGCTTCTTTCTTACTTTTTTATTTAATTTTTTTTTTCTGTCTTTAGGTAAAACTGAGAACGAGGTTGACAGTTTGCTACCTCCTGGATTAGATAAACCGCCTCCTTTGCTGCCCACACCAATGCCCTCTCAACCTCAGCTGGGCCACTCTAGTCGCGCTTTACCAGGTTACCATTAAATCCTATACCACAGTGGTTCTCAACTGGTCTGGCTTCAGGACCCACGGTGGCAGCTTGTGACCTTTTATTCACATTTTAGTTTTTGCAGTTTTTTACCATGCATATTAGAATTGGAAGCAGCAAAAATTGTGCTTCTTTCTAACTTGACAGATGTCAGATGGATCAGTTGAATTAGTTATGAATAAAGGCCTGATGTCAAAGCACATTTGCATTTGTCTTCTGGGTAAAAAGGCATCATCAGATTGCACCTCTGACATCTGGCACCCTTCCATCTGTGCTCCTTGCATCGGACAAGGTCCACTGGCCAGTCTGCAGTTCTGTCCAGTTACTATGATGGTTTCCCAATTATATGTGCCTGGGAAAAGAGAAGGGAAAGTGAGAATATGCTTCTGCCTCTGCAAGATCATGCAGCTTTTAACAATCTAGCAAAGGAGAAGCCCAACTTACACATTGCCCAGCCTCTTTTGTACATTATGTGAAGTTACAGACCTACTGTATATTGTATGGTTCTTTTTATCTAAGCATTATTTTTGCCATTTCTAGAACTACAGCTTTTGGATCGCAACCCTTGTGTTGAGAGCCACTGCAGTTACAGCTTGTACTGAGAAATTTAGCTTTGAAGGGCGTTATAACACTCTGAACAAATTGGAGAGACTCATTTTTTTTCATGTTCACTCCTTAAAGGCAACCCTCCTCCACTGATGTCCAAGTCTTCATTTGGATCCCTACCTGCATACATGGCTGGACCCCGCGGCCCCCTGCTGGACACACCCAGATACCCTCGAGGACCTCCACGCAGATTAGGGCCTCCAGGATCCAAGGCAGGACTTCGACCAGCTCTTCTCCCTCGGCCAGGTGATTTTACACAACCCGTTTGGAAAATTGTGAATCAAATAATCTTTGTCTTTTTTCTTTATCCAGGTGGACCACTTTTACCACGACCAAGGGGCCCCCTTCTATGATTTAAAAAAAAAAAGATGTCCACATCATAGTTTAGATTTTTTTTATTTGAAGTAGTTTCAGATGTTCTATGTGGATTTTCTGGGAAAATGTTATTGTCTGTTGTTTTTAATTTTTATTTTTTTCATACTTTAAATAAATTGATTTAATTGAATTTTGTTTACCGTAGTTGTTTTGCATCATATAGGTCTGTCACTCACTTGCCTCTACATTGCTTAAGATAAGTTCATTAATTGTACTTAAATGTTATCCAGATTCTAGTCCAGTTTAGATGTGTACCTGGAATCTGAAGATTTTTCAGATAAGGAACGGGTTGGTATTTGAACTTTACATTTGACACTATAAACTTGACTCTACAATTAAAGATTTGGCAGTTGGTCTACATTAGTCATTCTGGGGCTGTATTGCTGCTTGTGGCCACATGGTGGTACTATTAAGCAGCTATAGAAGCCAGTCGACCATTTCCAATTTCTACTCCCCAATGGTCATCTGTAATTTTGCAAATATGTCACAATTTGATTGGGCGTAAAACCCTAAACTATATTACCAACAGTGATTTGAGGTTAAAGGTTGTTCCAGAGGTCAGTACAATGTAAGGTTAAAGTAATATAGTTTCAACTAAACTTAATAATGACTTCAGCAGTATAATAATGTGGCGTATATGTCACAACAGGGTTTTGAAGTTCTGGATTGTCACAGTGATTTGATTATTTTTGTCTGAATTTGTTGTATGTGTATATTGCAGGTTTTAATGTGATACTTATTATGATGGTCTTTGAATTGAATTGTTCACCTTTACTAGTAGTATATTAAAATTTAGGGAAAAAATGCATTTTTTGGCACGTGTGCTAACTTGTAAAACTTCAATCTTGTAAATATTTGTGTGAGAAAATAAAGACCTGTAACCTGTGATGTAGATTCATCAGTTATCACTTCAGTGTCACTTTGGGACATTTTATGAGATCAAAACTGAATCAACCTATTTAAATAACCTTACATCAGCGTCCAAGTGGGCTCTTGTCTTAAGTTTCACAGGAACCTGTACACTGGTCACATAAAGTCAGTTCAAATCTTTTGGGCCGAGAGTCCACAAAGTACAACGATCACAAAAGTAAAGATTTAAAATGTCAAAACTACTTGTCAAATCACGTTTAATGTAATGTGAATAGTGTATAGTTTTAACCAAAGAAGTTCATAGTTTTAAAATCATATCTGAAATCATACGGCTAAGCTAAGTACCAAGTCATGACCCAAACAGGATGCTGAATTATGTTTACAAAATTCATTTTGTCTTTTTGGTATATTGTTTTCTTCTAATAAGACTGTAAAAAGCTAAATAGCTTATTTATCTGACATGTTTCGGCAGTAGCACTTCTGCCTTTGTCAGAGGTGTCAGCTGACTGCTGTGACTTGTCTCTTATCAGCTGTTGCTCATAGGCATGGTCAGTTTGACACATCTGGCAGATTGACCATACCTACCGTCAGGTGGTGGTCTCTGGAAAAGTGAGTGAGTCCTATGTGTGGTAAATTATTTCAAAGCTATTGAAATCAGGAAGTGGGGCACATGGGCCACCAACAGAGATGAGGGGGCATTTACCTTGGCTCACACATGGGACTCACCTCTCCACTACGCATGGTCAGTATGGTTATGATCTGCCAGATCCGTCAAACTGACCACATCCAGGAACAACAGCATGTCAGGTAAATAAGCTATTTAGCTTTTTCCAAGTTGTCTTATTAGAAGAAAACACAAAGTTTCTAGAGGATGATGAAGGTGAACATTATAGAGGCAAAATTAAGTAATTAAAATTAAAGCTATTCTCCTAAAAGTTAACCAAACACTAAACCTTCAGGAACACCACAGTTTATGCATTGTCATTTAAGAATATACTTCTGAGCGATTTGGGTGTATTATGACTGGAGCTATAGTAGAGGTGCATTTAAAGTTAATCAATTTTCAGTTAATTGTGTCAAACATTGCACTAAGATAGAGCTAAATGGTATATTAACATTTATCATCTTACATTACCTTGTCCCCATTTGGCTGGGTAGTGCATGAGTAAGACACACAGCTCCAGTTGAGTTTGTGCTGTTCCTTGTTTGTTCCTTTCCAGCTGTGGACGGACTACTGTGAGGAGCCCATCAGCTCAGGGAGTAATGGACAAACGTCTTCACCTCATTACACCAGTCTTAAAACCACTGATTGGACGCCGTATGTGATAAACTTCAAGCCGAAAACTCTTTCTCTCCACACAGAGTGATTCCTTCAAATTCTGCTTTACAGTTTGTAATATGAGCTTCATTGCTTCATTCAGTGCTTGTCAAACTGTGGCATGGGTACAAATTGTAGCCTATATTCAACAATGTTGTCCTCTGACCGTCTGGCCTTACTGGCAGGGTTGGAATTCAATTTAGATAAGCGTAAAATTTAAATATGAAAAATATGTTAAGGAACTGTATGTAGCTGCACTCTTACAATTTGAAAAAAAGATACAACAATCTCAGCTGAACCTGGGTTGCCAGTGCCTACAAGTTTTTTGTGCATCCCCAGTAGCCTATATAGGCAGCATGTACTGCAGCAGGACAGGCACCCATTCATGATAGCCTGCAGGTGTTGGGGTGTAGGTGGTGAAGATTTAGATCAGAGTCATTTTAAGTTTTAACCAACTATTTCACCATTGAAACTGTCATTCCAAAGGGAAGACTCATATGAGGTTCATTCTGCTTTCTGATTGGATAATCAAAAACAATTATGCAGCAACTTGAAAATTTAACAAAGATTTCACAAAAACAATTGGTTTTGTGATTTGACATACTAAAATATTCAAATATTTCACAACATAGGCTACAATCTGCTTGTGTGGTCCCTTTACAACATAAGTTTCTTCTCATTATCCACCTCAACATTGCACCTTTCAGACACCCCTGCACCCATCAAAGTTCCTTTTTGTCTTCTTTGTGCTTTGTCTCACCAATAACTCACCGAGTATAAAAAAACGATGCTCAATTAACAGTTAACTAAGTCCACCACCTCATGTGCTGTCCATGTCCACTTTTGTCTTGCATATCCCTGTGTTCCCTGTTGTTTTCCACCTTCCCCTCCACCGTCCACAAATCCCTACTGGATATCAATCAGAATCTATCACTCCGACTATTCCTGCTGCCGTTGTGTCAGAATTCACAGGAACTTCATCAAATGGGAAACTGTTTCATTGTTAAACAGAACCCTCGCTGGGTGAGTGCGTGCGCATCTGTGTGTGCGGCAAGACTGCGCACAAATTAATGGAATGCGCGCGCTCTTCCACGCTGCTCCCTGGTCTCACATGCACACGCAGAGGCAAGCTTACACACATTAGGGTGTTAATTGTTGTGATAACACCTTCCCATAACAAGGCTCTAATTATCAACATGTTTGGCTGTGGAGTGTGTATCTGGCTCTTGTGTACATGATCATCGGGCGTGTGCGCGCCATAGTGAGGTGTGGTGCCAGGGGAAAGGTTTTCTGTGCGTCATGTGCACGTGTAGGCAATGTACAGGGGTGCTGATCAAGTCTCAGTTCACATTTATAAATCATATGAAAATAGTTATTCTCTTCATGGCAAGAAATAAAGAGCCTGAACTTCTGCATTTGCCATATAAAGACAAGCTGGTTGATTTTAGTGGTTGTTTCTTTGAAGACTAATTAGGACGAAGCCAGGAACAGGGTGGGGCTATTGAAATTGCTTGGATATCTTATTATATTATTACCCTGGCTGAGATTGCAAATTGTGACACCTTCTTCTGTAAAGATCCAATCCCTTTCCAATGATGCATATATTTCATGGGTCTTGTGGCCTTAATGATAAATAGCTGTTAATCATGGGCCTTTTTGTAGAGCGGCCAATCAACAGTTATGACTGCACAGTCATGCACCAAAAGGGTGAATGAAGAAATGTGTGGATTACCAGACAGGATACATGGCTGACTATAGCAGGTAATTGACAGTAAAGGTAGTTTGTTGTTCTTTGACTAGCTGCTTAGTGGGCTTCTGGCCTCTTGCCTGGCTTCTTGTCTGACTCTGGCTTTTTGCCTGCTTGGTGAGCTGGCAGCCCCAGCTGTGTCCCGAGCCAAGCCCCTACACCCCACCAGATCTTAATTGGGTTAAGTTTGTCCGTCACAGATAACACTTCCTCCCTCTTCAGAGAGTTAGGAAACAAAAATGGTCTGGCACTAATGATGTTCTTTAACTGAGCTCTTTTCTTTATAGGTGGAGGGAAATTAGAAGGAAGGGGCTGGAATCACTTTTGGGACAGCTCGCTGGGGGAAGTATGGCATTGTTAGACACAAACCTTGACCCATTGAGAGCTGAAAATGTAGAAAAAGAAACACAAATTAAAGAAAGTCAATTTGGTTTTGCGCTTCAATGGGTAACATGTTTCTTTTTTAGAAAGCCTATGGGCAAGAACCCAGACCAAGAAACACCCCTGCCTGCAAACAAAACATGCTAGTTTACTATATTGCCAGTTACATTATTGTAAATTAATCCTGTGAGCAGGACTATCATGATTTAATGACAGTTTTAAACAATATTCTATTTGTTTTTAAAAATATTCTTAAAATCTGGATTATGTACTTTATTTTTATTTTATTTTACCAGGTAGGTCAGTTGAGAACCAATTCTCATTTTCAACAATGACCTGGGTGACACCTGGAATTCCCAGTGTTCTCCCATCCAAGTACTGACCAGGCCCGGCCCTGTTTAGCTTCTGAGATCTGACGGGATCAAGCCGGTATGGCCATCTACTGATCATCTAATCTTCACAAGTCTGAGAAATAAAGTCAGAGTCACTGTTAGACAGGCCAAAGCCCACTTTTTACTTCAAATAATTAAAAATGCACAAGCTAATAGTAAAATCATGTGGAAAACTATTGACAATCTAATGGGAAAAGAAAAAAACAGATATGCTGATATCAGTCTTAAAATGAATGGAAATGCTATTGCTTTGGTAATAGCAATGCATTTTAATGATTTTTAAAAAATATATAATTCAGTCCATAAATTGGCTCAGAACTGTTAAACTATCCCCTCTATTCCAGTCATCAATTAGTCCAACTTTAACTTATCTCCAACAAATGAAATCAAGCTTTGGAAGATTATCTGTTCACTGAATAGTAGTAAATCAAAGGATATTTATGGACTTGATACCACTTTTCTAAAAATAAACAAAGAGGCACTTTCTGGTCCCTTAAATGCTATGATAAATAAATCTATCTATGAGGGTGTATTTCCTGGAGCCCTAAAACCTGCCAAAGTCACCCCTATTTTTAAATTGGGTGATAGGCTGGCAATGATCACCCTATAAGCCTCCTCCCAGTTGCCTCAAAAGTGCTTGAGAAGGTTGTGGCAGAGCAACTTGGAAACCTGGAAAGGACCAGGGAAGAGTAGTTTGGGCAGTCTTCCTTGATCTGCACAAAGTCTTTGACACGGTTAATCACCAGATACTTCTCAACAAACTAAATGACTGCAACCTGACCGGCATCAGTGTGTCTGGGTGAATAACAGTTTATCACCCTTTAAAGCCACCTCAATGGGAGTGCCCCAGGGGTCCATTCTAGCTCTTTAGTATTTATATAAATAATCTCCCTAATGTGTGTACTAATGTTAATACTATATAACAATGTACGCTGATGACACATTGCTTTTTACTTAGAGAAAAAACTAATTGGAGGTAACAGAAAAATTGACAAGAGAAATCGAAAACATTGCAAATTCAGCTTCAGATTTCCTGCCTTTCCTTAAATATTGATAAAACAGTTTCAGTGTTTTTTACCAATAAGCGTAAATCCCAACAGGCTCATGAAATTTTAATAAATGGACAAAACATCAGGAATGTAGATGAATTTAAATATTTAGGTCTATTATTCAACTCAAAACTTAATTTTCAAAGTCACATTAAAAAATTTGGAAACACACTGAAGTTCAACTTGATGAATTTTAAACATATTAGAAATTCTTTAACAGCTGAGGCTTTTTATACATATTTTAATGCCATGATTGTCTCGCACCTTCAATATTGTATTACAAGCTATTACAAGCATGCAAAACTTCTCTAAAAACTTCCCTAAGCCTATAGAAACATTGTATAAACAACTACTAAAAATCAATGATAAAAAGTCTCACCTGTACCACCACTACTCAAATATAAGTTGTTAAATTTTGAAAACTAAATTTAATCAAATGTTAACCTTATTTAAAATCATTCATGATTCAGCTGCTCCCCCATTGAGAGAGTTTGTGGTGCTCACTTCAGAGAAGACCTGCCAAGCCACACGGTCCACAGCCAGAGGAGAGTGCAGTGTTCCAAGATGCAGAACTGCTTTTGGTCAGTCATCATTCTCCTATAGGGCCATAAGCCTCTGGACCACCCTCCCACATGAAATGATATCATGTACAAATTATGAAATGTTTGCACACCTGAACAAACAATGGGACTAGTTTTACTTATTGACTGGATGAATCATTGCATTAATATACATTTTATTTTATTGGCAAGTACGCCATTTATGACACCAACCTGTCCAGGGACTGAAGGTAGAGATTAGGAATTTTGCTATAACCTGGCACAAACACATGACCTATTTGTGCAGAGCAGTTTTTATCTCCAGTGTTCCTGATAAATGAACAAATAAACTAAACTAAACTAAACATAAATTAATGTAATAAACTTTATCTTTCTAAATATGGAATTATTCTATCTATTCTATTCTTTGCTTGGACACATATATTAGAACTTTGCCTGCATACATCCATCCATCTTCTCCCGCTTAATCCAGCTGGGTCGCGGGGGCAGCGTGCTGCCCAATACTCATAGCACCTGACCCCCCCTATGAACCCCTCTGCACCCCTCTGCAGGTGGTGAGCCCACAGGAGGGTGGACAACATGGTCCTTGATGTTAGTTCATAGGGGTGCGGGCATGTTGATGGGGGAAACCGGAGTACCCGGAGGAAACCCATCCAGACACGGGGAGGAACATGCAAACTCCACACAGAAAGGCCCGGGCGACACGGGGATCGAACCCGCAACCTTCTTGCTGTGAGGCCTGAGTGTTGCCACTCAGCCACCGTGCCGCCTGCCTGCATACAGTTCATGTTAAATGAGGAGTGTAAGACAAGGTGTTGTAGACTACCTTGTGTGGTGCGTGAATAAGTGGTAGTGGTCGCACTGGTCAGAGGAGCTGATGGCTCCATCTTTCCCAGGGCAGCTGTGGCAGCAGAAGATCACTTCCACCATGTATAAAATTAATGAATAATGTTGGGCCTGTAAAAGCTCAATACAAGTATAAGTGTTAATATTATTATTTAAATCAATAGTGGATCTCAATTCCACACAGATGGTCAAAATCTTGGGCAAAAGAAATGAAATGAATGTAACATCATTGTCTGCAAAGGGGAGACCTGGTGGCTGCTGGCCAGAGTTCAACACAGCAGAAGACAGGAGGAGTGAGGGATGAGGAGGCAAGGAGGGACAGAATGGAGGGAGATGGAGAGAGTGTGCTTTAGGCCACATAAATATAACATGAATTTGATCCGCTAGTGGCCCACCAGCGAGCTGCTAGCACAACGGACGGTTGTTCAGAGGCGCTTTGTGAGGGCTTGAACGACAGATCGCTTCTGCACTCTACCTCAGTAAAATCTGATTTTGATTCTGTGTAGACAAAAACTTGATAATTATTGAGAGTGCAGTCTGCTCTTGGCAGTGCTGGACACCTTATTTGTGCTGCACTTAATAGACCTTGTATTTATCTTAATAAGGGATAAAGTGTCGGCCTATTTTGGATATAGAAAAAATGTCCAATGTTGTGTATATTTTCTATACAGCATTATACATGATAAAACCCATTGGGTTTGCTATTACAGTAGGCCTAATGTATTTAAGGGAATATTTTTAAAAGGCAGTCAGATTTCTGTACAGTAATCGTTTCCATGTTGTCTTGGAATCAATAATGTTTTGGTTAGACATGCAAGTCTAAAATTTCTTCTAATTTTAGACATGCAATTCTTCTTGTAACTATGGTTATATCAATTGATGTTTCTGCCTGTATCAATTCCCACTGCATGTCTGTTGGCAGCTTCTTGATGTTCTCTTGTTGTGTTTAAAAACCCCAAATCCATGCCGAGAAGACAGAGGGTGTAATCGCAAGCTATGTGATTCAACAATACAGCCCTTAGAAGCTATTCAGACTGGGGCCTGTCCTTGACCCTTAAGGAGCTTGTAATGTGGGCTTTTTTCCCACTCTTTGTATGTACCGGCAGAAATGAGGTGGGGGAACAGGGGTACAGGGGGGATCCACTACTGAGAGGGGGCTTCTGCCCCTCTATGTCCGCAGCAGTCACACTGGGGAGTGTGGCATATGCATGCACACACACACTTGTGAGGGACTGGAGGGTTGGAGAGTGAGTCAGGGGCACAAGAACCCCCCACCCCCAACGGCCACAGCAAGGGGTCAGTCTTAAAGGCTTCTGGGCTGGGGAGCAGCAGTCCTGCTGCTCAATGCAGGGAGCACGTTTCCCAGTTATCCATGACAACCAGAGAGACATGGAGACTGGGGTGGGGGGGCATGGAAAAGCTCAGCTGCGGTCAGAAAGTGCTCGGCTGGAGCAGGGAGCCAAGAACAAAGCACCCAGTGATTTTCATTTTTCCTCTCTTTGTCTGTTCCACGTTGTCCACAACATCGCTGCTTTTATCTGCATATAAAGAAGCTTTGATGGAACAAAAGCATCCATATATATAGTCTTACATAGTTGTGTAAAGCTTATGTTTGTACAGTAAGTCAAAACAGCAAGTTCAGGTGAAACAAACTGAAACCTGTGAACAAAGCCCAGGCACTAACCATCCAACAGAAAGGCTATAAAATAATTCCGTTGTGTGACTTAGAGTGCCAATAGTGATTTCTTAAATTCCTAGCACAATTTTATTTTTACGTGGATGATAGTTACATTTTTACATATTAATTTCCAAAAACACTGACTATATTCTGAAATTAGATCTGTAGCCTAGTGTCTAATGTAGTTTGACAAACTTTTATATGACTTCGTGAATTCCATTTCCATTTTCAGTCTGGATCCAACTCCACATTTTCCCATCTCCTCTCTGTTTTCTCCTGGTCCCTCTTGTAGTTGCGTATATCCACCACGCCTAGGCGCTGTTGCCTAGCCGTGCCCCTCACTCCACTCTCTCTCCGCTCGCGCAGCCTGCCTCACTGCTGCCTCTCTGCCTCAGCCAACCCGGGCTGTGCCGAGCTGCTCCCTGCGGGATCAGAGCGCTCCCCCGCCGGGACCCTTCTCTCACATCCCCCTGCTGGGACGCGGCTACATTTCCAGCCAAGCACTGCCTGCCTTGGCTTTATTATGTGTGTCTGCGCCGCAGCCCCGCCAGCAGAGGCAGGCAGAGGAGGAGGAGGGAGACTGGTAGCCAGAGTCAGGACAAAGAAAAAGCAGGGAGACAGAGGCTAGCGAAGGGTTAGACTGCTGAAATATTCGCTTGATATTAAAACCTACCACCGATTAAGGCACAGGGCAATATTAACAAAAAGACATCTTGAGCAGTATCCCCTTCGGGGTGGAGATGCAAGACAGGAGCGCTATGCCCATGCCATCAGGACTCCACCACTAGTGTAGAAAAGCGGAACGGAACACGGGAAGATTCTCGGTTCGAGTCGCTGCCGCTATCTTGGAGGGAAAACAAAAAAATAAACAAGCCGAAATAGTTTTGCTGCACTTAAGTCCACGACGAAGACGCGAGGAACACTGCGAAGACAAGTCTTATTTTACAAAAGCAAAATTGTTGCCACAGTTTCCGTAATATCCCATCACCTGGTCAGCGTTAAGACCGCGCGGGACCCTGGCGCTCGCGCCCCGGTTCGCCACACCACAGACCAGATCCAGCCCAGAGACAGCGTGCAGGACACACTGTCGGTGTCGGAGAGGAGACGGACACGGGAAGTTGCTCCCCTACTCCACAGGTTGCGTGTGCTGAAGAGCCGTTGCTGGAAAACGTTTGCTCTTCCTGGGCTCCACTCTGGTGTGGGGCGAGCTGCAGCCGCGGGACTAACGCCGCTTCCCACTCACAGCCACGAGCTGCCGCATTGCAACAGGCGGAGAAGAGCAGCCGAGGTGAAGGAGGACAGATAACCTGAAGGGTCCTGTATGGTTAGCTCAAAACGCGGAACGGAGCACAGCAAACAGACAAGAAAAAAGAAACATTACAGAGATGTCAAGACGAAAACAAGCAAAACCACGCTCAGTTAAAGGTAAGAAACTTCGCGCTGGCATAGCCTCCACTGACATGCCAGAAACATTGCCCGAATATCTTTTAAGAACCGCATTTTTGATTTCCCAAAATACTTCCATCACATCTTTGAGCAGTTTCTCGTGGACTTAGCCAAAGAGTGTCCGCTTTTGCAGGCGCTTGATTAAGCTACTGTTTGTCGACTACGAGGCTAATTGTTTTCAATTAGTGTCCACATTGTCAGAAGATGAAAGATGGTGCTCTCGTGTGTCGTTTTTCTGTCAGCGTGGGTTGTCTCGGTATGAACTTGGTGTAATTCACATGGTTTATGGCTCCATATGATCTGCTCGTTGTGAATCACTGACTTTGTTTCTAAAGGCCAAGTGCACCACAGTATTAGGCTAGTGGTAAACCTGACTTTTTGACCCCTACAGTAGCATTCCCTTGTTGTTAAGATAGGACTGTCACTTTTGAAAAGCAGATTTGTAGTTGTCAAATTCAAAGAGATTTAATTTTGATCTTATTCCTGAACCCGTTTTTTTTGCATTCAAAGTTTGGCCCAGGGACTCCCATTGCTTTAAACTAGTATTCATTGGAGCACATGGGTGAACGGGCATCAATGCATGAGGGCATGTGGTGTCTCTGGCCTCCATGTTTCCTTTATGGGACCCAGATGGGCAGCGGGATGGACTAATCATGTGCCCCCCACATCACCCCACTTACTTCAATATATGAACCAGGCATCCATATCCAGATTTGACAACATCTTCTAGATTATTTATAATTAATAACTATTTTACTTGCATAGGCATTCAATTTGCTTCATTGGGGATACTTGAAGGTTTTGATTAGATTTTGTTTTATTAGACGTGTTTATTGTTTTGAAATGTCAGAATCTGTTTTAAAAAATATTACCGTTAAGGAAAGGTAACCAGACTACACTTTTTAATCAGAAATCATTTCTGTTGTTCGATTATTCAAGTTTGTACACTTTGGTTAACTTATAATTAATCACTGAAAATGTCCTGCAGTTTTTAAAAGCAGAATTTATCTGGATGAAAACAAAGTCTGATTAAAAAAAATCTCTATATTCTCTTGTCCCTGTAGAATAACAATGAGAGAAATACTAGTTGACAATGTTAGCGTCATATTTGAAGATGTCCTATGAAGTTTTTCTACTCACACTACACAGCGCTTAGAAAGACATTTGAGTGTGAGTGAATCTGTTTGCCCATAATGCACCCATGCCTTGTGTTTGTATGCATCACAAGCCTGCATTTGCCTTTCTGGTCTCCGCAGCCGGGATAACCAGGGCTTAGCTTGAGCCAGGCAGCCAAGTGAAGCCGAGCGAGGCAAAGCTGATGCGAATGGCCACTGCAGCTTGTTTGTGAGTGTGTTGCAAAGGTTTCCCTTGTTGTGTGCCGCCATGTGTTTTATGTTTGTGTACTCATGCATCTGGGCACTATCTCCCTGACACACCTTGCCCCGCAGACAGCTTGGCGAAGCCTGGATTGGGGCGAGGGGAGGGATGGGGTGTACAGGGGGTAAAGGGCAGTGAGAAGAGAGGTGGTCAGGGGCGGGCGGTGCAGTGGCACGCAGCAGGTGAGTGGGTAGCGGGAGGCAAAGAGGTGAGCAGCGCCAGGGGATTATCTCCTGTTTTCATGTCCCTCTGTCTTTCACCTGCTCAACCAACTCTGACCATCAGGGCTGCCAGGCTTACGGACTTAAGGCCACTCAGGCATGCTTGAACAATAACAAAAACCCCAGCGTCCCACCACGGACATCTGAACTGAAATGACAAAAGTGCTGGAGAGAAAGGCGTCAGGGATAACAAAGAAAAGTATAGTATGTTTTGGCAGTGTTCTTGCCAGTTTATTGAAAGAGTGTTTTTTGTCACTGAAGAAACCCATGTTGTTTCGAAACTGTACGCTTTTAAGGTTAGTTAAGATTAACTACTTTATGTGCTGTGCTCTACTTCTGCTTTGTTGATCTTTGCTTAGTGTTAGGACTCCGCCATAAGAATGAGGCAAAATTAAACATTTCGTTGCTTTAAATATGGGGGAATATTACTACTATACTGCTAATACTACTTATATTATAGTCAGAATATCTGTCAGTGTATTTTCTGTTCATTCATCTACATACCCATTAAGACACTTCTATGTCTTATCAAAGCCAGTGTGAAATTGCTGTATTAATTGAGGTTTAGCCCCTCTGCTAAATTCCTGACCAGTTTGGCTTTTGCTCTGATTGGGCCTTGTTAACAGTGGGGAGACTTGACTAATTGCAGTGTGTTAATTGAACACAGACTAATAGTGCAATGATGGGCCATGAAACTATGTGCACGGAGGGGGGAGAGAGGGGAGGGCAGAGCCGCAGGACCTAAGAAGAGCGCGTCAGCTTCTCTTCTTATCAAAATATTATTTCAGCGGATTAATCCCTTTTTAATGTGTGTCTTTAGCGAGGCACGGCGGCAGAAATCTACTCTGCTGTCTGCTCCAACAGCCCAGCTACACTATCTCTCTCCTCTCTCTCTCAGCTCTCATCCCCTCGAGTCTCTCATGCATTATGTAGTGATGATTATTACTTAATTACACATTAATAAATCCGCTTCATTTGCAGGACATTAAACGGGACTTGAGCGCATGTGACAGGGAGACGGAGCAGAGCAGTGCGGAGTGCACAGCAGCAGGACACAGGGAGCTGTTAGCTTTTAGCATTTGTTTGGTTTGTTTTAAATACAATTAAGCGGCAATAGAGCCTAAATGAGCCATATGACCATAATAAGGCGAGCAGTGTGAGAGTATTTGGGAGATAATGACATCTTTACACTCACTCTCTTTGATGCCTTGTGTGTGTCTGTTCAGTTGTCATTACTTACTCTGTGTGGTAAGATTTCATGCAATAGCCTAGAAGAATAGTCGCATAATCAACCAACAAAATCAGAATAAAGTAAATGAATTGTTAAGTTGTACACACATTAACTGCACTCAAGGGCTTGTGTGGCTCCATTATTTGAACTAGCCTTGGCCACCACTCGTCATGTAAGTATGTGTGACTTAAATATAATAAGAGACTTTGGGATAGTAATTATTCCTTGCCTGGAGTTAAAGTTATTGTCAATTAACTGTTCAGGACTCAAAATTAACAACCGCCAACTCACCAAATGTGGGTAAAAATTAATTGTGAAGGGAAATGCCATTAAGTTCCACACCAATATGTGGGTTGGTGAATCTAATTATGATACTCCTGTTCAGGCGAAGTACAAGCATCGCACAGTCCCCATTCACCCTGATGGCATGCAGCAGGGTCGGATAAAGAAGGTCGGAATCGCCGTGTGATTTTGGAGTCCTTTTTTTCCCTTTCTACCTGCTCATCTGGTATTATAGACCCTTTTGTATCCCACCCATAGGCAGAGCACAGGGTCTCTGGGTAACTGACTAGTAAAACACGCCTGTGGCTAGGCCTGTCATGATAATTACTATATCGACAATAAATGAAACTATATTTTTCGGGGTCAATATTTATTGTCTGTACTGTGTATTTTCTTTGCACAACTGGGAAATTTCTAGTGATTATTTGGGATTTTAGGCGAGATTTGAGCTGTAAAATGTTGAACTAATAACTTTTGACTCATTACAGATGCAAACTAAGTACAAAAGTGTTTCATTCTGCTCTTTATTTATTGTCTCTCATGATTTTTAACCATATAGTAGATTTAAAATAGTTTTTGTGGTTTACATCTGCTCTTGTGATATTGTGTCAGTGGTATAAATTAGTTTCAATATTATTGTTTATTGTCTATATTTTCTTCAGCAATATATCGGACTTCAAAATTTGTTATCGAGACAAATTTTGAAGTCCTACTTATGTCATGTATTAAATCAACAAAACAGTGTCTTAACAGGTGCATTCAAATGTGGCAGCTATTGAAAGTGATCTATCCTTTTGTCCTATTAATAATACCTGAGCCCATTCTATACATGCATGTAAATGGTGCATATAGGTTCAGAGTACATAAGCAAGCTACACTTTACAAAAGCTCATAGTGGCTGTGCATTAAGACTTGCTGAACCATTAAATGGTTTTCAGAGCGCTTTACCACAAGTGGAATTGACTGTTCAGCAGGTGGTGGATTTGAATTCTTGTTCATTGTTTTGTAATGGCACAAAGAGGCTAATGAATTAAAGATTTATAGAGCTGCGAAATGTTGTTGAATGACCGCTTAGAAGAATAAAGGAATAATAAATAGTGACGCAACAACCTGATTTGAGCTGTTAACATTTTTTATGGTGTAAATGTAAAAAAAGGTATACATTCTGCATATAATATAAAATGCATTAGAAGCATTAAGAAATAACTGCAGGTGTAACGTGTAATTTGAATATGTTTGAATCTCAAGCAGCCATAATATGCAGAAGAGGTTGTACTGGGGCTGTAAGCCTTTAGTTGTTTAGGAGTCGTCAACTGAGATGTTGTCTTTATTAACCATTTTTTATTGCAATTATAAACATGTATAAGGACAGCAGCAGAAAGGAGAGACATGAGTGCGTTACTGGAGTTTTGTGCGACTGGTATGAAAATGCTAGTTACTCATTTTTCACATATTTCATTAATAATTTTGCCAGCTTTTGTCAGCGCCATTGATTAAAAAGTCCTTAATCAACGCACAGGGCAAGCCGTTAGTTGACCAGGACTTTCTCTTGCCGTCTACAGCCCTAAATAGCAGGAGCGCCGTCCCCCAGTGAGGTGTTAGTGTTGCCATAAGTTTGTTGTCATGGCAGACCTGGCGTACTCATGGCTGTATACTTTATGTGGACAGGGCGATGTGGGCCAGCAAAAAGCCAGTGTTGGGGTTCAGCTCTCCTTGTTTATCTGTTGGAAACTCACTGGTCCTGAACTCCCACAGCCCTCAGGAGACTCACCACAGTCACAGAGCCTCCAGGACATGATGCTGCTGCACTCTGACTCTGTTTCTATGAATGGTTGATGTCTGGGTGAGATGTTAAGGTTCTGATGTAGCGGTGTTAAGAAATTGTTTTTTTTATTTTTTATTATGCTTACGGTTATCCAGCCTTTACTGCCAAAATAAAAAAATAAAATAAAATTCTGCCACTAGTGGACCTCTGTTGTTTGCTCTCATCATGCTTCCTAAAACCTCCCCCCTCTGCCTCCTGCATGCCTCCTCTCCCATACCACCCCCCTGTACATTAAACATTAGTGGTGGGGGCAATTAGTGGTGCCTCTCTGCACACCTGGCTAATGCATAATATATTTATTGGGCTTTCTGTTCTTCACACACTTGCACACACTGCTGCCTCAGAAAGCAAGACTGTGGGGAAAAGGAGAATGTGGAGGACGGCAGACTTTTGGAGGGGGTTACAAAGGGTTATGCCCACTGCTCTGCCCTGCATGACCTCTTCTGCTGCAGATCACAACTTGGCCAGGCAGCCATGTTCTGAGAAAAGTCTCTTTGATTATTGTTTTGTTAGGTTTACTGGGTTCATTTTGTGAGCATTGATCGTGCCTTATCAATCATTAAAACAGTTCTCAATTGTGCATGTCTGTAGTGTCTTCCCATCACTAACTGACCACAAATGGTTAAATCATCTCTGTACAACAATGGCGATGGTGCTAAAGTGATTTGCATACATCTACATACATCCATTGGCATTGTCCACTGCAGCAGAACTTGAGCTCTCTTGTGCCGGAGCTCCCATCTGCTTCTCCATACTGGAGATTTACCCGTCTTCCAATAAGTCTATTGATAAATCCAAAGTTTGTTGGCAGTGTGACTTTGTGCAAATGTACACTGTTCTGAGACTGCCCTGACTGACTGCACGACATGCCATGGAAATATCATAGGAAGGGCCATGACATGCATTTACTCATGTCCAAAACAAATCTTGCGTGCCAATTTTTGATGATGTATTAAACATATTGTCATTAATATTCTGAACTAGATTGAAACTGTATCAAATGAGCTTTGCCTCCAAAAATAATCTGCATATTATATATTTTTTTTTCAATTTTGAGATTATATATAACAAAAACACACACAAAAAAAACCTCCCACCCCTCTTTCTACACTCAACATAAGCAAAAAAAAAAACCAAACAAACAAAAAAACATCAACTCTCAGTCCAGTCCTGTTAAAATGTTCAAAAAAGCTGTGAGCATATTGTAATTCTAATGAAAAACAAATCCACTTTAACACTCTAAACTTCACTGGCGTTACTTTTGACATGGCACTCTTCACATTGTTTGCCCAAGTCATGACCCTCTTCTCTTATTTCTCTGAGACTTTTGCCTCTTTGCCTCTTGCGTCTGTGCGCACTCACAAAGAGCTCTCTCTCTCACCATAGACTCATTCTAATGTGCTTTATACTGGGAGCATGAAGCCTGCTCCAGAACAAGATGTTTGTATTGTGTGGCTCTTTTAATGGGACGCTGCCGAGGCTTTGTAGCAGACGCCACTATAGACTGAGCAGTGGTCCTTTAGTGTCGGAGTTGGTTTTTCTAACTCCTCCCACTCAAAAGGCAAGAGCCCCCCATTGTGAGGGTTACAATAGTGAGGGGAAAGAGTTAGAAGAGACTGGAAGGGGAGTGCAAACACATCAGTTAAATTACAAAGACCAAACCAAATACAATTTATTTACAAGTGAACACAAACCACTAAATAAAAGCGCTAAATGTGCATTGTGTAACTTTTCTGGTGGAGGGTCTGTCAAATACTTTTCTCCATGGGGATGTTATTGCTTTGTCTAGAATGTGAGTGTGGTATTAAACCTTTCTGTCTTCTTGGAGACCAACCCAGACCAAGTTAAAGGTCAGATCTGTGGTGAGGTGACCCTGCTCATAGTCAGAATGCCTGTTTTTTCTAGCCATGTTTGAGCTATAAAACCACCTACAATTGAATAAATGTAAGGTAGAGCTGTTTAATCTCTGTCTGCCAGTCTAGTGCAATAACATATCCATAGAAACAAGCAAGTAACTGACCCCCAACCAAAAAATTACATAGTGCATCTTTAAGAGCTGGTCAAAACCCTCAGAAATGTTTCCTCTTTCCCTTCTCTTTGCCTGGACTTGTTAAATCTGGTTCAGCTGTAATAGCAAATTTACTCATAACATTTTTGCACTCTCCTACAGTTTTATTACTTTGTACTAATACTTAAGAAATTATACTGCCAATACACAAAGAGAATAAAGAGAAGACACAGCTACCCTGGTGTGAGGTGGTGAAGGTGCAGTCAGTTCTTCAGGCTCATATAAAAATTCACAGTACCATCTCACTCAGAGCTAATATGATATCAAGGGACGTGTGCACCATGCCTAAATAAAAAGGATTATTCATTGAAAACATACAATTTTTCATACTTTTGGCCACATCTTGCAGTACTCTCTTACAGAATCCACATGTTGTTCTATTCTAAATGTACAATATGTCAAAAAACTGCAGTAAATACATAAATGGCCAAATGAAACACTTGAGTCATTATTTTTTTTTAATCTATAATGGGTCATAGAGGTTATTTATTCAACCCTCTTCAGCTCAAATGTAATCACAGAACAGAAAAGTAGAAAAAATGTTTGAAAGTCGACCCCAAGTGCTGATCCCAAAATATTGTTTACCTGACCAGCCAGAACCAAAACTTTACAAAGAGGAATGGATCTGGAGCTGTATCCTGTCTCGCTGTTTTCAGAGGGAGTGCGGGATTAACCTATCAGAGATGGACGGTTCGTTCACATCAAATCGAAAAAGGAGACTGAGAAAGATTTTTACAGAATCAACAATTGAAGCACCTACTTATTTCACAAAGTTGTATAGTTTGTTCTGAATGTTAGGAGAATTTTTGAGAGATGTTTTCTGCATTTGAGAGAAATGAGCTACAAATTAGCAGCCGTGGTTGGATCATCTCAATTTTGGACGGAGGTTTTCCAGCAAAATTATATATTATGTTATATATTTCATATATTGAACCATAAATCAATATAGTAATTATTGTGACGGGCCTACTTATTGCCATTGTGATTATCTGTAGGGATGCCTGTCTTTGCCTGATCTTTCAGACAACAGCGTCATGTCTTGAGTGGTGTATATTGTTCTTGTTAGTCCCAGAAGGAGCAGGACGATCCATTTAATCTGTCCACCAGCGATGTGCCGTGACACCAAGCTGTTTATTGCATCTCCCTTTCTCTCCCCCTCATGCCTGCTTCCCTTTTCCTTGTGTAAAACTTAATCAATTCTGAATCAAGCCAAGTAATGCAGAGCGTGAAATGTGTACAGTCAAAAGGCACTCCCAGGTTTGTACTACAAGAGAAGGCAATTAGGTGGCCCTCCTCTTCTCTTTGCACCACTGCACTGAATGTCTGTGCTCTATGTAGGCTGTCATTTGAATGAGAAAAAGTGGATGCACGTCATGTCATTTTTGGAATATATCGGTTGTAGTTGGGCAGAATGTAATAAAAAATTGAAGGTTGGTTTGAGTGTAATCAGTAGATTCTCTGAGATGAAGGCACGGTGCATGCATATTGTTTAACTTAACATTGGTAGACCTGTCACAATTACACATTTTGAGGTCCGATATATTGCTGAAGAAAATATAGACTATCAACAATACTATTGAAACTAACACTGTTGTAAATGTGACTTATTGTTAAAAATGTGAGCTACGGTAAATAAACAGCAGAATGAGACACTTTTTAGTAGTTAGTTTGAATGGAAACAAAAGTTCAAATCTGTGGTAGTGTAGAAGAAAAAAAGTTTCCCACTAGTGCAGAGGAAAAGTACCTATGATAAATGTTGACCCCCATCATTTATTGAAGTAGATATATTAATTATCAAGACAGGTCTAAATATTGGTTTAAAGTGTTTAGTTTGCTTTTAAGTAAGTTTAGTAACAAAAGCTATAATAATAAAAAATAAAGAATTTGATTTGCATAGCACCTTTCAAGACCAGAAAGACCTGAAGCACTTATAGTAACATAAATAATTTGTGCTTGCCCTGAAAGACAGTTTAAAAGTGTGTGTGAATGTCCCAGTCCTGACAGAGTGTTAGAGAATGAACTGTGAAAGCGCCCTGCAGAGTGGCCAGCACCAGAGCAGCTCAGAGACTGTGTGACTGTTGTGTTATTGGTGCAGTTATTTCAGGGGCGTCCCGAGAGCCCAGGTACTCCAGAGGACTCGTCCCTGTCCTCATGCCGCCCTCGCTGTCCCACTGTCCTCCTTCACGTCCCGTACTCTGCTCACTCACTCAGTCCTCCTCTGCCCCCTCCCCCACCCCTTCCTCTCTTCTCCTCTTCCTCACGTATGCGCCGCTATCGATTGCTCTTCCTGCTCGGCGCGCGCTGACAGACAGAAAAACAAATGTCAGATCAGAGAGGCTCTTTAATCTCAAGCTGTGATGTTTGGCCCTGAACATCAACTCTGCTCTTGTCGGCGGCAGCACGCGCGTGTTCTCACTGTGAGGAAAGGAGTACATTTGGACTGTGTTAATCGGCACTTCTGTTTGAGCTGTTACTTCAGTTTGTACCAAATTACAAAACATTTGATACAGTTGTTAGTCTCACTTAGCATAGTCCGTATTTGGATACTAATAGATGAATTAATTATGAATTACTGCTGATGCTATCCATTAAGAAGAAATCCTTACTAGTAGAAAAGTGAAGCAGCTACAAAACATAGTAAGAGTTTATTATGACAAAGATTTAGTTGTGTTTATTCCAATGAAATAAAACATGGCTTTGTATAGTATGGTAAACAGCAAAGCAAGTAAACTGTTTCTTAACTTTATTAATGTATAAAAAGGACATATACATTTCATCTCTCATACTGTGCATTCAAAGTAAACTTTGTGTTAACTTAAAAGTAAGGAAATCAGCAAAAAAGTGGTGCTGTGGCGAAGTTTGTGAATAGGCCGACAGTGGAAACATGGAGTGCGATTACAGCGGGACGTGGCATGGAGCGGCTGAGAGGGCGACCAAGCTTGTCCGCCAGGCTTTGTGTTGTTGTGCCATCCATCTAAGCCCTCTGCTACCTCTGTCCCCCACAGCTCACCACTGTGCGCCTGTTTATGTGTTTTAAGGCTGTTTTATTCAGAATGCAGGCGGGCAGGGACGGCCTTTCACTGCTGATAAAAGTATTTGGTTAATCAGCTTCTGTCCTCTGTCCCAAGTGTGTGTGTGTTTGCGTGTGTGTGAGAGAGCGTGTGTCTATGTCCGATTTTGTGTCTCGCCCAACACAGGCCA
Source organism: Odontamblyopus lacepedii (assembly GCA_034769755.1). NCBI lineage: Eukaryota > Metazoa > Chordata > Actinopteri > Gobiiformes > Gobiidae > Odontamblyopus > Odontamblyopus lacepedii. Next base: position 28,884,730 of record CM068348.1, on the reverse strand, counting down.
TTGAAGTTTGGGAGACTCCCTGGAGGCGGGCTGGGGATGGAGATTGGCATCAGATCTCTGCCAGTAGAGTCACAAAGTTGTTCCTATGGGATAACCGTGGCAGCCAATCACAGAGGTCCCACTGGAGGGGGAGAGGGGGTGGGGGAAGGAAGTGGGTTGTGTAAGCCCCAATTTCACCCAAGCAAGACGGGACAGGACAGCTCCATATGAAACAGTTGGGTGATGTTTAGTTCATTTTTTTATTTAACAAATTGAAAACAAATAAATGAAGCAAAAAAAACAAACAAAAACAAAACAAACGTAAGTCCCTCCTATGCCCTAGTGGTGAATGACTAACATTGCATTGAACATCACACAGCACCCTTAACCTGCTGCCTTTCATGTCAGTTTTGCTTTAAAATGATGTAGAATTGTATTTGGAGTATTGGAGCTTGCTATCAGAACAATGTCACAACCACATGATATAAAAGTACAGTAGTGCTGGTTGAAAATAGGAGAACAGAGGAGGATGGATGTGAAGAGACACTGAGATAAAGGAAAAGAGAGAGTTGGATGACAATTACCCTCTTGACTTGTGTCCAGCTCTAGTTGTCAATCAGCGCAACCCCTGGGAATAAAGGAGGCCTGTGATTGGGTGCGGCGGCTGACATCCCGCCTCCCAGGGCCACCCGGCCAATGCGTGATTGGCCACGCTGACCTGTTCATCAAGCGGGATGTGGGAACACCAGAGCCCGGGCCGCCAGGGGAATACATGGCCCTGATACGCCGCGTGCATTCATGTGTTGTGGAGCTGCTGCAGACAAAGGGATAGGGCTTTCTTACTCGTCTGGAGCTGCTTACATGGGACACTACAGAGACTAAAAGATGGAGAGTCTTATCTCAAGTAATAACAAGTGATTCAGTTAGAAGAGTTTGGGCTAAAGAGTACAATCAACATTAAAATCTAGACATAAGGCCTTCTCAATCTGCTGTTTTTTTGATCTACTGATACGAAATTGACCCTGTGTGTGGTGTGTTATAACTACACTTTTAAGTACATTAAGTGTGTGGAAAGTGGTATTGATTAATTGAGAATATTAGTATATATATATATATATATATACTATATATAGGAAATATTGATTAATTGAGTAGAATTTTGCCCTTTATTGCCCATTGTAGTTTACCTGACCAGCCAGAGCTGCACGCTTTGACACGCTTCACAAAGACAAGTGGGTCTGGAGTTGTATCCTGTCCCCTTGATTTCAAAGGATGTGATTGACAGGCAGATTAACCAATCAGAGAGATGCCATAAAACAACATAAGAACTGATAAGCCTTAAATTTTTTTTACAGAATCAACAATCGAAGCGCCAAACTATTATTTTTCTCTGTTATAAGAAGAAATATATTTTGTTCTGAAATGTTATGAGACTTTTTGAGAGGAGATGTCTTCTACTATAGATTAGCAACTGTGGTTGAACTGCCTCAAGTTAGGATGGAAGATTTTCACTGGCTAGTCAGGCAACATTGTAGTCTGGGGCAGGATAAGGCACGTGGGGGTGAAGATTGGGGAGAGACATGCAGCAAATTGTTGGAGGGTGGAGTTAATTTTACAACCCTGAGGTTGCCACAGAGCTGAGCATGTATGGACACTACGAGCCTAACCCCTGTGGTAATCTACAGATCCAGAAACATGCAGAACTGTGTGCTGAAAATGTTATCGTTATCCTCTTGTTGTCCACCAAACCATGAAAAGCAAAGAGCTGGGCCAGAAATGAGTGGGCTGATATGAGTTTGGATGTGTGTTTAATTAGCGACAACAGTGTAAATATGTGTTGATGATCATGCACAATGCTAATGTAACTTGCAGCCCTTTGTCCCCCTCCTCCTCCTGTAGCATGTAGTGTGATGTGCTGTCAAACTAAAATTAGATCGCGCTCCACCTACACTACATCATGTGTGTATGAGGACAGCACATGGGCTAGTGGATTCACTTGTTTGTAACTGTTTACAATACTAACAGATAACAGATTTACAGTACCAAATACACTTTCAACTTTGGCATATTTGTACTAGATGTTTTATTGTTTCTACTGGAAAAGATGCTGTTGTATTATGTTTCTTAATGCTGTGAACTAGAAATGCAGACTTAGTGATCCATTTTCACATAAGTAGGTTTAATAGGGCATGAATCAGAATTGAGAAAAATAAATTTTTTATAGTGGGTTAAAGGGTCTATATTGCATTTTGCTATATTGCACGTACATTTTAATCTAATGTTATAATTTTGTTTCTTCATCACAAGCATAGGGGGTTTGTGTTCTTTTCTCAAACTGAAACACGATTTCTCCTTGTGATGTCATTCAGGGATAATACAGGAAATGTTTTGCTGTGTTTATGAACTTTGATCTTTGGGGATGAAGACAAGCATCCTAATAATCCAGGATTACATGTGTGAATGAAACAAAACTCAAATCAGGTATGTTTTTGAACAGGTAACGACATTATAACATGGCTAAAAGACCATTCTGCATAATATGAAATTCTGCATAATATATGCCCATTAAAATAATTTCTGTTGTAATATTTAGTGTATTTCGACTGTGTTGACTTGCTCATATATAAAGATGTGTGTATTCCCGTTGGTGTCTCGTTGGCGTGGTGTCTCTCTCAGAACATGCTCCGGGGGGTGTTTACATGGTTTTGCTGAGCACACGTTTGATCTGGAGCCATCTGCACTCTCCATATTGTTTTGGCTTGTGTACAGGTGTGACACTTGTGCATTGTGTCTCTTCAAGTCTCAATCATGTCTAGCCACTGTTCACACCACTCATTTTCATAGTTTTCCTGAGTTTAGACCCCGGCATGTGGAATGTTATACCAAAACAACAGCATTTTTGTGGAAACGAGAAGGAGGAAGCCCTCCTCCAGGCCAAATAAGAGTCTGGTTTATGGAGATGCAAGCCTGCTTGTAGTAAGGAGACATGTTTTTCAGTGCAATAAAAACATCCATAATAAAAAAAAATAAAAATTCAGGCTGAGTAGCTACTTAAGTGGTTTGGATTAGGAGATTGGGTTAGAGTATTAATGAGGTAGTTACTAGAATCATTCTTAAACTATTAATTTAAAACTATTTGTTCATTATGAATTAAGTCTTTGTTCACTCTTTATTAAGACAAATAAAAGTGTGGTTATTATACAATGTTACTATATTTAATGAAGATATTATTAGATATAATCTTGCACAAAGAAAGGTGTCTTAATTGTTCGTTGCATTTAGAAGCCCCATCCTTTTCTTGTAGAACGTATCAGTATGTTCTTACAAAACAACAGCCCTCCTCCGGCCCGTCGGCAGCCCCCTCGGCGCCCCCCCGGTGTGTGCCGGGTTCACTGTAGCTGTGAGCCTGTCTCAGAGGGGGGCACAGGGAGGATATGGGAATCTAAAAAAAGCTATGTGTGCTTGCCTAATGAAAGACACTGTACTCCCCAGTGTCTCATCAGCAAAAATATGGCTTTTATCAGACACCACACATAATGCATCTCAGTCCCTCTATAGTGTCCAGACTCCTCACATGCACCTCTCGCAGGACAGTTATGGCTCATCTTTATATTGGAATTAATACATTGAAAAAGGAAGTTGGATAATTTTTGGTGCACCCTAAAAAAGCAGTTCTTCATTCTTCTGATTAGTTTGACTAAAGACTTAATTTTTGTTACTAATAATAATAATCTTGATGACTAAATACAGCGTCAACTCAGGTCCTGTGCTAGAGATAAAAAAAAGATGTATTGTATTTTAGGTCTGCAGGATTAAAAAAAAAACTATTATGATTACATTTCTGAAATTTGTTTTAAGAAGTAGGATTCTGTTCAATGTGCAAATTGTAAACAATTAGGGGGAATTTGACTGAAATATGAACAGGTAAACTAGAATTTCCAGACATGTTTGTAGAGCTCGAAATGCCTATTGGACATAACTGTAAAGCTATATTTCTGTTAGGTTACACAAGCTTTGACAAGTTAACAGACTGTCCAACAACAAAGGAGCCTTGAAGTGTTTATTTTGCCTCTAAAAGGAACCCTTGAGTGATTTATAACTTCTTGTTTTGGTTTTTGGCTCCTGACTTGTCTTCACTGAGGAGAGTACAGAGGGAGGAGGGAGTGAGGATTTGGACAGAGAAGTGAGAGCAGAATTCAAGGATGGACCCTACTTTACAGAGAGACACTGATGACCAGAATGGGCCAAGGGTGAGCAGGAAACCCCATTGTGCAGCCACCAGAGTCACTTCCTGTTTGTGTGCCAGCTCCACTTCCCTCCTTCCTGTTGTACCCAGGAAATGAGCGTCGCGTTCAGGCTCTGATCAGCCCTGCATGTGGGAGCAGGGCCTGTGTCAGGAGAGCGCTTTGACAAATCGCCCTGTTTACTCCTGTCTTTATTTTTAGCAGTGCACAGAATTTTCATTTGCCCTAATGTGATTCCCCCACTCATTCACACACTCAAATACATCTGATGCTGTGAAATATAGCTTATTTATGATGGCTGTGGAGCTGATAGTAACTTGTTTTAGTCATATTTGTGAAAAAAGTACATTTTTATTGTCCCCTGTCCAGATTTTATAGGTTCATGATTATATCATACTGGAAAATTTGTCATTTTAGTACAAAGTTGGACCTTTCCTACATAGCTTTCTCGATCTACTTTTACTATCTGATCTATTATTATTTGTTATTATTTGTACTATATTGCACAAAATGTACTCTTGTGAGTTTTAAACCATGTTAAAATGTTGTAATCTCAATATACCCAAAGTTGTGTTTTGTTTCATTCACACGTATTTGATTAACACTTTATTATTAGTCTGTCTACATCTCCAAAGCTCAAAATGCTTAGTTCCTCCTTGTGATGTCATGAACGATAGTCTCCAGCCGAGATGGGCAATTCCAAGGCTGAAATTATCCAAATGATTCTAGTGAAGGTGGAGTTTAAAACACAGTGGAGCACTTCCAGTATAACTTTCAATTATAAACAATAGCGTGTTGGTTGTGGTTTTGAATACATATTGAGTATCAAGTGCTTCCCTTAGCATAGAGTTTAAGATGTAACATGACAACACTCGGTCTTGTCCTCTGTAAAAACCACAGTCCCTGAACACCCTGAACACACAATAAAATATTGCACGCTGAACTACTTTTTCAACAGTCTTGGCTCTGGGTCTCACTATAACTTCTATTGTTTTTGTGTCTTCTCCCTCAGCAGTGGAAGAAGGGGAGTCCTCTGAATGCACTGGGCCCTGGGATGAATCAAGCGTCCAGACAGGTTAGTACTCACTCACTCACTTCTCCTGTATTTCTGCTCCAAGCCAGCGGCCACATCTCCACTTCATCTATAAGCTTCTCACACACACGATTTATAATATCAATTCCACATGGTTTACAACAGCCTGCTCTTAGGGATGTGAAGATGGAGGCTTAGGAAAGTATTAGGTAGAAGACAAACCACATTAAAGGAGATTTGATGGAGGAAGTCTCGAGGAGAAGATGTGGACCGGTCTCTGGGGCGGGTGTGAATGGAAAATAACCATGAGGGGCTTCTGCAGGGGGAGCGATGGGTGGAGGGCTGAGAAGAAGGATTTGTGTGACTGCGTTTGACTGCACTATGGGACCCAAGAGCAGAACCAACTTCTCCTCGGATGGTCTTTCTGGAATTGTGTTTTTCCTTGTGGTTTCTCCAAAGATGTAGCTCTATTTTTCTTTGGCTATCTCCTAAGGCAGCTACACGGAAAGTCTCATGTATCCTCATTTGAACTATTGGCTTTCTGTTGGAACTAGAAGCAGATGCTGACTCCTGAGTTCATGCAGGCCCCAGGAAATCGTAATGGATTGTCACATTATTCAACAAAGAATGTACTAAACCTAGATCTTGTTATATTAGAATCATAACACAAGCAAATTACAGTTTTTTTGGCAGTTTACATGCTGAATTTTCAGTCCAGAATGATGAAAAATTAGGACCACTCCCATAGTGATTAACAATTTAAAACTAAATATAATCTTGTAAATGGAAAAAGTCCTAAAAATGTTCCATATCATTTAACAGGAATGTTAGATCATATATTTACAGTAACATTGTATGTGTATGTATTGAATAGCCATCAGATGCATATTGGTGGATGTAGATATGTCAGGATAATTAGAATATATGGAAACTAGAGCAATATTTTTTGGGGTCAGTTTTTATCGTGTGTACTTTTTCTTTGTTCTATGTTCTTGAGCGATATATCACACTTCAAAATTTTGTTATTGTGGCAGGCCTAGGTGGATGTCATATGTCAAAGTGTCTACATTGATCCATACCATCTTGTTTCTCCCAGTTATTGTTTCTATTGTTGTTCTGAAATCCATAATTTTCCACAGAGTAACACAGAATCTGTTTGACCAGTACGAGTGTTTGTTAGCAGCAGCTACTTTTTGTGCTCTGGTTTGCAGCCAATCAGAGGAGAGTTAAACACTTCCTCTGACGGGCGCCCAGCTGGGAAATCAGATCCTGCTGAATGTGGTAAATATGCGCTTATCTGTGTGCGCGCTCGTCTCTCCTTCAGCTCTTCAGGGAGGGGAGCATAGGAAAGTCTGACCCCTGGGGTGTGCATGACGTAGGCTAAAGCCTGCGCTCTCTCTACCCTCCTTCCACATCCTATCTCCAACTTGGTGCTAACTCTCCTCCGGGGGCTTGTGTAGAGCTCATTGCGGGCGTGTGTGTTAAGGGGGGTGCTGACGGAGGTCCTGGGTGGCTCTGCAGAAGTGCTGTGTATGTCAGATCCTGCAGGAAGCCCGCCTCCCTCGCTACTCATACATACACACGTACACGCACACATTTACACACACACGTACACGCACGTGTACACACACACATATACACACGCACATATACACACCTCTGCTTGCACACACCCACCGTAAAAACATACTGTCCCATATTTCCTTACTCAGCCACTCTTTCAATTTGGAATTTTTACAGTCAATTCCCCGTCCCAGCGTCCTCCCCATCACTTTTCTCTGCGTGCTCATCTCTTTCGCTACTTTCTGCTGGCTTCAGGCTCGTGGATTTTTGTTTTGTTTTTTTGCTGTCACATTGCTTTTCTTGTTTCCAGTCTTTGTTTATTCTTAGCTATTAGTGTACAAACTGTAATGAATGTGTTTATTATTTATTAAGCCAAATCAAGGTAAGGTTTTATGGCCAACCATAGACCCATAGACTAAATCAGTGCTTCTCAAATAGTGGGGCCCGCCCCCCTGGGGGAACGCAGGGCGCTGCCAGGGGGGGCGTGTGTGACCCTGGGGAACATGCTTTTTTGCCGTACTAGAATAAAGTGTGAATGCAGATCCACTACAGTAGTTGGCAGTGGCGCTCTCATTGTCAGAGTGTGCGCAGTGAGTATTAGCTCTATGGTGTAGGGTTTATTTTGCACCGAGCAGGCGATATGAAGTGAGTAAACGAACCTGAAGACAACATGAAGAAATTTTTAACAGGGATGAAAAGAAAGGCGGAGAGAGATGAAGATAATGAGACAAAAGAAAGTCACCCAAAAGCTAAGACGAAGAAATATGACGAAGCATATGTAGCGCTTGGCTTCACTGTGATTACAGTGGGAGACAAGAAAAGACCGGTGTGTTTTCTGTGTCTAAAAATGCTGGCAGCGGACAGCATGAAGCCAAATAAATTAAGGCGCCACTTGAAGACATTACATCCCAATCACGCGGATAAGCCGCTAGAGTTTATTCAGCGAAAACATGCCGAATATTGCCAACAAACATCCCGCTTTGTGAAAGCTACTTCAGTAAACCAGCGAGCACTGTTAGCATCGTATAAGGTGGCGTACCAAATTGCTCAGTACAAAAAATAAAGTTATTCTTTGTTGTAAGTTGAACTATATTTCTTTCTTTTTTCTTTTCTTTAATGTTAACAAGGATACAATGTTATGCAGAGGTGTACCAATTTTATAGACAAATGCTATTATTTATGGGGGGGAAGGGGGGGGGGGGGAGAAGCACTGGACTAAATGGACATAGCTAACCTGTTCGCTTCCTCACTCTAAACAGGATGTGACCATAGGCATGCTTCCAGCTCCATTGCCTCTGGCTTCATTTTTGTATTAAAGAATACATTGGTCTTAAAATGTTAAAATTTACCTGCTCTATGTGATCCTGGTGTTTTTATTTTGCTATTTTGTCTGTAAATCAATTCCTGTTCCTATAACCGCTGGCTTCTGTGAGCTTCATTTGACTGGAGCTAAACGCTACAGGTGACATCACACTCCCTCAGTCCACTTCTTTATACAGTTTGGACTGATGAGGGAGGATAGTAATCTTGTGATGTGATTTTTTTTCTTTTTTCAATAATCCAGATTCACATATTTAGCAAAGACAACAATGTTAACTGTTTCCTGTTAACAGATATGAGACTCAAGGTTAACACATTCTATCACACAACAATGATGTGATAAAGTGAGGCGTTCTCCCACAGCCTCTAAACTCCAAACCACAATTTTGCTTAAAAATAATCAGAAAAAAGTCTATATATTTGCACTGCACATCCTCTGTTCATTGAACAGAAACACTTCACGGTTCTATCGCTGTTGTGAATGACATCATCCTGACGACTGTACTGTATAGTCCCTGTGTTCTCAGTAGTCCTGTTTCTTTTGGCCATTCTCAGGGATTTGACCCAGAGAGCCGGGAGTGAGTCATGGTGGAAAAGGTTTGTCAGGTCCCTGTGCTGAAATCAACACTGTGTATGTAATACTGTGTGTACTCAAGTATGTGTGTATGTGAATGTGTGTCATTGGTTCACAATAAAGTAGCCTTCACCTTCCATTATAACGCATTTTCTGTATTTTTAGTTACAGTTGTGGTCTTGGGTTGTACAATTCAAAATGTAGTACCATTATCATTTCAGTATTCTATTTTTTGATACCAGGGAATATTGCTGTGGATTTGGATAAACCTTTTTAAATACATGAGTATTATTGGCAGTGCTTGAAGAGCTCCCAAAATTATTCAGTGTCTCTATGATCTGACTGTATCTAACCTAAACTACGTGACCACAAGCTCCAAGGAGTTGGTAAATGGTCACATTTTTATATAGTGCGTTTCCACCTTCAGGACACTCAAAGCGCTTTACAACAAGGAACCACTCACCCATTCACACACACACTCACACACCAATGTACGCAGACACTGGGGGCGAGGTGGGTTAAGTGTCTTGCCCAAGGACACAACAACAGCATTCATATGTGGAAGCTGAATGCAAAAGTAACTATTTGTACAGATTAGTACTAATAAGAAAGAAAAGAAACTGTGAATACAGATAATTCACTCCCAAATATCAGATAGTACACTCCATGCCTTCTCATTTCTACTGGGCACTATAACAAAAAATCACAGTAATTTTTACCAGATCATAATTTCAATTTGATCGTTATTCACGTACATTTCACAGATCACTGTAATTGTTTGAATCCACCTGTCACTCACTCAGACTGATGGAGGCTGACCCATAGGAGGAGCATGTGTCTGTGTTTGAGCACAGAGATGCACTGACCATCCAATGCTGACATAGCAGATCATCACAGGGATGGGACCACTGTTTGATTTTTACAGACATATCACCTAATCCCTTAGTCAACAGATAAAAATCACACCATCGACCAATTATGCGACTCAGGAAATAAAGAATTTAAATTTTTGGTCTTGCCTTTACTAATCAGTACCATAGATAATGTCTTGCTCATTGTGTGTGAAATGTTAGCAATGGCCGGAGCCGAGAAAAACAGGACACCAGTTTCTCTGCCACTTCCCTTATCCTCCCCTCTCTGCTGTACCCTCTGGAGGTCCATAATGTAGATTTAATTTCCCCAAGGCAAGCACAGGAAAACAGCTTCCCAATGTGTGCGTGAACTATTATTGCCTGCTCGTGACAGCATACCCGCCGCCGCACTTTTGGTCTCAATAGCAGCATTTAGGCTGGGCTACGTTTAATAAGTGAGCATCTGTCATGTTTTCAAGTGTGCGCTGTGATGGTCGGGACATGTTTGTCTTCTCGCCTTCCTTCCATGACGTGTGTGGCGCTTTCATCATATTCTTTCCAGACGGCAGTATTGGGTGCTGCTCTCCCCTGCTGCAGCATCTCCCATGGGTACTAATGCATTTGTGTGGGTCTGTTTGTGTGTGTGTGTATAACCAGTGCTGTGGCTGGGTTGGGCCTCTCCCAGAGGGGCAAAGCTTGTATTGTGAAAAAACCCACACTAGTCTATGGTGGGGAAAAAGAACATTAGGTGGGAGGCAGAGGGGGGAGGAGAAATGGCTTCTTTATATAGCCACCTAACACATTGTCGTCACAAACTGAGCGTAGAGGTGCAGAGGAGAGAGGGGGGTGCTCTCCTGGGAGCAGAGGCCTGTGTTGTTTTGTCCAGTTGCACCTGTTCACCCTGTTTGTCACTGCACAGCTAAGTGTGCACTCACGCTCAAACGCACCCACTGTTCTCTGAGTCTGTGTGTGAATGAGATCGCTAAAAATTACAATGGTCATAGCTTAAGACTCTAGAAGTCAGCTCCTATGCTGAAAATGCCCAAAACAGAAGATTTCGGTCCTACAAAGAATCATGCTGAAAGCAGTTATTATTATTGTTCCGATTATAAGAATATCCTGAAAGGTGTATCATACTTGTATTCGATATACAGGAAAGGCACGGTGCTTCACAGCAAGAAAGTTCCAGGTTCATTCCCCGGATTGCCTGGGCTTTTCTGGGAAAGAAGGTTCTGGATTTGACCCCCGGGTCGATGAACTAAACAAATAAATAAAATAAAAATAAATGAGAAGAAGGTGGACTGAAATAAAAACACTCCTATCAATCAGGATGAACCAACTTAGGTCACTACAAGGTCTGCAGTGTGATCTGGTCTATACGTGCATGTTTGAGGTCATTGTACACTGCCTTCTGGGACCAAATGAACCAGTAAGAAGTATGCATTATGTGGTGTGCACCATCTCCAACAGTTCTGCAAGAACTGATTAAGACTGAGAAGCGTGGAGTACAAAGTACTTCATCCAGTTGATATCATTGTTTCATCCATTATGGCCAAGGCAAAAGGGTTACCCCTTTTAAGCTCCCACAGAAGAGTGATCAAATTGAGCATCAATGAGCGATGGCCGTGCAGACAGTAATGGTGCCCGCCAGGTGCCCGTGTATCAGGGTCCAGCGTGGCGCTCCATGTGGAGCAGAATGAAAGCCTTGTGTGCACTCTGTTTGGTTTCTAAACATTCTGCTGGAAGCTGCACACACACTCAGGCCCGCCTTTTGAAGCCCTTTGCTCTCACATAGACTGTGTATTTGTGTGCGCTTGGCCCGCAGTCATACACTATATACATCTGTGTGAGTGTGTCCCAGACAGGCCGCTTGAGCTGCCAAATCCACCACTTGAGTAAGTGCCTTACCTTTGCAGAATGGCACTATGTTTTATTCCCCTTTAACTGGGGCTGTGCTTCCTTCACCCTGGGGCAGCTCAGGAACAGTTCCCAGAGTTCATTAGCTCCCCGGTTCTCTTCCCACTGGATATATGGAGACGGAGCGCTCCTGCTGACTGCCTGTTTGATTTTCAGTGTTCCAGTTTGTGTCAGTACCAGCTTATCTTGGCAAGTGCTCAGGGCAATGCCACAGAATCTGCCTGGCTCTGTAGCAAGTATCCTAAGTGCATCCAGAACACTTAGCTCTGCAGTGTAAGGTCTTTGTTAAGTCCCTGACACTTTAGCAAACTCGCCATGCTTGACTGTTTAGCTTATTATCAATTAGCCCCTGATTGTGTGCATGTAATGCTCACAAAACACTGTGAGTGGATGTGAGATGAAAACAGCAGCACGTGGAGCTTGTGCCTAACGAGTGGTGATTAGTGGGTCTGGGCGAGGCGTGGCTAGGCTTTGTAACATCATTCTGCACTGTGGACTCTGCTAATTCACTTCTCTTTATCTAATTACCCAGGGTGCACACAAACACGCTCACGCACACACGCAGACCCTCTGTACCACTCTCTCTGCTTACACTATGTATTTCCTGCAGATATGTAAAGTGACCTCATTATTCCTGAGCCATCCACTTATATATTTATATTTGATCTGTTAATAAACAGCCCATTGTCCTGAGATGTAGAGGCTGCTGCCGCACACACTGGAGGATTGCTTATTACCTTTCCTCCAGAGAGAGCTGGGATGGAAACATCTATTCTTCACATGACGCCCAGCCTGTGTACCAGATTTTCACTATTGTGCTGAATCTTGTTCTGTGGTATTTATTTGTTATTTCTGCTTTATATTGTTCCTTCGTTGCTGTTGCCCTACACAACAGAGGTGTAACGGGCAATAAGTATGTAGTTTAAACTCAAACTCACTTGAATACATTTTCATTTCAACATTCCAATTACCAAGTGGGGTGCACACAGCTATTGTAAACAACTGATTTCACTGTTATGAATGAGAGAACCACAACAGGTACATTTAGCCAGCATGTTTAGTGCATGTACTTTCCTTCAACATTTTTTTCTGTTTGCATGATGGGGAATTCTTTAATTTAAGTTTCTAGGAGGCATTGAAGGTTTAATTGGTGACATTATCTCAGGTAAAAACTCCATTACTCATGCCTCATTGGCTAATCCATATCCGTGCACATAATGATTGCAAGCACATGTAGAGATGAGCTGTTAGTCACCTCTGCAGACATTTTTAATGAAAATGTAATTAAAAACCAACCATTTGCACTTTATATTAACACAATTCTACTCCAGCATAATGCTTGGTAAATTTTTACATTAATACAATGTCTGAACAGTGATCCTTAAATGAGAGAGGCTGTAAATAACCATTGCGCATATTGCCACATTTCCAAGTTCATTTTTTTTGTGGCGGCTGCTGCTGGAGCCAGAACCCAGCCAGTTAATTTGATTTAATTGCATTCACTGTGCATCCCAGGTGTGATTCAGTCCCTCATTACATGGCTAGAATCAGAAGCAGCAGGACACAGGGACTCGAGGGCCCAGAGAAAACCACTGTACCTCACCACATTTTCTTTTTGCTGTGAAAAAATCTCCATGTTATTGTGCATGTGTCCATGGTGCCAGTTGTGGCACATTCGTTATTTTTTATATTTCCTACGGGTTAATTGCAGGATGTGATTTCGATGTATTGTGCGTCTCTGTGGATGACGCAAGACTGGTGTTTGTGTTTGATTGTGCGTGCGCGTGTGTGCCCCGTTATTCCTGGCATAGGGACAGCCTGTGACTCCGAGATAATGGTCCTCGGTAGAACGCATCAGTCGGACCAGAGCTGTATCGAGATGTGTGTTTGTGGATATGGAAGAGGGAGAGGGTGTTGTATGCAGTGCACATGCTATCTGCTATGGGAACGCTGTCGTACTATTCAATCAATACCCCAGCACACTCCTCCGCACCCAGGCTCACATGGGACCTCCCTGCTTTCATTAAGTAGGCCTGCTGCTCCTCTCTGCTGGGGCTGGGCGGGGGTGGGCTGCTCCTCCAGGAACACTGGGGAGACGGCTTTGTGAGAAATACAGAAAAGAGATGCAGTGTAAAAGAATCAAAGAGAGTGATCAATAAAAGCTGCTGCCAATTAACAAACACAAAACTATGGATTTTAAAATGAGTAAAATGGGTTGCGTTTCGTAGTTCTAAATCATACAAAACCTATGTTTTACATTCTACAAAATTGTATTTGAAATTTCATTGTATTTTTGTGTGTCCTTGTCTTGTAAGGGTTGAATTTTGAAAATTTCTGACAGCAGTAGAGCTAGTCACAATACTAAAATTTCAAACTGGATTTTGATACTAAGGAATTGGTTCAATACTTGATAACGATTCCTTTACCATGATTATAATTAAAACGCACTTTCTTTAGACAATAGAATGCGATTTGCACCTTTAAATATTACTTTCGTTTACATTACCATGTGGCATTATCTTTGTAATCCCTCAGTCGTCCAGGTAGGTTCCATAGAGGCCCATGGGTGTATGCTAGTGTATGTGGTCTTGTACCTGTTCTGATACAGCTCAATGTCATTCTAAAGCTACTCAGGAAAGGTTCAGTTCTGTGCCGCAAACATGGCTTTTTTCATATCAACACTTGAGTATCTAGTTTTAATACAAGTTTTAGTATCGATTAGTATCAGATTTTTCTAAACAGCGATTTTTTTTATTTATTATTTGCTTAATTTTTTTTGCTTGTTTTTAGTATGCTTGTCTGACAAAACAGAGTTGTGAGGTGAAAACATTCAGACAATTCAGCACATTCAGCCTGGATTTCATCTCATAAACCACAAACAGACGTGTACACTGCAACCAAACTCTTGGACTACTACTACTACTTACTCTTACTACTACCTCTATTTACTACTACTTATTACTAACATTACTACTACTTACTGTTACTGCTATTACTGCTACTACTTCTACTACTGCAACTACTGCAACACCACTAACTACCAACTACATTTTGACTGTACACATGAATAAAAGACAACTACCTAAACTTTCCAAAGGAGATAAACTTGGGCCCTCTTGAACACAAACAAAACATTTTCTTCAGTCCTAATGCTTATTCACGATGGCAGTGGAGGCAGACGCACATTCACAGCTTGTAGTGAACAGCAGAATAGTACAGAGTAGTCGGCCTTTCCGGGAGGTCTTCTTCCTCAGTGTGAGAACGGTAATGATCACACAGCTACTGCAGCCCTCCTCTTCATACTGTGCCCAAGACTTTCTCACACCTCCTATATATTCTTTGATTCATAAGAAGCACCTGATTATGTTAAAGTACTAGGGGAGAGCTGCTATAGGAAGATGGACTCCCCAGGTTGAAACTAAACTTTTTTTTTTTTAAATGTAATAATGTTATTCAGGGCTGGGCAATAAGAAAGTCAGTATTGAACAAAACACTACTTTTTCCCTTATATTTACCAATCCCAGTTTTTGATTCAATTAAATGTTGTCTTATATATAAACATGGATTTCAATATTGATATCATGAACAATACAGGCTTTAATTACTTGTTCTGATACAGCTCAAGATCATTCTAAAGCTAATCAGGAAAGGTTCATTTCTGTCTTGGGAACCACACGCTTTTGCTGACAGTGGAAGTGGTTTAGGGCAGCACAGTTACTTGTTGTACAAATCAAAATCCCAATTTGTAAGTACCACAATTACCCACAATTACGCCACAAACAATTATTCTCTTATTATCCATAAAAACTGTACAAAAACTACCTGAAATTTAATGAATTTATTTTGTCTGTTCATACATCAGTCTTACTGTCAGTTCTTCTGGACACTTTTAAAATGCCTGTCTAATCACAATCACAATGCTTGTCAGAAAAATTACAGTTCGATATTTTTCCTAAATCATGCAGCCTGTAAGTGTTTGCGGATCTCTGGATTAAAGAGACCTAAGCTTAGGGTTTCACTTAGAAAAGAATGATTCAAAGAAAATTGTATTGCTTCCTCAACCCAACGTCGTTATTATTTTGGGCAGACCTTTATAAAGATGTTGTCAAGGATGGAAAAAAGACAGCTTTGATCTGGCTCCTCCTATGTTGCCATGGCAGCCGATTGTGTTGGCATGTGCAAGCTTTGGCACTGCCCGCACCTCTGGCATCACAAAGCCCCAGGGAGCTTGGAGGCCGGAGTGTATAGAGCAAAATGAAAGAGCATTTATAGAAGTGGATACAAAAATGAATCTATAAAAATGAGTCCTTATGACACCCTTATGTAGCTATGTGCGTGTGAATAAGATTAACCTGTGTGTGCACGTACAGGTTATGTGTGTGTGTGTGTGCACATGGTTGTGAACTGTGCACGAGTTTTGTCAGCCATGGGGCCACTTTCCCTCCCTGGCCAGACGGTGCTCACCACTGGACAGATGGCCAACACTCCGCCTCTCCTCCTCTTCCTCCTGGTGCCTTCATCTATCTCTCCTCTCCTCCTCTTCCTCCTGGTGCCTTCATCTATCTCTTCTCTCCATCCTCTTCCTCCACATCCCCCAAACTCCCATCACCTCGGGCCCACACTCCCAGGCTCCCAGCATCCCTCTCTCCCTCCACACCTCTGCCATAATAAATTCAACTTGTGTGAAGGCATTTGACTTAAAATGCTTTCACTCTCTTAGTTACATCCTGCATTACCCCTAGACTTTTCCACAATGTTTTATTTCTGACACCTTATATTTTTCACATTAAAGAGATTGGAGAAGTCAATGTCAAGCTTAATGAAGGCCCTCTCTATGAATATATAGGAACAAGATTATTCACAATCAAGTCAAAATTAGAATTTTCACATATTCACCTTTCAGATGTTGCCATGGGCCATCATGACTCAATTTCTATACAGACTATAAAACCGCTTTAGAATTGGTAATGCACCACTTCTAAAGCTTGTGACTTGTTTGTCACATGAACATTTTACACAAATACACCTACTTTATTTAATATTTTAGCTGCAAAACACTTCTTAAATTGTTCATTGAAACGAATGGGATTCCCATATAACTGGAAGTGTGATTTAGTAGCATTTAGAGGCAAAATTGGGCAACGTGGAATAAAGTCAATAGTAAATGGCAAAGGTTGTAATTGTTCCTATAATAGCTAACATAATAACTAACATATAAAATCTGGAAGAAATTATTAGATACAACTTATGTCTGAAAGTGTTTTTTCAGTGTTTCTCAAACTGTGGATTGTGGACCACAGGCCCTCTGTTTGAGTGTTTCCTTTGGAGACAAATCGATCAATGTTATCAACTATCAGTGCTAATAAATAATCTGCAGTTTACCCTATCCAGGGTTTTCTCATTTTAGATGTGGTTTCATCTTATTTTAGAAAATCATGACCTGAGGAAGATCTACTGAGCGATACATTGTCACTTTATTCAGTGCAGTTTGGACCCAAGTGTGCAGATTTTATCTTGCTTTCCATGTTCACGGTAGTAGCCTAGCACCAGTGACGTGTGCGTATGTACACTTCTTATAATATAGTCTTATTTTAGATTATGTTTAGCCCTATTTTAGACCTGATTATGTCCGGGTTTAGATCTGGTGGTACTCAGAAAGCCAGTTAACTTCTTCATGCTGTGAACAGCTTCTGGCATAATAGTTTTCCTGTTTTTTCAATTGATAGCAACCTGCACATTTCCATCTTAAAAAGAAAGATGTTGATGTCTATAAATTTATTTGCTTAAAGCTGTAATGATAAAGTCACATAACATTCCAAACAGCCATATAAACTAAAATAATCCCAATTCAAGGTCTGTTCCTCCTTCAGACCTGTCCTACCTCTTTATTCCAGCGCTGTGCTCTCCTGTCCCCTCCAGCCAGGGCCTTCGGTGTCAGTTCTATTGGATCCTCAGCGTTATAATGTGATAATAAGGTGTGAAAATGGAGACACAATGGAGCAGTGTGGATTGGGCCGCCACAGCCCTCCACTGGTCCCCTCTCACACTGCCTGTCTGTTAACAGGACATGCACATTTGAGCGCGCTGCCAACACAAAATGAGATGTTCCACTCTGTCACATTCAAAACTTTATTATGGAAATTAAACCTGAATTGTTGTAGTTTTCAGTGATTTCTAATTTCTTGTTTTTGCAGGAGTGCGCGCCTCAGAAAAAGAGCCCAAAGAGGGTGAGAGGGCGGAGGAGGGAGAAGAGGACCACGACGAAGATCGTGAACATGATGATGATTTAGATGACGAGTCCATATTTACGTGTGACAACTGCCAGCAGGATTTTGACTGTCTGGCAGAGCTGACAGAGCACAGGACCAACCACTGCCCTGCTGGTAAGTCTATGTACAGAAGTGCCCTGGTCACAGAGCACAATAGTGTCACAAATTAACTCACCTGCCCCTATGCACTCCACTGGGACGAGCCCACAGCACATTTACAAATGCTGCTGTTAGTTTAGTTGTAATTAATGAAAGCTCCACTGAACATGTGGCAGATGGTACCTACATATTAATCCAAAATGCAACACACAACAAACACATGTTTAGAGGCTCCAACTTAACAAGATGGAGTGTGTGCAGAGCATGGGCGGCATGAATATATGAGCCGAGCTGGGCTTAATTAAAAGATATGGATTAATAGTATATAGTATTAGTCAAACTACTCTATATTACTATATTTAAAGCTCACCGCATGATATTTATTGTGCTGTTTTTTCAGTTTTTTTCTCTTTTTATTTTCACTTCACTGCAGCAAAATGATACTTTCAGGTTGAGCCATATGACAGTACAAATTCAAATTCTTAATGAGCTTTCATCTATAAAATGCCAAAGAATTCTAACTTAATTCTAACTAAGATTTCTGAATTTCCAAAAAGATTGTTTGAGGTCACTTTACAAGGCGTGAGTAATTTAACTCTTAAGAGGGCACACGATCATACTGTACAATAGTTCACACAGTCAGTTTTGGGGCTACAACCAAAGTTTGTCTTAATCTTGTCCCTGTCTCTGTGTGAGACCTGCAACCCACGTTTCCTGAGCTACTACACAAGATTTCCTGAAATCTTTAATCTCAGATGGCCAAACTTGTGCTGTGGATGTTTGGTCAATTTGCCTTTACAGCCAGCCCTTGAATTCAATACAAAAACTCCTTGGTAATAGTGATTTTTGGTATTGCAATAACTTTTTCAGTACTACAATTATCAATATTCCAGTAGTACTAAAAGTCTAGTGGCAAAACAAAACTACACAATTAGCACAATGTGGTGTTCTAACAAAGTTGCTGAAAACTAAACAGTATATTTAGAAAAACAATCCTATTCTCCACAAAATGAAACCACATTGCTCCATATGTAATTACTTTATTTAAATGTTTTTGAAATGGTCGGCGTTGCACTCTGACCCACTTCTCCCTGCTGCATCACCCACAGCATCAACACATGGGCTGCTGTCATAGCTGGATGTGCCCTGTGATTCCAGCGCAGGAGTCTGGGGAAGGCTACATGTTGCTGAACGTGAGGCGAGGACAGGGGAGTGAATGGGAGGAGAGGAGGAGGACGGGAGGTGGGGAGGAGGAGGATAGAGGGAGTGCACCAGAAAGAAAAGAAATGATAAAACATCTTCCCCCTCGAGACGGAGCGGTTGAGATTGCAGAGTAATCCCACAGCTCTGCAGAGGGCTGGTGCTGCTTGTATGCGGATTCCTCCATGTACACTGGTGTTTATGGCCGAATATAATGGGACGCTGTAGAGTAAGAAGTTAGTATGGGACCACAGGATTTTGGTTATTATTATGAAGGGGGGAGAATGCTAAATTAAAACACATGGACTAGAGAATCCTTTTAAGTTCTCTGGTCCTAGGCCCTCGGGAGACGATTTGGAGGGAGGGCACACAACTGCACGCACTGCCTTCTGGGACTAAACACGCCACAACACATCTGCATGAGAGATTGACTTGGTGCATTTTGTAGTTCGATGGTGTACCTCGGTCCCCAAGCTGAATGTCGGCCATCTTAGATTTGGGGTGACACAAGAGAGACTGCCAGAAGTAGATTGCTTAGAAAAGTTGACCAAGCTTTCTTTGTTTATAATTTGTGCTGTATTGTCAAAACAGGGTGAAAACTATGAATGATGTATAATTGTGCTGAACTCTAAGGCTCATTACTTTTTCATCTTTTACTCAGTATAGAATAGGGCTGCAATGATTAAAGGGCCCATATTACACTATTTTTAATCTATGTTATAATGTTGTTTCCTCATCACAAACCTGGAGTTGTGTTTTCTTTCATTCACACATGTTTAACGTGCATATTTAGACTGTGTTCTTTTCTCAAACAGAAAACACACTGTCCCACCTTGTGATGTCATGTGGTAATACAGGAAGTGTTTTTAAACTCCATACACCTTCACTAGAATCATTTGGATCATTCATCTCTGTAGTGCCAATCTCTACTGAACAAACGGTAAACAGAGCATTTTGAGCTTTGTAGATGTAGACAGAGTAATAATAAAGGGTTATTCAGACATTTGTGAATCAACAAAACACAACTCCAGGTATGTTTTTGATTAGGTAACATGGCTTAAAGCTCAAGAGTCTGTTATGTGTATAATAGATCCTTTAATTGAATGATTGTGACTAGTGATTATAAAAATTTATTTTGATAACCATAATCGTTATCTGGACTAGAGACTAAATGACTGATTAATTGGTTGATGATGTTGACCAAAATGTGCATTAATCGTCTAATTATTTCATTTAAATTATAAGGATTTATGTGGGACAACAGCAAAAAAGATTTGAAAGTTAATCATGAGTTTAATTTGCCTTTTCCATGTAAATACATTGTTTCATAATATTTTTCTGCATAAATGGTTGATTTTGCATGAACTCCGATGCAGGTGTAGTTTTATGCGTACATTTTGAGTCAGATACATAGACATATGTGATAGATTTGAGAGCCTTTGCCACGCCCCCTTTTTAGTTGATTAATCGATCAACAGTCTTTAGTCAAGAATTTCTTTAGTTGACTACAGCCTTAATCTTGACTATATAGACTCTAAAACCCATGGCAAAAGAAAGTGTATAACAAAAACAATGGCATTATTAAATCAAAATGTAAAAAATAATGCGCTTTATTTGTAAATATGCTGTATTTAGAACCCTCAATCACCTTTTTTTTTATGTTGTTAAAAATCTCGACTATTAAAAAATTTGAGTAGCAGGCTGTAGCCCTAGTATAGAGTGTATGAATAACAGCCTGGAGAGAGGTGAAATACAAGACATCACCTCTCGTATTGTCCAAAAAGTAGACTTATTTTAAACTGTTTTAGTTGTAACCAATACAACGGCTTGTATGGGGTCCTTCAGGTCTAGAGTACACATAAATCTGCTGCTTACATTATTAATTAAAACATAGCTGGTTATAAGCTTTACTTGTGTCTTTCAATTCCATAGTAGGCCTGTAAATGATAATGATAACATTGAAACTACTTAAAATAAATAAAAATAATGCAGGATAATAACAGTAAACCATTAAACAGGCAGTATTATTTAAAGGGATGAGCTGCAACAAATTAAAATGGGAATGAACCAACAATTAGTCATAAAAGTATTCAACCCTGCACAGCTCAAATCTTACCGTATTACAACTAAAATCAGAAAAAAACTCCCCATTATTGCAAAGAGTATGTACACATGATAAATACTGAGCCTCCCACTGTTCCATCTTTCATATTTTAAGTCGCTATAGTAGTTGTACCTATTCCAAATTTTCTGGTAAGAGACCAGCTCCTGGTTGTGTCCATAGAGATATGCAAGGGCGATTGCTTTTTCAAGAATGTAAAACAGTATGACATTACATTTGTTTTTTATGTAATTACAGATTTATTTTTATTTTTATTTTTTTTTACAATAAAACAATACATTGAAAAATAGGCATTATACTCTAAGCGGACTCACCTCAGATTGGTCCTCTAAATTGGCTTGGTGCTTCTAAATAGATTATAAGTTTGATATCATACTGTGAAAATTTCCAGGCACCTGGGAAGTTACACAGTGCACCTTTTAGGAAACACATATTTTTTATCAATTCATATAGTAAAATAGAGGCTAATAATACCACAAATTACTACTCACTGTTTAGAAGCTATGGTTCCCCCAGTGTATTATTGTTTTGAGGCAATAACATATATGATATTTAAGTATGCAGTATTTATGAAAGTTTAATTATTAGATAACTTTGTTGATGCACCAGTCTCACACATTTGAGCCTTAGTTAGTCACATACACACTCCCTGGTGATGACCCTAGAACCAGGTTAGTAGATAATGGTGAATTCTCAACAGAAAAATCACTGTTGTCTGTAATGCTAACTATGCCACTGTAGCAAATGGTTCCCCGGTTAGCATCTAGCTTTGGCTGTAACATGGAATGGGTCCCAGGTGCGAGACTGAAGCACCAAGTAATTCAGTGCCACTCCAGCAGAAGGCCTATAAAGAGGCGCCATTAATTTGAGTGGAAATTGGACAAACACGCGCACGTCGCCTTGTGTCATTGGTGTAAATGTGTAAACCTGTTTCAGCTCGCACACCTCACAACCCCCCGACCTGCTTAGAGAATGCTGTTTCTAACTGGACACTGTGAAGTACTGTTTTATTGTACTTATTGTAGCAGATGCTCACTGCAATCTTTACTAATGTAGAACCCAGAGATGTGGAAGATTTTTAAATAATCTGGTTTGTACTCATTTGCTATTTGGCAAACAAAAAGACTTTCTGTAATTTTATGATCCTATATCAGTAGTAGTTTTTTGTGGTTTAATGTATTTTCTTTCACCTGATATGTGACAGTTAAGTTGTTTAGTTTAGATTTGGTCTTTATTTTAAACATATTCCGTCTAATGTTGTATCCTCACACTGTAACCTGACCCCCCCATCTCTACTCCCCCCCACAACACTGATTGCCCTATTTATTTTTTATTGTAGGTATTGCAACAGTCCCAGTAAAAACCACATGCAAAATCCTCCAGTTTTAAGGTGCTTTGACGGCACAGTTTTATGGCTGTAAATCATAAAGATGAATGCAAAGCTCCTTGGCTCTAAAGTGCAGATAGTACCTCCTCCCTGTGCACCCTTTATGTCGTGAGAGTGGCACACACATGACAAATGGCACTATTAGGGTTACAATCCTAACAAATAACTTTGGGTTCAGAGATGTACTGGTACAGTTTGACACTTGAAGTTTTTCATGTGTGACAAGTCGACACGGAGATGGGGAGCCCTGTATATATTTTAGTGACATATGTCTGCAGACTGCATGTGCACTTCAGTTGTTCAGAGTGAGTCGGGGGAGTGTGGCGGGTCTCGGTAGGAGTCAGAATGTGGAGCAGAGGGTCCCAGAGGAGAAGAGCAGCGGAAAAAACTCCTACACATCAAATGGAGAACAGTCTCTGGCCCCAGTCATCCACATACACACACAACACAGCCCATTAGGGAATCCCAAAAGCTATTTTACTGGCCACAGCATTCCAAGGTTGGGTCAAAGTGATACATGGAGATGTTTAAACACTGACTCAGTCCGTTTACATACAAATCACACTTAGGCTTAGCTTGTGGCTTGTTTAAGAAATTACAGACGCAAATAGTAGTGTCTAATAAACTTTAAGCATTACTGTAATTAAACCAAATTATCTGGCGACGCTCACTAGACATAACAATAATATTGACCAGGATTGCCAGTTACATTGCAATAAAAATATTTATAAATAATTATTAGATCATATTACAAATGCAAGTCTTATACTCCACAAGAATGCAGAGAATAGATGTGGGAAGGACAAACGTCTTGTGTTTTACATTTATCAGAATAAATCATGGAAAAAACAGATATTGTATGAGGTTTATTTTATATACACATTCATAAAATAATAATAATAAATACTACTACTAATAATAAAGACACCAGTATTATGAGTAAATTGTAATGTGTACTGCTTGCACATGAGTGTGTATACATGCTTGTAACAGAGACAATGCGCTGAGAGGCTGTTAAAGGCTGTTAAAGGTTGTAAACGACACAGAGAAGAGCCACTGGAGAGGAAGAGGAAGCGAGAGGAGGAAGAGAAGAAGCTGTCAGTCAGGTTCAGGGATGGACACGGCTCCTGTCATTGACAAATAGGCCGTCATTAACCCAGCCCCTCTGAGTGGAGAGGGAGGGACAGAGATGTGAACATGTTCACTGCTAAAGGTATTTGTGGGGTCTGTGTTAATTGAGCACATCCAGCTGCACTCTTGTCTCCCCTCTTTCCTCTCTCAGTGGGGGACACACAAGATTACTAGGGAGCCTTTGCAGTGGGGAGGGAAAGAGTTGGGGTGCAGAAATGTACAAGAAAGAGGGGGGAAATATGGGTAAGCCTAAGGGACCTAACTTTACAATAACGCTGGTCAATAGAGAGTCAAGCCATTTTTCATTTTCTGTGAAGAGGACCATCAATTTTACCAAAGGTACAGACGCTGTAGTCTGTAGGGCCGCTGAAGAACAGTACCTTTACCATAGACATAGACCAGCTTCACATTTGCTTTGTGTAGATTAATGTTTAAAACCCAGCTAAAATCACCAAAATTGCGGTATAGTGAATGAGGCTGTAAGTAGCCAAAGTGAGAGTAGGCACTAATCACTTAACAGTACTGTAGCCTTAACCTTGCTGTACGGAGAAGGCAGAGACTATACATATATATAAATGGACATAGCTAGCAGTCATGTTCGAAATAGGAAGTGAGCATGGGGGCCTCTAGCTGCAGTGACTCTGGCTCCAGTTGCTTTTACGTTGAATAATTGTCACCCGTCTCTCTGTAACTGCTGCAGTATGCACTGCTTTGTCATTTTGGTCTTCAAATGCTCATATACCCACTCTATAGAATCCTGATGTTTTTATGCAGCTATTTTGTCTGTAAAATTCCTGTTCCTAGTATGGAGCTGGCTCCATATTTTCTCCTATAACTGCTATCTTTGTGAGCTTCATTTGACTAGACGCTATGGGCGATGACACACTTTCTTAGTCCATTTCTTTATACAGTTTATGGAAGAAAGGCCAGTAAGGCATGTAATTAAAAAATGCAAAATGCATTTAATGCCATACTGTAGAACATTCCAGGCAAAGCAATAAAAGCAAAGACAAAGCAATCTCTATGGAGTCAGACAAGCAGTGGACATCCCATGGGTTACATAGTGCACCTTTTAAATTCGTCATCTCAAAGTTGTCTGGATTGTTCCCTAACCATGGAGTTTTTGTATTGCATGAACAGAGTGCAACTTAGTCCTGTTCTGTAACGGTAGAAAAACGGGTGAAAGTGCAGAGTGAGAGAAAAACAGCAGTGTCTGTTAGCTAGGAGGGCCCTTGGGTGACTGGTCTGCCCCCCCCTCCCTCTCCTGGGACATCTCCCCACCGTTAAGCTTTTACCGTCTGTTACAACCCGCTGTCCCACACATCCAGGGAAGTGCCCTGTCTCTCCACATACACATGTCCCCACACGCACACACACACACACACACACACACACACACATGCAAACACACAGGCAGCCCGGGCGTCTGTCGTCAGGATAGCAGCTGAGTCCTGCGAGGCCTGCACTCTTATTAAAAACCACAGATCACTTTCTACCAAAGAGAGAGAGGGACAGAGAGAGCCCGGTGAGAAGGAGGAGGAGAAGGAGGAGTGTAATGTGAAACAAAATTACAGACAGCCTCCTGCACTCTGCCCCCCGCTCACTGTGACTGTCATTTTCCAATCCAGGAGCTGCTTCTGATTGACAAAGTAAATATCCGCCTCGTGCACTTAGGCTGTCATGTTCACACCTCCTGTTTTCAGTAAACCCTTTTCATAGAGATATGAGACAGACTCCTTCCATTCATGTACTGCATGATAAAAGTACTGTACAAAATTTTGTGTTTTTGTTACTGTTTCATTCAGTCAAAACTGTACTGTGCCGGACCAAAGCCTGGATAATTGGCAGATGTCTTTGTGCATTTGTTGAAGACTTTCAAGCAGTCTTTTTATTCAATATTTTTTTAAATGTAAGGTCTTATATTGACTAAAATTTACTCTTGTGATACTTCAGCCATATTAGAATGTTGTTGCCTCCTCAGAAACATACCTGTAGTTGTGTTTCCTTCACACATTTTGAGTAACCCTTTATTATTATTCTGTCTACATGTCCAAAACTCAGAATGCTGTTCCACCTTGTGATGCCATGAAGCAATAGTTTCTAAGTTAACAACTATCTTTTACCTTTTGTTCAGAAGAGATTGGCAGTTCCAGAGCTGAAATTATCGAAATAATTCTACTGAAGGTATATGGAGTTTAAAAACACAGTGGAGCACTTCCTGTATTACCACATGACATCACAAGTTTGTTTGAGAGAAGAATTTGTGTGTTAAACATGTGTGAATGAAACAAAATGCAACTCCAGGTATGTTTGTGATGAGGAAATAACATTATAACATAGATCAGAAAATAGTGTTATGTGGGCCCTTTAAATTACCATTGTATTTGGGTGTCTTTGGTCATTTGCAGTACTTGACTAATTTCAGAGCTATTTTCAGGGTTAAATGTAGAATGACCTCAGCCATACAGTGCCTTTAGGTGGAGGTACATCTAAAGAGACAGAATATGTGTCTGCCAGAAGGTGCTCTGAAAGGGTCCAGTGTCCCCGGCCCCCTGATGCTGCTGCACCCGGGGGTGGCCTGTAGATTCCAGCACTAAGCCCTTGGCACACAGACAAGCGCACTGACACAGCTGGCTGCCGCTCAGGGTTTCCAGGGAGAGACAGAGGGAGCAGGGGGGAGAGAAAGAAAAGAGAAAGAGGGAGTGAGAGATGGAGAGAAACGGAGAGGGTGAAGGAGCAGGAAAAAAAGAGGGAGCAGGAAAGAGAAGGACCAGGAGAGGTGCTCTGGGAGGGGGTGTTGTGAAGTCATTTTTCATCACAGGGTTCATTTTTCACCAGCCGAGTTCTCCCACTCTTTATCTGTCCTCCCCTCCCTTGATCCCGCTTTGTCTCTCTTTATCTTCCTTTTCCTCTTTTTCCTGTTCTCTCTCTCTCTGTGTCGGTCCCTTGCTCCATGCCTAAACTCTGTGTGTCCTCCCTCCCTCTCTTTCAGCCTAGTTTCTCTTTATGAAATATGGATGGGAGCAGTTTTGGGCGCGCAGAGAGCTTTGCAGTAGGAGGGAGGGAGCAGTGGAACTTGGGAACTGGCAGCAGCAGAGGAGGGGGCTTGTGTCTCAGCAGACGTGCCTTATGCATGCACCTAAACACCTCACTGAGCAATCTGTCAACATGTCAGCAACACATGTTTGGTAAAAAAGGGGCTCGCGCGGCTCCGAGCCAGAGCGGAGATGGTGAAAAAGTCTCTCTCCTCCTCCGATGGGAGTAATGGCTCCCACCAGGGCTCTGGAAATGCTTTGAATTCAGCAGATTTCTATTGCGGGGTCCTCCCCTGGGGGCGTCTTTTTACAATGCCTGCATCTCAGAAATTTGAGCCCGAGGACCCCTGGGGGCGTCCTTTCATAATGCCTGAAAATGTAGGGTTATATTGTGTGCTCTTCCCCATGGGGCTTTTATTAATACCTGTATTCACTGCCACTGGAAATTACACAGGCGGCGCTGCAGGGGCCCACGCTCACTCCAGGAAGGCAGAAAAACTCTGCAGGGACATTTTCTCCTCTCCTCCCTTCATCCCCTCCCTCTCCCCTTTCCACTTTTCTTAGTTAATGCAAGAGTGGAAAAGAAGAATTTGCCAAAGGACACAGGGAAGGCTGTGCGTGTGTGTTGGCACCAGCTAACCCCTTGTATTCAGTCCTGCTTTGCTTTGAGCAAAAGAAAGACACGATTAAAAATGTAGCTTCTACTTCCCTCTTCCTCTCATCCCTCTGTCCTTGTGTGCCCGCGTGTGGATCTAGCAGAGAGTAAATATTTGTGTGTCATGTTTGAAAGAGTGTGGAGAGGAAGAGCCTAAATCTATAGTCCAGTGGAGTGTGTCTGCGCCCGGCCTTGTGTCTCCAAACATTCATTAGAAGGATTCTGCCAATGGCTCTGCAGTTTGTTTGTGTGTGGCTTTAACAATCAAATATTGACACAGTCAGATTATAGACATATACATTTACATAACTTTGAATAAATCTCACTTATCTGATCCAAACAGCCAAACAGTCTGGATGTTTGATTCTATCTTGACCCAGGCTATAGGAAGAACCTCATAACTTTTAAAGGGTTGGTTGAATTCCTCTGTTCATTATGACTTGATTAAACCCTCTATACAATGTTGATTTATTGTCACTCTAGTTCTTAGGTTGAATACACCTGCCCAATATTTAACATAGATGTAGAGGATTTTTACACCAGAGCAGACTGTTCTGAGCTTGAAGGCAAAAGCAGCAGATCAGGGAGAGCCCCTGGGGAGGCTGTAGGAGAGTGCCTCAGGTGACTGTAGCATTGGACAGGTACAAACAGCAACAGGCATCAAGGAAGAGCTCCAATCCACTTTTACTATGACAATATGCACAATATGACATTAGATGCTTTAGAGTCGGCACTGAGCAGCTGCTGGGGCTGAAACCTCACTACTGAAACAACACCACTGTCTAATACGCATTAGACAGTGGTGTTGTTTCAGTAGTGAGGTTTACTGGCATATGTAAACAAAGAAGAAGCATTCATAGTGTTGGGTACCTATAGATTTTTACTACTGTACATACACCCTGGTTTTTGGAGTACAAGCTGCTCAGTTTTGAAGAAAAAAAAACACTAATTGATATTTAAATCATAATCAGAATTGCAATTATTTATTGCTTAGAGAGAGTGTAGAGCATCAGTGTATATGAAATAAAGTTGTAAACATACAAGAGCTCAAGATTGCATACAGAGTTATTTTTGATCACAATACTCATTTAGACCATTTTACTGATTCATTGGAGCAATAATCATAATTCATATTTGATCAGTAGCACAGCGTGCTTGAACCATATGCATCTCTTCCTGTGTCTGTAAAGTATCCATTGCCATAGAGTCCATAGCAAAAGGTTGAATTCTGTCAGTTCACATGGACAGTTTTTAAAGTGAATATGTTTCTCCACTCATCCAGGCGAACAAAATATATTCAATGACAAAGCACACTAATAACTCATTAGTGCCCTCCCAGGAACCACAAGACAACACTACAAAAGAAAATATTAAATTAGCACCACTTTTCTAAGCCAAAACTTATTTTTGGTGTTAAAAGGCCATTGCTGATGGATGCTACCTCACCTCAGTAGTTTTACATCAGTATAGTTGTGGAGTACCTCTGGTAACAGCTGTAGTACTCCTTAGTGTATATTTTCATATGTAGTCCACTGTATTCTCTTGGTTTGCAGTTCCTGTGAGTGTGTATGTGGACAGGTCAGGATGAAGCTGTCATGGGGCCCATGTGGGGGCCTCTTCCGTGGGGTGGGGGGCTCCACATAATGAGGACCAGGCCCTTCCCTTGGATTCCTGCACCCCTGCCAACAACAGGGACCCCAGACCCTCGCCCCATCCTTTCTCTCCTCTGTGCCTCCTGCTGACTCACGGGACGCTCACACTTTCTTCTGCACATTGTCTTTGCTCTTTCTTTCTCTCTTCTCAAGTGGAACCTATTCTGTCCATTCTCTCATACCTGGGACAGTGACAGTTAACATTAATATGCATCAACTTGATTTATGATTTGGATCATTTTACTTATTTAAAATAAAGTATAAAGAGTGTGCTATATCAAGCAAAATGGTCTTCCGTCTTCTGACTCAAAGTGATTATGATTAAGAAATGACTGTGCTTAATTTATTATACTTCTGCTTTATAAAATGTGCTCCTCTATGGCGAATCAATAATATTGTTAAAGGTCCTCTATTACTCAAAATCAACTCTTATGAGCTTTATACCATGTTATATTGTTACGTCCTCAAAAACCCGGAGTTGTGTTTTGTTTCATTCACATATGTTTGAGTAACACTTTATTATTAGTCTGCCTATATCACCAAAGCTCATAATGCTGTTCCTCCTTGTGAAGTCATATAACGGTAACAGCTTCCCTTTACCTTTAGTTCAATAGAGATTGGCAATTTCAGGTCTGAAATTATCCAAATGATTCTAAAGAAAGTGCATGGAGTTTAAAAACACAGTGGAGCACTTCCTGTATTACCATATGACATCATAAGGTTTGACGGAGTGTTTTCTGTTTGAGAGAAGGAACATAACAGATCAGAAAGTGGCGTAATATGAGCAATTTAACAATTGCAATAGAAACATAACTTGAAGCTCACACTTTGAACATCAGTTAATGCGTGACAAGATTTGCACTTGATTTTTTTTCGACTTTGCCCTCATCGACCTCGGAGCCGTACTAGTTCCATGTCTTGACTTTATTTCCAGCGAGCACACATGCACCATAATGTCTGCACGTCCCGCTGCGTTCTCAAACTCCACACTGACCACATCCCTTCCTGTCACCCCACGCCTTCCCCCGCCCCCCTTGCCCTCCACTCTCCCTCTATTCTCTCTCCCCTTCTCCTGTGTTCCCTGTGGAGCTGGCCCCCAAAGCTCTGATCCTCTGCTCCGTGCCCCGACCCCCCCACTGTGCCCCCCCTCCTCCATCTCTCCCCTTCTCCCTCCCTCTCTGTCTCACACACACACACACACACACACACACACACACACATGTAGTGTCCCCCGTGGCGGCTGGCCCCAAAGCAGGACCCCGCTGCTCTGCCCCCCACTGTTGATCCTGCCTGTCCCTCTCTCTGCACCTCTGTCTCTCACACCCTCTTTGATGGTTCACATTGGTTACGCACTTAAGTCTTTGTTTGAACTGGAGCCATGTTGTTATTGCATTGTGGGAAAGGCTCTGTTTACAGTAGGCTTACCTGTTAATTTATGTTATGTCACAATGTTGAGCTTTTTAACTTTTAGTGAGTGAACGATGACACCTCATATGTCTGTTTTTCTTAATACGCGGTACATAAAAAATATTATTAGTGTGGTATAGCAAAATTATTACAGGAACTGTATGCAGCCTTACAGTTTTAAAAAGGCAACTACAATCATGACTGAACATGAGTTGCCAGTATGTAGAGAATACTTGGCATGGAAACTGCTGATCGAAATGAGACACTTGTGTGAGGCTCATTCTGCTTTCTGATTGGATCATTTTGTTTGAGACCCAAAACACCAAATTATAAAAAACAATGGCCCTCATGTCTGTTGTTTTTGCATTAGAATTGTTACCAGTAAAAGTTATATTTTATTTGAACTTGTATCTGGGGACACAGTTAGATAATGTTTATGATAGTTAAAATCAAAATGTTACTTTAATGAATAACTTGAGCATATAAATTTGAACACAGATCTGTCCAAATGCCAACATAAAAACATATATCAGTAGTCGAAATATTTCTTCACTTGATACACACTGAACACTGAATACAGACACAAAAGTAACTCTTATAATAATTCCCCTCATCTGTCTCTCTTTTGTCTCTCATTTGCAGTATTTCAGAAAGTCTGTGCATTTCAGTTTGGCCTTGTGTGAAGTTGAATCTTGGTGAAAAAAACATAACTACTAGTATACCTAGGGCGTCATAATTAATGTATAAACTACTTCAAAACTGCGAGAAAAAAAAAAACATTTGCTTGATTAAAATGATTAGCAGTAATTGCACAAGAGGCTGTTCAGGAAGTCATTCATTTAATATTAAAGTTTAAAGTGAACAGCATTATAATTTAGGATGTTAATCAGACGTTAGTTTAACTTAACCTTTCTTTTATGATCTCGGTCCAGCAGATCTGTTCTGTCTGGGATAAAATAATGTGCAAATATAACTTCATACAATTATACAAAGGTGCACCTGGACACAACCAGTAAGACCAAACTTAAAACACGCTATATTGGAACTTACACACACTTCATGGCTCACACATCCACACACACACACACAGTCACAGACAGAGGTGGCAAAGGCCAGTGTACCACAGGGACCGGGCCTATAATAGTTTTAACCCAGCGCTCAGGTGTGACTCGCCTTTGTCCTGCCAAATGTCAGAGAAAAGCACAACTCGGGGGAGAGAGAGAGAGGAAGAGGGAGAGAGGAAAAGAGGGGAAGGGGAGAGAAGGTGGACAGGAAGGATGGTGTGGAGTGATGGGCCGAAGAAGACCCACCAAGAGAAGAATGTATAGGGAATTAAAATAATGGACTGCTTGATGTAGGCAATCCTTCAAGTGTAAAAGTGCAAAATTGTTTTTGTTCTCAATTTGAAATCACTGAATAATTGGTGTAATACAATAAATCTGTTAGCAAGATGTGCACTTACTTAAGGTTAGGGTTTTACCAGTCTCTAACAAACATGAAAATCTCACCTCCATTCCTTACACAACCAGGGTATTTTTTTCTGTCAGTCACTTGTACAATGTGTGTTATCAATGATATACAGTGATCATTCTGTTCTGTAAAAGGCAGTCTAATGATCATGTTAAAACTAAACGGAATAGCCCGCTCTGCTTCACGGTTCACTATATAACTCTTTAGTCCTGATGGCTGTTCCTATAGGCTGTGTCTGTCAGTGTGGGGGCTGGGAGCTGCTCTGTTTTCTCCCTGCCTTAAGAGCTCTCCAGGGGACCACAGGACCAACTCTGCCAGGCTTTCTCTCACACCCCCACCCACCCCTACCCATGCACGGCCACTGACGTCAGCTGCTCTGGGCCGTCTCCCTTGGGTGCTACCAGAACCCTTTGTCTCCCTCCCCCCATGCCTCGCTCCTCTCACTCTCCCCTGCCACCCCTCCTCAGTGCTCTCTCCGTGTCCTTTGTCCCTGGAAATAGCTGTCCTGCTTACTGCCTGATTGGAATTCACCGCACTCAGGGAAGTCACAGGGGTGGGCCATTGTCAAGTGTGTGTTTGTGTGTTCGTGTGTGTGTGTTAAATGAGCATAAGTTCAGGCATATTTTTTCTCTTGTGTGGCCTGGGGTGTCCGAATGGAGGGCTATTGTTGAAGCTGTTGTTAGGGAAACCTATTAAGTTCAACTGAGATCTTGTGGTCAGAGGCCGTCTGGCCAGTTGACTAATAAAATGCATTCATTGTGCAAATCGGTACTGCACAGTGCACTTCTGGAGGGGCTAATGTATAATGAATGTAGAGCTTAAACCATAAATCATTACTTGAGCAGGTCTGGTGAACTCAAATTTTGTTCAGATGGTTTTAAAAATGACATGGAAAATATAGCCTCAATAAATTATTGTATGTGTGTGAGATAGTTGTGATTTCTGTATTTAAAGGTGAACTATGCAACTTTTCTGGTGAAGGGTCTGTCACTTGCTCGTGTCCTTGAAGATGTTTCTTTGGAATGGTCCACAAATTGTCATTTAACACATTTATCTCCATAGAGATGAGCATAAAAACCTCCCATAAGGAAGAAAATGCTCCACACACACACACCTACACACAAATAAATGTAGCGCACCTTTAATGTACAGTGTCTAAATCTGAGTTAGCTAAATTAGCAGTGGTTTGATCAACAGGACCCTTCCAGCACCCTTCATAAAGCTCGAGCCTCTGTAATGATTGTTTGCTGTGTGCTGGCATGCAGGCTGCTTTGTGCGCACAGTGAAGTGCTCACATGTAGCTGGTGTGTTCGGGGACTCATGTTCTTGTGTGTGTGTTCATGCGTGCTTCTGCTCCCAGCATGAATCCTAAAATTGGGGTTAAGGATCAAGAGAATTCCTCCCTTTACTCCCTGCCTTCCTCCGTCTCCCACAACTCCCCGTGTCTCTTTGTCTCTCGCTGCCTCTCTCTCACCCGTGCAAGTGGGATGCCTTGAAATATTAACCAATCTGCTCTTCATTTTTCAAATATGATAGAAAACACACTGCTAAATAAGTCAGCAGCGAGGGCCTGCTGGGGGAGCGCCGAGATGGGGCACTCAAATAAACAAGCAAACAACACAAACAACAACAATGAAGAGAAGAGGAAGGGACTTGTTCTGTTGCAACTATATTTTTACACTTTATATTGCAATAAAAAAAGTTTGAACCATGTGTGGGCTGACTGGATTGACGTAATTAAGTAAAATATACTTAAAGGAGATATATTATGCTTTTTGGCAGGTATTAATATTAAACTGTAACATATGTAGATAATGATTGTGTTGTCACTGCAACACTGATCTTAAAAGGCCTAGTAATCAAAACTAAATAGGCCTAACCTTTTCATAATAGCAAGCATGAATCAATTGTAATATAACTTTGAGAAGGCTAATAATGAGAAAGCACTGTTAGTTGATTTTAAGTATAATATTGCCTAAATTCTCCACAAATTAAAATATTTACGCTAAGCAGACCCTCCTGCTTGGCACTGCAGTATTCTGACTTCTGAGATCTGCATAGGAATCCTGACTTGTTGCCATATTGTAACACTGATGGATGGTTAATGCATAGGCCAAGATGGTACACAGTAGTAACAATTGCAATACTACTACTGAAAGTGCAATAGTAACTACTTTATTTATAAGTAACCAAAAACACCCATTAAACCCAATCTCCTTTCCGCTGCATATCCGCTTTAGTGACACTGGGTCAAGTAGAGTTTAGGGTTGAGTCTGGAGCTTTGTTGCAGATGGCGGTCCTTTTTCCTCACCTCACACACAGTCCCGGGCAGCTCCAGAAGTACCATGCTCCAGTAATGAAGTCCCCGGGGACCCCCTCTCTGCTGTGTGGCCCGGGCCGTCCCTCAAGTCTCCCTGTATGGAGTTTAGGGGGGCTGGGCGGGCGTTGAGTTTGGGTGGTACAAGGCGAGGCAATATTCTCTGTGTGCCACTTGCCAACTCCTGTGGCCTGTGAACAGCAAGATAAAATTCAGCG
The DNA here is from genome assembly GCA_034769755.1 of Odontamblyopus lacepedii. Lineage (NCBI taxonomy): Eukaryota > Metazoa > Chordata > Actinopteri > Gobiiformes > Gobiidae > Odontamblyopus > Odontamblyopus lacepedii. The sequence continues at coordinate 28,850,287 of CM068348.1, read as the reverse complement.
ACTTGGGGAAGTGGAGATTTGGATGGAGAGTATTTGCAGCGTGTTGAGGAGATGATCCTTGGAGAATAGTATGTTTGGTGCTTGCATGGGTGGGGGTGGGGGGTAGTGACAGCTGCAGTGGAGGGCAGTGGGGAGAGGGCCCTGACTGGTCTCTGACTGATAAGGGGGGGGCTTCATATCGAGAGACACGAGGAGTAGACTAATAATGCGTACATGCACAAGCTCATGGCCCAAAACAAGAGGGAGAAGAAGTTAAGGAAAGCTAGACGGGTCTTTGGGGTTTAAGTGTGGATTGTAGATTAGAAGTATTACCAGGCCTATTGGAATTATTGGTAAGTGAAGACCAGAGCAGAGGTAGCCATTTTTGTCTGGCCTAGGTTTCTCATCTTTCCAGCGAAGACTTACTTTCTAGAGGAAAGACGGAGAAAGAAAGAGAAAAGTGCAGAGAAAGAGGCAATATTTTATTACAACAATTATGGCATAACTGCTTTTTATTGAATGTACAAGTGTATGTTAATCTTTTTTCCTCCATTGTTACTAATACAATAAAAGGCTCCATCAGTCTTATTCACATTTTAGTAATACAATACTTGCTCACAGTTCAAACATTTGTACATAATAAAACTGACGAGGCTTAGATTTTAATTCATTTCCTTTAAAGTAATTTGGAGCATGCTAGTGTTTTTGCTTTCTCTGCAGAAGTGTAGGAGACAGGGACTAAACCCGATTAAATGAATTACTGCAATAGAACTGCATTTTGAGACAACCAGATTAATTGTGTTTATCAGTAATGTAATAGCTTCAGTAAAGTACTGCATAGTAATAGTAGTGTATGACCCTTTTAAGACCCTTTTACCCTTTTAAGTAACTTTGTCAATGAAGTTCTTTTTGATGTGTGTTTATTAGAGATCAGTCAATATGAGTTTCTAGATGCCCAATGCCAATACAATTGTATAGAATCCGATATTTTTGGGCCAATATGTAAGACAGATTTTGAATATTTTCCCCAAATTATGTCATTTTAATTTACTACAAACTCCTCCTAAGCTTTTTTTTTAACCACAAACCTTTAAGAGAGCTGTATAGTCCCTTTTTGCACAGCTATCTCTCTATATTAAAGTATTAAAGCTTTGTGTGTATTTTTTACGCAGCAGATCGACCAAAACAAAATATTGGCCTATGCTGCATCTCTAGTGTTTTAACCATTGGGTGTTCAGATGGAAGATTAGTTAGACTCTGTACAAATTTGCAGATCACAATTTATTTTTTCTTTAAAATATTTTAAAATGCCTGGATCCTTGTATTTAAGCATAATTGGACTCAGATATTAGCCTAGATATACTTAATCCAATCACAAGAGGACAGCAAAGGACAGTCATTTCTACTCACCTCCAATGTTAGAGAGATCTTACAGCTATGTTTTATTATGGCTATAGCATTTACCCCTGAATTTTTAAATCTCATGTAGGTCTATTGTAACTCATAATTATTGTGTATTAGGAAAAATGCAAAGGAAAGTTATTCATACAATATATCAGGAAACAATAGCCTTGATTAAAGAATAATGGTAGAAAAAGGTAGGGTACAAATGTGGATGTGGAAGAGATTGGTCATGCTGATGGTGCGAGTAGTGGGGGTCTTCTCTAAAGGCATGAAAGCACAATGCAGCCCAGTCATTCCACCTCTCTATCAGACTGTCTGTGCCCGCTCCTCTGTGTTTGAAGTCAAACCGCTGCTGTACAATAGACTCTGAGACCAATCGGCTTTTCCACCACACAGCCGCCTCAGCCAGGGGTCCTCACTGATCTGCACCCATCCCTCACAGGACATCCCAAAGCTCAGCGCGCCCCTGCACCTGTGTGTCGCACGCAGATACTGATACAGGGGAGCGTGGGTGTGGGTTTCCAGGCAAAAAAATAAATGGACTTTTTATTCATGGGATTTGTATTTTGGAGCAGGATTTGCATGGAGCACTCATTTTAGTGCTTTTGTGCGGGTCTTTTTAGTGGCTGCCTGTGGAGACTGTGGGGTGTAGTACGTGATGGTAAGACCTGTGTGGTGGTAAGAGCCTTGTGTCAGAAATGAAATATGTGTGGCACATTCATGATTGATAAAATTAAAATTCTAAATCCAAATAACATTTATGAGGGCTTCTGATTCTTTAAACCAGAAAAAGATCTAAAAGCAGGGCTCTGTGCACTCAATTTTTTTTCTTTTAAATTTAAATTTTGTATTAGCTATATGCACATGGATATATCTTATTCATTCTTTAAAAAGATGTTTTAGTGATCATTCTTTCCTTTAGAATTAGTTTATTTTTTTAATCAATTTCCTCCTTTTTCTTTTCCTTGCCCTGTGTCCTTGACCTCCCCACACCTCCTGGGACAGGCCTCTTTAATACTTGAGTAATTATTGCCCCTCACGCACACAAGCCAGGTGCTGCACCACGTCAGACATACATTGAACAGCTTTGCTCTGATTGAAATACTGTTAGATAGTGTTGGTTTTGCATTTGCTTTCATGTGAGTAGCTCCTGCTTTTTGGTTGTTTGCCAGTGTTTGTGTGTGTTTATGCATATTACAGTAGAGCACAGGCCTATGCTGTGTTTCCCTGGGTGCCGCGTGGCTGCTTGGCTCTTGCCGTCTGTGCCTGTAATCCCTGAGTGTGGCAGTAATGGCAGGTCCAGGTGTTCCGCTAGCTCTACTCCTCCCTCAGGGACCCCTCTTCAGTTGGGATGTGCCTGCTCCCCCTCTCTCTGAGCAGGGGGCTGTCCACAGTCCTATCCTCCAGAAGGGATGGGATGAGTGAGTGGAGCGGAGGGCAGGAGGTACCCGCCTCTCACAGCCTGCTCCTCAGGCTCCCCTGGGTGAGGGACCCCCCTCTGCTTGGGCCTCCTGGGACAGGGGGACCTCATGGCTCCTCTGTCTGTCTCCTCTCCCTCTGTCTCTGTCTCTGCTCCACTCTGTTTATTGGCAGCTGATTGACTCCTCTCTCCAGTGTTGGGCTGTGGAGCTGCAGACTCAAATGAACTGCATGAATGCTCTCTCTAAACTAGGAACAGTTGGAGAGTTCAGACCTCTGCCAAGGCAATTCTACATCTCTCTCCCTTTACTGGCCTCTTGTGACTGGAGTTGTACTTTGTAATTGTAGTTTGAAGTACTTTCCATTAATAAGAACTTGTGTCATGTCTTTACTCATTGCTTTTCTTAGTTGTGATTCACAGTTGCATGAATTATATTCAACACCTTCAGGACAGATGGTGCAAAATGATTGTAAAACATAGTTGTGGGCTAGTAAAAAAAGTAAATAAAAAAACATGCTGCTATTAGATTAGATTAGATAGCATAAATAAGACTATAAGGCATGTGTGTATTTGGCTGATCATGTCATAATGAATTGCTGAGCACTAATTATCCATTAAGAGTCACTAGACAGTCGTAATGCTGCAGGATAAACTCCGCTGTTTCCATTTATAAGTGGGAGCTAGCTCTTGTGCTGCGCTTTAAACAAACATCCTCATGTCTATTTGAGCTCTATACAACTGTACTACTGTGTGTGACTCAGGTGAGTGTGTTTCTGGGTTAGCGAGCGCCCGGCCAGTCCACCAAACCTCATTCTTATAAATAGATGATGTAGCCGCCGGCATGCACTCAATGGGACCACACCACTCTGTTGTGAACCTTTTAATACTCACCTCCTTTTATATATATATATATTTATGTGTGTGTTTGTGTGTGTGGACATAGTGTTTTTATTTGTCTAACACTCTGGCTGACAGCTGCTTCAGTGTTGTTTCAGAGCAAACAAACATAGAATGGACATAGGATGGCATGACAAACTCTTACTCCGTGAAATGAACCATGGGCAGTTACGGTTGTCATGATATTGACTGATATAAAAAGAGACATTTACAAAAGACAAATGGTTGGAGGGAGAATTTAGTTAGAGAGTCTTAAGTACTTCTTCTGAATAGCTCCAGGGTGTTTGTAGTTGAACACTGCTATTGAGAGATGTGTTTTTAAAGGTTGAGTTGAAAGGGATCATGCTGGTGTTACTAGGTGAAAAATGCCAGTTGAAGTGCTGTCCAAATGAGACCTGTAGCTATAATGAACACTAAACAAAATGCTTTATCATAGCAGAGTCAATTTGTGCTGCTTCGGGTGTTTTTGGGTGATTTCTAAACGCTTAGCTGCAGAAAAAAATATTCTAAGCACACATTTAGCATTTATTTGGAAATTATTGTTTTTGCATTTCAAAACCACAAAAGGAGAAACATTAAAAAGAAAACGATATTTAAAACTACTAATAAAAGTATTTCTAAAAAGACCCTGTGGCACACTGTTAGTATTCACATGCACAAATTTACATTAAGCAGGGGTGAAGTGCCAATGTGCAATACTCCTACCAACAATCCTCTCCTGGTTTTATCATCAACTCAGTTATTATATGCAGACAGTATGCAGTGGTCTGATCTTGTCACAAAATTCACTGTACTCTATGTATAATACAATTTGCTCACAAGAGTAAAGTTGGGCACCACACCTTTTAAAATTCTGCAATGTGAACTCAAATAGGTAATACTTACAGTAGAACTTAATTGTGAATGGGGGAAAGTGATATTTTTGAAACTGCATTATTAGGATACTTGTCAACCCTTCCAAATGGCCTGAGCAGTGTCTAAATCGTACACATGATAGTTTTCTGGAGCGCTGTGGTGTGGACCCAGCTCGTCATCTGCCAGCCCACTGTCCACCCACCCCCCTCTTCAGCCCCCTGCCCCTAACCTTCTGCCCTCAGACTCACCGCGGCGTACACACACACAAACACGCACACACACACACTGCCCATATGGAGCAGTTGGCGCCCAAAAGCGTCAAGAGCAGCCGGACCCATTCCCAGGGCAGAAGGTGAGGGTCCCCGTGGTCGGCATACTGTGTGCAAGTCCACTGCATCCTCCTCGCTTTGGCCTGCCTGGGTTTGAGTCCCGTGTGAGATGCAAGGACAGCAGCAGAGGACCAATCCGGGCACGGAGCGACGCATATGTGAACTCTGCTACATTTCCGATTAACATGTTGCAGATGTATTTAATTTTTCATTTAGATTAATGTCTGTTTAAAGTCTTAAAAAATGTGAAAAACAGAACTTTTTTTCAGCTTTCAAAGACGAGCAGCCTGTAAACTGAGCAATAATTAGCATAATTAGAATGCTAACAGTGCACTACCTGGTTTGTTAACAGCTACCTACCTGAAATCATCCATTTGATTCGAGTGAGGGTGTATGGAGTTTAAAAACACAGTGGAGCACTTCCTGTATTACAACATGACATCACAAGGTGGAAGAGAGTTTTCAGTTTGAGAGAAAAACTCAACCTAAATATGTGGGATTTCTCTTTTAAACGTGTGAATGAAACAAAACACAACTCTAGGTATGTTTGCGATGAGGAAACAACATTATAACAAGATCAGAAAACTCTGCAATATGTGCCTCTAAAGAAATGGTTAGCATATAGCAGTGGTGCCTTTTCAGACACAATATAACAACAACTCCTATACTATATTCTGGACTCTCTGTTGTGTGTGCTCCTGTCACTTGAGTGAGATATTTATTCTTCTGCAAACAATATGAAGACATCCTGTGTGTTTCTAAGGGAAAGAATTCCAGCCTCTGCCTCACAGCTGCTTCAGATAGACTACACAACAGGTAGTTTGAGCCAACCAATCTGACTGGTCAAATAAATCATCCTACTGTGCAATTCTCATAATGCATGGCAACCAGTAAGCTGTGCTGAGCTTATCGGTTGCCATGCCAACTCTGACGGTAATCACCAAGCTAGGTAGGGATCTTTCTTGTTTTCTCTTGTCTAGGTATCCCATGCACAATGTGAACTATTTTACAAATGCTTCAGAGGATTGTAGCATCGCCATAGACAATGAGCGGTTCATTACTTGGTCACCACTGTTAAGGCAGGTACACTGTCTGCTATTCACATAATGGAACAAAGCTCTGTGTGAAAATATGATGTTTGAACCATTAAAAACAAATAATATATTTGGGCAACTTACTTGAACGGCTCTAGGGCTAAGTTGCAGCTTGAATCAAAAAGGGAACAAGAACTATTATTGTAACTGGCAGGTGGCGACACAGATTGGAAATTGTAGGTTTGTTTTTCATTACACTTGACTGTGGAGTATGCAATAGTACCTTAATTGTGTTGCAGCGTGTAAGAGTGAAAGCAGGAGTGTGTGCTGAGCTGCCCTGAGTGAGCCAAGGGTGGAAGTTGTTTTTCTGCCCCCTATGGCGAGTGCGGGGCTGTGAGTGTGTGCACGCCTGGGGCAGCCTGGGGCCATCCGAGGGGGCCTGGGGAGCGCAGGATGGAGGGATGGAGTAGAAGAGGGGTAGAAAGATGGAGGAGGTCAGCAGGGGTCTCCCTGGGAAAGGTGCTGGTCTGGGCCAATGGCCAAGCAGGAAGGAGGAACTGTCAGATGGGGGTGCGAGGGTGGGAGGGGTTTGAGCACTGTACAGGGATTCTAATAAGCATCATTGCATTTGTGTGTAAATTAAACAAGTGCAGCACATATAGATCCACATGGAGTTTTTCAGCAGTAGCCTAATATGTTAGAATATTGAGATAATTGGTCAGGAGTTTCATCCACAAACGGTGTAATGTATATTTAACTGGAATGGATTTCAGTGTGCATCACTCATTCATTGTGCGAGTAACTGCAGCAGCTTCAGCACTTGTGGAAGCAGCTTGGGGATCAGAAACCTTTTTGCAGCAACCAGCTGAGCTCCTTTGATTCAAACATCAAAGCACCAGAGAAGAGGGAGAATGACATCCATGGCTTCTATTTCCATGTCAAGCATTTAGTCAATGCTGTTCTTCTGATCTCAGCTTTATTGGACTAATATATTTCTCTGTTTGATTGTGCTAAAACATTTGTCACACTTCTATGCAGTTCGAGGACCGTTTTTGTGTGAAAATGGTGAATGGTTAGAAAAAGTTTTCAGCATTTCTTAGGCAGAGGAAAAGATTGTACTATTGAAAGTGTATGCACTTGAAGAAGCTTGCATAAAGGAATCAGTAGGAGAAATTGCAGACCATTGTAACACTGAGTACCCTGGGTGTTGCATTTAGTTCCACTTTATGTCTGGCTACCATATTGTCCGACAGGGGTTAAACACTGAATGAAAAACATCACTTCATCGAAACAGTGTTACAAAGCACCCTGCTAAAATATTGTATTCTTCTTAGTTTTATGATCACTTTTAAAAGCTCCACTGCTTTGATAAGTCTGTGTAACTCGGTTTGTACGGGGGATATTGAGAGACATGAAGAGAGCAGCGTGGGTGTCCCTTCATTAGAGTGTTTCACCAAGGCCTCACATCGTCTGGCCCATTATCGAGGCTCACTCCACGAACCGGAGTCCTATCAGGTGCACGCAGGCGGTCCGTCTCGTCCAACGCTTTTGGGTGAATTCCATGTCTTATCCCGGACCCCCTGCCTCCTTCCTCTCCTCTGTCTTCTCTTCCTCTCATTCTGTGTCATATTTCTCCTCTGCTCCGTCCATCTGGAGCGTCCCCTCCCTCTGTCCCTCGGTCCCGTCCAGGCTGAGACACAGGGGTGAAGGCCAATGGCAGTAGGGGGACAGGCAGTGGGAGAGCTGGCGGGACGGGCGGAGACGTGTCAGTGCTATAATGAGTAACAACATGAAAGCTGGCGGAGGGAGGGAGGAGGACACTGCAGCGCCACGGATAAAGCGGGCCGAGTGCGGGGCCCTGTGGTACTCCTCGGCTTCGTTTGTGGCACCAGAGAAGAGCAGTGTGTGTCGGCGTCTGCGCGCTCCTGCATGGTTTTTCTTTCTCTTCAACCACTTTCGCTTTTTACCCTCCACCTCCCTCGTCCAGCTATTCTCCTCATCTCAGCTCCTCTTGAGAATCCTCCTCTAATTTAACTTTTCATTGACATTTTTTTGCACTCCCCCCTCCACCACCCTCCGCTTTTTCCCACTTTGCCATTGGGCCTTGTCTTGCCAGGTCCCCTCGTGGCCCACTGACAAAGGCGCCGTTAAAAAGCCGTGTGATCCTCCATTTTAGCGCCAGCCACGCTAGTCAGAGGATTAGGGCTCTTTAATGACGCTAATCTCTCCTCCCCTTCTTTCTCAACAACCCCTCCACCTCCAAACCAACCCCATACAAAAAGTGACTCCCCCAAGTCCCATCCCAGTGAGTCTCAAAAAAAAAAAAAAATCCACAATGTTTACTGGGCTGCAATCCGTTACTCATTTAGGCATTTAATTGGTCAATGGTGTGACCAACTACATTTATTTGATCAATTTTGTAAGGGATTAGACAACAGTAGAAAGCGTGGAGTGAGTTAGCTGGAGTTTTTGTGCTATACATCAGCCTCTTTTTGTTGATTGATTGATCCACAGAGCAGGGCTTTAGTCGACCAAGAATTTCTTTGTGGACTACAGCCCTAATGTTTACAATTTAGTTAATGTTGTGAATACAGGCTGTTTGACGAAACATTGTCTTTCTGCAGACACGTTTGTTAATGACTTCCATGCTTATGTTATTATGTAGCTGATTGACACTGACGATGTTGATTTAGATTCCTAAAATGTCTCAGGAAAACTTTTTTCCATTTAAATTACAATTACTAGAGTTACAGCGCTATGATCCTTAGAAATACAGCCAGCCTAATGTTCAGATAGGCTGACTGAACACAGGACACGAGTTGGTCAACGACTTCTGTGCTCATCTTAACATGGCTGACACTGAAGAAAGACAATGACTTTGATTACTAATATTTCTCAGGAAAACTTTTATTGCCCATTTACTCTTACAGTGACAACAGTTGCAACATTATGATTCTTAGAAATGCAGCCAGTCGGAGTTACTTTGAGATTTTGCATTTTAACACACATAACAGTGAGAGAAGTGTAGCTTGTCCCCAGTTTGTCGCCTGCACAGCTCTGTCAGTGAGCAGACATATGATAACACAGTGTTTGTTTTACTCTTCTCTCTCTGTCAACACTTACAGGCACAGCGCTCTGCCTCTTGCTTTACCGCTGAAGCTTGTGTTGATATCTCTATCCCTATATTTTCCTAAGCCGTTTTTCCATCTTGCTTCCAGTCAGATTTATAATTCATGCCTTTTACATTTTTTTTTACTTACCAGACCCCCCTGCAGAGTTGTATTTGCTCATCGCAGTGCCTACATTTTTCTGGAGATCGATACATCACAAGATTCTGTTTTCCATCCCCTCTCAGTGAATCCACTATAGACTCGCCCACAGACTCAAAACACATATAATTAAAAAAAATAGTTGTATTTGCTGTTGACAGGTGTCTGGATATGTCTGACAAGCTGTGTTCATTTGTTGGGCTGTTTGCAAAACATGAGCAACTCAAGTGTTTACACTCGTCATGATATGATTTCCAATGAACAAATTGCCACGCACATTTTCAGTCCTAGTAAGAGAGACAGCCTTTCTAATTGTTCTCTTTATACTACAAGTAAAATTGCAATTGAACCGAAATCGCAATTAGCAAATCACAACTGAAGTATCATAATTTCCTCCCAGCATACAAAATATCCTATTTTATACAGCATCAGACTCGCTAATCCTGTAGTTTACATCTATATAAACACGTTCTGAAATGTGACTCTTGTATGAGTCTCTTCATTTAGTTATTTTTTTGTCATTTCTTTGTCAATTCTTCTGGATGTCTTTAAAATGTGAACTTCGTGAGAACTTCTGAAAATCCTATGATTAAAGGCTTTGTGCAACTTTTTTAGTGGAGGATCCGTCACCTGCTTTTTTCTATGGATATACCTACAAAAACAGATATTCTGAGTGTGAGTGGGGTTGCCTCTTGGTCTCCGTGAAGGTTTAATACCATACTCTGAAACATTACATACAAAGCAATAACATGGAGAAAAGCATTTGATGGACTCTACCAGAAAGGTTACACAATCCACCCTTAAACACAAGTCGCAAATCTAATCACAGTCGCATTGCCTGTCAGAAAAATTAGATATTTTTCCCAAATCGTGTGTACCAAAATCATGTATTTTTTTTTCTAATTGTAAATGATTTTGCCACCTTGTGTCTTTCCCTGTGTAAAATGCTAAACAGCCCATCCATGCTTTCTTCCCTGTACAGAAGAATATAAAGCAGTGTTCAGCTCCACTTTTGTCACCCTGAATCCTTTCTGAAGTGTCTATTTAAGGAGTCGCGGCCTTTTTGTCAGTCGCTGAACAAGAGGAACGCCACAAAAGAGAAAGGAAAAGGAGCTCTATGCATAATCTGCTATGTATGACAGATAAAGGCAAGAGAATATCACCATCTTTCCGCTCGGCTCTCCACATCTCCTAATCGCTTTTCCGACGTTTCAATCTGCCAGGGCCCTAATGAAAATATGATGAGGCGGATCTGGGCTCCTCGGGGACGGATGGAGGGATGGGTGAGGGGAGAGAGGGGAGGCACGGCAGCAGAGGGAGGATGAGGGAGAGAAAATACACTCTGTCCTTATTTCTGGGCTCCGTCGGGGATACATAGTTCTTGGAGCTTTCTATTTAGATGTTGCAGCGGCTGCCGGAGTGCGTCTCTTTTCTGTTATATTCTCCTGCTTTATCTCTGCCATCCTCATTTTCCCCCTGTATGTATAACCAGGATAAATGTGTTTATTTTTTGTTTAGATGCGCTTACTCTCATTTTAAACTCCCTTAGGCTGCTTTCTGTGCCTTCCACGAAGGATATAACTTCTTCATAATCATGCTAATGCTCCATGGTTTAACCCCCCACTTTTTAATCCAGAGGCTCTAGACAAAAGAGAAATATATCCAGTCTATTTGAAACTTTGCAAATACAAGAGCTTTCTCATTGTATTTAAAATGAAACTGCAAAATTAGTTTGATTTTTGTCAACTCTTTTTAACAATGTACAACTGAAAGAATATTCTATAAAAAGTATTATCTTGCATCTTTACCTTTCAGTGTTTAACAGCTGATCCAAAACATAAAAAAATTCAGCCTAAACATAAACTGAAATGGGAATAACCAAAATATGTAATATTCTTCCCAAACATTTATACAATAAAAAAGAGTTGTGTTATTTTGTTGTTTTGTAATTTCCATTAACATATGCTGTGCCTGTGTCGGTTTGTCAGATGGTGATGATGACCCAGCAGGCCTGTCCTGGGTGCCTTCCTCGCCCTCCAGTAAAGATGTGGCGTCGCCCTCGCAGATGCCCGACGGCTGTGACCCGGGCATGGCCACAGGCGGAGAGGAGGAGGGAGGGGCCGGGCTGCCCTACCCCTGCCAGTTCTGTGACAAGTCCTTCAGGTACACGGCTCCCTGGAGACACAGCAGCCTGCTTCTCACGGCATTATGGACATTAGTGAGAATGTCATTTTTAGACAATGACAAGTAATCTGAGTAGACCGCAAGATTAGATATTGTTGTTTTCAACATTTTTAAATAGTGGTGTAACGCAGGTAAAAGGTACATTTTAAATAGTATATATGAGTAGTATTGCTACTTCAATTCGTTATTTTCTTACCTTTTTTCCTTATCCTCACAGCCGTCTAAGTTACTTGAAACGCCATGAGCAGATCCATAGCGACAAACTGCCTTTCAAGTGCACCTTCTGCAGCCGCCTGTTCAAACACAAGAGGAGTCGAGACCGCCATGTCAAACTGCACACAGGTACTATACGTATGTATATCTATATATGTTTGGGAACACTTCTATGCAAACTACTTTTTATTGTTACCATTTGTCATATCATTTTACTTTTTTAACAGGAGACAAGAAGTACAGTTGTCAGGAGTGTGAAGCTGCTTTCTCTCGATCTGATCATTTAAAAATCCATCTGAAAACTCACAGGTAATGCTTTGTTTAATATAGTCATCTTTGTTCCAAACAAGAGGATCTTTTCCAATCAAATGTCCATGATGCAAACAATAAAAGTTTTCTTCTCTTTTTGTTTAGCTCAAGCAAACTCTTTAAGTGTAGTGTGTGTAAGCGAGGCTTTTCTTCGACGTCGTCACTGCAGAGCCACATGCAGGTATAGTTAAACCAGAAGGTTAGCTCTTGTGACCTAAGTCGTACCACAGTATAAATAAAACACCACATTGAGCTATTTCATGAGGCGTGCTTTCTGTTGGTCTCAGGCTCATCGTAAGAACAGGGAGCACCTGGCCCTGAGGGGCGACCGGGACGGGGGTAAGAGGGGTGCAGGGGGAGAGGGCGACCTGGAGCAGGACCTGTATATGTGCGATTACTGTGAGGAGACGTTCAGCCAGACCGACGAGCTGGAGAAACACGTCCTGACCAGACACCCCCAGCTGTCCGACCGCGCCGACTTGCAATGCATCCACTGTCCTGAGATCTTTCTAGACGAGGCCTCCCTACTCACTCATATTGAAACCCAGCATGCCAACCGCAAACACAAGTACTACAGCTTTTTACTCTCTAACTTCTAAAACCACAAACTTCTAGCAATATACTATGAATTATTCAGAGTGTGGAGCCCTAATTGGTAATTTTCTGTGTTTTTAGGTGCCCAGTGTGCTCTGAACAATTTCCTTCTGTGGAGGATGTGTATTGCCACCTAGACAGCCATCGGCAGCCAGACTCATCCAATCACAGTGCAGCGAGTCCCGACCCAGCTCTGGGCAGTGTGGCCTCTATGAGCTCAGCCACTCCAGACTCCAGTGCCAGCCTAGAGAGGGGCTCCACACCAGACTCCACCCTAAAGCCCAGCCAGGGCAGTGAGCGGGCACGTAGGAGGGGCACGGACACCACAGAAGAGATGGGAATAAGTCTGGGACATCAAAGTGGAGGCCAGTTTAATTTTTGATATCATTTTTTAATAGATTGATTTGCTGCAGCATGTAATAGTGAAAGTAGTGCTGCAACGATGAATCGACTAGTTAAGTGTAAAGATTATAATTGCATCATGTTTTGATAACAATTATAATTATCTGGACTAGATGGTCTCTTTGTATGGACATGGCATTATTAAGTCAAAATAAACAATTTCTGATATTCATCAATAAAATACATAATTATGTTTTTAGAGGTCTTCATATTTCCCCCTATATTTGGTTAATAATGCATGTAAACAGTATACAATCGAAAAATATTTGAATAGTCGAAAATCAATCACTGTTTTGTTAACTACTAAAATAATTGTTAGTTGCAGCCCTAAGTGGAAGACATCTACATCTTTAACTACAGATATATTATCATCTTAAATATTTTTTCTCATTCTTTAGGTGGTGGAAATAACTGGTCAAAAGTCACCTATTCGTGCCCTTACTGCTCCAAGAGAGACTTCCACAGCCTGGCCGTGCTGGAGATCCACCTGAAGACCATCCATGCAGATAAGCCCCAGCAGAGCCACACATGTCAGCTGTGCCTGGAGACTCTGCCCACCCTCTACAACCTGAATGAGCATGTGCGTAAAGCCCACCGCTCCAGCTCCAGTGGAGGTGCAGCCGCTGCCTCTTTTCCCCTGCTGCAGTTCACCAACGTCACCGCCTTCCACTGTAACTACTGCCCCGACATGTTTGCAGACATCAATTCTCTCCAGGAGCACATCCGGGTGTCCCATTGTCTGCCAGGGGGTATTGTGGCAGGATCCACCACTCTAGGTTTGTATAGCAAAGGTTATTGCATTGTGTACACTACTGGTATTTAAGATCAGTGCTGATATTGACATATTTAATAGATTGGACATCAGTTCAAATATATTAGTTCAGCCAATCCTATCCTAAAGTTGTTCTGTAGCTACTTTCAATGATAAATAACAAAACACTTTTGGATATTTTTTTGTACCATATATTTATGTATGTGTCTGTTGGTGTTTAAAGGAAATCATTTAAATTTTCAGTCTCTTCTCTACTATCAGCTGACAACAGGTACTGGTGGATACTTAAAGCCAAAGTATCGACATCAGTATCAGAACAGAAAAAGCTGGATTAATCCCTATTTGTGTATTTGTGGAAATATACTCTAATAACACATATCTGTTTTTGTAGAAGGAAACCATGCCTTCTTCTGCAACCAGTGCTCTATGGGATTTTTGACTGAGTCTTCGCTGACAGAACATATACAGCAGACACACTGTACCTCTGCTTCAGGGGGAGGGTCCGCATCTGGAGGGGGTGTGACCAAATTAGAATCTCCCGTTCTACAAGCTGCATCCCAATCTTTTATGGAGGTAAGACTCTATCTTATCTGCTTGAAATCAAAGCAACACCAATTTTCAACTTTAAAATAGCTGAGAGCACTCTGGTTAAACAGTCACAGTCTTTTAATGCTATCTGTGGTTTTGCTCATTAATTGGTAAGCTGTTACAGACTAAACAGCTCTTTTTGTCAGAGCCTAATGAAGTGTGTAATGAAGCACTGCTCATCTAAGCCTAAATTAAATACCCTTTAATCACTTTTAATCAGATATTTTTAGTGTAGTGTGGTAACAGTACATATTCTTTCTTTACTCCTCATTTTGATTAAAAAGATCATAGCGTTAGTGTGCATTCCTGTGCTCTGCAGGTGTATTCTTGTCCGTACTGCACCAACTCTCCTATCTTTGGCTCGCTCCTCAAGCTCACCAAGCACATAAAAGAAAACCACAAAAACATCCCTCTGGCCAACAACAAGCGGCAGGCGAAAATGGCAGATCTTAGCCCCGCCTCCTCGGATGTGGAAATCTCCTCCCCCAAACGCCACAGACTGGGCGGGGACTCAACACCTTCTGTGGGGAGTAACGGAGATTATCCGTGTAACCAGTGCGACATGAGATTTTCCAGCTTTGAAGGTTTCCAGGCCCATCTCAAGTCCCATTTAGAGATGCTGCTGAGGCGCCAGTCCTGCCCTCAGTGCAACAAAGAGGACTTCGAATCCCAGGAGGCTTTGCTGCAACACCTGACCGTACATTACACCACCACCTCCACCCAGTATGTGTGTGAGAGTTGTGATAAGCAGTTCTCCTCGGTGGACGATCTCCAAAAACACCTGCTGGACATGCACACGTTTGTCTTATACCACTGCACTCTCTGCCAGGAGGTCTTTGACTCCAAGGTCTCCATCCAGGTATGGGATACTTTTTGATGTATGCAAAAATATGAACATGATCATCTTTTAAAGACATCTGGAGTATCTTTATGAACATATTGGTAATAATCTTGTTGGGATTTTCTCCACATCTGCGCACATAGGTGCATTTGGCAGTAAAACATAGTAATGAGAAGAAGCTGTTCCGCTGCACAGCTTGTGCCTGGGACTTCAGAAAAGAGACAGACCTCCAGCTCCACGTCAAGCACAACCATCTGGGCCAGAGGTCAGGCCTGCCAGGGGGGCTCGGAGCAGGTACACTCTGATGTTACTGAAGCAATTAACATTCTCCCTTTACTGACTGTTTAACTTATAGCAAAATCTATAGTAAAAATATTGCCTTGCTAATACTTTTTATTAACCATTTTTTTTATTGATAATTAATAACTGATAATATTTCAATGCCATTTTATCTCAATATATAAACAGGCAACAATTAATTATAATATATAATTATTATAATTATATAATAATATATTAATTACAATAAACAAATAATTTGCTTATTTTAAAGGGCCCATATTATGCTATATTATTTATGTTGTAATGTTGTTTCCTCATTCAATTTTGTTTCATTCACACGTTTAACACACAAACGCTGCATATTTAGAACTGAAAACATTCTGTTTCACCTTGTGAGGTCATGTGGTAATACAGGAAGCCCTCCTCTGTGCTTTTTTCACTAGAATGTAGAAAATTTGGATAAGCCCTGGAATTGCAATCTCTGTGGACCAAAACCTAAAAGGTTGCTGTTAACTACCGTTTCATGACATCACAAGGTGTAACAGAGCTGTATGTAGATACGTGTCTAGACAGACTAATAATAAAGGATTACTCAAACATATGTGAATGAAACAAAACACAACTCCAGGTATGTTTTTGAGGACGTAACAACATTCTAACATGGCTAAAAGCTCCCAATCTATTTCACATATTATAGTATAATTATAAGATTTGTTTTCTTGTTGTATACCTTTCAGGCCTAAAGCCGAGAAAGTGCATTTTCTGTGGAGAAACGTTTGGAACTGAAGTGGAGCTCCAGTGCCACATCACGACACACAGCAAGAAGTTCACTTGTCGCTTCTGTGGCAAAGCGTTCCATGCCATTTCACTGCTCGAGAGACACTTGAGAGAGAAGCACTGCATCTTCGATGGAGCGAGCATCACTGGGAATGGAGGAGGGACAGGGAGCAGTGGCAGCCAGAATGGGACCCCCAATGGGCTCGCACAGCCCTCCAAACGAGGAGGCAGTGGGGCTAATTCAGGAGGAGTGGACAGGGCAAGTGTAGCAGCTACGGAGCAGGCTGAAATTCAGAACATGTTGCTCAAAAGTGGCGTGGTGGGAGGAGGTCAGGGGGGAGATGCAACCAATAGCCATGAGGCGAGTGGAGGTGAGGAGGAGTTGGACAATTCAGAGCCCATGTATGCCTGTGATATCTGTGGAGCGGCCTACACCATGGAGTCCCTTTTACAAAACCACAGGCTGCGCGATCACAACATCCGACCCGGAGAGGATGATGCAGGTAAGGCCTCTTCATCTTAGAGTTATCTTCACATACTTGTCTTGTGATCAGTGTTTAGCAAAACAAAACTTGGGTTTGTTTCTAAAGGTTCTCGAAAGAAAAAGGCCGACTTCATAAAAGGCAACCACAAGTGCAATGTGTGCTCGAGAACATTCTTCTCTGAGAATGGTCTTCGGGAGCACGCTCAGACCCACCGAGGCCCAGCCAAGCACTACATGTGTCCCATCTGCGGAGAGCGCTTCCCCTCTCTGTTAACCCTCACAGAACACAAGGTGAGGCTGCTGCTCCAGTCTGTGTACTACTGGAGATTGCATTAAAGAACAAATGAAATCATTGAATGTCCTTGTAGGATAAGAACAGCAACTTAAGAAACACTCACTGCTCTCTTGTGTTCAAAGTTGTTTGTTCGTTTGTTCGAGCCTCTTACGTACTTCATGTGTACCTGTCGGGTTGTTTTGATCCTCAACTTCTTTTGAGTTGTGACTTGAAAACTCTTCTTCTCCTCTGAGAGATAATTTGTGCTTTACCACCTTACAGGAAAATGTTTGCATATTCAAAAATGTGTTGTGTAATGCAGCTCGAGCTATTATACCAACAGTGTTAAATATGTTTACATAAACACCGTGCCACAGCTGGAGCTGCAGGCATTTTCTGATTTGGTTTGGAGAATTCTTATTCTTTTCCAAATAATACACCTTTTGCGAAAATATAGTTCTTATGTAATAAACATAGAAACATAGAAGTTTTGTTTTTTCTTTTAGAATTTTTTTCTACTGACTACAGCACAATCGCAAGTAAAAATACCAGTGGGGCAGAATTACACTGGTTATATGTAAAGAGATATTTCACAAACCTGAACATAAGGAGCATTATCAATACTGGTGAAATAAACTCCAGCTTCATCATGCAGTTTTCATCAAAATCATTCATTTGATAATTTAGGTATATGTGTGTGCGGTTGTGTGCAGGTGACCCACAGTAAAAGCCTGGACACTGGCACCTGTCGGATTTGTAAAATGCCCCTGCAGAGTGAGGAGGAGTTCATAGAGCACTGTCAGATGCACCCTGACCTGCGTAACTCTCTGACGGGCTTCCGCTGCGTGGTGTGCATGCAGACGGTCACCTCCACACTGGAGCTCAAAATCCATGGAACCTTCCACATGCAGAAGCTCTCGTCGGGGTCGGCCCTGGGAGGAGCCACGGCTGGAGGTGGCAGTGGAGGAGGGAACGGCTCTGCCTCCTCGTCTCCCAATGGGCAGCTACAGCAACACAAGCTGTATAAGTGTGCTTTCTGCCTCAAGGAGTTCAAGAACAAAGGAGAGCTGGTGAAGCTGGACGTCAACGGCCTGCCTTATGGCCTCTGCGCAGGCTGCATGAGCAGGTTTGTACCTTCATATCAACCCTCTGGTATATGTACTCTATTTAGATAGGATATACTTCTTATACTACCCAGGTATGTGGGCAAGTCAAATAAAAATCTGTTTTTAAACCAAACAGAGGAACCAACGGCCAAAGTCCCAGTCAGGGAGGAGCCACCACACCAGGGGAGGTGGTGGGAGAGAAGCCTTTGGCTGGGCTGCGGTGTCCAGAGTGTGGGGTGAAGTTTGAGAGCCTGGAGGACCTGGAGAGCCACGTCCAGACAGACCACCCTGAGGTCAGCCCGGAAAACAGCGCCAAGAAAGCTGAAGCTTCCCCGGCACCCAAGGTGAGGTCCAAGAAAGTAGATAGTGACCATGGATTAATCAAGATGATAATGTGCACAGATGTAATAGAAGAGGAGGTATTTGTAGAAGCCTTTAGATGCCACTGTGTGTTATGTTAGAGGAAGGAAAGATAATAAATGAGACATTTTCAGGTCAGTTTGAACCTTATAAACCTATGTCTATGTTGTTGTGTTGTCATATGTATTGTGCATGTGTGTGTGTGTGTGTGTGTGTGTTCTTGTATACCTGTGTGCATGTGTGTAAGGCCAGCCCACTGGGTCCTGCGGCTGGGCGTGCTGAGGCATTGTGGAAGCTGTTCGCTCTACTTGATATTGACAGTCAGGCTCCCCGGGACGGGCCGCGTGTCGGGGGTAGAGAGAGAGTGTCATGCAGGCGTGTGTGTCTGTGTGTGTTGGAGCAGTTTCCAGGGACCCTCCGTCTTACCTGCACCTTTGTTTGTGCTTAGTCTAACAGCACAAAACAGGCTGTGTGTGTGTGAGTGTGTGTGTGTGAGAGAGAGCGTGCGGGTGTATGTG
Source organism: Odontamblyopus lacepedii (assembly GCA_034769755.1). NCBI lineage: Eukaryota > Metazoa > Chordata > Actinopteri > Gobiiformes > Gobiidae > Odontamblyopus > Odontamblyopus lacepedii. The sequence goes on along the minus strand of CM068348.1, from coordinate 28,831,396 downwards.
CGTGCGTGTGTGAGTGTGTAGCCACTGTAACAGGCAGGAGCAGAGGAAGTGAGGCCTTTGTGTATTTTGTATGTGTTTGTGCATGAGTGATCGCTGTGTGCCATGAATGGATAAGCAGAGCTGCTCTCATATTTTGTTTCTGTGGATTTGCTTTGCTTCCTCCTTTTCTTCTGTCTTGTCCTCTGTTCTGCTACACTTCACTCTTTTGACATGCGGTTCGTTGCATCTTTATCCAAACCACATATACACAAATATTACTAGGTAATTATTCCATAAAGCAAATAAAAGAGTTTTTAGGGGTAAAACATAATGGGTTATGAGTGTGATTTACTCATCAGTAATTATATATATTATATATTATATATATTGAATTTCTATGTAATGTTTATCTTTCAGAAAAAGACGTACCAGTGCATCAAATGCCAAATGACGTTTGAGACGGAAAGAGAGATCCAGATTCACGTGGCCAATCACATGATTGGTGAGTGGTCATTTATTAACTGTTGTCTTTATCTGTCTCACACAAACCCATTCACTACACACATCAGGAGCACTACCTTGTGTTTTGGCAGAAAGATTAGTGAAGAAATTGTCTTGTATGCCTAAGCAGTGGAACTTGTTTGAACTAAAAAGTATGGCTGCTTTTTACGTGATACAGCACTGGAACTTACTTTTACCATTGGAAGTATCTTTATTTGTGATTTTATGTTTTATTATGCATCTTGTGAGGCTTCTGTAACTGCAGCTAGATGATTCCTTTGTTAAAATGATCTCAAAGTTATGAAATCAATTTAGATTTTTTCATGATACTGATTACGGCTTTTTCTATGTTTCTTAGTTAGATTTGTTTTCAAATTAAGGTTAAACTCAAAGTGGACATTTTAAGAACAACAAGGATTCAAGTGTAATATGAACTGCTAAAGTAATTCACAAATTGTATTGATTTCAAAATATGTTTGTAGAGGTCTAAACTACAGGTTATTTCCAGATAAAGTCAAAATATTTAGTTGATTGCAGCTCATTACCTTATTATTTATATATAATTTCAGCCATGGTAATTTCATCATTATGACAATTCAAACAGATATATTGATACTGTTATTTCTGATTACTTGTGCAAGCTCTGTTATTAGTCACAGGACTTGCCCTAAAGCTAGTTTAATCAGAACTTCCCTAGACAATTTTTATGCGTGCACCACCAATTTGCTGCCCTGGCATTGCTGTTGTCATGGAGATTAACGAGTGGGACCCCTGGGCTCTGCTTGGGCCCAGGCTGACAGGCGATCCCAGAGACACTGATGAGCTGTGTGTGTTTGTAAGCGCTGACACTGCTCTCAGTCGACTGCTTATGTCTGGAGAGCGCTGAATACAAGTACAGCTGGAGTAACTTTTTCCCCGGGGTCCACAAACACACCATAAGTATAGTGTGGTCATCTTTTATTTAGTATACTGTTTCTTTTGGCCCTATGTCCTCGCTCTCACCCGCATTATAAACAAGTGGCTCCTCTTTTTTCTGTGTTGTGCGCCTCGTCTCCCAGTGCTGCTGCCCTGAACTCCATCTAATCCTCCATCATGTCGCTCCATCTCTCTGTCTCTGTTCTGGCACTGACAGACACGCTGCCTCTTCACCTCCTCACACACTCTCTCTACTACTGCCTTTCACAAGATCAGCTCTGTAAACCTGCACGCATACATCTAGCCTCACCAGACATTTTAGGTTAATTAACTTGCCAGTAGTGCAAAGGCATAATGTGAGAAAAATATATTTATACACTGTGGAGTGGTCTGTCTTCTGTTTGTCTCTGTGAAGATGTTTTTGCTTAGCCTAAAATGTTCCAGTATGGCATTAAACGCAGCTATCTCCTCAGTGACAAGCAGGTGACAATGTAAAATATATGGTTGAGGCAAGTCTGCTTACAGTAAGAAGGTGTTTGTGAGAAGACAGTGTCTCCGCTAGAGAAACTGCATAGTTCACTGTTGACAATTTGCAAATCTTTCTATTTGAATAATCTTCGCTGTTATTAATTGCCTAATCTGGTCTAACCATAAATAATGGGGCGTTTGTAGCATATTTAGGTCATGTTATAAATGTCTCATTATTTTAAGTTTTGATTTGATAATTATGCTGTCAAGTTAGTTAAATATATGTATGGAAAGTGTCATTTTTCAAAGTATATTAAAATTAAAGTAACCATAATTGGTTTGGAAATTATATTCCAGTACAACTGTGTTGCTGCCTGCAAGGTGTTTTTACCTATTTTTATTGGGTATGCATCTCAGTTATTAAAACTTCAATTTCACATTTCCATCTTTAGCAAACCCTGCACTGACAGTGATTCACAGAGCGGCTCCTACCAGCCCCAGCTTCAACACAGGAGTTAATTAAAGCTTCATGCGGTCATTGGCTGCTGTGGAGGCCTAAAGGGAGAGGGCCAGACCAGCACTCCAGAGGAGGCACACAGAGGTTAAAAGGGCAAATGAGCACAAAAGACTTCTAGGGTGTTCTCAAAGACAGATTTGCTATACAGTTTTTGCCAAGCTTCAGATTTTAATAAGATTGGAGATATAAGATATTTTTAACCAGTAATTGTCAGATTTTTAACACATTCTCTGGTCATGTTTTGGTCTGTGGGTAGTGAGAAGTTAAAGATACCTATGTTTCCATCTCTGTAGCCACAAGGTGTCAGTAATGCAACAATGATAATGTTTCAGTGTTGTGTACATTGATATATTGAAACAGGATGAGACTTTGACATCATTTTTAATAATAAATTGTGTTGTTCTCTTTCCGATTTAGGCCACACAATTATATTTATATTATGATTACATATACTCATAGTGAGTCCAATAGTAGAGCAGTGTTCACCGCCTGCTGAATAACCTCTCTGCTAACACATTATTTCATTGTTGTGTACAGTAGCTTTCAGGAAATAGCTTGTGTGTTGTTGTTGTTGTTGTTGTTGTTGTGTGTTCTTAGTTTTGAATGTGTGAGTGTGTGTGTGCTGTATGTATGCGTCTGTGTGTGCTGTGAGTGCGTCCCACCTGAGCGCGAGGATGTGTAATCACAGAGCTGGCTGTGTTGAACACTGCTGAGCAGGTGGGAAAGGCGCTGAAGGCTGGAGGAAGTGGATCTGAAGGCAGAATATAGGCACTATTTATTTGTGTTTTTGGCTGGGCTCACTTGGGGGGAGACTTCTCACAAAGAGGAGATGTGAGGGGGTTAGCGCGGAGATGAGACATGACAGAAAAAGTAGTGCGCGCTGGAGCGGAGGGTGGTGCAGCGGCGCTGGAGTAGAGCGATGACAGTCAAGTTTTTATCTCTGCGTGGGTACTCTACTGTGCACTTTGCCTGACAGGAAACACCACACAGGAGTTTACACTTACAACACTGGTAAAATGCTCCCTTTTTGAGGGCATTCTCCAGCTATTTTACATTACTATAACCTCTTCTCCTTAGAAACAGATCATATTTAGTGTTTAGTGTAACAGTAGGTGCAGTCACATACTTTTGTATATGTTTGTGTTATCATTGTTTTACAACAGGTGGATATATGCAATAAATGAACACATTTCTTTCAATTGCAATATATAATACAATACATTAAGTCTTGATGGGTCAGACATTTTGTCCATTCACCCGCACAGCCTTTCCCACCGCAGCATTAAGAGCATGTCTTTAGTGTAATTATATATGTGTCAGCTTGTCACAGCGGCTTTAGTGAGGCTGCTGAGTGTGTAGGAAGTCTTCTATAGGTTTTATACCACTGCACTGAAATAACACCAAGCTGTTTTTGTCAATCACCAACTTCACCTTTTATTTGAAAACTCCTAATAGTCTTCAGCATTCACTTTTCCCATTTGTTAAATTACAAATAAGTCAGTTGTGGTTCAGGGAGGCAAACAAATCAAATACATTCTATCTAATGTTAAGTTTGTGTTCCTTCCCCTCAGTAGATTGTGTGTTCACTCAGTATGTTTATGTGGAGACACAGAAGTTGCAGTTCACTTCTCACTTGGATTGAAATATGACTTTGATGGCTATGGCTATGGCCATCATATTCTGAGCACAGTGGAGTGGTGCTCTGCATGTAAACATACTGACTGAAAGTCTTTCTAACCCTGCCCATTTTCTTGCTTCCCCATCCCCACCTGCCTATTGGATGGCCAATAGATGAGCCCACCTGTCGGCAAGGTTTGTTCCATTTCTGTACCTCTAGCCCACACTTTGAGCAAGGCCCCTCGTCCCACTGCTTGTTCATTCGCATCTCATTTTAAATAAAAACCAGGAAAAGAGTATGCACATTTGCATGAAAGTTGGAGCCGCAGATATAGCCTCCCTCATTGTAAATGAAATGGCACTAATCATTAGGAATGCATTTCAATTGGACTCTTTTTTCCCAAATCTTTGCACAATTACCCCTCACCTAAGTCCTTAGTCTATCAGTCCCTGCTGCCAGCTGCATGCTTCATTGTATCTCCCTCCACACACACTCTGGCTCACACATACACATGCACACATATGCACATGCACGCACACACACACACACACACACACACACACACACACACACACACACACACACACACACTGGCAACACAATAGCAAATGCCTGTGAGGTATCCAGTGGCCACTCACCTGGATCTAAGTGCTCCCTGTGGAGAGCGCTGGCTAATGATGTGTCCTCAGCATGAGCTTTACTTACCTATTTACATCAGTGCTCTCTAATAGTATCGAGACCACTCTTTAGCATCCAAACACATGTGCCAATCAGAAAGGCCACTTCATGGTTTTTCAAGTTCAAGTCCAATTCCAACAATGCTATCTGAGGTAAATCTATTAAATGGGGACAGATTTGAATAAAAATGATTTTAAAAAATCAGTAGTGATAGTGATAGTGGTGGAATGAAATACACCATAATCAATAATTTCATCCAACAATATTAACACTGTAAATTTCTCCCAAAACTGTCCTTTTTTGTCAGGGCATTAACTCAAAATGTATTTAGTTTTCATTTCGTTGCCGGAGGTTGGTGCCATTCGAGAGCACTCACTCAGGCTTGCTATTAGCCCGCAGTCAAATGTGTGATGTGCTTGGCTAGTAATGTCTGTCTACTGTCTAAGCAGGCGTCCCCAGGGCTGTGTGCCTCTGAGCGTCCCCTTCCTTCCTCCTAGCGTACTTCCTGTTTTGCACACGCACACACCTCACCCCTCGCGTGCGTGTATGTGTGTATATGTGTGTGTATGTGTGTGCGTATGGTAGTAACCGGGGCCTGGTGCGGTTATTTTGTGTCACTGAAGACTTAATGAGCCGAGTAAGAAGCTTTTAGAGTCAATGGAGGTAGATAATGTGGTTGAGGGTTCACTTGTGTATGTTAGCGTGTATGTGTGCGCCTTTGCCACCGGCTAGCTAGCATGGTAGTGGCTGTTCCCTTCTGGCCCGCTGCACCTGAACTACAGGGCTGGTGTGTGCATATCCTTTGTACTGAGAAAAGCTTTTCATTCACTGTAGGCTATTTTACCCCGGGGTCAGAGCACTAATTGGTATATTGATGTGCTACGGAAAGAAGCCCTAACCTTTAAAAAAAAAGTCCTTGTTTAACTCAACCTCAGTTTTTCTTGAATGTTTCCGAATTCACTGACTTTAACGGTTCTATAGACCTTTTCTTTCCCTGCGTATCTGAGCAAAATTTGTCTTGCCCCAGTACAGATTTCTGTTTTATTTATTTATTTATTTATTTGAAAAAAGGACATTTCACATTAATCAACATTTAGCACTGTAAATGTGGCTTATTTGATATATTGTATAAGCAGTTCTTGGGATCAAAATTAGTCTGCATGCTGTCTGCATCCGATAATCAGGAAGTGTATGTTACCATGCTAGTTGCTGCAAAATGCCCCGCTGGTTTCTGAGAGCTGTGAAAAACACTTATAAACTCATCACAGTGAGAAATTAGGATGCTCGGAATTAGTTAAGAGAGGAATAACTCTGACCACTGGAAACTGTTTGTAATGAACAGAATGGATCTGTTTTTTCATGTTTTTAGCCTCTTCTAAGAATCTTTTTATGCAATGCTTTTTCTCATTTGCAGTTTTCACATGTCATCCAAACACTGAATCAATTTTTGTAAAACAAATATTTACCGTAAATGTAATTGCTTCTCACATCTTTGAAAAAAAAAAATCCAAAATGGAACAAAACAATCTTATGCTCACAAATGTAGTGGAAAAACTAGTTACCGACACAGAATGACACTGAAATGACAAATTGTGATGGTGTGTCTTTAATGAGCTGAATCCTGAATTGGGTGTGTGATGATGGGAGCATATGAACAGATGATGGGACGTCCCCCCAATTTCTCCACCCCCTCAGCTCTTCGGAGTTCCCAGTCTCTCATCCATCCTTCCATCCATCCTTCCCTGCCTCTTTCCCTACCCTCCATCCCTCGTTCCCTCGCCACCTGGAGCCAGCGAGCCGTGGCACCCGAGGAGGGGAGAGAGAGAGGGGAGGAGGGGGTATGATGAGGGGACAAGGGACCAGAGAGAGGGAACACTACAGAGGCCTAGATGAAGGAGAGGAGAAGAAAGGGGAGGATAAAAGGCAAAAGATGAGACATAAACAATCTTCTCTTCAACCCCGCTTTATGTAATTAAGACATACAAGTTCTGCATTTATATAATGGATAAAAAGTTCAATATAAAACGTACCATTCTTATTATTCAAAATATCTATTCAGCCATATATTGTGAAGGAGTTCTTGACCAAATATTTATCAATACAGGCTAGCAGAGGGTTTGCTAGTTGTTTGTTTCTATGAAAATGTAATTGCTTTGCCTGCACTGTTCCATAGTAAGGCATTAAATGTATTAATCTCTATAGAGACAAGCAGGAGACGCCACCAGGCCAATTTACAGCTAAGATCTATTAAGAGACGACTCCACTAGGTACTTTTGAGCAATAACGATACCCATAGTTGAATTAATACATCTTATATAAGTTTAATACCATATTGTGGAACATTACAGGGAAAGCAATAGCATCTCCATTGTGGTGGACCCCCAAACTGAAAAACTACACAGTGCACTTAAGTTCAGAACATAAGTTCATTAGAAATCGCATTATACATTTTCTTGCACAGTGACTACTGTATTAAAGGACCTTTTTTCCTTGTGTCTTGCACCAGTACAGATATATTACATTAGCAGCCCTGGAGATCCAAATAAGTGAGTTGTTTACTGTCTGCATCTAATTATAAAGTGTTTTATTGTCAGAGAATCAGGAAGTGCATCAACCTTATCAGTCTCTGCTCTTGCTTCTGAAAGTTGTAACAAGTGCTTAAACTCTTTGTGATGAATACCTAGGATGCTCGGAATCTGTTGAGATTATTAGAGACATTATTAGAGTTATTAAACCAATATGTTCCAATATTAAGGGCTTTGAAAATGTGAAATTACAATAATTTTGTTATATAGTAAAAGCATCAATTTATTCCACTTTTAAGACAGTTTTTAGTTCTGTGTGAAGGACCTTTCTGTCGGGATACGTATTGAATTGTGATATACAGTAATACACAACTATACTTAATTATTCTAAACATGTTTTATCAGATTTGATCTTGAGAACACAAAAGTCCATGAAATAAATCAACAATAACCTGAGCAGAATTTCATGGCCTTAGTCTCCTCTCCAGAAATTAAAAATAATCTTTTGGCATCTTTAAACAACCTTCTTCCACAATGTCAGCACAATCACGCATTTATATAATTTATTCAGGTATATTTTGGAACATTGTTCAATGCACTGTTATTCCGAGTTAACGTCAGTAACCTGCCAATTCCTTTTCTCGGATTCAGCCTTAATATTTGCAGCCCTAGTGGATGTTTGTGTGTTTGTAATGCTGGGAGCGTGCGGGCCCCCTGGAGAGCTCATTTTGTCGTCTTCGCGCTTGATTTACCTTCTCCTTCTTCTGCAGTTTATTACCAGTCATTACAAGCTGTTTGGAAACCTAATAGGACACACTGACGAATAGACTGGGAGAGAGCCTTCCAGGATAAGACGCTGTGTGTATGTGCGTGACACGTTTGAAGTTTGCCTGGGAGAGTATGCTAACATGCTACATCAGCTGCTTCCAGTATACAAGTTGTCAAGTGATGTCTTTGTTAGCGCTATGCATTTTGTATGCGTGTGTGCGTGTGTTTGAGAGAGCTGACCAAATATGTGCCGTGTATCCCCCTCCTTTTCTGTTTTTTTTTTTTTTGTCTCAACCCTTCCAGGTGTAGCTCCACCAGCTGCTAAAGAGAACAGGCACGCTCTATCTCTGCTGGCTAATTTTCACAAGACAAACAAGGCGCTCCGGCTTTACGCGCTTCATAAACAGGGGCCAAGCAACAATTAACTCCCTGCTTAATTCACTAACTATTCTGAATTCATTTTCTCCAGTGACAGGCACATCTGTCACAGCTGGAGCGGGTGTGACAGGGTGTGTGTGAGAGAGGAGCAGGGCTGTACAGTAATGTAATCAGACTCTATGTATAAGTGGGCTAAACTGATCATCATTATATCATTAGATCTGCGCGCGCTCAGGGCAAAGTTTGACTGGGACATCGGCAGCAGACTGTGGGATGTGCAGGAGATGTCGTGAGATATTAAAACTACATTGTGTGTTATGGCTCTTATCAATCTCCATGTTGTGCCTTTGTTGACAAAATAGTTGTAGTTCTATACGATTAATGTTTTTATTTGGATTGTAAATCAAACATAGGTTATGCATAAGTAAATAGACGCTTCTATAAAATGGAGAGCGATATAAGAAGCTATTTTTATTATGTGTCTCCACATGTTTCTCCTAATTTATTCAAATCATGCACATGTTTGTTTTGAGTTTTTAATTATAGTTTGCCATAACTGTAATCTTCTAAACATACGTATCAAATTCATTTTCATTTAATTCATTTTCATTTGAACCAATGACATTTGCAGTTGATAATAGGTGGTATACAAAAGTAAAATAAGTAGAGTATTGAAGATAAGAGATAAAATAGACTTTTTTAGACTTTTTTTTTGCAAAACAAGTTCAAGAAATGCAGGAGAAAAGGAAGCAAAATCAAGATAAATAACTGTTAAAACGTAACAATAGACATTAAATCGAAAAAACACTGTGCAGGTAGATTAAAGATAATGCTAAAAAAACTAGTGTGTACTTTGATGGATGCCAGTATAAAGCCTATGATATTCACTTGTGTATCGTATAATGACCCTCCGTGTAGCAGGTAGCAGAGAAAAATGAAGATGTAAAGAAAGCAGGATGCTGTCAGGAGGAACTGTGATTCCAGATGAAGTGAGTTAGATTCATACTGATGTCTGCCAGCAGGAGCCCAAACAGAGCCACACACAGAGAAGGGAGATGTGTGAATGTAGATCAGTGGACTAGCAGAACCATCATACGAACACACACACACGGGCAGAAGAAGGGGAGCGGACCACTTTTGGCCCGAGCTCAGTCCTCTGGCCGAGCAGCTGGACTTCATTAGTGACTGGTGTTAATTACTGGGACAAATGCACAAACACATCCACACACGACACAGGCTGAGATTCAGGGTCACCTTCCTAGCCTTGTTTGAACCAGCAGAGAGAGAGAGAGAGAGTGCCAGACAGACAGAGAAACACAAATGTCAGCTCACCGTGGGAGTTTTCAGTGTAGTTCGTGGTAGTTTGGAGCAGATGTGTGCTGCCCAGCTGTTAGCGGGGCAGGTGAGAGCTCTGTAAAGATCACACTTGTTTGAATGGATCTGAAGATGGAAGATTGCGGACCCAGTAGTGTTGTCATGATACTAACATTTCATATACCTTGATGAATATTATTTTAAAACCATTTTTTAAATATGATTTACACATGTGACTATATAAAGAAGAGGACTAACGGAGTATGATGATGCTACCAGTTATAGGAACGAATTTGGAGCCAGGTCCATATTAGGAATAGGAATTTATTTATATACAAAATCGTGAAATAAAAACCAAGTTCATGTAGAGCAGACTAATACAACGACTTTAAGACTAAAATGAGGCTTACTGCTGCAGTTAGAGAGAGAGGGGTGAGAATTTTTCAATATAAAGTCAGTTGGAGTCAGAGTCTATGGATAAACAACACCAAATATTGGGAGTTTCTCTAGTGGAACCATGTGATCTTTTACTAGTTCTGATATAGAAGATCATTCTAAAACTATTCAGGATATGTTCAGATTTGTGCTATAAAGTAAAAGTTGCAGTATTGTTACCTGCTAAAATGTTTTTTAATCAAACTGATAATAACTGCACAAGCTAATCAACCACCTTTACAACAACCACTCACCTCAGACCTGATGGCCAACATACCATAAACAATACAAGAAATGAGCCTAAATGTATTCTTAAATGTCTTTTCAAATATTAATAAATCAATAAATATTGCAGCTTAACTTAAAATATTGTGGTCCAAGTTGCTGCATTAAGTAGGCCATTACATGTTATAATTATAGAGAAGACTATCCTAATTATTACCAGCTCTATTTTTAGGGTTTTGACTTGCAAAGCATCTTGGGCAAAGCTGGTAAGACAAATGATATTACATCACATCAAAAAACATTAACAGGCTTCTAGAAGCAAGTGCACGTTTTCAGTTCATCGTGGTGCTGATCTTAAAGTGAGACAGAACACAGGTGAATACAAAAAAAATTAATATTCAGGGATATCAATGTGAAACTTCTGTACTTTACTCGCATAATATAAAATTGTCATATTAGATACTAAAAAGATTTTGGATATCTTATTTAGTATTTGAGTAAAGTACGTATGACTGAAAAAAGAGCCAAATTTTTTGGAGTTAAAACATTAATAAATCAGATTTGGAATTAGATATATATAAAAAACTTTAAGTTTTGTCATAATCTTGCTAAGTACATGATTGGAAAGTTTGAAAGTATGTATTTTAAGGGATGAGAATGGGAGAATTGCATTTTGAGAAATTACAATGTCCTGTATAACTCTATGGCTGCAAGTTGATTAAATTAAATATTAAAACATCCTTTGGCGCAGAGTGGATCATTATTATTATTATTTGTTTATTTCATTCATAAAGTATAAAATGGCATTGACAGTATCACAATATCAAACATATAACTAATGAAGGAAAAGGAGCAGAAAGAAGAGTCATCTCATGTTATCTGCCCCTTTTTTCCCTTTTCTAGACACATTAACACCGATAATCGCTGTGAAGCCTTTCAAATAAGTACATTTCATTTCAGTCACAATTATGGATCAATTGCAAACAGAAACCTTCCCTTTTATGCACAACAACTTAGATTTCTTTTTAATACATACACATTGCACTGGATTTGATATGTTTTTTAAATGCCATCATTGTACTTAATTCTTTGATTTCTTTTTCAAGACTGAACTCCTTTCGCAGTAACGATTCGCTCCACAACTTTGGTTCTGAATCTGGGTTTTTTAAACATGTAGGTTCCTTTTACATTGTAGTGGCTTGTTCTCATTTCAAACAGTCTGAATATTTACAGGTAACACTTTGCTTTGTATATGACTTTGAGGATACTTAAGTCAAAAATATCACACATTTTCAGCACTTTAAGTTTAACAAATAATGGATTGGATGGCTCCCTATAATAACTATAATTATGTTGTGTCCACATGAAAGCTTGTATGCTAAGAGACTAAACTGCTCAAGAAACAAACAAAAAAAAGAGGTAATTTCTCTTGTCCCAGTTGAATCAATGCGTTTTTTCTCCATTCATTCATACATACATGCCTACTATACCTGGGACCCCTGTCAGCGATCGGTCTATTAGTGTTCAAGCTGATTTAGCGAGACACTTTTACAAATGCAAGCTAATTAATGAAGCTTGTCATGTCAGTGAGAGGCAGAGACAAACTGAGGAGCAGGAGCATTTGGACGGAAAAATGCAAAAAGCAATATGTGGATTTGTTCTGCCAGTTTAGGCTGGACGAGAATGACAAACACTGTGTATTGTCTTGAGTAATAAGAAGGAAACTGGAGGAATGTATTAGTAGATTTGCAGTCAGTTCATTTAAAGAAGTATTTTCATTTGTAGTTGCATTGTGAAGTCTTTTCATTGTGAAGGTTTTAAGAGGTTTTAATAAAGATTAAATGGAAGTTGGTGTAATTGAAGATATCTGAATGAATCTTTGAAGTATTTCATAGTTTTAAAGCAGAACTACTCTGTAAAATTGACATTTTAAAGCTTTTAACCATGTTTTAACCCTTCTCATTTACCCTCCTGAAGTTGTATTTGTGACGCGTGCATGTTTGAGCAATCTCTTTATTCTCAGAACTCCAATTTGCCAATCAACCCCTGATTTCACTGCCACCGGCATAAACCCACTACTCTCTACTTATTTCATCTCCGATTTTATTTTCTTAATCAGTGATGTTATATAAAATCTGCTACTTGCTAATGTAATCTGCAGCTACCCGTATGTGAAGCCGACAACTCTGCATCTGTTTGTTATGATGACGTTTAAGGTGATGTCTGTGGTTTAAAATGAACAAATTATAAGATAATATTCCACAGGTGTCATAGATAATAAATAGTCTCTTCAAATTATTCAGACTTAGTAATTACTAAATAAATATCCTAACTCCGAACCCGTTAATGAAATATTTACTAAACCTGAATTATGAACTATTTTTCCATTATTGTTACTTACTAAACTATTTGAGAAGTGTAGGCAGGCACTGCTCTGTCTAGTAAGAAGGGCGTAGTGCCTCAACCTTGACTCAAACTCTAAGATCTTTTTATTATTTATTTTATTATAATTTTTTTTTTTATCTCTCAAGCTTGTAAGATTTTGTTGTGTTCTCAATTCTGTTTTAGCAACACAGACATAATTATTACATTATTTTTTATAATTTTTTTCCTGAGTTTAAAAATAAGTGCACTTGTATGTGTTAACTCTCCTATAGCTTGGAATAACAGGAAGTAGGAGGAGATGCTTGAAGACAGGCAGCAGCTCAGCGTGAGGTGTGACGCACGCGCTGGGAGAGGGTGAGCGTTTGTGCCTGCTCTTAATTACACCACACAAGAGTGGAGAATCGGCTCAACGCTGAGCTAGACAAGAGACGGGTTCAAGCTATGATGTAAGGGGTGGGTGATAGTGACAAAAATTGATATCTTCATTTTTTTGCTGAATAATGATATTAGACAGTATTTTAACAATGTTCAGGAATGTGCTAAAATGTGCCTGTAGTTGGGTTTCAGAATGATGAGAATCTAGGACCATTTCCATAGTGATTGACAAGTTAAAACTAAATATTATATTGTTTGAAAGGGAAAAGTCCTCAAAATGTTGCACAGAACAGGAAGCCGTAATGCATAAATAGACCATAAATTTGTTTCATTATAGGAAGTATACTTGATATTCAAATGTAGTGTCTCCAAAACTACAGATGCAGTATTAACCTTTATATATATTTTCAGCTTTCTATTTCAGAATGAATGTTATAGCGATCCACAAAGGTGCACTGTGTAATTTTTTGGTGGAGGATCCATTACCTGCTTGTTCCCATGGAGATTTTTTGCCTGGAAAGTACACAGTATGGCATTAAACTTATCGACCTATAAGGAGACTAGAAGGTGACGCAGCCAGGCCAGATTACAAGTCAGATCTGGGTAGAATCAAATTTTAAATGCAAGATATAGTTTAATGCCATACTGTGGAACATTCCAGGCAAAGCAGCATCATCTCCATGGACACAAGCTGGTGACAGACCCTCCATCAGAAAGTTACATACTGCACCTTTTAATAGGGAAAAATGTCTTAAAAATGTTTGAAGGCTATTTTTTCCAGTTCAAAAGATGTTCTCATTTTTTATATCGTTAATCACTATGGCAGTGGTCCAAATTTACATTCATTCAGCTTTTTATTAACACACAAACATAAGGAAACAGAAACAAGGTCTAAAAAAAACAAAAACATGTGTACCCCTCCTCGATGTACCACTGATGTTCGGATGTATTGTCTCTAAGCAGGTGTAGTCCGGCTGTTGTCTTTATTGCTGTACAAAGACCCTTAGTACAGACAGAGGAATGCACACATGCACATTGGACACGGACAAATCAATGCTTTCTGGTCGCTGTAATTTCCCTAGACGCTCGGCTGGCCCCCCCTGAGCAAGAGAGGTGACAAAGGCGGCCTTCTGCGGAGCACTCACTTTCTGAGCTCTGTGTTTTTGAGTGGTGTTTTACTTGTTTCCTTTTCTGCCTTCATTCTCTGGTTTAGGAAGTAAAAGGAAGTGTAAAAATGTATAATTGGACCAGACTGGGGCTTCTGAGAAATCATGAACATCGTGGAGGGAACAAAATGTTAAATGAATCTGTGTTGGTAGAGTAAAAAAGTGAAAAAAAGTGTCTACTAATAATGAAAATAACGAAACAAAAAAGTCACAATATTACTCCTTTTCTTTATTTACAATTCTTCCAACTGCCAAAAATAGCCTTGCCCCTCAAGAGGCATCAAAATTAAAAACTAAATTATTCAAATGAGACTTAATAAAATACAAAACTAGAATTGCTTACATTGTGTAACTTGTCTGGTGGAGGGTCTGTCAGCTGCTTGTCTCCTTGGAGATGTGCCTAAAATGTTCCCCAGTATGGCCATAAACTTAAGAATCTCCATGGAGACCTGTAAGACAAATTACAGGTTAGTTTTGTGGAGAGGTGACCCCACTCACAATAAGATTTCATATATTTTTTTTAAAGATGTTTGAGCAATAAATACAATGCAGATTAGTTTAATACCATATTGTAGACAATTTAAACCAAAGCATTAACTTCTCCACGGAGACAAACAGGATGCGAACCTTTTAAAATGACTTTAAAAATATGTCCACATTTTAAGATTATCTTTCTTTAATGCTCATTTTACAAAGATTGAAACTTCACATTAACTTTTAGTAAACTATTTGACCTTGTATTCTTCACCCCTCATATCCGCACACCTCTTTAGTACAAACATACGTCTCCTGGAATCAGAGATGGCAATTTGTGACCACGCCAACCTGATAATGGCGGATGGCACGAAGCAAAAGCCCTCATGCCAACCACTCGCACTTTTCACGCTGCTTAATGTCTTCTAACATGGACACGACTTTTGAACACAAACTCCCATGTTCCCTCTGGCCAGTCCTGACACACTGTTGTTGGTAATGTATGCCTGTATCGTGGTGCACGTTCTCCGCTGCAATGCTCCCTCTCTCCTCCTTCTCCCTGTACATCTGGCACGCTCAGCTGCCGAGGAGTGCCATAATTATCCCGCCGGAGACACACACACACACACACACGTACACACACACGCACACACATGCACACACGGACCGGTCTCCCTGCTGCTCCTCCGTCACTACCGGGGCTTCATTAGACTCTGGGTATGTGTGTGTTGTGATGCATGGTGCTTTTGGAAGCTATCCAGATGTTTTTTCTTTGGAGTTGAGGAGCGGGGCGTGTCCTAGATGCAACTGGCCGGCAACTGCATGCTCTGTGTGAGGATGGGAGGATGGGAGAATCAGCGGATGACGTCTTATTGGACACAGAAATGTTGCAGTGGATGTGGATTTAGACTTGGACGAATTTTATTGATCCACAAGAGGGAAAGTATTTTGGACACAGTAGCTCACAGATTACAATATATTATAATAACATTGCAATAATATAACTGGTAATAATAACTGGCAATAATCAATACACAGTATTGTTTTGGACTGTTTTGGAAACTGTTAAACTTTGTACAGAGTTTTCTTTTTCAACATAAAAATTATGAACTTGAAATTATGACATAAACATGTTTGGTTTGGTCTCTTTTAGTCATGACTGGCCGCAAAAATGAATAGTATTTTCTTATATTAAATAACTGGACTGCTTGGATTTTATTTTGTTTTATTGGTAACAAAAATCAACCCACCAACCATGTAACATAATAAAAATGGTCAAATTCAATCCAAATTTGAACTCTGACCACATGCTTTTACTGACAGAGGATTGGGTGTAGACCAGGATGATCGTTGACGATTAGAATTCAATTCATTTTCAGCCCTTGTTCTGTTCTTCTTCAGTTTCTTCAGTTTAATGTGACTGAAGAGTACATTTAGTGACCTATATCATAAACAACTGTTCCAATGTCCTGTCTATGTTTGTGTTTGGCTTTGAGGTCATTTTTTCAGTCACAGCACATGCCAAACTTTGTGGCCTTACCATACGTGTCTCTATGTTAAATGTTCACTTTAACACTTATAGTATGTTGGGTGAGTACAGTTGTAATTGTGGGTCTGTTTTTAGCTGTTCCCTTGTCACACAGTAATTACGGGCCTGCACAGGTGAAGGAGAGGCTGAGGTCGGAGTGCCGCTGCCTGGGGTGTCCTGGTGGGCGGGGGGCTAAGTGAGAGCCGCTGTGACACAAAGAATAGAGCAGAGAATGGGGCGCCCTGTGTGATTGGCAGTAATTGTGTGTACTCTAATTGTGTGCGTGTGTATTCGGAGTATGATTGGCGTGGGCGTGCGTGTGTGTGCGAGTGTAACTTCATGGTGCCCGCTGCGGCAGCTCGGAGGGCTGCTGCGGGTTTGATTCCCAGCGCCACTTTGTGTCAGACTTACCGCCGCGCCAAAAGCAATTGAGCTTTTTGAAAGGGGCTCTGGAAACGCCTCCCACCATTCTATTTTCAATCTGGGCTTTTAGTGCCACAGGAAAGGCAGAATAAAGCACCGGCATCAGTCACCTGGATGGGCACTAAAGACCAATCAGCTGACAAGCTTTGACTGTCTGTATGTCACCAAAGCAATAAGCGCGTTAGCTCCTGATTGCAGACCTGCAGCACCAGCTACTTTTGGCCTGTTAAATAGATTTAAAACTATTCATAAAGAATTGTCCCGGCCATAACATTTATTCAGTACTATTTGACAGACTTGGATACCGTTGGTTAATATTGAGTTACTGCATTGAACTCTGGCCAGGCTTTGAGATGTTTTTGCTGCAGTCTTAGTGGTATATCTTTTTAGTTTCAACTTTTCAAACGCAAAAAGTTTTGACTAAACACTGAGATTAAAATGTTGAACTTACCTCACAGATACAAAATTACATTGTAGTGTTGCAAGTGAATGTGAGAGTGAAGACATGTACTTTATTAAAATACCCCTGTCCTTGTCCTAGTTGTTTGGATAAACTCCTTTTAAATGCTTTTAACCCTATAATACTAAATAGAATACGAAAACTCTGCATCCCCAGACCTATACCGGTAGTTGTTTTACAAGCCATCCTAAAGTTATTTGAGCAGAGTTTGATCGGAGCCGTACTGATAGAGCACAGCAGATGCAGGTTAAAATAGCCATCCATCTGAGTGCAGAATATGTTAAGTCCTGCCTGTGTAATGAGAAGCGCTGGGACCAGTTGATGGGGCTCGTGTAGTTGCCTTCAGACTTCCTGGTGTTAATCCCTCTGCTCTGTCCCACTCTCCATCACGCAGCCTCCTTCTCCCCTGCACCCTCCAACGCTGTCTCCTGCTTTTCATTGTGTGTCCACTTCCCCTATGGTAACACACTCACCCCCGAGACCCAAACACACACACACACACACACACACAGCTACACAATGCTAGGGGCTCGGGCTGAAGCGTAATTTCCCCTGTGTTCTCCCTAACCTGGAATATCTGACATTGTGACACCACAAAGAAGGGAAATATGTGATGGTAACTTTTACAGTCAATAGGTTCTGTGAAATCAGGGCTCGTTTAGAGACACTGTGTATTATATGGTGAAAATATATGTGTATGTAATGAACAATACACGGAATATTACCGTGTTACTCCCTATGTTCTTTCCAATATACTTTTTGATAAAACAAAATACTTCTATATATCTCTATATCTCACTCTCTATATATATCTATGCTACACTCTTGAGGCATAATGTTTGATATGGTAGAGAACTGAACTTTCTCCTTAGCAAAGTTTGTAGCAGTAGTAAAACACTATTTCCCTCTTCATTAGCCCACTGCCATCATATTGAGTATTCCTATTGCAAGCCAGCGCATTATGCAGTAGTTTAGTCTCTTCGTCTGTCCAGCTGTCTGTAACTCTCTGTAAAGGGCTGCAGACTGCCCTGGATCGCACACTAAAGTTTGGACAAATGGTTGTTCAATCGATAGCTTCCCACCAGCAATATTTGGTATCAATGCATGTCCTCCTCATTACCGCAGCAGGCTGCCCTCTCCACGGACCTGAATAATTCATCCACACAAACAGGCCTCTCTCTCTCTCACACACACACACACACACACACACGCACACACGCACGCACGCACGCACACACTACACACAGACACACAGAGAACTGAGCATCAGAGCAGGAGCTGGCCTGTGGCTGCCTCTGTCCATGCCTCTGGCCCCTCCTTAGTCTCTCTCTCTTTCGCTTTCTCTCTTTCTTTCTCTCTCCCTCTCTCTCTCTACATCTCTTTCCTGGTGCACTTTAGCCCAGGGCCTTCGCAGACCTGTTCCTGTGTATTCTGTTTAAACCTGTAAAAGTGGCCCGGATGCTTACTCATGTATTGTTGCATCCCTCAGCACTTTTCCTGCTGTGTCTCTTATTTCAGCTTCTAATAATATCCCTTAGATGAGACCATGCTTTGTAAAGCCACATTTCTTCTTAATGACTTCCTCAGATTACAACATAGACTCCTGATCCAGACACTATTAGCGATAATGGCTCACCTGAAGAATGGGTCAACAATTTGTACTGTTTTTTCCCCATTATGTTTTCTATATTTCGCTGAGACTATGTTGTTAATTCATTCACTTCTAAGACCCTATTGTTATACTTGTTTAGACCTTAGAAGCCAGAAATATTGAATTCCAGAAACTAAACCAAAATTCCCTGGTTTTTCAGTGATTTACTTTGGTTTGACTGAGGTACCTCTAAGCCCTGTACCTCAGTGACTCTCTGAATGCAGCTCGTACACTGACGATCATAAAGTTTAACAGCCGCGTGTTGTTGTAGCTGTTAGCCACTTAATGTGTCTGGTAATGCTCTGTAATGGCCCTGCTTGTGCACAGTGTGTTTGAATGTGTGGGCTGTCCCTGTGGTCCAATCACATCTGCGGGAGAAAAAGTATACCATTTTGTCTTAATTACACATCACCTTAAATGTTATGTAAGTCAGCCTACACCTTTGCTTTTACTTCAGTGTTTTCTGCCATGGTATAATGATGCTATCCTGCAGCTCTTTGACAGAACCATGTCTGCCCGAAAGACACAATCCCCTATCCACATGAGTACATGCAGCCCAGTGTAGTGAGGAACGCACCGACTTGTAGCATACTGGAGGATGAAGCAACCTCTAAGGACCAACCCCAGTGGACCAGAGTCAGCAGCTCGCCTTGTACAAGACAAAGGACACCCCTCTGAGGATAGAGAAGTCACACATTTTGGCCAGAAAAGATAGACGGATTTATATGGGGCCATCACTGTTCGAATGTAAAATGAAATTAATCTCTACTGAGCTCTACTGAGGTCTAGAGAGTCACAACTAAGCAACATTCTCAACGAAACAGTCTTACTTTTTCTTGTTTTCAGTCAAGTGTTATTTTTAAGGGCTTTGAGGGCAGTGCTGTGACTCTGCTGTCAGCGAGTAGGTCCCTGGTTTGATTCAGGAGTATGGTGGATCCTTTTTATGCAGTTTTTGCATGTTTTAAAACTTCTTCCATGTATGTTTTTTGTTGCTCTGATACTCGTCCCATGATACCTTACTATGGCGCAGTGTGTATTACTTGTTGCTATGGTAAACTGTTGGCGGTCAGTGTTGAGCTTTAGCCTCTTCAGTATGTGAGCAGCATAAGCCCTCACTCAGGGCTGAATCCTGATGAGCTGCCCTGTTTACATGTCCACACGTGTATGTTTGTGTGTGTTTTAGGCGGAGGCTGAGCGTGCCCCCGGGCTCTGGGTCCTCAGTGGTGGGCTAACGGGGCGCAGTGCGACCCTCAGCCTTGCCCTGATGGATGCACCCGCTGTATGTGCGCATGTATGTGAGTGTATGTGTGTGTCTGTGTGTGTGCGTGTGTCTCGTTAGCAGGAAGCAGAGGGGAGACGTGGGACCCCTGCAGTCCCTGCCCTGGGACATGCTCTGGTCCCAGCACCTGGCCCATCCACACAAACATGCAGATGCAGACTCCAGACACTGCTCTGCCTCTCTTTCTCAATCTTTACCACTCACCTCGGCTTTGTGGCCACTCCGGCATCGTCATACCATGCATACAGATCTGTGCTGCCATACTAGTTTAAATAATGACAAATCAAACATATACAGCCCGTTAGGTCTGAGTTATAAACAGTGGTACACTCTAAATATAAGCCTTTATAAGCAAATATACACTAACACATTAAACTGCTCACTGGTAAAGCAATAGTCCTGATTAAACTGCCAGTCAACACGTAAACCACATCAAAAAATAAGAAGGAAAAGGCCCAAAGAAAGGATAAAAAAGGAAACTCATTTGTTATACTGCTCTATTTGTGTTATAAATCCAGGAATTGTGTTTGCCAATTTAGCACAGAGATTTCCGAAGCTGTTTCTTGAGCTGAGTTTCAGAGGAGTGTGAAAGTGGCTCATCCCATTGTCAAGGACACCTTTAATTACAACAGCAGGGTTCCTCCTCTTGAGCTGTCATAGGTCACACTTAATGTCAAATAATGAAATCATCTGGTAATTTCTTGTAATGTTAGTATCACATTTTTTTCAGATAGTTATCTTATTTGCGACAATGTAATGTGAATTTTTTTTTTCTTGCAAAATGAAATCAAGCATCATCAAATAATACTAAATGTGTTTTTTACTTTTATTTTTGTCTAATAAAAGAATAAATATACATTGCTTTTAATTCCGCTGCTAAACACACAGAAGGTAAGGAGGAGGAACAGCAGACGGATAAAAAAAAATTGTTAAACAAGTTTCCAAATGACTATATTTTCTGTACAAAAGCGTAATAATTTTGGTGGCGCTCCACGGTGCAGTAGTCCTTGCTGGAGGTGGAGGTTGGGGGTTTATGAGTTGGCAGGCCTCGCGTTGAATGGGTGGACACCTATGGGGACCCTCACAGTCAGAGAGAGCAGCTGTGTGGCCAGTGGACTGTTACTGTAGTTCTTTGTTTAGCTCTGGCTCAGCTCCACTGCTCCACACCTCCTCCTCCTCCACCTCCCTTTTTTTATTTCTTTCACACTCGCTCCATTTTTCTGTCATTTTTTATTATACATGTTCAGTGCTGTTTTTGTTCAAGTCATTTTACAAAAGATTTTACCCGCTGTAAGAACATTGTGGGCTGAATTGAAAAACAAACAGCGTTGATAAAAAAAACTATTATGAATATCTTTATCTGCAAATTTCCAAATAAAGTCACATGGGTCCAACAAGTAGAAAGCAACTCATATAAGAATTTGCAATACTTCAAATTGGTGATGCTGCACTAAAGAACATTTTACTTAGTAATTTGTGAGATTTTTATATTCTGTGTTGACATTTGGATTGGACAAAAACGAGTTGGCATTTTGAGAACCTGTAGTTCCAAAAAGCACTGTTAGAATGACACCTAAAATATTAAATAAAGTAAATAAAAATGTGAGGTCAAAATTGTGAACTGAATTGCACAATTGCACAAGTCAAAATCTCCTCTTTCCTCATTCTCATGGACCCAATCTTCTGTCTTATGGAAATTGTATCTCGTCCCATCTCAGTAGACAATCAAAATTCTGAAAAAGAAACAATTACATTTGAAATACCATGGCTGTCTAGCTCAAGCTGCTTTATGTCTCACTGTACATACTATAATCTTACTTAACAGCCCTTTACTATGAATCTTGTGTGTAGCAGTCTCTCCTTATCTGTGTACGCTGTTCGTCTGTGATGTGAGCGCATGAAAAGAGGCATCTTCAGTCACCACAGCGATCAGGCTAATTACAGCAGCTTAAGTGCTTTACCCACGGTCATCACACAGTGTAAGAATCCACCACCGAGCGCCTGAGAGTGTGTGCTTTTATTTTTTAAGAGCATCAAAGAGTCTGGTCTGCCGCTCAGCCCGCTCTACCCTGCTGCTGTTTGCGCTCACTCCTCTCTCCACAGTGGGAGGGGCTACACACACTTGATGCTCTTTCGCAGTATGTCATAGTGTACTTGAACTTGTGAGGTAGACTGTTCATTTCTCATAGGTGGAAGTAAAAAAGTTAACGATCCTGTCCAATAGTACTATATAATTTAAAGGTAATATACACAAAGTTGACTCTTGTGAGCTTCAAGACATGTTAGACCGTTGTTACCTCATCAAAAATATACCTGCAGTTGCGTTTTGTTTCATTCACACATATTTGAATAATTATTAGTCTGTCTATATCTCCAGAGCTCAAAATGTTCTGTTCCAGCTTGTCATGTCCAGTGGTAATTTTCAAATCCAAGTTCAGCGGTGAAGGTGCAAGTTTAAAAACACAGTGGAGCACTTCCCTTAATACCGCATTACATCACAAAAGAACTCAGCCTAAATATACAGGAACTGTGTGTTAAACATGTGTGAATGAAACAACACAACTCCAGGTATGTTTTAGATGAGGAAAAAGCATTATAACATAGATCAGAAAACCGCTTAATATGGGCCATTTCAACGTGTCTTACCCACTTCTAAACATGCAAGATATAGTGAGATATCTTTACCAACATTACATATACAACCAGTCAAAAGTTTGGACATTTTCTTTCAATGATTTTTTTCTTGATTTACATAGCTCCTTACATTATAGATTTTCTCTGAATGCATTAACACTAAAAATACATATGGGACATTTATAACAAAAAAGTATGAAATAACTCAGAATATGTTTTAGATTTTACATTCCTCAAAATAGCCATCCTTTCTTTTGATGACTGCTGTTTATACTCTTGGCCCTCCATTATTGAACCCTGACAATGCAAACCTGTGAAGTGAAAACCATTTTGGTTGACTTAATTTTGAATGTTTTTGACTGGTAGTGTATTTGATTCTAAATTGTACACTTTGTTGCCTAAAAATTGAGGAAATGTGTATTATTCCCCCATATTTTTAATAGTATTTATATTGTAAGTGTAGGTCTTCTTGCACTTGGTTGGTATGTTGCTTACAGTCATAATGAAATGTGGTTAGTGTGTTTATGCACTCCCGGGCCACGGTTTATTGCCCAGAAAGCTGTAACTAATTTACTAATTGAGTTTAAGAATCACAGAACAAGGAACAAGACATAAAAGTGTGCCTCCTTGTCCCAACACATTTTTCAATTAGCTTTGGTCAGTGTAAGCAATTTTTAAGCAGCTCTTCTTTTTATCAAAGACAATTAGCATGAATAAATTGAGAGTGGGAGACGAAGTTGGCCCCTGTGACCTTCTTAATGTAGTGAGTAGGGTGTGATGTATGTTGGGGCGGTCTGGAAACAGTGGAGTCAGTGCTATTGAACTTGTGGAAGAGACAGAAGAAATGTACAGAGGAGTCAAAGAAAATGGTCTGGTGGTAAAAGTAGCAGCGGGGGCCTGGGACAGTGAGGGTCTCCTGTCAGAAGCAGCTGTCTCTCTCTCTCCGTTTTCCCATTAACCACAAGAGGCACTGGCATGGGTCCTTCAAAGGTCAAAGTTGGTCATCAACATGGAGATCTACTTGGATGCCTAAAACTAAAAGATTCGTGATTGTGTCTACAGAAATAATGTGGGTGTGGTGATTGTAAAGGTATTTGTTGGGTATGTGAGAAATGACTAAACTGGTTAAATGGTTAAACTGTCACAGTTGTGCGAAAGTGAAAGTGATGTTCTACACAAATAAATAATAGTCTTTTTTATTCTGGTTCCTAAATGACAAATCATAACTAGTCTTAATGTCTTCATTATTTAGAAAATTTCCTACTAATGAAAATTAACGAAATAATGATTTTATGACTAGTGCTGATGGTCTCATTTTATTCCTATGGAGAATTGAATGAGTCTTGCCAAAATAAATCAATAAATCATCATCATATTTAAAGATTAAGATGCAAACAAATTACTGATGTATGCTGTAAACACATCACTTCAGGATATATGTTAAAAAGTGGATCTTTGTGTCTCAAAGCTAACCTAACCTAAATTAAATTTAGATTAGCATTACATTTAACTTTGACAAACTGTTAGCGTCAAGACAAAGGTGCTTCTTTCATAAACACAAGCGTCCTCCAGTGCAGTTTTTACATTGTAAATTTTTAAACATGCAGACAGTAATTTTCTGTAATTCAGAGTCCATCACGTGATCTTTAAATAACTATTGTTTTATTTTACTCTCCATAGGAATATATGGGACCCTAAGCGAAGCTTTGCAATTTTTAGTCGACTGGAACTAGCTGAGAGCTTTTGTGAAACGGACCTATTAAGAAGATATTTGCCTTCGACAAATTTACTTGTAGTCGCTGTTGCCATGACAACCAAGCAGCAACTGTATGATTGAAGCTGTAATACAGTAATTTTTGTTTATCACTGCCACTACATTATGTTACATTGTGTGAGCTGGACCACCTTGCTAACAGCACATTTTCTGATTTGTATGATAAATCCCTGTGTTTTCTCTTGATCTTCTTCACCTCCTCCCCCCTCCCTCACTCATTCACCCCCTCTGTGCTCTCTGTGGTCCTCCTGCCTCTCCTCGTCTCTCCATCCCTCCCATTGAGAGCAAATCCCTCTTTTCCGAGGTAGGAGTGCTCCGGCTCAGATCTGGGCCCCCCACACGCTCCCTTCATCAGGCCCCCTCCAGTCCTCCCTCCAGTCCTCCGTCCCACCTTCGCCTTTTCTGACGCTAAATTATGCCTCTGCCTCCTCCAGTCTTTTCCCATTTACATTTAAATGTTTGCAGTGAGCAGATGTTCTTATCTGGCACGACTCGCCAACGTAATCTCCACATCTTGTATCACCTGCCCAACAAGCAACCAACTTGATGAATGAACAAGAGGCAAGACATTAACAGGCTGTCCATAAGTTCTGAAAACAGGGCACTATTTCCCTTTTCACTGCTCGTGAAAAGGGAAATATTGCCAGTATAGATCAGATCATACGTTTTCTTTCTTTTTTTTTGTATAGAATTGACCTGTTATGTTAAAATATGCAGAATATTTTCAGAGGTATCGCCAAGAATTGTGTAGTTGAAAATAATATTTTTGGGATTGTGTTTTGAAGTACTCATATTAAAGGTACACTGAGTAACATTTCTAGTGGAGGGTCCGCTGCCTGCTTGTCTTCACTGAAATGTTATTAGTCTAGAACATTCTGCAGTATATATAAATCTATCACAAGGGAGACAAGGAGGTTACAGCACTATGCTACATTACAATTCAGACCTGTGGCGAGTCTCCCCTATTCATAGAAGGAATTAATGTCTTATTGAGCAGTAGAAACACTCGTAGGGAATAAATACTAGATGGATATGTTTAATGTCATGCCATGGAACATTCCAGGCAAAGCAATTAAATTTCTATAGACACAAGCAGGAAGCAGATCCTCCACCAGAAATGTTGCAAAGTTTTAGTCAATGTTGCAAACTATTTACTTATTTGTGATCATCTTTATGAATTACAAAACTATTTGCAGATTAAAATTATAAAACTGTGTTACATTATATCCCTCATGCGTTTTTTATATATATATATATATATATATATATATATATATATATATATATATATATATATATATATATATATATATATATATATATATATATCCTACTATAATATCCTACTAATATGTGTTCAGAAATGCGTGTGCCTCGCATCAAACGCGCCCCGTTCTCTTTTGTCTTCCCCTGTTAATGTAAATGAAGCCACACATGTTTCTTTGTGGCTGTGCCCTCACCGCTGCACCTCTGCCCACATCCTTTCCTTTTGCGGTTTGACTTTTTTGTTTTTGCGGGAGCGGGGGGTCGGCCAATCATTAGCTCTCTTTTCACTTTCCTCTTTTCTCTGCGCTCTCTACCTGCCTCCGCCCCCTCCTCCTCTGATGGACCTGTTGGAGGGAAGGAGGGGGAGTGAGAGATCAGGAGAACGGGCGTGCAGAGGAGGTCCTGGGGGAGTCCCGTGGTACACTGTGGGCGCGCACCATTACAAGTTTAAATGCGGCTCCCGACCTACCGCCTTTCATGTCTTTGTGCTTGGTGTATCTGTTCCATCTCCGGACTGTCATTGTGGAAATGCTAAGATGCTCCACAGTGGGAGGATCTATAGTTTAGAGTAAATGTTGTGTGTTGACTTTGATTACGCACAAGAACGTGCTATAATGTGTTGTCATTCACAAAGCTCAGGAGGTGTTCAGGGGAGTTCTGCTCTAATTTACCCTTTACTGTAGTTGCAGTAGCAGTTTGATCAAGATTTGCTCTCCTGCTGTCCAAATACTGCCTTTTACAGCAATTACTTTCAATAATAAGTAAGTACTAGGCAGAATGGTAAAACATTTGAAATATTCTATACATCAATGCTACTTGAATCAGTGGTCCTGCCATATTTTTTTACTCACTTGGGAATACATGATCACATTTTTATCACATTTAGCCATTTATCTGGCACCCATTTTCAATGCATGTTTTCATGGATGTTTTTCTTGGTGCTCTTGATACTCACTGTCCTGACAGCTTCTGAGTCGCAGATACAGTTTACAGTTTACAGTTACTGAGATGCCATCACCGTGTATACAGTGCATATAGTTGAGCATTAAAGTACCTTGAGTCTGTTTTTGAATGTTCCTGTGGTATGCCTGTGAGCATGTAACATGTCTCCATATTTGGAGTCTTGTCTGAGGCTCTGCCCCCCTCTGAGTGAGCACTGGATGGATTACCCATGTGTGGTGAGGAGCAGGCTCCCAGCGCTGCAGAGCCAGCGTCAGCGTGTTTCTGTGTGAGCCATGCTTGTGTTGGCCTGCTGTGCTGTGTGTCCAGGGCTGCTGTGGATTAAACAGACTTTGTGTCTCCTGTCTGGAGAACACACCCACACGTGGCACTGTACATACTAGGGATGGGCATTCGATGAAATTTTCTTAATCGATTGTCAGGAGAATTAACAATCGATTTTTGATTAATCATTAATGTTTTTATATTAAAATTATCATCATTATTATTACTATTACTATCTGCATAAATAAACTCAACTTTACAACATGTAAACCATAACCACTATAGAGCCACATCAGCCCATTTGAGATTATAATGTGTTTAATGCAGCTTTTTTGCGCACATTTGTTTACGTCTTACAGAAACGAAACTTAAAACCACATGGCTATTTTGCATAAGCTATTAGCGCTGAAAAAACCCCCAGCTTTTTCCTTGTGTCCTGATGCTGTCAGCTTCTGTTGGAGTAAAGGACACGACTCAATGGAATATGAATGTTCTTTCTGTGACAGAGGGATGTTGATGATGGTGAGTCTGTTCTGCGTGTATATCACGCTGGAAATGGTGTGCAGGTTATATGAGTGCAGATTGTACACGTGCAGGTTTAGTGCAGCTCTTAATTTCACTCACTTTTTTATGTTGGTCACTTTATCTATTTTGGCTACTGCTGTGATGAAAAATGAAAAGTGTGCGCACTCAACTTTATGTTGCAGTAATTGGGATACTGCGTATACATGCACCATGACTGGGATAAACCCAATCATAACTGTGATACTGATGTGCATATAAATGCACTCATTGAGGGATATAGTGATCTCTAAGGAGGTGCGCCATAGCTGAGACGTGGGATTGTGAGGCTGCAATTCCTGTGTTTGTGCAGCCTCGCCTCCTTACGCTACGATACGCACAGCAACCAACATTTGCTTTATTGATTTAAAATGAACGTGATCGATGAAATTCTTAATGATTCATTATCAATGAATTGACTAATCATGCCCATCTCTAGTACATACAAAGGGCAGGGGCTGGGTGGGCACATGAAAGAACTATTCTCCTCTAATGGCAGTCACAGCGCTCACCTGCAGCCCACATGACACTGAGGCCAACATGTGAGCTGGGCGCCTCATATAAACCCACATTCCCCAATTTATTGGCCCTGTGCTCCCACTGTGCGAGGTGTGACTGAGCAGTTAAAGGCTAGAGGCAGACAGAGGAGAGATGCAAGACTGCACCCTCCTATGTTTGGACCAGAGCAGCCCCAGAGGCCCAGTCATTGTCTCACACCCTCCTCTTCCTCTTTCCTGCTGAGACTGCTTCCTGTTTCATCTGCCTCTTACATTTTCAACTCTTGATTTAAGTCATGTGCAGAGAAGTCAGAAAGCTGAGGCTGTCTCTGTATGAGCATTGTAGTGTAGTAAGTCTTCACAAGTCCCTTCACATTAGGCCTTCAGATATTGACAAGTTTATCACTTGTTTTAACTTGATACCTCCTGCACCAGCGGTAGGGCATTCTTTTGTCTTTTGAACAGAGCTTGTTGTAGCCTGAGATATTTTAATCTTGTTGTTCTTCTCAAAAGCCAGTGCATACAAAGTGCATGTGTGTGTGTTTGTTAATTACACTACATTATTCCATCACATCAGAGCAGCTGTGGTCTTAGATCATGCTGCCAGCCTCCCGTTAGCCGCTCCTCCTGTCTCACTGCAGGATGTGGGCCCCTGGGTGCTCCCTCCACATTATACACTGTGTGAGTGAGTGTAAGTGTGTTAGCGCTGCTGCAGCGCTGTGGGGCTAGGCCTCTGGGACCAGGCCCCTGCACTGTCGGACTGGAAACCCTGTCTGCTCAGACAGGACAATGGAACATGAGGGATGTCTAAACAGCCTAAAGCAGCAGGCTTTATTATCTTCACAAATCATAAACATAGAGGAAACATATGGCTGGGTTAGCTCACTGAAAAACCAATCAATCATCGTCAAGATATTCTATCGAAAAACTTTTCACTCTTAATTCAAATTAGTACAACATTTGCACCAGGACTACAAATCAAAAGGCTGGAGAACATAAATGACAGTTGATAAGGAACAATGATGAACAATAATGGAAATTGAAGAATATCTAAGATGTTTAAGCAGCAGTGTACAAGTACATGTATAGTTAATGGTTTCATTATATTGAATTGTAATTGTAAGCATCATTTTGACATCTCTTTCCTCACATTTCTGCATCCAAACTCACCTAAGCCACAGCAGAAATTCTTTTGCAGTTGTGGCAGAAGTGGAAGTGTCTCTCCTGCCAAGTTGGACATCCCAAATAATCCTGCTCCTCATCTATTGTTTATCAGACTCCCTGGCACCAGCCGGGCAGAGCAAAAAAACTCTAGTCTGATACAATGGAGAAAGTTCCCTGTCTACTGTCTATCTACAGGGTTCCCGGGCTAAAAACTTTACCGAGGCACTGCTGCTCACTTCACCTGCTGTCTTCTGTCCAAGATGAGAGAGATTCTAAATCACAGTTTGGTCATTGTTTGTTTTGATGGCTTCGCGAGATGCATTGTGGCCTGTCTTGTCTGCCAGTGGGTTCATGGGCTAATCACTAATCATTTAGACAAGTGCGTGTGCGTGTGGATTGAGCTGCAGCCGCGGAGGTGATTAAACAATCGCACACTTTCCTCAGTCCGGACCCGTCATTATTTTGCTTTTCGCCTCTCATCCAAGCCCCCCTGCATCCTACTATCTGGCTCTCCCCAGCTGCACAACATTAGCAGATAAATGAATTAATAAAGCACGCGCACACACACATGCACGCAGCAGTGTTGACAGAGAGACAGAGTGGCCAAGTGTTTTGCTGTCATTAAGAGGGGAACACCAGCGCTCCATCATCATGAACTGGGCCTGATTTATGGACGCTGATGTGGAGATGCTGGCTGCCTCTATAGATGCTGCAGTCTTGTTTACTAAAGTAAGTGAGTGGGAGAGTGAGCTCCTGCAGCGAGCGAGGTATGGAATCAAGTTAGGATTTGTGCATTTAATTCATTAAAAAGAATTGCTAACTCCCCAAGTATGTCTAAATCTTACAAACATCTTCATTACAATTTGGTTTGTAAGTTATGTATTGATTGATTTCGTTCAAAGTTCATATTTTTAACACTTCCATGAGTATTAATATTTAAGGCTGAAATCTGAACTGCAAAACTAATATAAAATTATCATGCATTTCACGAGGGATGCACCTATCCAGCTTTTTCTGTTTCTTTACTACTACTATCTGCTGATACCTGATATCAGCCGATACAAGGGCAGGGATTGAAATTGAATTATTTATTTTCTTTAAACACAAATGGCAAATAGTTCAATATTACCCAAATGTGTTCTGTAATAGTTATTTATCATTTAATGTAACTACATAACAGCTTTGAAAAAATACAAATTCAACAATATGAGGTGTCTCCTTGTTTCCAGCAGTTTATACGTGTGTGTGCGTATGTGTGTGTGTGTATATATATATGTATATGTATATATATATATATATATATATATATATATATATATATATATATATATTAAAGGGTAAAGTAAAAAGCGGTATGATAAAATATAGCAGTTTGTATGTATGGCTGTGTTAGTGTGCTTGTGTGGTCAGTGACATGCATGTTGGAGCACACACTGGCCCACGGGGCAGGGCTCAGGGAGGAGGCGGACTGTGTGATATGTGACAGCTGATTAAGGAGAGGACTGAGGAGCTGACAGGAGCTCTCCATGGGCATCATGGGAGGTCCGACCAGGAGACACAGGCTGTGCTGTCCATGAGGGCCAATGAGAACAGCCGGGGAGCAGCATCAAAACATGATGCGCACTGTCCTTCTACCCTACACTTAAAACAATTTTTCAATGTTTTGTTTCACTGCATTGTATTTGTACATCTATTATGGATTAAGTGACAAAATAAATCTGATCATTTATCTCACCAAGTTTATGCAACCACATGACTGAAATAAGGCTGATTTTTACTTGATTTTTACTCAAATAAGTGAGCCAATACGGTCTACAGTGTTTGTCAAAATATGTTGAGTAATAGAGCTGGGAATCACAGGGTTCCTCATGATTCAATCCAGTACTTAATACATGATACAATATTGTTATAGTCAATATAATGCACATGATATATTGCTGTTTTTTTAATAACCAATACATTTTAGCAACAATATTTCTTTGTTAAACCACTCCCTTTGGTTTTGAGTTTAATGATCATAACAGTGAATGTCAAGTGTATTCCTTAAACAAGTTTCTTATCACTAAATGAGCAACATAACTGCAGTGCGGTCACACAAAAAATAGCTCAAAGGTCACCCAAAAATACTCTTGCTGATATATTGATAAAGCAGACCACGATAACAATACTGTATCACCAAATTTATTATCGTGATATATGAACATTTTTATATTTTTGCACCGCCCTAGTTGTGACTCTAAATTTGGTGTATTTCATATTAACTTTTTTGGTTTTACACATAAGTGTTGTTGCTAAAATGTATTTGGTTCATTAAAAAAAGTAATATATCATAGAATTTCATGTGCAAAATATATTTATTATCGCATGCACCACCATATCATGATAATATCGTATCGAGAGACCCTGCAATTCCCAGCCCTAGTCACAATACATTGATATGTTGATATTTTTCCACACTCCCAGTCTCTATGCTTATTGGCTACAGTGTGATGCTGTAGGTGTATGTATGTGTCCTGTATGTGACAGGAATGCAGTGATGGCTGATGTCATGCTTATGAACTTCGAGTAACGGTGTACTCAGAGCAGAAATGTAAAACAAGGTGGAAGAGGAGAGAGGAAGGTGGCCTGCCGTCCTGCTGCGTATCCTTGAACACTCTGAGGAGCGCCTCCCCTACCTTCCCCACTCCCCCTTCCCCCCTCTCTGCACGCATACAGTGTCCAAGCAGCTCACGAGGGTGCTGTTGCAATTAAACCTGCGCAGCGTGGAGCCCAGATAGAGAGACAGGGCAAGGGGGGGGGGAGAGGAGTCCGCGCCACATGCACACTACCCCTGGAAGACAAGCATGTAGGGAAGAGGGAAGGAGCAGGCGGAGGAGGGGTGCAGGGGAGGGCACCAGTGAAACGCTGTGATGATAGAGGTAATGATGGAGAAAATGGGACCAGACTATAGGGCAGTAGCTCCAGTGTGACATCAAATATAGTGGCTGTAAGCATATCAATGCGTGATGATGGATGAGCTTGCAGTGTAAATAACAGCAATGGTTTGATAGTTTGATTGGTCTTTTTCTCCAGGCCATGGAAGTTAGGATTCAGCAGCATCGCGTAATCATTTTGGTACAAATGAACAAAAGAATATGCTACTCGCTAGTGTGGCTATCCATTAGAGTTGCCGACTCTTTATTGTGATGATGTTTACTACGACATCTGTTCCCATTGGGCACCGCAGTTTTCTAACACGGAACGGTACACTTGTTTCATTCGTTTTTCATTCAAGTCACTTTAGATGAATATTGAGATTTAAAATGTGCAAATACTCCATGGGTTTTGTAGATTATAACTACAAGCAAGTGTGTGTGCGCATGTGTGTGTGAGAAAGACGATTTCAAAACTGCACCAAGCCATACATTTGTCCCAACATAAACATGTGATATTGTGTTGCTGCTGTACCGTGAGCCATACAGTGAAGTTGACTTGAATTATCGTCGATTTCTAATTGTTCCTTTTGAGTTCTCCTTCAATCAATGTACTGCACTGCGGCCCGTTACTGTGACACAGCGCCATCACCTCTCCTGCTGTGATTGGCTCTTTAATTAGCCCCTAACAAGAGACTTCAGGAAGCGAGCGTGCTGATTGGACGTCTTATCATTGTTAATTAGCTCAATTAAGTCATTAGGAGGGTCCTCATCTCAGTTTCCTGGGGCCGTGCAGGTAGTGCCCCCACCCCTCCTGCCACTGTGAGTGAGTGCTGGAAATGTGATGAAGCGAGCGGAAGTTTCTCTGGAGTTATTTTAGCCAACAAAACCCGCAAACTGTTTTTAATAAATTCAGTGTAAACATGTGGGTAAACAGGTATACAGCTTCTATTTCTACCAACAACGTATGTCTCTTCCATAATCCTGGTCTATTTGTGTCTTGTGTTGTGTTATGTTAATGTTATATTTCCTGCTACAGTTATCAGTCATATCAATAAGCCAAAATCCCAAATGAAAATCCTACGTTGCTTGTAATTGGACAGCTGAGCAATATAGCTTTTGGTTTCACAGATAAATTGTTTATTTTAGTTGTTATTTCAGCACAGTATCCAGGTGTCCTTATTTGTCTATTTTTACAAACTCACATGTGCGGTGAGCAGAGCCCTCCATGTCCAGATGTGCTCCGGTGTGCCAAACCCTTCTCCAGTGTTTTTGGTGTGATAGGTGGAGCGTTTTTGAGTGTCCAGACATCAGCTGCGTCTGTCAGGTGAATCTGAACATGACTTGACAGATGTTATTTTGATGTTGAGCAGCCTTGAACACAAAACAATAGTGTGTATTACATGAGAGGTGCAACAGTGGACTCTGTGCTATGAAGTGAGCCATGACGAGATGTTTGGTCAGGCATGGTCTACTGCAGAGGCAATTAGTAGCATGTATGTGCATTAGACATGTTTGTGACTGCAGCTGCTGTGAACCTACAAATGAGCCCATTATACTCATCTCTATGTGCTCCAGTTAATGCGGACCAGTGTTAATGCACAGGTCACATGACACACTGGGCCTAAATGACAACACACTGTTGAATGAACAAAGGGAAGTGCACTGTGGCAGCGGAGATGTGTTTAATAACCAACTTATGGAGAATCTATGAATCTATATTTGGACCTGAAGTCCTCTAACTATATACTGCACATTTTAAAGGCTCTGTACTTACCCGAGCCACCGAGATTATGGCCTAACTCATGTTCTGTCTTTCAGGAATTTAGAGGTGTGTAGTTGAAATTTGTGAACCTCTACCCCTGTGAACTAACATCAAGGACTATGACGTCCACCCTCCTGTGAGCTCACCACTCACAGAGGGGTTCATAGGGGGGTTCAGGTGCATAGCGGCAAACAGCTGCCCCCACGACCCACCCAGATTAAGCGGGAGACGATGGATGGATGGATAGTTGAAATTTGTGATTTAACTTTGTGTTATTTTTAGAGGGATGGGTTTTTCATGCCCAATGCAGATGCCGATACAGATTGATTAGTATCAATGGTCGAAAAACTCTGCTGATATGTGGATCTGATTTTGATTATTTCCTCTAAATTATGAAATGATTCATAATTTAGAGGAAATAAATAAAACTCATCAGCCCTTTGTTTTTTACCACAAACCTTTAAGGGAGCTGTGTAGTCACATTCTTTTCACATTCGTGTCTTAATATAAAGGCCTGTGTGCACTCTTTATGCAGTTGGACAGCTAAAACTAAATATTCAATTAAGACCGATACTTTGAAAAATGCAGTTATTGACCCCTATATTTGTCTAGCTCTAGTTATTTTTTTCTGGTCCTGTGGATTACATGTGAATTTCTAATTAATCATTGAGCCAATAATAGTATGATGTCATATTGTGTGATATATTTGGACTTGGTTTTAAACATATAATTGCTAGGAGATTTGTGTTACACACTGTAAAAAGGGGGCTTGATTATATCCTACTTTTTTGGTATTACACTTTTAAGAATTTTAGTGACTATTTTGCTTTTTTATCAGTCAAAATCAAATTTACTGCCAATCTTGTGCTATTACAGCAGTCAGCTCAGTTTTGCTTCATAAATTCAAAGCATGAATCCTCACATGATTTGTTGTGGAGCTCAGTTGGTTGAGAAGTGTGATTTCAGAGGAGTGAGAGAGACAGGCAGATCCGATGAAAACAACCTAAGAGTCTGATGGAGGAAGGACGGCACCATGGAGACAATGAAACAATGCCTTCTAACCAGCGCACTGACATATCTGTGTGTAGCAGTGTGTAACCATGTATTAATATTGATTTAGCATTCTGGCAGGGGGTCTTTGAACCTCACTTTCCCTTCTCCAGCCCCTGGGGATGGATCGGAGACGGCTCACACATGCATGAGAAGTGGTGTCAGATGTAATTAATGGTATAACCTAAAGCTTTGACAGAGAGACAGAATAGCGGTGTTTCCAGTTGTATGTGTGTGTTTGTGCGTTTGTGTGTGAAGTTGACGAGTGAAAGAAGAGGGCTAAACTGTGAATCCCAGTAGTGCCTCTGCTCTGCATGTGAACTCTTAAGTAGAACTGGAGGACTTTTCAGGCACACACTTGTCTATGTGTGTGTGTGGGGACACGCACAGAAAGCGCTCGGCAAGATGGAGCTCTAATCCTGACGCTGCTGTCATGTCCCTCCTATTAGCCTCCTCATGCTTGTTTGACACGTAAGGGACTGTGTAATATGAGCCTCGCAGACACATTTGTTTTATACACTGTTTGGTCTTTGAATTCTGTGTAACTTTTCTGTTGGACAGTCCGCCACCTGCTAACTACTGTATATCCTGCACATTTTAAAGGCTCTGTATATTGTATTTACCCAAGACAATGAGATTATAGTCTAATTGTTAGCATGTTTTGTCTTTGAAGTTTCTGAAATTTAGAAGGGAGAGATGCGTGTATGTGCCTGAATTCTGTGTAACTTTTCTGAGGGACAGTCCGCCACCTGCTTGTCTCCATGGAGATGTTATTGCTGTTCCTGGACTGTCCCACACTATGGCATTAAACATATCTCCATTGGGAAAGGGATGGTACGACAAGGTCAGTTCACCTGTCATAACTGTTAAATGCCCACAGTAATAATGCACGCAAACACCAAAAATATACATTTGGTATACTGTGAAGCAGTTCAGACAAAGCAATAACATTTCCATCAAACAAGCAGGTGACAGACCTCCCACCAGAAAACGTACATCAGACCTCTTTAAATTGACCTCTCTTATTAAAGGCCTGTATTTATGTTAAGTTGTGCAGTAGTATTTTTGTTTTAGAATACACTTGTTAAGAAACATTCAATAGTTTATGACTTACATGCATGAAAATTTAGTTTGATGTAGGGCTGCAGCTATCGATTATTACAGTAATCGATTATTCTGTCGATTATTCTGTTCGAATAATCGAGTAATCGTTTGTTATTGTCGTGTCTACTTTGCACATGTTAAGTACACACCACCTGCACTGACAGATACACGTGTTTTGGACATGAAAAACAGAATTATCGCTGGGCTAAGGTCGACTCACCTCACGGTTTCTTTTCCACTTGATGTAATGTACGGTTCTGTTTAGATGTTGTA